>JAMPIV010002296.1:0-650158 GCA_024509875.1 Oreohelix idahoensis
TATGACCTAACTCCATCATATTTTTTCTCTATATGAACTGGTAGGACTAGCTGTCCGCGACCAGCTGAACCAGTGCCGGCCCTTCCTCGTATATAACAATTTATCCTCAGATAAAATTCCTCCTTTATTTAGGAGGAGTAATGGCTCTTTTGGGTGGTTCTTATAGCACGGCGTCAGTGATCCTATGCATCCTGCCTGTGGCGTTCGCATCTCCTTCTGGATGAGTAAGTTTATAGGTTCATCTTCTTCCTTTCTGGATTGTGGATCGAGGTCTGGACATGCTACCAACTACCACACGGTCTCTTTGATTCCCCAAGCTAGACATAACGACACACCCAATATCAGAGGGTAATGGAGGTGCGTCCCCTATCACTGCTGCCTGATTATCCCCTTCCACAGAGCAAGTTTTCACTGTTTATCCTTGCAATGGGAAGTTTCATGAGTGCAGATAGGTCCTTTGGTCGCCCTGTGTATCACCACTGTTTCTGTGGTATACTGATCTGGGTTCACCATGTGCGAGCTCACGACAGCATCAAATCTAAACCTGTATCATAGAGGCACCTTATTGTGACATCATTGCATACAATATCCTCGCTAACTGGGTGGTGGATAAGGTTCCCTGCTGTCCAGCAGGTTTGTCCTTTACTTCCTGGGTTCCCCCCTTCTCATAGCACTCAATCCAGCCGGTTTTTACTTTACGAAAACTTAATGTCCATGTCCCTCCTTTTCTTACCAATATCGCAATATAGTCTACCTTGATGAAAAGGTTTTCTTTCATCGCTTCTTTCTGTCATTGAAATGTGAGGATTTTTTATTTTTAAAATCATTTCGAGACCTATCAAAGTTCTGCTACTCTGTTGTCAAATTTATTATGTTTTTGAGGAGCCTTATACTGATCTACTGGTTTCTTCTTTGATGCCCCAGCTACCTCTGCCTGGGCTGCCTGATACCTCTCAGCGACATTAATTATCTATCACCCAGCCTCTCCGCCCCTGTTTTCCATGAGAAACTTTCTCAAGTACTGGAGCCATGGGACTCTTGCATCTGTTCTATGATAATCATCTCTTTGAGGTGATCTTGGGTTTTCCCCAAAGTAGCCCATTTCCTCCATATACGTTTTCTGCGGCGAGAACTGGTGATAGGTCTCACCCGACAGTAGCCTGGCATTCCTAAATTTCTTTCTATAGAACTCCGTTCTTTTTTTCGTATCTTAACAGAAGAGCCTGCTTCAACATGTCATAGTTGTCTTGGTCATCCCTGCTCATTTTGGAAAACACTTCATAAGCTGTTCCCCGAAGACCTGAGACAACTTTAACACCCCATCATTCTTTCTCTTCTAACCCATAAGTATGGCTAAATACTTCATATCTGCTTAAATATGACTCAATGTCATCATCCTTTTCAAAACAAAATAGTCTAAATGGAACCCCATGGCTGAGTTGGAGGCCCCCTGACTAGCAGTAGCATCAGAGGTAGAGGGGCTGTGACCATTGTCCGGAGCAGGGCCTTGCAACTCTAACTCCCTTAGTCGCAACTCATGCTCCCTCTGTAATCTTTTATCTTCTGCTTCTGCCTCCTCTGCAGTCAGTCAATTTTTTCTTCTTTTTCTGCCTCAACTTTTCTCTCCTCAAATTGGAGCCTCTTTATCTCAGCCTCTCTATCAGCCTCTAAGGCCTTAGCCTCCTTCTCAGCCTCAATCTGTAACCTTTTTAATCTCAGCCTCTCTATCTAACTCTAATTTCTTAATCTCCCTAGCTCTTCTTCTACCTGTATTCTCCTCTCTTCGGTTAACCTATGTTCTTCCCTAGCAATAAATTTATCACATTCTGAGGTGACATAGTCAATCAAGAGTTGTCCCTCCATATTCATTTCCCTGGCAGTCTGCACAGCCGCAGAGCGAAACTTGGCCAGATCTGCCATCCTGATAAATACAAAATGTACTAACTAAGTTTCTAACTAAGTACAAATTTATTTAATTAATTCTGGTTCTAATACTTTCTTCACTTCCCAAATCTTGGGTAATAATATATGGGGATTCCCTGGAAAAAAAATAGATTTGTTGTTAATGCTAACCCAGACCCCAATATATGTAGTAGTAGGAGAAAATTCAAAATCCCCGGACAAGCCTACCAATTTAATGTACAAAGTTGATTTGCTGGGGAGGTTATGATGGTATCCTAAAAGAATGAAATCAGTGTCCTGTATTAACCGTGTGAGGTCAAGCACATGTAGGCCCCCCTGACTCTAAAATATGATATATGAAATATTGCAGGGAACCTATACGCTACCTCCCTAGATCTCACACTCACTATTTTGGCTCTAGTGTCTGGTGTATGATGTACCTAGTGTCTAGGGGAGAAATGAAATGATGGTACACAACACAAAAACACTTTAATTTTCTATGAGGAAGTGACTAAAACCAGTGGTTAAGTTTTTCTCTTAAAATGAATGTTTTTTTCTGTACAATTTAATCTGCCTGTCCCAGCCATATCTTTTGGACAGGTCTTTGAAAATGAGGACAAGATAGTTTTACAGAAAAGATCAACTAAAAATGTGTGGACAATTTGCCCAATAACTATAAAGTCACAATATATCTTTCCTGTTGGAATGTTCACAGCTTACACTTTATTCATCTAAGAGGGAGAGTCACTGTGTATGAAGGGCTGTAGTTTCATCACACCCCATAAACTTCCTGAGAATGATTTTGAAATACCAGAGTTTATTCAAACGAAAGTGTCAGATATACCCAGATGCTTAACACATCACCTGGGATTACTTGTAGAATGATAATACAGTATGAAGTTGCAGAAAATCTCGATCCTCTCAAAATTGCCCATGCTTCCTCCCGTTATCTTTTGACAGCATAAACGAATGGTCGGAGACTTGATGACTTTATTCTCACTCAGCAGGTTTCCTGTTACCGGCTGGCAACAGGAAATAAAACCTCTGCAACAAAAGGACACCCTGGCCTTTTATATCTGATCACTTATTATATTTATTATTTTCCTACGGTGATATGGGGTCAGTCTCGCGTGCATTACAGGTGCACTCGCCCCTAATTTTACATGACTCACACCTTGCTGTGACCACACCTCAGGTCCCTATGGCAGATACGCCACTGTACGTTTACATAGTTTTCCTCAATAAAATAATGTGGAGTAACCACATTTCCTTTTGTATGATTTTCTCTTCTTTTCCTTTTTAAATATAAATGATTCGGGCATGTTGAACAGTGTTCATGGAACACGGAGGCTTACTAATATATTCTAATGCAATAATATTAAAACACAATCATGACAACATACATCAGTTAGATACAGTTCAGTGTGAGGACTCAACAATGTCTGCTCCCGGCACGTCCTTCACTTTTCCCAATAGCAGTATCTAACTTTGGCAGTGGGATTAAACATATTAATTCATAAAGCATTCTTACCACAAATTTCAAGAAATATAAACAAATTACGCTGACACTTGAAACTTGTAAGAAAAGAAGTGGCCTCAGTTTCTTCTGCACTGTCCAGACTGTGAATACTTCTTTATTTAATTTTAAAATTAACACAGCTGATCTCAGCGTATCTGAATGAAAAGTTTTGTTCAACTGGCACTGAGCAGCGAAGGCTTTATGCTAATATCTATTAGCACTGGCCAATAGAAAGCTTGCGACTACCAGAATTCAAATGTAGTTTTTGAAAAACAAAAATAATTCCAAACAAACTCGGTGTCTGGTAGTCGATTGGCCAGCCTGCTTTAGTTATGCCAATACAAAAAGATGTTAGTTTTGGGTAACAATTTTCCTACCGCTCCCCTTTCCTCCTATACTCTTTTTACCCAAGCGAATTTGAATTTACCTCAATTCCTCTTTTCTAAGCTGGCGTCCCCACTAACGTTATGAAAAAAAACAAGCAGGAACAACAGTCTGTCTGGTCGCGCTTCCGTAGACATTTAGTATTTTCTCAATAACTTGGCTAATACTTGGGCTACCATATTATTTAAAACACATTCTTGCTCAGTGGACTCTAAGCTATACTACCATATGATTTTTATGGTCAGTTTCATTATGGTTTAGATTTTCAATTTTGTCACGGTCAATCGTCAAATAAAAATTTTACACAAGACGGCCATCCCCCCCCTTTTTCATCTCTCGCTAGCATGTATTTTCAAAAAACTAACTTGTTTTAGTGACGTCAGAAATACTACCGCGAGGAGAAAAAAAATGTGTCTGCGTGTTTGCCTCTGTTGGCTTTGCTGCAGCGTGTATATATGCAAGGCACAACGTGTCAAGCGAAGCGGGGTTTTGCGTGGCGGGGTAAGAATTTGCGTTAATTATAACTGTTGTCTCGTGTTACACTACCAAATTTGTAAGGATTACTACTAATTACAAGCGTTAAAGTCAAAATAGTACGTTAATTCAGACAGTAGTTTGGCGGCACACTTCCGCAAGATCGCTAATTGTAAGTCTTGCCACAGTCTCTATCAGATCGGGCAAAATGTTAAAAATGTACGTCACAAGGAAAGCGGGTAGGTTTAAACGGTGGGATCGGTTCTAAGCCGTTCCATGGCACAAACTTCAGCGCTATGCTGGCGTGTGAGAGTATCACCGTCAGACACAATCGGGCGGGTTTATTTATTATCATTTTATGACTAAAATCTTACTAAAGTGAGCGATTATTCTCGCAGATTTTACTACAGTATATATATATCCTCTTTGTAGTCCTCTGTCTCTTTTTCCTTAAATTGTTTTCCGTTGTTACAATAAATGTCAGATTTCTTCTTCATGGCATGCCCAACGAATGTCGCTTGCTTCCTTCTTACATGAGGAATAAGCTACCTTTGCGGGCCAGATAAGTGGACAACTTTATATGAAAATAAATAACAGCCTACAAACACAATGGTCTTTGGCCAAGCGGCGAGAAGCCCGAAGTTGCTTGATCTATAACAACAACAATCTTATTTGGTCCTTGGTCGCTGACTAACAAAGCAATCAGTGACCATCACGCCAAGTGGCGTCTTGTAGGGCAGCAACAAACTGTCTCCACTTTGCTCGGTCGACAGCCATCCTTCGTGTGGTGCCAGCTCTGGTTCATGCTTAGCATCTCCGCCTCCACTGTCCTTCGCCAAGTAACTTTTGGCCGTCCTTGCTTTCGTTTTCCTTCTGGAGTCCATTGCCTGGCAGTTCTTGTGATGGCGTCAGGGTCTCTTCTGAGGATATGGTCAACCTAATTCCAGCGTCTTCCCGCTATGATGTCCTCTTAGTGGCTCCGAGTTAGCAGTTCTTGGTTGATGATGGTGTTCGTCCAGAAAGAAAATTACTGTATGGATGGGCACAATTACGTCAATATGCAATACATTATTTACTTTAAAAATATATCAAGAACATCCATCGAAATTTTATCTTTTCTGTGATGTTTTTTGAGTCACCTGTTACTCTTACTCTGGGACTATAACAGGAATAGCAGTGGTGTAACTGCCGCCTGGGTGGACCGAGTACACCCAGGGGGCATCAGCACTGAGTGGGCGCTGGAAAGTAGTGATTATAAGGTACTCTTTTAATATCTTTGTTCATTCTCAGTATGCTCACACTAGGGTCATCTTTGGGAAATGCGGCGCCCATGTCAAACGGTTTCGACAGCACCCTTGCAGGAAACAAATATAAATAAAATACGTGGTAAACATGAACTTGAAAAACAATATATATATATATATATATATATATGTGTATAGTTTTTCAAGTTCATTTTTACCACGTATTATCTACTTCTTGCTACTATATAAATAATAACAATATTATATATTACGTACATTGCGTCATATATTATAAATATCAAGCTGGTTATTAAAAGGAAGCTTATTGTACTCGTCATGTATATACTTTTACAACTTATCTTCCTTGTATTTATTTTCCGGCAAAGTCTTTCAGTTTTTAGCTTTACTTCAAGTTCTTTATTATTTCTCATTCAATCGAATTGATTACCAAACTGTTTATTTTATTGTCCTGTATTTTTGATGGCAGATACATTTTAATTAGATTTATCTTTGAGAAGCTGTCTCCTAAGGCTACATTTACCCATTCGAACTGTTAAAATAATACCGTACATTTGTAATGCTCTTGATTGGCGGTGGCGTACTAAAAAAACGGGGAGGGGGCATGGGAACGGTCCATCTCGATTGACATCCAGGGAGGTGGGGTGCCATTGGACACTGTCAGGACACTATGTGACAGGTGATTTAATTTTGAGGAGAGTGACGGAGTGAATGATAGGGTCAAAGATAAAATATATTTGGCTGCCAGCAAGTTCAGTTGAACTGTTAATAATATTTTAACGCTAACTGCTATCACAAAACTGTCCAATGGCACACCCCCCTGACTGTCATCCGGGGTGGACAACCCTCAAGCAACCCCCTTAATACGTCACTGCTTCCAACCCCCTTTGGGGCCCCGGTAACACACGTCGACAACGATAGACTAGAAAGCAATATCAAGAGATTGACAGGAAATAGACCATTAGAGTAAACCATCCAGGCAGGACTGAATAATCCATTAAGTCCGTGCATAGGGCACTAAGCTACCAAGGGCACACACAAAACGAACAAACGAAATACATTCAAATTAATTGTTTATGATAACATTGAATGAATTACCTTGTATGTGTTACCGCTTCTGTATGCATATTCGAGTACTTTGAATAGTAATGGTGGAAACACTGATATTTCCCCAATTTTTTTCTTTATATGGTTTGCTGTTAATTGACTAGTCCAGTAGTGTCTGTAATTGCTGGAAAACAGCTGAGTTACACCCGTGTGTTACCGGGGCCCGAAAGGGGAGCAAAGAATAGTAACACTGTTCCCTGCCATGCATGTCGTAGAAAGCGACTAAGGAGGGTTGGGCATGGAGCTGGTTACTCCATCCTGTAAAAAATTTAAACCACAAAAAACTTCAACAAACATGGACAAGTTAATTAAGGAAAATAAAACACAGCCATCCAAGACAGGGAAAGGTCCTCTGGCATGGAGGCGAATGATGCAACACAGAGAAAGCCGAAAGGAGTCTGTGTTGCTGATTAACCTTCTTTCTTCTATGAGAACTTCCAGATTTGGCACCTGGAATGTTCGGACATTAAACGAACAAGGGAAAGTCTCACAAGTAGCAGCAGAGAAGCACATGGAGAAGAGAGCTGGACACAGAGGTGAAAACGATAAGGAGAACGTGGAAAGAACTTGAAATGGTGGCACGTGACAGGAGGACTTGGCATGTGTTTGTTGAAGGCCTATGCTCCTTTGGGAGTGGAGGGTTATGAATGAATGAATATCTTGGTCATATAATAGCAGAAAACAGCTGATATGAAACAGCATACAAATTAAAACTGAGAACTATCAAATGTCAAATATATTCTTCATGAACGAATATCGTAAAAAACAATGGACAATTAACAAACAACTGGAAGAAAGAATAGAGGCCATTGAGATGTGGATGTCTAGACGATTGGGAATGAGAAGAAATCAAATAAAGAAGTCCTAGAAAACCTAGGAATGCAAAGAGAAATAATGAAAGAGGACAAAATCAGACAGCTAACATTTTTTCGCCAAATGAAAAGACATACGATAACACCTTGCTTAACAACCATAATGGAAAGCAGAGCTGGAGGCAAACGTGCACGACGAAGGCAGCGGTATAAATGGGAAGATAACATCAAGAGATTGACAGAAAAGAACTATCAAGGTAACAGGCGGAAGACGCCGAAGATCCATTGCTGTTGACAGGGCCGGCCCTAGGAATTTTGCCGCCCCGTGCAATACCATACCTTGCCGCCCCAGCCCAACCTCAAATTAACGTTTGAAATTTTTAAAACCATTATGTTATTAAACAAGCTTCAACATTAATTTCATGACCATTAGCCTAATTTTAAATAGTAACATTAATAATAATGTATTGATAAATTGATGAAAATACTGTATAGTCATAAAATAAACCATTGACTTTATTAGAGACAATTATATGAAATAAATGTAGTTACATTACTTACATATAGAGGATGCTCTTCTCATGTGGAACAATGAACTGTTGAGTCACAAACACTTAACTATAGTATGTACATGTTATAGTTTTTAGCACTATTTTCACATTATTTGAATTTATATTGTTTGAAGTATGTACTGCTTAAAAAGACACTTTTTCTTGCTTTCATATTTGCAAAAGCAGAAATAAGGTCTGCGTAGTCTAATTTTTTTGACCGAGTTCATGTTCAATTAAAATCATGGCAAGTCCTTCCAGTCTAGTTTCGCCATTGTTTGAGCGTAAATAAGTTTTAATAAGCTTCAGTTTTGAAAAACTACGCTCACCACTTGCTACCGTTACCGGCAAAGTTAGTAATATTCTTAAGGCTATAGCGTCATTAGGAGCAATGTTATTTTCAAAATGTAACGAAGAAACTTCAATTGGTGGTGTATTTTGTGGTACTAATTTGGATACTACTTTCAGTTCATCACATAGCTCAATGGCATCAATGTCTCTATTTTCTTGATGTTTTAAAACTCTTGCTAGGTTTCTACATTTTTTTAAGAGCTCATTTGTCGTCTCAGATTTCAATTTAGGGATGTTATATAAAAAGGAAAAATGTGAACTGTGATGTTCCGATTGCTCGAACCTTTCTTCAATAGAATTAGTTGCAACATCTATAATAAAAAAGAAAAATTCAATTTTGAATTTAGTTTTGGGATCTAAAATAGGTTCATCTCTTGCTTCATAGTTGTGTTCCTTTTTCTGCCGACGCACTCTAGTACATTCAAACGTTGGTATCAAATCAGGATCAGCTTCAACTTTCTCAGCTAATGTTGTAGCATCAAGAAGAAAATTTTGAAATGATTCATCATTTCTGAGATTCTTAAGGCTTTGGAGAACATTTCTCAAAGTTGTTATGGCACTAGAGAATTCCATTTTTATGCTTTGCAACAGTTTACTAGCAACATTAATTTCGTTTAAAACATAGTGCCATATAACCAGACAACATAAAAATTTAAAATCTCTGAGTTTTAGGGCAAGGGTTTCCGCTTCATGTCTCGCCATTTTGTCTAACGACTCGTCATCAGCAATTTCAATCAATGCATCATAAAATTCTTCAATATAATATTTTAAAGGACGAATGGCCTCGATTCTAGATTCCCAGCGAGTTGTACTTAGTGGCTTGGGCGTTAGAGTTGTAATATGTTTCTTAAGGATTCCCCAACGCAGTGTTGACGCTGAGAAAAACACATACAATTTCTGAACCGTTTCAAAAAATAAAACCCCTTCTCTAGATGACATCGCAGCATCTTTGACCACCAAGTTGAGAGAATGAGAACAGCAAGGGATATAAAAAGCTCTCGGGTTCAAGTCCCTAAAATGTTGTTGAACTCCTGAATGTTTTCCTTTCATATTTGATCTATTGTCATACCCCTGGCCACGCATGTTTAAGATTGGAATATCCATGTCTGACAATTTTCTTAGAATGCTTTCGGTTAACGCTGAGCCTGTAGTGGCTTCTACAGCAATGAAACCAAAAAAATGCTCATGAATGTTGATATCATCTGGATTCGTATTAACAAATCTTACAATTAGTGTTAATTGTTCAATGTGACTTACATCGGGAGTACAGTCTGCAGCTATGCTATAATATTTAGCTTTCTCCACCATAGAAATTATTTCTTTTTTTTAATGGTTCCAGAGAGAAGAGCAATTAATTCATTTTGAATGTTTTTCCCAAGGTAATGTTGGGTCGATCCACGAGCTACTCTCATTAAATGTTCACACATAACACTATCAAATCTGGCAATCAGTTCAAGAAGATTAAAAAAATTTCCATTGTTAGAGTCATATAATTTATCAGATGTTCCACGAAATGGCAAGCATTGTTGGCTCAAGAACTGGACAATAGCAATTAGGCGTTCTATTATGCTCCTCCAGTGTCGAACTTCTGAATTTAATAACTTTTGTTGCATTGAATCAATTGTCTGTACTGATTTAAGCCTGGACGATAATTCAATCCACTTTGTATGGGACTCCAAGTGGTTTTTAGATTTTTCGTGTTCATTAAGATACACATACAAATGACCCCAATCATTATAGCCATCAGTAGTGAGTGACATTTTATTACAGGAAAACAACTTACAGCAGAAACAAAATACAGAATCTTTTTCTTTTGAATACACTAACCATGATTGATTAATATGTTCTCCATTGCTTAGCTCTCTAGTGTAAAAATTTAGTGAAAATTTCCGACCATTAGAGCTGCAAAACGAACTCATTTTTTGGTCTCTCTGGCAGGCCTTTTTTACGATTTCCAGTCTTTCGGTATCGCTTAAAGAAGGACTCCATCTTGCCGGATCAGTGTACCTCTTAAGTTCATCACTTAAATCTCTGGAATTGGAAACAATCAAATCAGTCTCATTTTCGACATTGTTAGTAATATCTACGTTACTGGGGTCCGAGTTAGAAGTACTTGCCATGAGCTCAGAATAATTTGTTTCGGTACATTTGCTTATTTTCTTCTGTCCTACATCAGCTGTTTCAGTTTTTGTATATTTATGTAAAGCCCCGCTATGTTTTTGAATATCGCGTTCTTTTTCCAGTTTCCGTTTCCGATATTCAGCACCTGATAGTTTTTTTCTTTTATCGAACATTATATCTATTTGAATATTAAAACTGTTTTAATAAACCTTACAATAAAATGTATTTTTTAGTAATGAATGGAGGCTGAAGCACTGTACTAATTTCCATAAAACTTTAAAAAAAAACTTATTTATCACTGTAACTTCCTTGAATGCACACTCCAAAACAACTGAAACATTCGAGCCGCCAACATAGTCGATAAAAAAATAAAATTCCTGATTCCCACGCCAAGTTAATTAATTCAGCCATGCCGGAAGATTTATCGTGGCGGTCTTCAGTTGACCACTGAACACGGAAATATAATCCTCTTGGAACAACTGTGGTTTCGACCAAGCGAATAAATTGTACTGACGTCTCTAAAGAAATACCTTTTACTGCCTTTGTAGGAGGAGAAGATAGCATTAGGATCGTCTGGCAGAACTATTAGTGAAGACTTGAAAAACAGCTAAAGAACAGATCGCAGGTGCAAATATTTCGTAGAGAAAACAGACAAAATGTGAAGGAATAGAAAAGTAAGGAATTTTAAAATAATCTAGACGAAACCTTCGAACACTCCGCGACACCACCCACAGAGGGTTTATTTCAGGGGCCATTCAGGTTATTCAGTCAAAATCCCTGTCGATGACACTCTTACAAATGCTTGCGCCCGGGCTTGAACACCTGATCGCTAGCACAGTGTGGTAACCATTACACCAGCGCGGCTCCTAGGCGGAATATTTTGGCGGGATTGTAAAAATAAGTAAAAAGATTTTTTGCCGCCCCCCAAAGCTTGCCGCCCCGTGCAAATGCACGTGTTGCGCCGTCGGTAGAGCCGGCCCTGGCTGTTGACCTTAGTGTGCAGATGGCAGCTGGTGATGATGATGATAATAGGCAAGTGGTGCCTCTGATAGTGTTAAAGAAATGTGGCATTATGGGAGATAACAAAGACTTTGAGAACGTTAATATTATCAAGGGAAGTAAAAAAACAAATTTGTTATTAAACCAAGGGAAAGAAAAATTAAATAAAAGGTTTATATTTTTATATTACACAATTTGTAAAACGTTGTAACTGCTTTGTAGTGATTAAATATTTTTACATAAAAACTAAATATTATTTATTATTTAATAGTAAAGATTCAGTACTACTTTTGTGAAATAAAAAATAGAAATAACCATTTTAGCTATTTAAATGTATTCAGCCAGTCTTAACTATTAGTATTAGAATTAGTCTTTCAGCTTACAGTTTTAATCAGTACCACATATATTTATTAACAGTTACCCATTTAAATTCATTTTTAAATGGAGTTCATTTTTTGACTCGGCGAAAGAGCCGACACAAATAACATATAAGGTAAGGGGAACCCGAGGCCTGTAAACAGTAAATACATATTCTTCTTCTTCTTCTTCCGTCCTTAGCTACCGACCGTCAAAGCAGTCAGTGGCCATTACGCCTAGTGGCGTCTTAGGGCAACAGCAGATAGGTTTTCTTTGCCATTGTTTCCCATCACGCCTAATGGCGTCTTTAGGGCAACGGTAAATCAGTCCATTTGCTGTTGTTTCCGTAATCGAAGTGACTGGCAAACGGGTGATCAGCCCTAAATACATATTAGACATACATAAAGGTATGTTATCGAGCACTCGTAAGAAATAAAGAAGTAGAAAACTACACATCAGAAAAACAACAGACGTTATGGCTTACCCAGGACCTTCTGTGCGACAACACCGCCTAGCTATGCAAGCGAATCACACTATCCTCTCTGCCATAATAACTAATAGTTTTCATTTCTAGTGTTTTTGTAGGTCAGGCATACCCCTTCAGAACAATCAGCTTGGTTAGTGATGAAATCAAAATACTGCTCAAAATCATACAGTAAAGAATAAAAAGTAAGGCAGACAGCAAAGTCCGAGAAGATGTGTTTGTTTTTAGGCGGAGGAAGAGATGCAATATTTTGCCTAAGAATATTAGCAGAAAAATAATACAGAGGTCCAAAAAAGTATAGGTCTATACATGTGCTTCATTGACTATAAGAAGGCTTTTGACAAAGTTCATCACGAGAAAATAATTGAACGCCTCGAAAACATAGGTATTGACATAAGAATACTGGGTAAACCTTTATTGGGAGCAAACTGCTACATTAAGATCTGGAAGAAATTATTCACCAGACACAAGGTTGCCACTCAAGTTCTAGAGATAAACCCAGATTTTCTTATTTAAAAAAAAAAACCTCCAGAAATACCAAGATTATTTTATGCCTCAAATACACGGGATATACGATGCTTACACAATCTTTTAGAGCAACTTTAGCACAAATAAGCTGTGTGCTATCTATTTTTATTTATTTCTTCATTTTTATTTCATTGTTTCATTGTTTATTACCAAAAATATCGGTGCAGAATTGAGAGAGATGGCTGAGCATCACAATCCCTCCTGTGTTGCAGCATGATGAGAACCCAGCATTGCACACTGAGCTTGGGGGGATCACTTGGGCACCAGACTTAATACTGGCTCTTGACTGGATGGCCGCATGCAGGAGATTTCTACAATGGAGGGTTGGCAGGTGGTGGGTATCGGGAAGTGGCTCTGTGCAGGACGTGAGGATTCCTTGGGAGAGCCCAGAACCAGAGCACAGCATTGTGCAAGCTCTGCATAGTTGGAGAGCCCCCTGGATGACGGGGAATGCACAGTGTGCTACCCCACCTATCCCCAACTGCTAACTTAGAACCAGAAGTGGGGTCCTCTGTATGCGTGCCAGGCCAGATAAAATGCCTGGGAAAGAGACTGGAGCTCAGAACTCCCTAACTCAAAGTTGCAGGATGGCAGAAAAGCCACGGGAAAGACAGGGCTATTTTGAAGATAACGCAACCATATTTTTACCATACGAGCTCGGACGCCGCCTCGGTAAACAAGGTCCGCGCAGAGCAGTGACACCCCCAGGCTGCTTGCGAATAGTCTACTACTGGGAACATAAACAGATTAGGGATGAGCCCACTCTCCCGTTGAACAGGTGCTAAAGTCGTAGATACTGGGCCAGAAGGCGCACCGGAAACCACAGTATCATGCAACTCGCTTTTTTTTTTCTATGGAGAGTACACCGTCAAATAAATCTCGTTCTGGTGCTCGCCCTGTGGAGCTCCACCAGGCAGGTGCAGTGCCGGGCTCTGAGCCTCGACAGAGCCCACCCTCAGCTACTGGAGGACCCTCTAGACCGTCTTGTGGAGTCAACAGACGGCGGAGGAGAACTACTGACCAAAACAAAACAGAAAAAGAGAAACCCAGAGTGCCACTTGTCATGATGCACTGGAATGCAGAGGGAGTGAACAGCAAGCAGGCTGGATACAGCAAAAAGACAGAGCTGGAAAACATCTTGTATGAGAAGCAAGTCAGTGTTTGCTGTATCCAAGAGACTCACTTGAAAGCAGATCAACCTTTAAAATAAGGGGATATCAATGCTTCAGATCCGACAGACAAGATAGACGAAAAGGAGGAGTACTTACTCTTGTAAGGAATAACATTCCTGCACACGAAAGGAAAACCTTCATGGATGGAGCAGAATATCAGCTGCTGCAGATAAAGGTAGACAAGATGGAAATAGAACTCCTGAACTATTACTGTCCGAACAACAAACCCCTGAGTCTCAGCTCTATACAGGTACCAGCCACCAACTTTATAGCAGTTGGAGACTTTAATAGCCACTCCCAGAGCTGGGGCTATAACCATCTGGATCACAGAGGTGAAGAGGTTGAAACTTGGCAAGATGATCACTCCCTAATCCTAGTCAATAATGCCACAGATACTCCTACCTTCTACTCCAGAGGATGGCACACAACCTCAAAACCAGATCTTGCCTTCTCCACACCAGATATAGCTGGATCTATTAGTAGAGAAGTAGGAGACCAACTAGGGGGAAGCGACCATCGCCCAATCTTTCTTACTGTCCAGAGTGCAACTCTCAGTACAGGCCCAGCCATTACAAGATGGAACTACAAAAAAGCCAACTGGGGTTTATTCAGGCATCAGGTGAACACGCTGCTGTCTACCCTCAAGGTACAGAACAGAGACATTAATGAAGTGGTAAAAGACTTCAACAGATGCATACTACAAGCTGCAAAAGAAACCATTCCCAAAGGATGCCGGCGTAACTACATACCATACTGGTCCAGCACACTCCAAGAACGTCAGGAAGCTATGGACAAGGCTAGAAAGGACGCAGAGTCTCAGCCTTCACTTGAAACTCACAACAAATGGAAAAAGGCTGTAGCAGAGTTTCAGAGAACAAAGCTAGAAGAAAAGCGGAAAAGCTGGAGAACTAAAACGGCATCGCTGAACCTTGAGAAAGACGGCAGGAAACTTTGGAGATTAGTCAAGTCTCTAAATGAAGAGCATTCCTCACCAAGGCAGACTATCACATTGGATGAAGGTGGCAAACTTTTCAGAGGAAAACAAGCTGCAGACTTGTTTGCTAGAAGATACAGTTCAGAAAGCAACTTACCCATTAACATAGACCATCAGAGAGAGATAAGAAAAGAAATACTGGCAACCATGGGACAGACAGATACTCCTGCCCCAATGAGGGAACCCATCACACTAGGAGAACTACAGAAGGCTATTTCCAAGCTTAAGTTTCAAAAGTCACCCGGCCCAGACAAAATCAGCAACGAAATGCTAGTAAATCTGAGCTCAGCAGCAAAGACAAAACTGCTTGAGATATTCAACCACAGCTGGTTGAAAGGAACGGTACCCCAAGTATGGAGAGAAGCCATCACAATACCCATACTAAAGAAAGGGAAATGTAAGACCGAGGCTGCAAGTTACCGGCCAATCAGTCTCACAAGCTGTGTTGGGAAGACTATGGAGCGAATAGTCAACCACAGATTGAAATGGTATTTAGAGTCTGAGCAGATCCTGGTGCCGGAACAAGCTGGATTTAGAGAATGCTACAGTATAGAAGACCAAGTTACTTACTTGTCTCAAGCAATAGAAGATGCCTTCCAGGAGAAGAAAAAGGTCCTAACGATCTGGGTCGACTTCAAGCAGGCCTTTGACAAGGTGTGGAAAGATGGCCTCATTGCAAAACTTAGGAGAAGTGGAATCCAAGGCAACATGATGAAATGGATCCAGTCATACTTGCATAACAGGAGAACTAGAGTCACTCTTGACGGTCTGCAGAGCAGAAAAGTGTTGCTCCATCAGGGGGTACCTCAAGGAGGAGTAATTTCCCCAACACTCTTCCTTGTTTACATCAATGACCTGGTGAAAGATCTCCCTGCAGGAGTTAAAGCTGCCTTATATGCATAACACCTTGCAGAAGACCATAACAGAAGGGAGAGTTGAAGGTAAACGTGCAAGGGGAAGACAGCGCTATAAGTGGGAAGATAACATCAAGAGATGGACGGGAAAGAGTCTATCAGAGTGTACCACCAAGACAAGAGACAGAAGACGTTGGAGATCCATTACAGCCAACCTCCGTTGTGGAGATGGCAACTGATGATGATATGCAGATGACCTAGTACTCTGGTGCGCTGATGAAAATGTCACCACAGCAAATTATAGAATGCAGCGGGCAGCAGACATGCTAGTGTCATGGGCAGAGAAATGGCTTATCACAATAAACACAGACAAAACCTCCACAACACTGTTCTCCCTCGCCCCCAAGGACAAATCAGCTAACATACACCTAGGGACAACCGTGATCAAGGAAGAAAGCTACCCCACCTATCTTGGGGTGACATTTGACCAAAGGCTTACATGGAATAAGCATATTGAAAATGCAGAAGGAAAGGCCCGAAGACGACTAGGCATACTCAGAAAATTAGCAGGTACCAACTGGGGAGCAAATGAACGAAATCTAAAGAAGATTTATAATGGAGTAATAAGACCACACTTAGAGTTTAGCTCAGCAGCATGGTCATCAGCTGCTAACTCACATCTGCAGTCTTTGGACAAGGTGCAAAATCAAGCTCTCAGGCTCATTACAGGAGCCATGAAAACTACACCAATAACAGAGATGCAGAAGGTTGCTGGATTACAGACATTGTCCCATAGAAGAGACACAAAAACCATGATCCAGATGGAAAAGTACAACAGTATGCCAATGCACCCAATGAAGGCAAGACTAGATGATCTGGCATTGGGACGTCTAAAGCGTAGCAGCTTTGTGCATCGGGGGAAAAGACTTATAAGACAGCATCAAGAAGACCTATCCATGAAGACAACACCACTGAAGCCCACCCTATACCCTGTACCATGGGAGCAGGCCAGCAGTGCCCTCCAAATTAATACAACAGTCAGTGGTCTCACAAGTGGATGTGAGTATAATGATCTGCAAAAACGAACTGCTACATTGAGTATGATCCAAGAAAGCTATCCCGATCAATCATGGATACATGCCTATACAGATGGATCAGCAACTAATGCTGTTAGGAATGGAGGTGCCGGTATCTTTATCTCATATCCTGACAACCACTATGAGACTAGGCACATTCCCACTGGTAAATTCTGTTCCAACTATACAGCTGAGGTTCAAGCTCTAGAGCAAGCTGCAAATATGATTTATAACACCAACTCTGACTGCCACCAGGTAGTCATCCTCACAGATGCACTGTCTGTCCTGCAAGCTCTCAAGGGTGGTAAACTCCCGCATCTGAGAAATGAACTAAACAAGGTAGCTGCCAAAAAGAGAACCATACTTCAGTGGGTACCATCTCATTGTGGTGTACCCAGAAATGAAAAGGCAGATAAACTTGCAAAAAAGGGAGGAGAATGTGAACAAGAAGATAATGAAGTCACATACTTTGAGAAAAAGAGAGCTATCCAGACTATCAGAAGAGAACAGAACCAACCCAAAGACGACTATCACACTCTCGACCGGCAGGGACAGACAACTATTTTTCGACTCAGGACAGGGCATAACAAACTGAATAAACACATGCACAAGCTACGATTGTCTGCTTCACCACTGTGCACATGTGGATTAAACGAACAAACTGCTGAGCATGTTCTACAGGACTGTCCTCTGTATGACCAGTTAAGAAAGATATACTGGCCCAATGACTCAACACTAAACTCAAAGCTATATGGAGTTAAAGAGGAACTTCAAACAACAGTCGAATTCATCATGAGAACTCGTCTGACGGTGTAATCATCAAAGATGCGATCGCAAGAAGAAGAAGAAGAAGATTACCAAAAATTCACAATTATATAAAAATGATTTTAAAAACACTCCAATATATGAAATCTTGAAAATGAGATATTTTAACAGTAACATACTTACAGTAGTTACATTAACAAAATGTTCCTCAAATCATATTTAAAATGTTAGTTGTAACTTGTTACTGTTGAAACTTGTCAGCGACTCGGCATCCATGTCGTCAACTTCTCCTTCGTCAAGATCAGATGCATGAATTGAATACGTGAAATCTTGGTTGACGCCGACAACAGTATCTCCGCTTTTATAAGTATACAAACTAATAAAACGGTATTGAATCAGTTTTACAAATAACAGTTCACATGAAACAAGGGACGTTTCGGGTTTTACCCTTCGTCAGCCACAAACAGGTGACAAAGACACGAATTACATATAGGCCTAGGTACTACAAAAACATACGATGATAAGAAACAATACAAAATGAGCGATACAAGCAGATGGAAAAAGTACAATGATAATACAAGAAAATCGAAAAACCTAACAGAAATACCGAAGCAAGAAAGTAAATAATAAACGAAACAAAAAAAAGAGAATGAACAAAACTTCGGAACAAGTAAAAGTCACTTAGCTAGAACCGTATATGCTTGGAATATACAAGACCGTAGTACTCTCTCCAAGAAATCTCGAAGGCTTTATTCCCGCATTTAGCAATTTTGTCTTAGAGACAGGTCTCTTTTGGTTTGATGAAAAACTTGTTAACGTTCAGAGTTTTGCTTTTGGCTTCGAAGTTTTTCATGTGCTTCTGTGTGCTCTTATGTGGCAATAAAACTGTTTTGGTGGCATTAGTTAATGTACAGGAACAAACCGTACAAATCGCAGCATAGCGATTGCCAGAGTCCGGCTTTATCCAATCCTTCAGTTCGCTGTCTATTAGCCATTCCGCACAAAAAGCCTGCTGATACCATGGCTTCACTTTTTTACGTGGTGGCGTGTGTGTCGTCATGCTGCTACAACAACAAAGCGCACGTTCATCATCACTCATTTTATAATCTTATAATAACAACACCAAAAAAAAAAGCTGTTTATCTGTGTTGCACTACGGGGTCTTTTAAATTTATATGGTTATAATGTTCATATGCAGTAACCTTCTAGTTACTCTGGTCAAGAAATGCTAGGGTTTTATCACAAGACCACCGCACACAATCCACACCAAACTGCCACAGTCAAGTAGTTGAAAGCGAAGTGGAAACGATTCACAAATGTTTAATAAAACATGAGACGATGCTCCATTATCAGTTACACAACCATTCAATATATAATGGCATTCTTTAAGCCGTCATAAACGAGTCTCTGTAATGTATTAGCTCGAAAACACTGTCGTTAGATCGACTTCACAGTTTATTCAATTCTGACTCACTGTTTCAACAGAATCCATATCCCCTTTTTAAATATAACTAGTATCATCTAACAGAGGCATATTGATGATCTAGTGCTGGAACATCATTGGGAATAGACACAATTAATTTATATTTCACGAGCTCAGAGACATACGTCCACTTGCCACAACTACACACATAGAAGAACCTGGCAGACGATCTCCCACTTTTGCTGCTCGCAACTTTGACGTCTACCGATCTGCATCATGAGGCAATGACGTCACTTCCTGTGTTACCAATGACTACATATAACAAACAAACGAGAAGCCTTGTCGAACCATTTTGATATCGATAGACATGTTTTGAATTTTACTCATAACAATCTGCTTAAGTCTAAAATTTAAAAAGAATACTTTAAAACACATCGCAAAAATGACTGAGTATTGTAGATGACAGCCAATAACAGAATAACAGGAAATAGATAGTTGATGTAAACGAGTAAAAAAAACGACGTCATTGATGTGGTTAAAAACAAGAATTAAATTTAAGTGGAATAAAAAATATAAAGCACATAATTTTTTACATTTAATTATAATATAAATATAATGTACAATGCTCAGTGCACAGAATATACAAACATTGTAAATGTCAATTGTCAAATATACCCAGATTAATGCAGATTTGGAAAAAAAATACTCAGATACCCAGACGGAAGCCAAAAAACCCAGATCTAGTAAAAATACCCAGCTGTGTCAACACTGACCATACATCGACGTAAAAAGACGTGTCAGACAAGGTTGTGTGCTGTCCCCCTGCCTATTTAATCTATACACCGAAACAAATTTTCAAAAAGATACATGAAAGGTCAGGACTGAACATCAGTGGAAGTCAATAAACAACCTTAGATATGCAGATAATACCATGTTGTTAGCTGAAAGTGAACAGGATTTACAAGAACTAGTGAAGCAAGTGAACATCACAAATCATGAATATGAACTGAGAAAACAAAAACGATGATAATTAATAAATCAGACGATAAGCCCACGATAAAGATAAGCATAAAGGGGAAAATCCTGGAACAAGTCAAGAGCTTCTCATATCTTGGTCATATAATAACAGAAGATGTCAGACGTGAAACAGAAATCAAGATGAGAACAGGAATAGCCAAAGCTACAAACAACAACGTGATACATTTACTGACATCTAAACAGTTAACTCACAACTTAAAACAGAGAATGATAAAATGTTATATATACGAGTATATTCTTCACTAGTGTGTGGTGTAGAAATATAGACAATGAATAAGCAATTGGAAGAACAAATTTAGACTCTTGAGATGTGGATATATAGAAGAATGGGGCGCATCTCATGGAAAGAGACGAAAACAAATAAGGAGGTCCTAGAAAATCTAGGTATGGAAAGAGAACTGATGAAGGAGATAAAATTTAGGCAGTTAAAATATTTTGGCCACATAAAAAAGGCATAACACATTGCAGAAGACCATAATAGAAGGGAGAGTTGAAGGCAAAAGTGCAAGGGGAAGACATGAGTATATGAGTAGTATGTCATGTACTTTACGAGGCGGACTTATGGAGGAGCGTGACTTTAATATAGTCTGGAGGAGCGTGACTTTTATAAAGGAAAATACTCCGATCGATAGTGCAGATGGAGCGGACATTTATATAGTAAAATATACCAATTGATAACGGAGGTGGAGCGGGTTTTTATATAAGAAAAATATTAGCTCAATAATGGCGGGTTAGTAGGTAAATTGTATTGTGTGTTGTTGTATTGTGCTAGTATTGTGTTGTTATGTTTTTTATACTACATATATATATATATATATATATATATATATATATATATATATATATATATATATATATATATATATATGTGTGTGTGTGTGTGTGTGTGTACATACAAAATATATATACATTCATGCAACCTATACATATATTTTACAACAGGTAGACAACAGTTATACAATATATATATATATATATATATATATATATATATATATATATATATATATATATATATATATATATATATATATATATATACATATATATATATATATATATACATATATACATATATATATATATATATATATATATATATATATATATATATATATACATATATATATACATATATAAATATATCTACATATATATGTAGACAACATTTTACAACATAGATAACAAAGGTCAAGGTTTTTTAATTGTAATAAATATATTTAATATCGCAGTGTTTATTACAGCTGCTGCTCAGAACAAATATATATAAACGACTCAGGGTAGTATAAGCAGAAAGGACTAGATATTGAGGGGAGATGTCGTCACGTTATCGTCGTGTACCTGTCTTTTTATGTAAAAATAGGACAGGGAGTTGCGGTGTTGGGTGTACGTGTAGATAGCTGAATTGTATGTCTTGAAACCGACATTTTTCCCCCGCGTGAGTGTTGCGTGTTAAGTACATCCAAAAAAGTGTGTTTATCTAGTGTGTTGTGTGGTTTACTGAGGCCTTTAGTGGTAATCTTGCCATAATCACCGAAACAGTGGTAAGTTTTGCTGCAGAGGGAAACCATCCCACTACCCTCATATTCTAACTTGAAAAGACCGGGTTTATCGCTTATCAAATAACGTTTTATCGTAACATTTCTGACAGTCAAACGCTAGCTTATCCTCCCTAGCAATAAACTCGGATCGATGTTCGGTGCCATTGCACTACTACCACATTCACATCAACACATCCAGGAAAAAACGGATAGACTTAATAAGTTTAGCCAGCAGGTGGGCTTGAACATCAATTTAAAGAAGTCAGATGTCATGACGCTCAATGTGAGCAACCCTGAGCCCATATCAGTAAGGAATCAGCAACTGGTACAGACAGACACCTTCACATACCTAGGATGCATAGTAACGCCAGACGGTGGGGCAGACAAAGACATCAACATCAGAATGAATAAGGCAAGAACAGTATTTTTTTTTAGCTTAAACAACATCTGTAAGTCCTCTCAATACAGCAGAAGCACAAAATTAAGATTATATCAGAGCTGTGTGCTTTCTGTGCTTCGCTTTGGTGTGGAATGCTGGAGAGTTACAGAGAAGGAAATGTCGAAATTGTCCTCTTTCCACACAACATGCCTTAAAAAAATTCACCGAATCTTTTGGCCGAATACCATCACCAACTAAGATCTGCTTACTCGGAGCAAGCAAGAGGACATGCACACCATCATAGTGGCAGACGCTGGAGCTGGGTTGGCCATGTCCTCAGAAGAGACCCCGATGCCATCACAAGAACAGCTATGCTATGGACCCCTGAAGGAAAACGAAAGAGAGACCGACCAAAAACAAACTGGCGGAGGACTGTGGAGGCTGAGATGCAAAGAATGAACCAGAGTTGGGGCACTGTACGAAGGATGCCCACCACCGAGCAAAGTGGAATCAATTTGTTGTTGCCCTACAAGACGCCACTAGGCGTGATGGCGGCATTTCAAACGCGAGCTTACCCTCCCTAGCAATAAACTCAGATCGATGTTCGGTGCAGACTTTGGCTGGGAACCATTGATCGTAGACCGTATATCGTCGAGAGACGCTTGACCCTTGAGCTAAGCTCAGGTGGGTGAACATATCAGGAAAAGCTGACATCGGTTCTAAAATTAGACGCTGGGTTAACAGACAAGTGGGACAACCACCACTGTTAACTACAATCCCAGTAAAACATGAGTACCTCCCCTTTGATCAAGAATCTATTAAACAGGTATATTTTAACATACTATAGACTCAGCAAACTGACCGCAACACCGGGCAGTCGGGGTAAAGTCTCCGAGCTGACAAGAAGTCAGCGCTCGTCTCTGTCGATAATTCTGGGGAATGGAGCCTTTGTTAGGTGTTAAATGATATTGAATTCTCCCCCTGTGATTATTCTGGCTGGTGATTGTATAACCATGGATGTGAAGAAATGTGTTGTGTATTATTTCTAAATGGCAGACAGGTAAAGAGACTTTTTTGAATCTTATATTATTACCAAGAACAGTATTAAGATGGCTTTCTCCTAATGCGGAGATATACTGAGTAAAGGAGACAGATGTTAGCCATTTCTTTGAAGGAACCTTGCCGCTTATACGGCTTATTCCTTGTAGGTTAGACCTACATGACCTGTCTGGTCAAGAGGAGTCAAGTACTTCATTAAGGTGGGTTTCTCCTAATGCGGAGATATTGAATAGGAGAGACTGATATTGGCCATTTTGAAAATCACGCTGCTTGTACGGCTCAGGTGGAGCCCAGAACTTTATTGCTGAAAATCACGCTGCTTGTACGGCTCATGTGGAGCCCAGAACTTTATTACTAAGATGGCTTACTCCGGGTGAGGAGTTATATTATACAGAAGAGACTGAGCTAGATATTTTGAAGCAGTCCGCCATTCGTGCGGCTGATGTGGTAGCCTAGATCTACCTGACCTGCTTGGTCATAAGGAACCAAGAACAGTAGTCATTTGAAGCGCGCCAGTTGCGCGGCTTATGTGTTGCAGCCAAGGTTTACATGCAAAGTCTCCATGATGTTGAATATTATGAGTTGTTGTTTTCTACATGATTATATGTGCTTACATGACAGTGAATCGTTCGATGTCAGCGTATATTACTGTTGTCCGTAATAAATTGTCTGAAACGTCAACAGTCGTTTTCAATGCTTCATGACTCCTGAGTGTGGTATGAACGGCATGGTACCTTCAAGCAACCACTTACACTTCTACGGTATAACCAGGCCTTGTACACACTTGCAACAGTACCACACTCTCAACTGTGTCAACAGTCAAATAGCAACTGTATGTAGCAACAGTGGTAGCAACAGTAATAGTAACAGTGGTGGCTTCCAGTCATTGAAACGTTACCTACGACATTCGTTTTTTCAAGATCCATACAACTTGTTCGTTACGTCCTTGATGATGTTGATCTATGTTCCATTGACGCTATCGGGTGATGTCCATGTCACTGTGAAATGCAATACAGCGTTACCAAAGCACCATGTCTTCCTATGACGTTCCTGTGTTGATTCGTCATTGACATTATCGTCTTCCTGGCATCTTTGCAATTTTTTGTCGTTGTTGACTGCAAATACCCGGCGTTGTCCAGAAGGTTTCACACCAGATCATTACTTCACAAGAATTCATTGTTCCAGCCAACGTCGGATGTCCGTACTTGCACCTGTGTTAACAGTTTCTGTTTTCATCGTTGCTGGTAGTTTGAAGGACAGTGTTTTCGTCATTGCTGTATTCCTTCAGCGTTGGATCTTCTCTTCGCTGAACGGTGTTTGCTGAGGACTTCATCGTTGTTATTCTCGAGGCCAGGATTTTTTTCGCCAGTTAAGATATGTGGCTTTATGTTGTTTGTAAGCTGTGCCTCTGTATTGTGATCTAATTGAGCTTTCCTCAGAGCACTATATTCCTTGTTTATGATACATGTTTTTTGTATTTATATGTTATATTTATATTGATATTTCGTGGGCAAGGTTGGGCGGTGTCTCCAGTAGGGTATCCCACTGAACCGATAGCATACTGTGAGCGTTCTTTAGGGACCATTGCGAATTTCAGCGGAAATCGCTAGCGACTTTTGGTTGCTATTTTTGTTTAGTTGTGACGAGATGTGTTAGTGTTGTTTTAGTCTATTTTTCTCCGTTTTTAGTTTTGAGTCGTTTTGTTTGTATTAGTCTTCCTTCTCTTTCCTATCGTTTATTTCTATACACCTTTTTGTTTATACACTGTGTTGTCATTGTTTCATCGTATTATTCGCAGTTGTCATTACATTTTTTGTAACATTTTTTTTTGCTCTGTTTTATTGTTCTTTTGATTTCTGCGAACGTTTTCATTTGTGATTTATATCTTGTCCCTGTTATGTTTGTATGTACTATATATGCTATTATATACTGTCAATATTATTATGCACATTATGTATACAATTGAGTAATTATATTAGTGACAAGTAAGGTAATTATACAAGTTCTGGTATAAAGACTTGTCACCCACTGAGTTAGGACAGTGTGACTTATACAAAGTGAGTTATTCAGGTGGTAAATATTTATACAAGGTGTTATAGCATATTATTAGACATAATGTCTACCCTGGACTATTTCATTGAGCAAGGGAAAGCTCTTGGCAAGACTGGAGAAAAATTAGAGGAATTTGCACTTGCTCAATATGCCAAGGCAAAGAAGGCTGAAGAAAAAAAATGCAAATGCAAATGGACAGAGAGGCTGAACAAAAGAGATTAGAAAGAGAGGCTGAACAAAAGAGATTAGAAAGAGAGGTTGAAGATAGGAAAATACAATTACAATTGGAAATGGAGCAACGGAAATCAGCCGCAGAAGCTGAAGAGAGAAAACAGAAGCTAGAAGCTGACAAACAGAAAATGGAACACGAGGAAAAAATGTTAGCTTTGGAGTTGGAAAAAATAAAGTTGGTGAATATGGGTAATTCACAAAATGATTCAAATAACCAAACATCTTCTAATAAGATGAATGCTGGTACTTATAAGGTTAAATTACCTGCTTTCAACTCTACCTGTGATGATATAACGTTCTACCTGAATAGATTTGAACTTTCATGCGAAACTCATAAGGTAGACAAATCGCAATATGTTGCACAACTGATGGAAATACTTACAGGTGATGCATTAAATACAATAAGTATGGTGGAAGGGCCTGACAAGTTTAACTATGAGGTTGCCAGAGTGGCCTTGTTAAAGAAATATCAGCTCAATGAAGACGGTTATCGTCTTCACTTTAAGACTATGCTACCAGAAACTGGGGTAGAATTTTCAGAATTTATCTCAAAGAAACGTCTTACATTCACTCGTTGGGTTGAACTTTCGAAGACTGAGCACACATAAGAAGCCCTTATGGACTTATTGCTTCGGGACAAAGTCATGTCATCGGTTAATGAGTCTTTTCTTGCATTCTTACATGAACGTAAGCCTACGAACATAAAAGATATGGAACAATATTGTTGCCAGTATGTCACTGCACACCCAGAGGTAACTGTTAGTAATTCTAAAGTGATTTCCCAAGAGTCTTTTATAAAACTCCAACAAGATGACACTTCTTTGGAAAAATTCTTCCAACAAGTTAAGAATGATAATCCAAACCAGAACACAAATCGTAAATCTTGGATTTCTAAAAAGAATGGAGTACTAGTCCGAATGGTGCACGATTCTACTGCGTCTACTCATTCGCAAATTCTAGTACCTAAGAGTATGAGAGTTCGAATTCTACAACATGCTCACGACTCTCAATGCGCAGGACATATGGGATTTTCCCGTACCAAATCGAGGGTTCTTGCCTCATTCTTTTGGCCACAAGTAAATAAAGATTTACGTATGTATTGTTGCTCTTGCAAGATATGCCAAGAAGTTAAGTCACGCGGTCCACGCCATGCAGCACCTATCCAGGCTGCGGACATTTCTATCCGTCCCTTTCAAAAGATGGCGATAGATATTATTGGTCCTTTTAAAATCAAGTCGGCCAGAGGACACCAATTTATCTTAACATGCGTTGACATGTGTACTCGTTGGCCAGAGGCTATACCTCTCAAGAGCATTTCTACTGCCGATATTGCAGACGCTCTTTGGCTAGTGTTCTCACGTTTAGGATTTCCCAATGAAATCTTATCGGATCATGGCACCCAATTAATATCAGACACTATGTCTAAGGTGATGTCTACACTCAGGATTGAAATATCTTTAAGTAGTATCTATCATCCGATGTCAAACGGTTTAGTTGAACGTTTCAATAGAACGCTCAAGAGTTTGCTAGGAAAGATAACTGAGGATCATCCTCAGGATTGGGACAGAGTCTTACCAGCTGCTCTTTTTGCGTATAGAGAGGTCCCTAACGAGCATACAGGGTTTTCTCCATTCCAACTTGTCTTTGGTGCGCAACCGCGCGGTCCCATGTCATTGCTGCACGACCTAATAACTGCTGAGAATATCAGTGAAGACACTAAATCCTCTTACGAATATGTAATTGCTTTAAGGCCGAAAATTATTGAAGCATGTAGATTAGCTACCTCTGCATCCGAGTCTGCTAAACAGAAAGCAAGAAACTTCATACATAAAAAAGATGTCTACGTCAACTCTTTCCTGGTGATAAGGTACTTGTACTACTGCCTTGTAGAGAAAATAGACTTCTTATTACATGGAAAGGTCCTTACACTATCATCTCTAAAATTTCTGATGTCGACTATGTCGTCGATGTGGACAGAAAACATAAAACTTGTCATATCAACATGCCAACAGAATTTCATGAACGACCACATTACCTACAACCTATTTATGAAGAGACGGACGATTCGCTAGTCCCGCATGGTCATTACACATCTCTGTCAGTCATACAAGAAGAGGAATCTACTTTCTCAGACGTAAATCTTCCTCTATCCGTAATCCCACTGCATTCTATAGAATCTTGGGAAAATGTGACTGTTTCTTCAGAGTTGTCTGCTGAGCAACAACAACATGTTTCTTCACTTTTACATACTTTTCATGATGTTCTCACTGACATTCCTGGACAAACATCAATTGTTAAACACGACATAATACTCACTGATCATAATCCTATCAGAGTTCGACCTTATCCTATTCCTTTACACTTCCAAACACAGGTCGAGAAAGAATTGGATGAAATGATACAGATGAAAATAATTGAACCATCCACTTCGTCATATTCTTCGTCTATGGTTATTGTCCGTAAAAAAGACAATAACATACGTCTTTGCGTCGATTATCGTAAATTGAACCAGGTAACGAAATTCGATGCTGAACCTATGCCCTTATTAGAGGAGCTACTCGTTAAGCTTTCAAATTCTAGGTTATTTACCAAACTCGACTTGTCCAAAGGTTATTGGCAGGTTCCCCTCACTGAACGCGCCAAACCTCTTACTGCTTTCTCAACACCTAGGGGGCTGTTCCAGTGGAACTTCATGCCTTTCGGCCTTATGAATGCCCCAGCTACTTTCGTACGCATGATGCGTCGTATCCTTTCTCATCGTCCTGATGTCATTGCGTACTTGGACGATATTTGTCTCTTTAGTGATTCCTGGGAAGATCACTATCGAGGTCTTGTTGACCTATTGTCTATCCTACGCTCGCATAATTTGACGGTCAAACCGTCAAAAGCCTTTGTGGGCTTTAGCGAGATTTCTTTTTTGGATCATCGTGTTGGTCATGGTCTCCTGCGGACGGAAGACAACAACACCACTAAAATTCTCAATATTACTACTCCAAAACAAAGAAGCAAGTTCGTAGCCTATTAGGCTTAATACAATTTTATGGTAGGTTCATCCCTAATCTATCATCTATTACAGCACCTCTCTCTACACTATTGAAGAAGGGGTCACCTAATATTGTACGTTGGTCTCAAGAATGCCAATCCTCACTAGATAGGATTACGGGTCTGTTTTCTGCTCCACCTATCCTAAGACTACCCACTGCGGATAAGACTTTTGTTCTTCGCAGTGATGCATCATCCATAGGAATCGGAGCCGCATTGATGCAAGAGTATTCTGAAACTCTGCATCCGGTGATGTATGTCTCTAGGAAGCTAAATGCGGCAGAACGGAATTACTCTGTACTAGACCGAGAGTTATTAGCTATGGTCTGGGCGATTCTTAAACTTCAGAGATTCTTTCTGGTGTGCATTTTATTGTAGAAACTGACCAAAAGGCTCTAACAGTTATTCAAAGTAAGGATCTGAAGAGCTCAAGGTCCACTAGATATGCTATTGCTCTTCAACCTTTTCACTTCTCGATACGAGCTATCCGTGGTTCGGATAATGTAATGGCAGATATACTGTCTCGATGCCCACATAATTCTACGTGACTATCTTTATAAATTTCAGGGTTAACTAGATACCTGTGGTTATAGATTAACACTCAGATATTACATGTCTATGATCCTGTTAAGTTAAGACTCTAGAATAGTCTGTTCATTTTTCTCTGTAACAGAGGAAGGTTTGATTATATCCATACATGGGCCAAAAGTTTACATAGCCATATTGTATAGATAAACATGTAGGATTGAATGTTATATATTATAAAATACTACGGTTATCAAACAGAGTGTATCATTTGTATTTTCTCACAGCAAATCAGGCTGTGATATGGAGAGTGTCAACAGATTGCCAGCTGTATTAAGATGTGACGTCCTTGCTTTTCATTTAGCGTTGGATGCTTCTATTGATGTCTATGGCTTTCATTACAGTACACTATGCTTTGGAACTCCTGACTACATCGAGGATTCCTGCTTGTTAATTAAATTTGTGTACATTATCACATGATATTATGTTAATATATGTTACTTTGTAATCATAACCTTTCGAGGATATATATACAGTTGTCTCTATATTGTTGTTTATTAATGTTAAGAGGATGATATCGTAATGACACCTCTATTTTTTTGTAATTCATTATTGAGAAATATGTCAATATTGTAATTTTTTGGGATATATGAAAGTAATATGTATGTCTTTTCCCAGCACTTCATAGTGCGATTGTGAGAACATAGTTTCTCTAAAGTTGTGAGATAATTTCTGTTCTCACCCGACGCTCCATTGTGCGTCATTTTGGCCTTATGTTTTGACGATGAATGCGTTGATGCTGTCTAGCTGCGCGTCATTTATACGCGGTAGGCTGGTTGGCTAGAGAATCATGCTCGCTTTTTTATTTTTTTGTTTTGGTCTTTATGTTTTTTAGGGTTTATCATGTACACGGTTATATATTATTATGATATGCATTGAGGTCATGCATTGCTTATTGTTTCTGATTACCGTGTCATAATCCTAGTCTTTTCCTTTTCTCCTTCTTTACATATCTCATCTTGCCTTTGTTTATTCATCGTCCTTCTCTGCTTTTGTCTGGCTACTATTTATACCTCTGTGTTAATGACTTTATATTTAGAGTATACTTAAAGGTAGATATGTGTATGCTTCCGCCCTCCTTTGTTTCCAGTCTTTGTAATTTTGAAAAAAAAATGATGTTATCATTTTTTTTCCCCGGGGGTGCGGTAAACTGTTAAGATAGGAATATATGTATTGTTTATTTTGTGGTCAAAGGGAAACCATTACTTGTATATTTTTTAGTTCAGGATGAGATTTAGCGGTTATCTCCCTTGTCTGGACGATGTCCATTATTCTGTATGTCTATATTAGGATATCGATCATTCAGCTGGCCTTATATGGAGCGGTCTTGCTCTGATTTTACGGAAAGGTCTAGATTGTTCCATGGCTAGCTCTACTTTGGGCTTACACATGCGCAGTAAACTTGCGCGGGGAATTGAAGAATGGCTTTCCAGGCAGTCGAGGTAAAGTCTCAGAGCTGACAAGAAGTCAGCGCTCGTCTCTGTCGATAATTCTGGGGAATGGAGCCTTTGTTAGGTGTTAAATGATATTGAATTCTCCTCCTGTGATTATTCTGGCTGGTGATTGTATAGCCATGGATGTGAAGAAATGTGTTGTGTATTATTTCTAAATGGCAGACAGGGAAAGAGACTTTTTTGAATCTTATATTATTACCAAGAACAGTATTAAGATGGCTTTCTCCTAATGCGGAGATATACTGAGTAAAGGAGACAGATGTTAGCCATTTCTTTGAAGGAACCTTGCCGCTTATACGGCTTATTCCTTGTAGGTTAGACCTACATGACCTGTCTGGTCAAGAGGAGTCAAGTACTTCATTAAGGTGGGTTTCTCCTAATGCGGAGATATTGAATAGGAGAGACTAATATTGGCCATTTTGAAAATCACGCTGCTTGTACGGCTCAGGTGGAGCCCAGAACTTTATTGCTGAAAATCACGCTGCTTGTACGGCTCATGTGGAGCCCAGAACTTTATTACTAAGATGGCTTACTCCGGGTGAGGAGTTATATTATACAGAAGAGACTGAGCTAGATATTTTGAAGCAGTCCGCCATTCGTGCGGCTGATGTGGTAGCCTAGATCTACCTGACCTGCTTGGTCATAAGGAACCAAGAACAGTAGTCATTTGAAGCGCGCCAGTTGCGCGGCTTATGTGTTGCAGCCAAGGTTTACATGCAAAGTCTCCATGATGTTGAATATTATGAGTTGTTGTTTTCTACATGATTATATGTGCTTACATGACAGTGAATCGTTCGATGTCAGCGTATATTACTGTTGTCCGTAATAAATTGTCTGAAACGTCAACAGTCGTTTTCAATGCTTCATGACTCCTGAGTGTGGTATGATTGGCATGGTACCTTCAAGCAACCACTTACACTTCTACGGTATAACCAGGCCTTGTACACACTTGCAACAGTACCACACTCTCAACTGTGTCAACAGTCAAATAGCAACTGTATGTAGCAACAGTGGTAGCAACAGTAATAGTAACAGTGGTGGCTTCCAGTCATTGAAACGTTACCTACGACATTCGTTTTTTCAAGATCCATACAACTTGTTCGTTACGTCCTTGATGATGTTGATCTATGTTCCATTGACGCTATCGGGTGATGTCCATGTCACTGTGAAATGCAATACAGCGTTACCAAAGCACCATGTCTTCCTATGACGTTCCTGTGTTGATTCGTCATTGACATTATCGTCTTCCTGGCATCTTTGCAATTTTTTGTCATTGTTGACTGCAAATACCCGGCGTTGTCCAGAAGGTTTCACACCAGATCATTACTTCACAAGAATTCATTGTTCCAGCCAACGTCGGATGTCCGTACTTGCACCTGTGTTAACAGTTTCTGTTTTCATCGTTGCTGGTAGTTTGAAGGACAGTGTTTTCGTCATTGCTGTATTCCTTCAGCGTTGGATCTTCTCTTCGCTGAACGGTGTTTGCTGAGGACTTCATCGTTGTTATTCTCGAGGCCAGGATTTTTTTTCGCCAGTTAAGATATGTGGCTTTATGTTGTTTGTAAGCTGTGCCTCTGTATTGTGATCTAATTGAGCTTTCCTCAGAGCACTATATTCCTTGTTTATGATACATGTTTTTTGTATTTATATGTTATATTTATATTGATATTTCGCGGGCAAGGATGGGCGGTGTCTCCAGTAGGGTATCCCACTGAACCGATAGCATACTGTGAGCGTTCTTTATGGACCATTGCGAATTTCAGCGGAAATCGCTAGCGACTTTTGGTTGCTATTTTTGTTTAGTTGTGACGAGATGTGTTAGTGTTGTTTTAGTCTATTTTTCTCCGTTTTTAGTTTTGAGTCGTTTTGTTTGTATTAGTCTTCCTTCTCTTTCCTATCGTTTATTTCTATACACCTTTTTGTTTATACACTGTGTTGTCATTGTTTCATCGTATTATTCGCAGTTGTCATTACATTTTTTGTAACATTTTTTTTGCTCTGTTTTATTGTTCTTTTGATTTCTGCGAACGTTTTCATTTGTGATTTATATCTTGTCCCTGTTATGTTTGTATGTACTATATATGCTATTATATACTGTCAATATTATTATGCACATTATGTATACAATTGAGTAATTATATTAGTGACAAGTAAGGTATTTATACAAGTTCTGGTATAAAGACTTGTCACCCACTGAGTTAGGACAGTGTGACTTATACAAAGTGAGTTATTCAGGTGGTAAATATTTATACAAGGTGTTATAGCATATTATTAGACATAATGTCTACCCTGGACTATTTCATTGAGCAAGGGAAAGCTCTTGGCAAGACTGGAGAAAAATTAGAGGAATTTGCACTTGCTCAATATGCCAAGGCAAAGAAGGCTGAAGAAAAAAAATGCAAATGCAAATGGACAGAGAGGCTGAACAAAAGAGATTAGAAAGAGAGGCTGAACAAAAGAGATTAGAAAGAGAGGCTGAAGATAGGAAAATACAATTACAATTGGAAATGGAGCAACGGAAATCAGCCGCAGAAGCTGAAGAGAGAAAACAGAAGCTAGAAGCTGACAAACAGAAAATGGAACACGAGGAAAAAATGTTAGCTTTGGAGTTGGAAAAAATAAAGTTGGTGAATATGGGTAATTCACAAAATGATTCAAATAACCAAACACTTTCTAATAAGATGAATGCTGGCACTTACAAGGTTAAATTACCTGCTTTCAACTCTACCTGTGATGACATAACGTTCTACCTGAATAGATTTGAACTTTCATGCGAAACTCATAAGGTAGACAAATCGCAATATGTTGCACAACTGATGGAAATACTTAAAGGTGATGCATTAAATACAATAAGTATGGTGGAAGGGCCTGACAAGTTTAACTATGAGGTTGCCAGAGTGGCCTTGTTAAAGAAATATCAACTCAATGAAGACGGTTATCGTCTTCACTTTAAGACTATGCTACCAGAAACTGGGGTAGAATTTTCAGAATTTATCTCAAAGAAACGTCTTACATTCACTCGTTGGGTTGAACTTTCGAAGACTGAGCACACATAAGAAGCCCTTATGGACTTATTGCTTCGGGACAAAGTCATGTCATCGGTTAATGAGTCTTTTCTTGCATTCTTACATGAACGTAAGCCTACGAACATAAAAGATATGGAACAATATTGTTGCCAGTATGTCACTGCACACCCAGAGGTAACTGTTAGTAATTCTAAAGTGATTTCCCAAGAGTCTTTTATAAAACTCCAACAAGATGACACTTCTTTGGAAAAATTCTTCCAACAAGTTAAGAATGATAATCCAAACCAGAACACAAATCGTAAATCTTGGATTTCTAAAAAGAATGGAGTACTAATCCGAATGGTGCACGATTCTACTGCGTCTACTCATTCGCAAATTCTAGTACCTAAGAGTATGAGAGTTCGAATTCTACAACATGCTCACGACTCTCAATGCGCAGGACATATGGGATTTTCCCGTACCAAATCGAGGGTTCTTGCCTCATTCTTTTGGCCACAAGTAAATAAAGATTTACGTATGTATTGTTGCTCTTGCAAGATATGCCAAGAAGTTAAGTCACGCGGTCCACGCCATGCAGCACCTATCCAGGCTGCGGAATTAATAATATCAGACACTATGTCTAAGGTGATGTCTACACTCAGGATTGAAATATCTTTAAGTAGTATCTATCATCCGATGTCAAACGGTTTAGTTGAACGTTTCAATAGAACGCTCAAGAGTTTGCTAGGAAAGATAACTGAGGATCATCCTCAGGATTGGGACAGAGTCTTACCAGCTGCTCTTTTTGCGTATAGAGAGGTCCCTAACGAGCATACAGGGTTTTCTTCATTCCAACATGTCTTTGGTGCGCAACCGCGCGGTCCCATGTCATTGCTGCACGACCTAATAACTGCTGAGAATATCAGTGAAGACACTAAATCCTCTTACGAATATGTAATTGCTTTAAGGCCGAAAATTATTGAAGCATGTAGATTAGCTACCTCTGCATCAGAGTCTGCTAAACAGAAAGCAAGAAACTTCATACATAAAAAAGATGTCTACGTCAACTCTTTCCTGGTGATAAGGTACTTGTACTACTGCCTTGTAGAGAAAATAGACTTCTTATTACATGGAAAGGTCCTTACACTATCATCTCTAAAATTTCTGATGTCGACTATGTCGTCGATGTGGACAGAAAACATAAAACTTTTCATATCAACATGCCAACAGAATTTCATGAACGACCACATTACCTACAACCTATTTATGAAGCGACGGACGATTCACTAGTCCAGCATGGTCATTACACATCTCTGTCAGTCATACAAGAAGAGGAATCTACTTTCTCAGACGTAAATCTTCCTCTATCCGTAATCCCACTGCATTCTATAGAATCTTGGGAAAATGTGACTGTTTCTTCAGAGTTGTCTGCTGAGCAACAACAACATGTTTCTTCACTTTTACATACTTTTCATGATGTTCTCACTGACATTCCTGGACAAACATCAATTGTTAAACACGACATAATACTCACTGATCATAATCCTATCAGAGTTCGACCTTATCCTATTCCTTTACACTTCCAAACACAGGTCGAGAAAGAATTGGATGAAATGATACAGATGAAAATAATTGAACCATCCACTTCGTCATATTCTTCGTCTATGGTTATTGTCCGTAAAAAAGACAATAACATACGTCTTTGCGTCGATTATCGTAAATTGAACCAGGTAACGAAATTCGATGCTGAACCTATGCCCTTATTAGAGGAGCTACTCGTTAAGCTTTCAAATTCTAGGTTATTTACCAAACTCGACTTGTCCAAAGGTTATTGGCAGGTTCCCCTCACTGAACGCGCCAAACCTCTTACTGCTTTCTCAACACCTAGGGGGCTGTTCCAGTGGAACTTCATGCCTTTCGGCCTTATGAATGCCCCAGCTACTTTCGTACGCATGATGCGTCGTATCATTTCTCATCGTCCTGATGTCATTGCGTACTTGGACGATATTTGTCTCTTTAGTGATTCCTGGGAAGATCACTATCGAGGTCTTGTTGACCTATTGTCTATCCTACGCTCGCATAATTTGACGGTCAAACCGTCAAAAGCCTTTGTGGGCTTTAGCGAGATTTCTTTTTTGGATCATCGTGTTGGTCATGGTCTCCTGCGGACGGAAGACAACAACACCACTAAAATTCTCAATATTACTACTCCAAAACAAAGAAGCAAGTTCGTAGCCTATTAGGCTTAATACAATTTTATGGTAGGTTCATCCCTAATCTATCATCTATTACAGCACCTCTCTCTACACTATTGAAAAAGGGGTCACCTAATATTGTACGTTGGTCTCAAGAATGCCAATCCTCACTAGATAGGATTACGGGTCTGTTTTCTGCTCCACCTATCCTAAGACTACCCACTGCGGATAAGACTTTTGTTCTTCGCAGTGATGCATCATCCATAGGAATCGGAGCCGCATTGATGCAAGAGTATTCTGAAACTCTGCATCCGGTGATGTATGTCTCTAGGAAGCTAAATGCGGCAGAACGGAATTACTCTGTACTAGACCGAGAGTTATTAGCTATGGTCTGGGCGATTCTTAAACTTCAGAGATTCCTTCTGGTGTGCATTTTATTGTAGAAACTGACCAAAAGGCTCTAACAGTTATTCAAAGTAAGGATCTGAAGAGCTCAAGGTCCACTAGATATGCTATTGCTCTTCAACCTTTTCACTTCTCGATACGAGCTATCCGTGGTTCGGATAATGTAATGGCAGATATACTGTCTCGATGCCCACATAATTCTACGTGATTATCTTTATAAATTTCAGGGTTAACTAGAAACCTGTGGTTATAGATTAACACTCAGATATTACATGTCTATGATCCTGTTAAGTTAAGACTCTAGAATAGTCTGTTCATTTTTCTCTGTAACAGAGGAAGGTTTGATTATATCCATACATGGGCCAAAAGTTTACATAGCCATATTGTATAGATAAACATGTAGGATTGAATGTTATATATTATAAAATACTACGTTTATCAAACAGAGTGTATCATTTGTATTTTCTCACAGCAAATCAGGCTGTGATATGGAGAGTGTCAACAGATTGCCAGCTGTATTAAGATGGGACGTCCTTGCTTTTCATTTAGCGTTGGATGCTTCTATTGATGTCTATGGCTTTCATTACAGTACACTATGCTTTGGAACTCCTGACTACATCGAGGATTCCTGCTTGTTAATTAAATTTGTGTACATTATCACATGATATTATGTTAATATATGTTACTTTGTAATCATAACCTTTCGAGGATATATATACAGTTGTCTCTATATTGTTGTTTATTAATGTTAAGAGGATGATATCGTAATGACACCTCTATTTTTTGTAATTCATTATTGAGAAATATGTCAATATTGTAATTTTTTGGTATATATGAAAGTAATATGTATGTCTTTTCCCAGCACTTCATAGTGCGATTGTGAGAACATAGTTTCTCTAAAGTTGTGAGATAATTTCTGATCTCACCCGACGCTCCATTGTGCGTCATTTTGGCCTTATGTTTTGACGATGAATGCGTTGATGCTGTCTAGCTGCGCGTCATTTATACGAGGTAGGCTGGTTGGCTAGAGAATCATGCTCGCTTTTTTATTTTTTTGTTTTGGTCTTTATGTTTTTTAGGGTTTATCATGTACACGGTTATATATTATTATGATATGCATTGATGTCATGCATTGCTTATTGTTTCTGATTACCGTGTCATAATCCTAGTCTTTTCCTTTTCTCCTTCTTTACATATCTCATCTTGCCTTTGTTTACTCATCGTCATTCTCTACTTTTGTCTGGCTACTATTTATACCTCTGTGTTAATGACTTTATATTTAGAGTATACTTAAAGGTAGATATGTGTATGCTTCCGCCCTCCTTTGTTTCCAGTCTTTGTAATTTTGAAAAAAAAATGATGTTATCATTTTTTTCCCCGGGGGGTGCGGTAAACTGTTAAGATAGGAATATATGTATTGTTTATTTTGTGGTCAAAGGGAAACCATTACTTGTATATTTTTTAGTTCAGGATGAGATTTAGCGGTTATCTCCCTTGTCTGGACGATGTCCATTATTCTGTATGTCTATATTAGGATATCGATCATTCAGCTGGCCTTATATGGAGCGGTCTTGCTCTGATTTTACGGAAAGGTCTAGATTGTTCCATGGCTAGCTCTACTTTGGGCTTACACATGCGCAGTAAACTTGCGCGGGGAATTGAAGAATGGCTTTCCAGGCAGTCGAGGTAAAGTCTCAGAGCTGACAAGAAGTCAGCGCTCGTCTCTGTCGATAATTCTGGGGAATGGAGCCTTTGTTAGGTGTTAACTTACTTACTTAGTCGTTCCTCTTCTACCGTGAGGTGTAGAGGTTTGGAAGAGAGAGCGCCAGACCATTCTATCAGCTGTCTTCTTCCTGGCCTGGTTCCATTCTAGTATTGTTAGGTGTTAAATGATATTGAATTCTCCTCCTGTGATTATTCTGGCTGGTGATTGTATAGCCATGGATGTGAAGAAATGTGTTGTGTATTATTTCTAAATGGCAGACAGGTAAAGAGACTTTTTTTGAATCTTATATTATTGCCAAGAACAGTATTAAGATGGCTTTCTCTTAATGCGGAGATATACTGAGTAAAGTAGACAGATGTTAGCCATTTCTTTGAAGGAACCTTGCCGCTTATACGGCTTATTCTTTGTAGGTTAGACCTACATGACCTGTCTGGTCAAGAGGAGTCAAGTACTTCATTAAGGTGGGTTTCTCCTAATGCGGAGATATTAAATAGGAGAGACTGATATTGGCCATTTTGAAAATCACGCTGCTTGTACGGCTCAGGTAGAGCCCAGAACTTTATTGCTGAAAATCACGCTGCTTGTACGGCTCAGGTGGAGCCCATAACTTTATTACTAGGGTGGCTTACTCCGGGTGAGGAGTTATATTATACAGAAGAGACTGAGCTAGATATTTTGAAGCAGTCCGCCATTCGTGCGGCTGATGTGGTAGCCTAGATCTATCTGACCTGCTTGGTCATGAGGAACCAAGAACAGTAGTCATATGAAGCGTGCCAGTTGTGCGGCTTATGTGTTGCAGCCAAGGTTTACATGCAAAGTCTCCATGATGTTGAATATTATGAATTGTTCTTTTCTACATGATTATATGTGCTTACATGACAGTGAATCGTCCGTAATAAATTGTCTGAAACGTCAACAGTCGTTTTCAATGCCTCATGACTCCTGAGTGTGTTATGAACGGCATGGTACCATCAAGCAACCACTTACACTTCTACGGTATAACCAGGCCTTGTACACACACTTACAACAGTACCACACTCTCAACTGTGTCAACAGTCAAATAGCAACTGTATGTAGCAACAGTGGTAGCAACAGTAATAGTAACACAATTATAATAAAATTCGAGCAAGCGCAGTTTAGCGTACTGATAGACGAAAAAGCCTATCTGTGCGTGTAGGTCCCAACTAATTTTTTTCTTAATCATCTCTACCTCGAAAATGTCCATCACTAAACTCATCTTTTAAATACGCGGACAGTTTATTAATTTAGACGTCCCCTCCCACGTCGTGTACGATACCTCTACGTGCTTCGCCTTATTGGTCAACGTCTTGCCGTAAGCCACGTTCCCTAACAATTTCATAGTTTCACTAGTTATTGCGTAAACAACGTCTCTATCCCCCTTTCGGCGGGCGTCGGAGACGGTATCCCCCAAATTGTTTAAAACAAGTCGCAGGTGTATACTCGATCACCTGGTATATACGCGTGACTTCTAAGCCCTTGGACAGATACTAGCGAAACAGAGGCGTCGCCAACATAATCTTTTCCCCTATGTAACCTCCGATCAAAGTCCTTCTAGGGGTAGTCTTGTCTTTGTCTGCCTCCAAGCCATTAGAACTCCCGTGAAGGGGCGAATCGATGCGGACATTTATGTATTTTAACATCACAACAATTGTCAAACCAGAAACTGTCTGACGATTTTTTACATGATAACACAAAGTTCTCCCACTGTATAAAAAAAAGAGACGTAAAAATAAGGCTTGTTATAACTATATGTAAGTTTGTGTGTGTGTGCGCGCGCGCGCGTGTGTGTGTGTGTGTGTGTCTCTCTCTCTATCAGTGTATCTACCTATCTGTCAGTTTGTCTATAAGTCTGTTTTTTCTGGTTTTTAGTTAACCATGCCAGTGAAAAACAGAGCGTGTCTGGTTGATAGTTTACTAACTCGAAGAATTTTGCCATATGTATTCGGTGTTATTTTTATGTTTTGATGTCTAAATTCTTATTTTAATCTGTTTTTTTCTCTTTCACAGATGGCTACAAACAATCAACCCGAGAGACGCCAACATACTTGCTCGGAATGCGAGCGAGTTTTCACCCTGGCACGCAATCTCACTCAACATTTGGATACAGCTCACGGGCGACAACGACACGAGTGCTCTCTGTGTGGTGAAGTATTCACACTAGTTACTAATCTTAAACGTCACACAGAGAATGGTCACCGACCCGTCTCAAGCACGGAAGCATCACCTTCGCACATACCTCAAATAGGCACCACCCCAGTGTCACAAAACTCCCTTGTGTGTGATCGATGCGGGAAGCCTTTCAACCATCGTGATAACTACTTACGGCACATCAATACCGCGCACTCACTACCATGGTTTAGCTGTACTATTTGTGGAAACATCTTTACTCGAGCTGATAGCTTACGGGTCCATCTACACCAACCCTCCTCTGTGAGTATGCAGAGTTTGACAGCTGGCCCCACGCCAACCGCAACACAGGGACCCTCACCAGCATCTGCAAAAACGGGGCCCACTACCTCAACACCATCTTTAACACAGAGACCGGCCACAGTCTCATTTTCAACACTCGTACCAGCATCTGCAACAATTCCCTCCACATCGTCTCAACACCATCATCCTCCACATCAGCTGCAGTCCAGGAAAACCCCTCGTCTTCAACCTCAATCAAACGACCAAGGCACATCCACCAAGGGCCTAGTAATAAGGCCCGCCTGACCTCTGACCTGGACAGTTTACGGGACATACCGTCTGACGTTAGACAGATCTACACAGACAACTGGTCAGCCATAAACACACACACCAACTTCAACAAATACTTGTCCACATTAATCTTTTTCCATAGGTTAGACACCGCTCACTCAATATATTGGTATTCCCCGCTTAGACCCATATTTAACAAACAAAACGCTTCAAGATTAATTACAGTCACCACACCATTCTACGTCATAGAGAAACGAATGAACTCCGCTTCTACCACGCATCTCACAATAACGCATATGTCTTTGACACACCTCATCTACTTAATAATATTACAGATTTCAACACATTTGTCTCAAACTTACACGATAGTGACACTCTTAATAACGCGCAATTAAACAGACCCAATACAAAATATTATGTCGAGTCAATACCAGCCACCTCATTCTACATTTACCACATACAAGAATATCCTATAGGTTGTTGTTTAGCTGATATTCCACTACACATCACCGACAATAAAGCTATTAATACATTACAACACGACTCGAGCTTAAAACTTTACACTGATAACCTTTGTTTTTTAGATGCTTAGCGGCTTTTAGAGCTGCTCCCGTTAGGGACGTTAAAAAAGCACGCGCCGGCTCGTAAAACAGTGGCAAATACAGCAGAGTATCGACTCCCTAATCGATTTTCCCTGCGTGAGTTTGCCCCAAATCCCCGCCTTAGAAAAATGTTTCGGGATAAACATTGACGTATTCAAGTTTGACGACACACAAACCCTTTCCCCAAAACTCAAAGGTAGTGATAGTTATAATGAAACGTTGCGGCTTTTAGTTTATAAAAACCATTTCATGTACATAGTAGATATAGATAGGGCGGCTAACTCTTTTTCGTGTCCCAAATGTGGGAAATTATGGAAGATCATAAGTTTATGGAAAGGCACGAGAAAACGTGTACCGGAGGTAAACGAATAGAAATATTTAAGGGTGGGATTTATACCCCGCCGGAAACAATTTGGGAATCGATCGCCGCGCAGGGTATAAATGTCGATACACAGTTCGTGTATCCGTCTCGCGCGACGTTTGATTATCAATGCTTTTTTGATACCTCTGTAGGGACGGCGACCGGGGGGACAAAATATACAGCCAAACACGTCCCTCTGTCTTTTTCGGTAGCTTCCAATGTCCCTGGGCTGAAAGCGCCTGTCTGCTTTATCACAACGGGCGATCCTCAAGATTTGGTCAATAGGATGCTTGACCATCTGACCCGAATCGCCGAGGCCGCTTATGCAATCTTACGTGAACGCTTTGACGAGGTGTATGCCCAACTCGGGGATTTGGACTGACACATCGAAAGACTCAATAAGTATTTGCGAGAGCTCCCTGTTATAGTGTTCAACTCTTGGAAATATCACCCGTGTGTTACCGGGGCCCGAAAGGGGAGCAAAGAATAGTAACACTGCACCCTACCACGCATGTCGTAAAAGGCGACTAAGGAGGGTATGGGCATGGGGCTGTTTACCCCATCCCGTAAAAACTTCGCACAGTGGGCTGATCACCTGCTTGCCAACCAATCTGATTACGGAAACAATGATAGATTGTTTGGTCTGTTTTTGTTCCACAAAGACGCCACTAGGCGTGGTGGAAACAGCGATAGATTGATCAATTTGTTGTTGCCCTAAGACGCCACTAGGCGTACTGGCCACATACTGCTTTGCCGGTTGATGGCTAAGGATGGAAGAAGAAGAAGTCTTGGAAATATGACATAAATGTTATAAAACCATACCTAATAAAGTATTTCATAGACCAAGACTTTAAATATTTAGTAAAAAGAAATAATAACTTTATGTGTATGTCGCGAGAGGTTCAGATGTTATTAAAATACATGATATCCCAAACAAAAAGATGTATCAAAGGATACCAGTATAGCGCCTGATAAGAGACTGGTCTTATAAGTAATACTCCCTTCTCTGAAAAGAGTAAGGGAGTATCGACAATCAAAGGTAGGGTCAAGCTGTATAAATCTTCAAGTATGATGATAGTGTTGAATACTGAAGGTCTAAGTGCTATCTCTCTAGATCCCACCCTTGACTAATGATTATTATATTTACGTTGGGACCCCAAGATGCAGCAATAGTGAATGCAGTCAGTGACCCATAGCTGTACTGCTTGCATCAGGACCAGCGAACCAGAGCTGGTCAAGACCGCACTCCACCTCCACGTGGTGGTCCTGGAAACAGTCTGCAGCAGTGCAGTCTGGCTGAGCGAGTGCGGATCGCAATGGAAAGGCAAACCCGGTCCCTAAAAAATGCCGTGCTGAAGTCGGATGTGTCGACCGAAAGGTGCAGATATCACAGCTTAGGCGTAAACAGACACAACGCAACCACCGTCCTTTTCAGAACGAACGAGGAAGAAGGAAGAAGAAGAAGAATATTTATGTTGACTCTGCTACGGGATTAATTATTTATTTATATATGTAATACATATAATACAGAACTTGAACTCAATTGTAATAACTAAGTAAGACTGTATATAAGTATTTACAATTTATTGATCCTATACCATTTATCTTTTCGGCTAGGAAGAAATCATAAAGAATTCAAATGTGTTTTTTTTATTTTATACAAAATTGAAATAAATAAACATGGTAGGTTCATTTCCAAAATGGTTATATACGATATAATTATTTTACACATATCAATTATTCTTTATAGATAGTTATCAATGTCTCTGGACTGTAAAGGTGGTTGAGTTTTTAATAAAGTCCTACAAATGTCATCACTACCAATGTTTGGTGTGTTTTTATTTTTATTTTAATAAGGATATATATTTTTTTTCCTACCCTCAGGTAATACACAATAGCTGTAACAGGCTGTAATAGGGTATCTAGGTCTGCTACTAAGATATAGGCAGCAAAGATTTTGACAGCACGCGTTTTGCCGCTCTCTCCTGTTCGGCATTGATTTTTGAAATAGTAGTGGCGTAAATCCGCCAAGTTCAATGTCTTTATATAGGAGCGCCGCGTTCCTCGCGGATGACAGAGGGAAAAACGGAGTAAAGAATTTCAAACCTATGCGTATTTTAGCCTTTTCGTACAATGTGGAGAATTTTTAATATTTATTTACTCTCTTAATTATGGACCGATTTTGCTCATCTAAAGTTAGAATTAAACCGTGAATTTATCTCTACCTTTCTATCTAAAATTGGTTTAGTTAGCAACATGCGTTTACATCTATGCAGTCTCTAACTAACTAAAGTTGGGTCTACCCTGATGTTTAGATGTCACTTTAAATGATTTTTCTCCTTAAATCAATTATTACTAGAGGAAGTCTGTGTACCTACTTCTCAAGTAACATCCCCGCTATTTAACTTTCTATATCTTTCCTTTTAAACATCTTTAGTCTTTAAGAAATTAAATAACTCCGTACTATTTTTTTTACACAAAATAGGTCTCCATGTTTAAGCATAAAAGGTTTACTTATCATTACTAGAAAAAGGAGCGTTCTCATTGGCCAGTTAAATCAGTCCGTTTATCCTATTATTTCGAGCGGTCAAAATGACCGTGGTGTAAGACAGACCAAAACACGACAGTGTATCGCTACCCCGCAGATAAAATTTTTATATAGAATCAATTATCTCTCTCTCTCTCCCCCTTCTCCCCTTCCCCGGATTTAGTTATAGCAAGTACCTCGCGGCCTATAAAGTTAAAGAAACTAAAGGGGTTTTCTGTTACGAATATGTCACAGATTTAAACAGGTTAAACGAAACGACGCTACCGCTCCACTCGGCCTTTTTTTCCTCCCTAAAAAATTGTAATATTTCCAGTGCCGAGTACGCTGAATGTCAAAATGTCTGGGTCGATAATCACATGGCCACGCTGCGCGATTTTCTGGAGGGGTATAACAACAAAGGTGTAGTTCCGTTCTTAATTGCGTTAGAACAACAAGTTAGTTTTTACTCGGGTCTAGGGGTAGATATGTTAAAGACGCCATTTCGGTTCCCGGGGTAACCTTAAAGTACCTATTCAAAACTCTGCCATCAAATATATCTTTTTCATTATGTTCGAACGGGAGCAAGATTTACTTAACACTCTGAGACAAAATATAGTTGGGGGTCCGTCGATAATATTTCATAGGTATGATAAAAAAGACAAAACGTACATTAGAGGTGGTAAAGTTGTTCAGAACGTTAAAGGCTATGACGCCAACGCGTTTTATTTGTGGGCGCTAATGCAGAAAATGCCCACTGATTTTCCCATTAGAAGAAAAAAGGAGGATGGTTTCAGGTACCATAAAGTCAATAAATACACCGTGCAGTGTCGCGACTGGTTGACTTGGGTATCGCCCAAAAATAATGTGTCTTTGAAAACACAGTTCAACGGTCGTGAAATGGCTTTGGGGCATAGGCGCCTTAGGGTCGATGGCTGGGACAAAGAGTCTCGCACAGCCTACCAGTTTCATGGCTTTCTTTTCCACGGTCATCCTAACTGCCCACTAACCACCGGTCGTCATGCCAACCCCGTCAATAAGAAACCGTTGGTTGAGTTGTATGAAAAGACGCGGGAAATTGGCAAATATTTGAAGACCGAATGTGATGTCAACCTGGCAGAAATGTGGGAATGCGAGTGGCAGCGACTCAAACGAGCCGACTGATCGATCGGTCGATTACTGAGCGACACATTCCTGAGCCTGAAACCCTCGTATTCCAAATTTAGATATCCGCTAAAGGAACAACAGATTCTAGCCTGTGTTATAGACGAGACCTTATTTGGGTTTGTCGAATGCGACATTCGAGTCCCCCACTCCCTAAAGGAGCATTTTTCGGAAATGACTCCGATATTTAAGAACGTTGACGTGAGTAGGGATGATATTGGTCCTTTTATGCGCGCTTATGCAGAAAAAATAAACTTTTGACTACCCCTAGAAGGACATTGATCGGAAGTTACATAGGGGAAAAGATTATGTTGGCGACGCCTCTGCTTCGCTGGTATCTGTCCAATGGCTTAGAAGTCACGCGTATATACCAGGTGATCGAGTATACACCTGCGACTTGTTTTAAACAATTTGGGGGATACCGTCTCCGACGCCCGCCGAAAGGGGGATAGAGACGATGTTTACGCAATAACTAGTGAAACTATGAAATTGTTAAGGAACGCGGCTTACGGCAAGACGTTGACCAATAAGGCGAAGCACGTAGAGGTATCGTACACGACGGGGGAAGGGACGTCTAATTTAATAAACTGTCCGCATTTTAAAAAGATGTGTTTAGTGATGGACGATATTTTCGAGGTAGAGATGATTAAGAAGAAAATTAGTTGGGACCTACACGCACAGATAGGCTTTGTCGTCTATCAGTACGCTAAACTGCTCATGCTCGAATTTTATTATGATTGCCTAGATAGATTTGTAGACAGAGCTGACTTTCAGTTATGCGAGACTGATACGGATATTCTTTACTTGGCCCTTAGTACAAATAACCTGGCGGACGTCGTTAAACCTCACCTGCGCCAAGAATTTTATACCGTCTACGATCAATGGTTCCCCGCCAAAGTCTGCACCGAACATCGATCCGAGTTTATTGCTAGGGAGGGTAAGCTGGCGTTTGAAATGCCGCGATAAAAAGTTATTTGATAAACGAACACCCGGTCTTTTCAAGTTAGAATATGAGGGTAGTGGGATGGTTTCCCTCTGCAGCAAAACTTACCACTCTTTCGGGGATTATGACAAGACTACATCTAAAGGCTTCAATAAACAACACAACACACTAGATAAACACACTTTTTTGGATGTACTCAACACGCAACACCCACGCGGGGGAAAAATGTCGGTTTCAAGACACACAATTCAGCTATCTACACGTACACCCAACACCGCAACTCCCTGTCCTATTTTTACACAAAAAGACAGGTACACGACGATAACGTGACGACTTTTCCCCTCAATATCTAGTCCTTTCTGCTTATACTACCCTGAGTCGTTTATATATATTTGTTCTGGGCAGCAGCTGTAACAAAACACTGTGATATTAAATATTTTTATTACAATTAAAAAACCTTGACCTTTGTTATTTATGTTGTAAAATGTTGTCTACATGTATATATATATATATATATATATATATATATATATATATATATATATATATATATATATATATATATATATATATATATATATATATATGTAAATATATATATATATATATATATATATATATATATATATATATATATATATAAGAACACAATACCAGCACAATGCAACAATACACAATGCAACCTACCTACTAATCCGCCATTATTGAGCTAATATTTTTCTTGTATAAAAACCCGCTCCACCTCCGTTATCGATTGGTATATTTTACTATATAAAAGTCCGCTCCACCTGCACTATCGATCGGAGTATTTTCCTATATAAAAGTCACGCTCCTCCAGACTATATAGAAGTCACGCTCCTCCACAAATCCGCCTCGTAAAGTACATGACATACTACTAACATGAAGAGGACTGCCGTAAGACGGGGGTAAAACGGTAAAATAAAATAAAAACAAAAACACAGATAGTTATACGTCTTACTGGGAGAAAGGACAAAAAAACCGACGTTGCGTCCACAAAGCTTTTGTCAGGAACAGACAAAGAAAAAAAAAACAGAAGGGAAAGACAGCGCTATAATGGGAAGATAACATCACAAGTTGGACAGGGACAAATCTATTAGAGTGCACCATCAAGACAACAGAATACGTAGAGATCCATTACAGCCAATCTTCTTTGTGGAGAAGGCAGCTGATGATGATGATCATTCTTTCTATTTTTCCACTTTTGTTTTTTTTTGGTTCTATTTTGAACGTGCCACTTGTCACGGAATTGCCTACCCTGCTTAGCAGTAGTGGTCCAACAGTGGCCAAAACTCAAAAGTGTCTAATATGGGCCTTCAAATGTGTCTACCTTCGCACAAGATTATTCTTGGCAGAGTTGTAGATAGAAGAATAATGATGCTTCTATCTCAAGGGAGTTTTTATAAGAAATTTCCTAAGTCAAGAACAATGATGCATTGGCAGGGCAATTGTTAACTTATATCGGTCCGCCGCATTTTATGAAGAATTAAGCAATTATTAATTTCGGCTCGTTCAAATCCCCCACCCTGATTTACTCATTTAGGTTTTAACAAGGTTTTAAAGAAATGAATAATTATTTATAAAAAAAGTTTATCATCACTGTTCTGATGGAAGGTTAGTTTTTAAAGGAGGTCACTTGGCAGCTTTTCTGTGTTACTTAACTGTCAGTGGCGGTCCTGCTCCTTACGATGGTTTGGTTCTTGGTAGACTGTTCACGCTCGTCGCTGGTCTAGGTTGTAGGGCGCAGCAAATTCCCAGAAATGTCAGAGAGTGTCTACGAAGTTGGTCCCTCGTCTTTAGGCTCAGGCCACTTTTCCCTTCTTGTTCCAGAGATAGTACCCTCAACTGGTACCACCAACAACTATGATAAAAGAATAGAAACAAAATGCTCTCCTGAGTCTTGCGTTTTCCGACACATAGTTATGGATCCCATTCTCCTAATCCACCATCCCATCTACCTCAGAATTTACCCTCGATGAGAATTAAACTTAATCCCTCTAGAGAAAACTTTCTTTACATTTAAATTTAATAGCTTTATATTTACTTTACATTCAAATGAAAAGGTTAATAGTATAGATCGAATATGTTTACGTTAACATCTACACTGATTGAAAAGTGTTCACAATATAGATTGATTATGTTTTCATTTACATCTACACTGGTTGAAAAGCTTTGAAACTTTCATTAATTTTTAAAGTGAATGTGTTTACATTGACATTTACACTGGTTGAAACTGTAAAAATTATAATTAGAATGTTCATCATTTCTTTCATCTTTCCATCCCTGCTCCATGTGGGACTTGGGACTACCTATACTTTTAATTCTCTGTAAGAAACTAGCAATAAAGCAGTCCCCAGCCCTTGCAGTGGTGATTCATGAAATCATCATTCTATATGATGAGGTTGCCAGCCTCAAATGACTTGGACATCCACTGACACTTTTCACATATTAATTTTCACATGGCAATATATACATATTAGTTCCCATGTTAGTAATGAAAAATATAAAATGTAAAAATTACAACTTACGTCAATCTTGGCTCACACACTGTTTGCTCAGAGAAGAAGGTTTAAGGTACTGGCAAGATACCTTTTTTCATGTGTCTTGGGGGTCGTTATGTTAGCACCAAACTCCCACTATGACTCCGTGTTTTAGTTTCCTCAGATGCCGGCTTTCCTTATTAAAATGGTTTTCCTGGGCTCTTTAAGTCCTTCAAGATGTTCCACAAAGTCCGGTCTGATAAATGGAATTCTGAATTCTAACTTCTGGCAGTCTGGTTTTTCGTCTTTGGCAAGCGATTCTCACAGTGTATTAAAACTGCGAAAAGGTCAGGTTATATGGCCCTTCTTTCCCCACATTTGTTTGTTACGATGCTAAGAAAGCTCCAATCGTTTCAAACATGCGTGATTCGTGGGGTAATTCAAAATATTTCCGACATGGAATAATATGCGTGATGCAAAAGGTTACCTCTCCCATGTATGGAAATAAAACATCTGATGCCTTGTATGCAAACTCACAAACACATCTGTAAACTCATTCGAAAATATGTGTCAGATGTAACATCTTACTTTCCCCTGACACGGGTGGACCGGAAATGTTTATGTCATTCCTGTGCGCTGACAAATAAGTTGTCTCCTCGTAGTGCTATCAAACATTCAGGGAAGAACGCACCCTGGCCTTATCAGCGATTAAACAAATATGCTGGGCAATTTACCAACATGGCTGTCGATTAATTATTATCTCAGCCGTTCCTTGCAAAGGAGGGAGAAACGGATAACCAAACAAACATGACGACATAACATGGAGAGGAGTGTAAGAATGTTTTAAAATACGAAATATCTGCTGCATAGCAGAGAAAGAAAAAAGTGGCGACCCGGAAAAGCACGTTAATAGACAGTACAACAAATCGTCGCCCTATTACCGCTTTATTCCATCTCTACTGAAGCATGTTTGAGAAAAACGATTCCAAAGTTTTGGGGGTATCAGTTGAACATGAAGGAGTCATCACATTAAAATGAAATTTTTCACGAAGATCGAAACTGTTGAATGTATTTGAAATCAAAAATTAGAATATGGAAATCGTTTTTCAAAAAAGAATTATAATCAACTTCCGGTCTTCTTCTTCTTCTTCTTTGATCCTTGGCCGCCGACCGTCAAAGCAGTCAGTGGCCATCACGCCTAGTGGCGTCTTGTAGGGCAACAACAAATTGATTCCCCTTTCCTCGGTCGGTGGCCATCCTTCGTACAGTTCCCCAACTCTGGTTCATTCTTTGCATCTCAGCCTCCACAGTCCTCCGCCAGGTTGTTTTTGGTCGGCCTCTCTTTCGTTTTCCTTCAGGGGTCCAAAGCATAGCTGTTATTGTGATGGCATCGGTGTCTCTTCTGAGGACATGGCCAACCCAGCTCCAGCGTCTGCCAGCTATGATGGTGTGCATGTCCTCTTGCTTGCTGCGAGTAAGCAGATCTTGGTTAGTGATGGTATTCGGCCAAAAGATTCGGTGAATTTTTCTTAGGCATGTTGTGTGAAAAGAGGACAATTTCCGGTGGAGGTAGAAGATGTGCTAACATAATTATTCACTTTCTAGTTGGTTTCTTAATTCTATATCCGCACACGTGCCTTTACAGTGACATAATTATTCCATCTCAAGTGTCCTGGTGAAGACAGCCTGAGGCGGGTTAGATAACCTCAGTTCAGATCTATAGCTTAATTCTTACGTTCTCTTCTTAGATGTTCATTTGTTTTAAAAAAAATATTTCTTTCTATTTACTTTACGATTACATCTCTTTACAAAATGGCGAGAGTTTGGAAGCTATTTCCTGATAAGGTTGTTCTTCCTCTCACAAACATTTACTTTAACATGCTCGTTCCAGCAGGCCAACAATTAAAGACAAAGGAGCCCTGTTTATGTGTATATTATTTCCTGTATTAAATGAACACAGTTCTGTCCTGATATTTCAGTTAAGTTATTTTGCTACATATTCACACATAATAAGAAAATGAGGAAAAATGCTGCAGAGAAATCAAAATTTAAGCAGGGTGCTCATGAAATCTCTGTACAACTGTGGTATGTATCTGAATATGCTCTTCAGATTAGTTTTTTCTCGGTAGCCATACGTCAAGCTTTCAATTTCCTTAGGGCTACTAAATTTGGCGTGCGAATGCTCCATTGAATCTTCTTACGAGATCTTAATGATACTGCAGTTCATTCTGTGGCTGAATGACACAGCTTGTATTCAATCGTATGCAGATGAGCATATCCGCAGCTGTCTTATGCATGTAAATGGAACAGTTCGAAAGGGGTAATTTTGTTGTTGTTGGTTTTTTTTAAAGTGTGTGTGAACATTCTTGGTATTCAAAGAATTTATTTCTCGGCATAATAGGGTGTTGTTCATTTCTTGTAGTCTTTTCATCAAACCAAGAGGACAGTATAGTTCATAGTGCCTGATGTGTCTTTGAATCACATAATGGAACTATGGGCTGGTTCTCCGCATTGCTGAATCAGAAGTTTAATCTGAGGATGTCTTTTGGAGAAAAAATGCCAGAGCTAGAGTCATTATAGAGTTCGTATTTTGTGGTACACAAGTATCTGACCAAAGAGTCATCTCTGTGAGTTCATGATGATCTCTAATAACTTTCTCACATTGTTTCCAGATCTCCCGTTTCCTACTTCATGCCACAAAGCAATGTAAGATTTCCTTGTCAATGGCAAAGTGGCAGTCAGGTTGAATGCCACAGACTCTGTTTGTTAACGACAATGGAAACACCACATTTCGGGAGTGTTAACACATTTTCTAAGTCAAAACAAAGCACTAGCTTGATTTTGTTATTTCTGTCCTTTTCTCTGTCAGCTTCAGCTTTTTTCAACATTGTTCTGGTGTATTTCTAATTCTTCTTTATCTTCAGACATACTTCTACCTTTGCAAGTTCACACCTAACACATCTGTCTTTCTTTGAGGATAGCAAACTAATGTTGTATGCTTTATTGAATTTTTGATCACGTTTATGTTTTTTGACATGCTGGATGCCTTTTTCCGCACAGCAGGTAACATAAAACACGTACATCTTTCTGAGCTTAAGCCGTTTTTCAGGGTATATTTTAGAGGTAGCTCAACAGTAATGTGATGGTATTCTATGAAAAGAGTTGGTGTGTTTCCGCTTTTCATGGAAGGTGACCTCGGTAATTTTGTTTGCATTTTTTCCTCTCACAAATGGCTTTGGTATCCCTGTATGAAGAGATCTGAACTCCGTACAAAAGTAGTTGAGTCGCATCTGTGAGATACTAAGTGTGTTGAAGCAAAATACTTGGCACACTCTGACCCTTATGGCAGTGCAGGCTCCCTTCATGCCCCTTCTCCTCTTATGTAGCATGCATCCATTACCTCAGCTGATCTCCTTGCATTAAACCTGCACCAGATCAGCTATAAGACAGCGGCGACAGCTTTTTTGTTTAAACGCGTCTCCATAGTGATTCACAACATCACGTGATGACTACGACTAGTTTAATTGGTAGATCAGGATATGGAATAAAGCAGTATTACTATGATTGGACTTAGAATAATTAAAATTCAACAAACATTGAAATCAAAATTATTTTTCTGGAAAATATGTTCTCACATAAGGGATAACTGTAAGGTATTTTGTAGGATGATCATCATCATCCGTTGCCATCTCCACAACGAAGGTTGGCTGTAATGGATCTCCAACGTCTTCTGTCTCTTGTCTTGGTGGTGCACTCTGATAGACTCTTTCCTGTCCATCTCTTGATGTTATCTTCCCACTTATAGCGCTGTCTTCCCCTTGCACGTTTGCCTTCAACTCTCCCTTCTTTTATGGTCTTCTGCAAGGTGTTATGCCTTTTTATGTGGCCAAAGTATTTTAGCTGCCGAACTTTGACCTCCCTCATTAGTTCTCTTTTCATACCTAAATTTTCTAGGACCTCCTTATTTGTTTTCATCTCTTTCCATGAGATACGCCCCATTCTTCTATATATCCACATTTCAAGAGCCTCAATTCTTTCTTCCAAATGCTTATTCATCGTCCATGTTTCTGCACCATACAGAAATGCAGAATATATATAACACTTTATGATTCTCAGTTTTAATTTGTGAGATAACTGTTTTGATTTCAGTATATGTTTCATGTTGTTGAATGTAGCTTTGGCCATTCCTATTCTCTTCTTGATTTCTGTTTCACATCTGCCATCTTCTGTTATTATATGACCAAGATATACGTAGCTCTTGACTTGTTCCAGGATTTTCCCATTTACGCTTATCTTTAATGTGGGTTTATCGTCTGTTTTGCTAATTATCATAGTTTTTGTTTTCTCAATATTAATGTCGAGTCCATATTCATGACTTATACTGATCACTTGCTTCACTAGTTCTTGTAACTCCTGTTCGCTTTCAGCTAACAACACGGTATCATCTGCATATCTAAGGTTGTTTATTGACCTTCTACTGATGTTCAGTCCTGGTATTTCCTGTATCTGTTTGAAAATTTTTTTCTGTGTATAAATTAAATAGGCAGGGGGACAGCACACAACCTTGTCTGACACCTCTTTTTATGTCTATGTATGGTGAATAATTCCTTCCCGATCTTACTGTGGCAGTTTGCTCCCAATAAAGGTTACTGAGTATTCTTATATCTTTTCCATCAATACCTATGTCTTCGAGGCATTCAATTATTTTCTCATGATGGACTCTGTCAAAAGCCTTCTTATAGTCAATGAAGCACATATACATACTTTTTTGGACCTCTGTATATTTTTCTGCTAATATTCTTAGGCAAAATATTGCCTCTCTTGTTCCACTGTTCCGTCTAAAACCAAACTGTTCTTCTTGGATTTCGCTGTCTACTTTACTTTTTATTCTTTCCTGTATGATTTTGAGCAGTATCTTAATTGCATGACTCATCAGGCTGATTGTTCTGAAGTCTGAACATTCTGTTGCATTTGGTTTTTTGGGCAATGTTATGAAAACTGATGTCTTCATGTCGTGTGGTATATATCCTGTATTGTATATATCGTTGCATATTTCTGTGATTGTATCTATACCAAAGCTCTCCAGAGCTTCTATCATTTCAATTTTTATGTTATCCATGCCTGCTGATTTTCCTTTTTGTATCATATGAATGGCATTCTCTACTTCGGATCTGAGAATGTTTGGGCCTTCATTAGAATCTGGTGATGGTTTTTTACCTCTGTTGTCCTCGAATAGTTCTTTTACGTATTCTGCCCATCTGTTTGATATGTCTTTCTCATCAAGTAATATTACACCATTTTTGTTCTTGATACAGCTTCCTCCTTGTGCAAACCGCGACCGATGATGATAGATGTAGGATGATAGAGTAGTTTAAATGACGTCACTTTATGACCTCAGGTCAATTTTTGCCAAAAATGGAGATAGAATAAAGCAGTACTAAGGCGAAGAAATGTCCAGGATACGGCCGTAGTGAAGCAGAGATCGACAAAAAAATAATTATGTGACACCACTTTCGTTAAATGTGCATCTTAACCGGGTTAAAATGTCTATTTTAAACTTATTTGTTGAACTTTGTAAATACAGAGATGCTGTAAATGTTTTTTTTTTTAAAGAAGCTTTATTTAAACAAAATGGAAATAAATCAGCGTATTATTAACAGCTTGTACATGCTCACACAATACGTGGACAAATTATGATTAGCATGATAGATAAATTTTCAGACAAGCTTCTCTCGATTCTCATATAAGCCTACACATGCATTCTTAGGCAGGTACTTAACCAATCGTACGTTACATTCTAGGAAGTAGCTAATATTAACATCACTTATAGTGTTCACGGCCCATCCCTTTCAACGGTAGCAACTGTTGTAAGTTAATATTAACTTGTTTTATGGCGTGTCTATTTATTTACAAAAAGCACTAGGACTTTATACCCCTCCCCCTAATATTATTTTTGTTTTGTGTTTTTGTTTGATTTTGTTTTGTTTTATCTCGTTTTTGTTTGTTTGGTTTGGTTTTTTTTTCTGTTTAACATACAAACAAAATTGATACTTTTGATTTGCCATATTTACAATGATTTTACAGATGTGATGCCATTTTCCCATATCGGCAGTTATTCATCTTATTTGGAATTGAAAACAATATGTATCCTAATTATAACCCATCAGAGGTTTAATGGGATATTTTTCATCATTAAACTTTAAAAAAAAAGAAAAATTACATACACGCGCGAATAGGGCAAGAGGCGTTTCATCACACATACCACTTAACAAGCACTTGACTAGAATCCAGACACAACACACTCTGAAGTGCCAGCTGTGTACTTCCCTCTATAAAACTGTTGTGCCCCATATGGAACTAAGACGCGTCAACAGTGAGGAATGCAGTTAGCGACCCATAGCTAGACTGCTTGCGTCAGGGTCAGTGAACCAGAGCTGACCAAGACCCTACTCCACCTCCAAGTGGTGGTCCTGGAAACAGGCTGCATCACTGCAGTCTGGCTGAGTGTGTAGGGATCGAAGAGGGAAGGTTAACCCGGTCCCAAAAATGCTGTGCTGAAGTCGGATGTGTCGGCCGAAAGGCGCAAATATCGCAGCCGCGCTGTAAACAGACACAACGCAACCAACGTCCTTTTCAGGACGAACGAAGAAGAAGAACGAAGAAGAAGTGCCCCGTATAATTCCCGGGGGTATCTGATGAGAAAAGTAAAGGAAAGGACTACTATTCCATTGGGCATGTTGTACAAGGTGACTAATATGAGGTTGGGCACGTGGCTGGCAACCTCATCACTTAAAACAAATTGTGATAGAAACCTCTGCTACAAGAACACGTGACTGCTTGGTGCAGTCTTCCAGCAAGGGGACCAGCTGTTGTGGCGGTTTAATGCTCCGAAAGGAGAGTAAAGAAAAATTATGATGTAACACACACTAGAGTAGGGTGACCAGACGTCCGGATTTGGCCGGATTTGTCCGGCCTTTTGCGACAAAACTGAGCGTCCGGCCGGATTTTTTTTAAATGTTGAAATATCCGGCTTTTATGTGATTGGCTAAATTACTTTTTCTGAGTACAGAAATTCTGTCAGAATTAAGAATTTTTGTCTTCGCAAAATCGACGGATCGCGCAAATTGCCAACAACACTACCGTAAGTTGTCATGTTGTTCAATAGTTTATAAAAGATTACTATCATATTTTAACCCAGGTTAAACGCTGTTTAGGTTTATTGGCATTTGGTAAGGGAAAATATACAGACAAAACGGCATGAATAAGAACTTGGGGCTGGATTTAGTCAATTATAACTTCGTTGTCTATTGCAAATTACAAATAATATTTACCTTAGTTCGTACTGCTTTTATATTTATTGCAATTTGTTTATTATGGAAAAAATACACGAGTAGTTACTAGTATAGTAATGGGTTTGTTAAAATTAAAACCTCGTCTGTTGCATTTTACAAATAATTTTAACATCGAATGTACCATTGATTAGGGGCATTATATTATATTTCCATATCGATTGGAGGCCGACCTCTGTGCAACCTACGTTTTGCTGATGATATTGATCTGATAGCTGAATCAGAATCAGAACTTCAAGACCTTACCTCTAGACTGCAGAAAGTAACAAGAACGTATGGGATGGAAATTAATATAGAAAAAAGCAAGATATTGGTGAATAGCCATAAGAAACATGTTCCGACCAACATTACGTTAAATGGGCAAACGTTAGAAGAAGTTAACACCTTTAAATATCTCGGGTCCACTATATGTAGTGATGGAAGATCAATTAAAGAAATCAAGACAAGACTTGAGATGGCCTCAGCTGCCATGACAAGGTTGAATGTGATCTGGAAAAGTAACATCAGTTTTCCTGTGAAGATCAAATTATACAAATCACTTGTATTATCTATTCTCTTGTATGGGTGTGAGGGCTGGACACTCACTGCAGATACGGAGCGAAGGATTCAGGCTTTCGAGCATAAATGTTATAGAAGAATTTTGCGCATTTGCTATAAAGAGCACAAAACAAATGTCTATGTTAGAGAGAAGATAAACACCTATGCAGGCCACCAAGAAAGCTTGCCTGGTTTGGGCATGTAACTCGTCATGACTCCCTTTCGAAAACGATCCTTCAGGGAACAGTCGAAGGTAAACGGAGAAGAGGAAGGCAGAGAAAATCCTGGGCTGATAACATCAAAGAATGGGCAGGACACGGTTTTTCCACACTTGTACGCATTGCTGAGGATAGAGAGCAGTGGAGGACCCTGTCTGCTGATGCTTCCACCATGGCACCCCTACGACCCATGACGGGTTACGGGCTGAGATGAGATGATTATATTTATGTTACAAATACCCGCTCCAAATGCCAAAACGGAAGTGTGTGTTCACGGATGAATTGAAAAAAAATGTCAGTGATTTTCCAGTGGTTGACAAGAGTATGAAGCAGAATGTATTGTATGCAGAGGCGGCACATTTGTATCAGTAGCAAATAAAGGTGCAGCTGATTTTAAAAAAATATATATATATATAGAAACAGAAAAGCACAAGAATGCACTTGCGTCTGAATGTTTGCAATAAAAACTGACATTTTTAAATAAAGAAATAAGCGAGGAAAGGTTTGAAGTTGCCGCGGCCGAGGGTGCTTTTGCTTTTCATACTGTAAAACATCACAACTCTTTCAGATCAATGGATAGTACTTCAGTGTTACTCAAGAATGCTTTTCCAAGATTCAGAAATTGCCAGCAAATTCTCATGTGCTAAAACCAAATCAGCTGCTATCATTATTTCTGTGATTGCACAGCATTCTACCGAAGCAGCTTTGGAAGCACTGAAGGGAAGACTCCATTAAAGGCACTCTACTTGCGCAGTACGAACGAACGAACTTTATTTTCAAAGGGTTAAGAATTGGGCACGCAGGCCCATCTGACATTCTGCCCTTCCTCTCTCTCTCATCATGTGTACTAATATCCTTTCATCCTCACATTTACTATTTCAAGGAGCTTTCATGCTCTGATTTCAATGCATATTTAATACATAGCCCAACTTTGTTGAAGAAGATTTTATCATCAGAAAAATATAAGTAGGCACAAAATCAGTGTGATTTTATTAGCTTATTGTTTTGATGTAAAAAAATATGTCTCGGCGTCTTGTAGTTATTGAATAAAGGTGTCCTACTTTTCGTCCTACTTTTAACAAATATTGTCCGCCCTCGTCCTCTTTTGTATGACAAAAAAATGGCATTTGTCCTCCTTTTTGTGTTGAACTTCTTCTTCTTCTTCTTCTTCTTCCTCGTTCGTCCTGAAAAGGACGGTGGTTGCGTTGTGTCTGTTTACAACGTAGCTGTGATATCTGCACCTTTCGGTCGACACATCCGACTTCTGCACGGCATTTTTTAGGACCGGGTTTGCCTTCCCATTGCGATCCGTGCTCGCTCAGCCAGCCTGCACTGCTGCAGACTGTTTCTAGGACCACCACGTGGAGGTGGCGCACGGTCTTGACCAGCTCTGGTTCGCTGGTCCTGACGCAGGCAGTCAAGCTATGAGTCGCTGACTGCGGTCTCTATTGCTGCGTCTTCTGGTCCCGTGTTGAACAATATGGCCACCCTACTCTAGAGTGCCAGATGTTGATGGTAACACACCCTAGAGAGCCAGCTGTTGATGGTAACACACTCTAGAGTGCCATCTGTTGATGGCAACACACCCTAGAGAGCCAGCTGTTGATGGTAATACACTCTAGAATGCCAGCTGTTGATGGTAACACACTCCAAAGTGCCAGCTGTATACTTACCCTTACTTACCCCAGTGATACTGTTGAGCACCGAGTAGTTCCGGGGATCTCTAATTAGATGAAGAAAGAATATACCGACTGCTCCCTCGGGCATTCGTACAAGGTCACTAATCTGAGGTTGTGCAGGGGGGCTGGCGAACCCGCCTACCCCTTACTTAATGTTTGGTGAAAAACATTTGTGGGGAAATTATACTGTACCAAAATAGTGCATTGACTTTTTTTTAATTAACCCCTCCCCCCTTATTAAGTACTATCTACGGCCCTGGGGGCTGGCAACCCCTATGTGTAAAACAAATGAGTACAAAAACCAAGACTGCAGAAACATCAAAATGCGTCGTGTAGGTTGTCTGCATGGGCGCGGGATGGAGGGATGGCTGCATGCTCCACTAAGGATTAAAGATTAAAATGATGATAAATGGTGAAGCTGTTGAGCAACACCTCTTTGAGTGCCCAACACTCAACTACGTTAGGACAATGCTTCTGTTGATAGCATTACAAGGCAGTCCTTGTTTTGGAGATAAAGAAAGATTAGAACTATTGCTCGATCATGCATGTCGTACAACGCGGCTAAAATGAGGTGGTGAGTGGGCCTGTCACCCTCATCTTCTAAAACACAATGCTGAAGAAACCACCTCTACAAGAGCATGTTAATGCTTGGTACAGGAGTCCTGCAAGCGGACAAGCTGCAAGGGTGTCTCCGTGATCCACAAGGAGAACAAAGGAAAATGTTTATGAAATTGTCGACCACCAACTCATTGAGTTCCCAGCAGTCGACGATATTTGGAAAAGGTTTTTTTCTTGTGGAACAGTTAAATCTTCTTAATGTTGTTAATATATATATATATATCCTCTTTGTAGTCCTCTGTCTCTTTTTCCTTAAATTGTTTTCCGTTGTTACAATAAATGCCAGATTTCTTCTTCATGGCATGCCCAACGAATGTCGCTTGCTTTCTTCTTACATGAGGAATAAGCTACCTTTGCCGGCCAGATAAGTGGACAACTTTATATAAAAATAAATAACAGCCTACAAACACAAGCAGATACCACTAAATGGCCTTGGGCCAAGCGGCGAGAAGCCCGAAGTTGCTTGATCTATAACAACAACAATCTGGACCCATAATTACTGTGTATTTCTTCTTCCTTATTTGGTCCTTGGTCGCTGACTAACAAAGCAATCAGTGACAATCACGCCATGTGGCGTCTTGTAGGGAAGTAACAAACTGTCTCCACTTTGCTTGGTCGGCAGCCATCCTTCGTGTGGTGCCAGCTCTGGTTCATGCTTTGCATCTCCGCCTCCACTGTCCTCCGCCAAATGGCTTTTGGCCGTACTTGCTTTCGTTTTCCTTCTGGAATCCATTGCCTGGCAGTTCTTGTGATGGCGTCAGGGTCTCTTCTGAGGATATGGTCAACTTAATTCCAGCGTCTTCCCACTATGATGTCCTCTTAGTGGCTCCGAGTTAGCAGTTCTTGGTTGGTGATGGTGTTCGTCCAGAAAGAAAATTACTGTATGTATGGGCACAATCACGTCAATATGCAATATATTATTTACTTTTAGAATATATCAAGAACATCCATTGAAATTTTATCTTTTCTGTGATGTTTTTTTTTAGTAACCTGTTACTCTTACTCTGGGACTATAACAGGAAATGCAGTGGTGTAACTGCCGCCTGGGTGGACCGAGTACACCCAGGGGGCCTCAGCACTGAGTGGGCGCTGGAAAGTAGTGATTGTAAGGTTCTCTTTTAATATCTCTGTTCATTCTCAGTATGCTCACACTAGGGTCGTCTTTGGGAAATGCGGCGCCCATGTCAAACGGTTTCGACAGCACCCTTGCAGGAAAAAAATATAAATACAATACGTGGTAAACATGAACTTGAAAAACAATATATATATATATATATATATATATGTGTATATATATATATATATATATATATATATATATATATATATATATATATATATATATATATATATATATATATATATTGTTTTTCAAGTTCATTTTTACCACGTATTATCTACTTCTTGCTACTATATAAATAATAACAATATTATATATTACGTACATTGCGTCATATATTATAAATATCAAGCTGGTTATTAAAAGGAAGCTTATTGTACTCGTCATGTATATACTTTTAAAACTTATCTTCCTTGTATTTATTTTCCGGCAAAGTCTTTCAGTTTTTAGCTTAACTTCAAGTTCTTTATTATTTCTCATTCAGTCGACATGATTACCAAACTGTTTATTCTGTTGTCCTGTATTGTTGATCGCAGATACATTTTAATTAGATTTATCTTTGAGAAGCTGTCTCCTAAGGCTACATTTACCCATTCGAACTGTTAAAATAATACTGTACATTTGTAATGCTCTTGATTGGCGGTGGCGTACTAAAAAAAACGGGGAGGGGGCATGGAAACGGTCCATCTCGAGTGACATCCATGGAGGTGGGGTGCCATTGGACACTGTCAGGACACTATGTGACCGGTGGTTTAATTTTGAGGAGAGTGACGGAGTGAATGATAGGGTCAAAGATAAAATATATTTGGCTGCCAGCAAGTTCAGTTGAACTGTTAATAATTTTAACGCTAACTGCTATCACAAAACTGTCCAATGGCACACCCCCCTGACTGTCATCCGGGGTGGACAGCCCTCTCGCAACCCCCTTGGTACGCCACTGCTTCCAACCCCCTTTCGGGCCCCGGTAACACACGTCGACAACGATAGACTAGAAAGCAATATCAAGAGATTGACAGGAAATAGACCATTAGAGTAAACCATCCAGGCAGGACTGAATAATCCATTAAGTCCGTGCATAGGGCACTAGGCTACCAAGGGCACACACAAAACGAACAAGCGAAATACATTCAAATTAATTGTTTATGATAAAATTGAATGAATTATGTGTTACCGTTTCGGTATGCATATTCGAGTTGTTGATCTTTACTGTTTTATATAGTAAATGCTGTTAAATATAATGAGACGTGGCTGGCTGTCATACATTACATATTATGAAGCATAATCACTAAGCCGGAACACACTGGATACATAACAATATATTTAATCGGCCATCTTTAGAAGCAGGAAGTAGGAAGAAGTAAGTAGAAGTATAAGGGCAAGTAACTCTAGTAGGAAACAAGATAACCATGGAGATGACCCCATCAACACCCCCCCCCCCCCTTCTTTATGAGTGAACAAAGTCATTCATCCAAGAGGGTTTCTTGCGATCTCTTTGAGGTCTCTTAGAGCATGATGGTAGGAGAGAATGTTCTTTGCCAGCTTTCCCAGGACTAGAAGTAGCTGGAGTTGAATGATCAACTTCTGGAAGATTGGAAATGTTCACTTCCCTAGTGTTCTCCATGTCTGGCAAAACAACCTGTTGCTCGGATCCTTCAACTAAATAAGATCTTTCGGAGAGCCTCTTATCAATCCTTCCAGGTTGCCAGTTTGGTTGTTCAGGGTCTTCATAGTAGACTGGCTGGTGAGACAACTTGGGCAGATCATGAGCAGTTTTATCATAATACGTCTTCACTGATCTGTCTCTCTTGCGTCTGTTTTCAGTAACTCTACTGTGAGATGCAACGGGTTTCACTGCAGAAGGTATCAGTGTACGCAGTTTCCTGTTGAACAGTATTTCTGCTGGACTTTGATCAAACCCTTGTCTTGGCGTATTACGAAGTTCAAGTAGTGCCTCATATGCATCTGTATTGTCCTGAACAGTCTTTCTCATCATACCCTTGATGAGTTTCACAGCAGATTCAGCTAATCCATTGGCATTATGGTGACCTGGTGCTGATTTAACATGAAGTATTCCCCATCTAGCAGTAAATGATCTGAACTGTGCAGACGTAAACTGAGTACCTGAGTTAGAGACAATAACTTTGGGAACACCATAACGAGCAAAATGAGACTTCAATTTCCTGATGACTAACTGTGCTGTCATTGTAGGTAGAAAGTCTACTTCAATGAAGTTTGAAAAGTAGTCAATCAGAACTAAATAATATCGGCCTTCTATAATAAAGATGTCAGTGCCAACTTTCTCCCAGGGTGATAAACCTCTTGAGTGTTGGTTTAAAGGTTCTTTAGTATTCCTTGCCTTCGTTTCTTGACATTCTGGACAACTGTCAGCTATCTGTCGAATCTCAGCCGTCATGCCGATCCAAAACAGACAACTTCTGGCCCGGCGCATCATGCTGTCAAATGCAAGATGAGCAGCGTGTAGCTTCTGCTTGATTTCAGGCCTCAATGCTTTTGGGATAAGAATACGCTCTCCTTTAAGTATTATGCCTTGTTCTGTTGTCAGAGTGTCCCGAATGTCAAAATAAGGCATAAGCTCAGCTGGTACATCAGACTTTCTTTTAGGCCACCCATCCAAAATGGTCGACTTCAACCTCTGGAGCACGCTGTCTGAGAGTTTCAGCTTTAATCTTTTCCATCATCGCATCTGGTATTTCAGGTAATCTTACAGGTGCATCAGCTCCTGCATTGCTCTCTCTATCAGCTAAGGAATCCAATGTGACATTATGAATACAAACTCTGGACAGTGTGTCGGCTATAAGAAGATCGGAACCTTGTACCCATTGGAATTCAAAGTCATATCGATGGCTGCGCATCAGTAAATTCTGCAGTCTTCGATGAATTTGACTCAGAGGTTTCTTAACGATGGCCGCCAAAGGTTTATGGTCGTTGATGACTGTAACTTTCCTTCCATAAGTGTACTGGTCAAAGCGTTCCAAACCATATACAACAGCTAAGAGCTCCTTCTCAATTTGAGCCCAGCGTTGTTCTGTTTCAGTTAGAGCTCTAGAAGCAAACTCTATTGGCTGACCATTTTGTAGGAGGACATCCCCAAGTCCATAGCTGCTACTATCAACTTGAATACACAAAGATTCATCAGGATCATAGTATGCGAGTACTGGAGTAGAAGTAATCGGTTTCTTGACACTCTTGAAAGCTTGGTCACATTCAGCAGACCAGATAAAAGGAGTATCCTTACGTGTAAGTTCTCTTATTGGATGAAGAACTTCTGAAAGATTGTTGAGAAACTTTGCTAGATACTGTATCATGCCGCAAAATCTGCGAACCTCATGACAGTCCTTAGGAACGGGCATGTTTAGTATTGTCTCAACCTTTTTCTTGTCTGGTTCAACACCTCGAGCAGTAATAAGGTGACCCATGAAGATAATTTCTTCTTTCTTCTCTTGAGCTTTAGCTTCATTCAGTTGAATGCCTTTCTCTTTACACCTATGTTTCAGTGCTTTAAGCTTCAGATCATGGTTCTTAATTGCTTGTTGTCTGTTTGATCCACAACCTGCAATAACTCTCTGCAAAGCCTCATTCAGGTGTCTAGGATCAATGCATATTCTTAAAGAACCATCAGACTTTTCAACAACAGCCATTTGGTTAACCCATTCAGTCGGTTCTTCTACTGGTATTAATATACCTCTGTTCATTAGATTTTGAAGCTCTGACTTTACCTTGCTCTTAAGTGAAAATGGTATTTTTCTGCACGGCAGTGCCTTTGGACGAATATTAGGATCAATATGCAACACAGCTTCACCCAGGACACCTAGATGGTTATCAGAGTTATGATCATTATCTGAACTGTCAGTAGCCACCTTAGCAATAAATTTGTTTGTGTTGACTGTCACAAACTGTAGATCCTGCAGTGTGTTGTTGCCCAGCAAACATGTGAATTTATTTTTCACAACAGTAAACCTTATATTGTGTTTTGTCCCAGTCTTAGGATTCTCAGCATTTAATAGAACTTCTCCCAGTGGAGTCATCTTAGTACCATTCCACATAACAAGCCTCTGTTTAGTGGGTAACAATTGTTCTTGCATCACAAAGCGTTGACAGATTGTATTCACATCAGCTGCTGTGTCTAGCTGAAATTTTACCATTTTTCCATTGACAATGAGTTGTGCAGATGTACAAGCTTTATTAGACTTCACACAGTTAAGAAAAACTTCAGAATCTTCCACTGACTCTGTGTGAACAGTGTGAACTTTCTTGCATTTAACTTTGAAATGGTTTCTTCCCCCACAATTTGAGCAAAACTTCACCCATGCAGGACACTTTTTCTTAATCAATAGATGTTTCTGTCCACAGTAATGACACTCCTTTCTAGGTTCAAAGTACCTACTGTCAGTGTTACTTTGACAGGCTTTACCAGCAGCATGCCCAGTGTCTCTCTTGAGAGGTTTATGGTTGAGTGATTTTTTCTGTACCTTTTCAACCCTTGCTTCAGAAGGTTGTACTGTATTACTCATCTCTCTTATGTCGTTTCCAGTTTGCTCGAAGACTCTGCATATGTGAATGGCTTTCTTTACATCGAGATCAGCTTCTCTCAAGAGTTTCACCTGTAATCTTTTGTTGACAGTAAAGACAATTTTGTCTCTTATCATACGATCCTTGTCGTTAAAGTTGCACAAATCTGCCTTAGTTCTCAGCTCAGTTAAAAAGGAATTAAAAGGCTCTTGATGAGGTGTGTTCCAGAATCTGAACGTATGTAATACTTCATTGCTTCGTGAGCTGCAGTGGTTCTGGAGCAAATCGAGAATTTTATTAGGATTAGAGTGGTCTCCTTCCTCTGCAAGTTGATCAAAAACTTCAACAGCTTGAGGTCCAGCACAGTGTAGAATGATGGCCGCCCGAACAGAATCAGGTTTAGAGGCCACCTCTGATTAATGCATGTATAGTTCTAACTGTCGTCTCCATTTACGAAATGTGTCTGGTTCGACGTTATTTATGTCTAGGCAGGGTAGTAACCGAAATAAGGGCCGTTCTGCCATGACGAAATGTCTAATAATGGTATGCAAGCAATAACCAGTAATCTCACCTCAAGTCTAATGACATTCAGCACACGTGTTACAAGATATTCAGCAGAATAGTCCGAATTCTGTAGAAATAAACACCGCTGCCACCATGTTGATCTTTACTGTTTTATATAGTAAATGCTGTTAAATATAATGAGACGTGGCTGGCTGTCATACATTACATATTATGAAGCATAATCACTAAGCCGGAACACACTGGATACATAACAACATATTTAATCGGCCATCTTTAGAAGCAGGAAGTAGGAAGAAGGAAGTAAAAGTATAAGGGCAAGTAACTCTAGTAGGAAACAAGATAACCATGGAGATGACCCCATCAACACGAGTACTTTGAATAGTAATGGTGGAAATACTGATATTTCCCCAATTTTTTTCTTTATATGTTTTACTGTTAATTGACTAATCCAGTGGTGTCTGTAATTGCTGGAAAACAGAGCTTAGTGACACCCGTGTGTTACCGGGGCCCGAAAGGGGAGCAAAGAATAGTAACACTGTTCCCTGCCATGCATGTCGTAGAAAGCGACTAAGGAGGGTTGGGCATGGAGCTGGTTACCCCATCCTGTAAAAAATTTAAACCACAAAAAACTTCAACAAACATGGACAAGTCAATTAAGGAAAATAAAACACAGCCATCCAAGACAGGGAAAGGTCCTCTCGCATGGAGGCGAATGATGCAACACAGAGAAAGCCGAAAGGAATCTGTGTTACTGACTAACCTTCTTTCTTCTAGGAGAACTTCCAGATTTGGCACCTGGAATGTTCGGACATTAAACGAACAAGGGAAAGTGGCGCAAGTAGCAGCAGAAATGAGGGAATATAAAATCGAGGTTCTGGGACTGTGTGAAACAAAGTGGAAGGGGGTAGACAAGAAGAAATTCATCATAGGCAGGAATTTATGGCACCAGATCACCACCTTCTGATAGCCAAAGTAAAAATGAAACTCAAGAGATATGCAACAATGCAAAATTATAGACAACAATTTAATGTAGGACATCTAAGAAATCAAGCAACAAGAGACAAATTTGCGGTCACAATATCCAACAAATTCCAAGTGCTCCAACAGCTGGAAAATGTAGAGAATACAGTAGACTATTGGCAGTAAATCAAAACGGTATGGAATGAGTCATGTGAAGAAATACTGGGGAAAAGGGAACAACAAAAAGCATGGATAACAACAGAAACCATCAATAAGATAAAAGACAGAAAAAACAATAAAGCAGATTTAAACACAAGCAAAACCAGAAGTTCCAAAGCCAAGGCTCAAAAAGTGTACACAGAAGCAAACAAAGAAGTAGAAAGAAGTATCAAAAGAGACAAGATGAAGTATATTGAGTAGTTGGCAAGAGAAGCAGAAGATGCTGCAGCCAAAGGAAATATGAGAGAACTGTATAACAGCACAAAGAGACTGACAGGGAAATACAAGCAAACAAGTTGCCTCATAAAAGACAAGAATGGAAAACTGCTCAGCAATATACAAGAGCAAATGAAGAGGTGGACAGAATATTTTGAGAACCTTCTCAATAGACCAGCTCCACAAAACCCCCCGGACATCCAAGCCAGCAGAAGAAGAGCTACAAATTAACGGTGAAAGACCAACGAAGGAAGAAATAAAGAAAACCATAAAGCTTCTAAGAGATGGAAAAGCGTCTGGACCTGATAGCATTCCAGCAGAGGCCATCAAAGCAGTTATCGGCACGGCTACAGAGATGTTATATAAATTACTTGGTAAAGTCTGGGAAAAGGAAGAGATTCCAGCAGAATGGAAGGAAGGATATCTGGTTAAGTTGCATAAGAAGGGAAACTTACAAGAGTGCACAAATTAAAGAGCAATAATGTTACTATCAGTGCCAGGAAAAGTATTGAACAGGATTATCCTTGAGAGATTTAGAGTCCATAGACAAGAAACTGAGAGATTAACAAGCAGGTTTTCGACAAAACAAATCATGTACAGACCAGATAGCCACTTTTAGAATAATAGTAGAACAAAGTCTGGAATGGAATTCACCGCTATACATCGGCTTTGTGGAACACGAAAAGGCATTTGACAGCGTAGACAGAGAATCACTTTGGAAATTGATGAGGCATTATGGAGTTCCCCTGAAGATCATTAATTTAATAAAGAAAACATATGAAGACATGACATGCAGAGTTCTTCATGAAGGACAGCTTACATAACGTTTGGGATAAGAACATGAGTGCGACAGGGATGCCTCTTGTCTCCATTTCTTTTCTTACTAGCAATAGACTGGGTTATGAGAACATCAACAACACACAACATAAATGGAATCCAGTGAACTCTGACTAAGCAGTTGGATGATCTGGATTTTGCTGATGACTTGGCTCTTCTGTCCCATAACCGTAAACAGACGCAGGACAAATTGAAAAAACTCGATGAGAGGTCACAGCAATTGGGTCTGAAAATACACAGGGAAACGACAAAAATAATGAGAATAAATGAAGGTAATGATAACAAGGTCGAGCTTGAAGAAACACCAATGCAAGTTGTAGAATCGTACACATATCTTGGCAGCAATATAGACAAAGTTGGAGGGACAGACAGTGATATCAAACTAAGAATACAAAAAGCAAGAGGAGCTTTCATTGCATTGGGAAATATATGGAGATCAAGAGAAATCGGACCCAACACGAAAATAAGAATCTTCAACTCAAATGTGAAGTCAGTCCTATTGTATGGCTCTGAGACATGGAGAACAACAAAGACAACAACCAAAAAGCTACAGACTTTCATAAATGGGTGCTTGCGTAGAATAGAGGGGTTAAAATGGTATGACAAGGTTACCAACGTAGAACTGATGACAAGAACTAGACAAGTGCCAGTGGAACAAGAGATGAGAAGAAGACGATGGCGATAGATAGGACACACACTGAGGAAACATGTTGATAGTATTACAAGGCAGTCCTTGTTCTGGAACCCCCAGGGTAAGAGAGGCAGAGGTAGACCAAGAAGCACATGGGGAAGAGAGCTGGAAACAGAGATGAAAATGATGAGCAGAATGTGGAAAGAACTTGAGAGGATGGCACGTGACAGGAGGACGTGGCATGTGTTGTTTGAAGGCATATGCTCCTTTGGGAGTGGAGGGTTATGAAGAAGAAGAAGAAGAAGAAGAAGAAGAAGAAGAAGAAGAAGAAGAAGAAGAAGAAGAAGAAGAAGAAGAAGAAGAAGAAGAAGAAGAAGAAGAAGAAGAAGAAGAAGAAGAAGAAGAAGAAGAAGAAGAAGAAGAAGAAGAAGAAGAAGAAGAAGAAGAAGAAGAAGAAGAAGTAGAAGAAGAAGAAGAAGAAGAAGAAGAAGAAGAAGAAGAAGAAGAAGAAGAAGAGCTGAGTGAGAACCTTTTGGGATTTTTACTACAATAAAGGGAGCCGCGCTAGCGTAGTGGTTACAACACCGCTCTGGCGACCGGGTGATACAGGATCAAACCCGGGCGACGGCATTTGAGGATTTTTCGTCGACCGGGATTTGGACTGGATTAACTCGAGACCTGGCGATGACATTTGAAGGAGTGTTGTCGACCAGGGACTGGCGGCTCCTGAGCCGACCCAGCTGCAATGGGTACCTCCGAAATCGGCGAGTATTTGCCTGAATGGCGAGGGACACCTGTCTCTGTACAAGAAATAAAGGGATACTCACGTAAAATCAATGTCAGGTTAGACATAAAATAATAACCTGAGATTTCGCCTCGAGTATTAGCGGGCGAACGCAAAAAAAAAAAAAAAAAAAAAAAACTACAATAAAAATGTAAGATTGTTTGTCAAATTCTTGAGTTTAATCGTTAATTTTGAAATCAGAAGATCGAAAAAGAAGCTACTTTAAAGCAAACATTTAAAATGATTAATTGGATTCAGATAATAAAAAGGTATTTCTTGTAATTTTTTTGTTTTAGTTATTTTTTTTAAATTATAAATTAATGTACAGTAAGTACAGGACATAAAGGTATGTTTTCAGTTTGTCTAATATTTATTTACTGTTTACAGACCTCGGGTTTCCCTTCCTTATGTGTTATAAATGTTTATACAATACCAAAACCTACCCACTGTCCAGTACTTACTGTTCTTTGTCTTCTATCATTTACTAGACACTGTATTAAGGTCTTTGTCTTGTGTGGACTGACCTATACTGTATAATAGGGGAACAACAGAAGTGATTGCGTCATTAATAGGCTGGACTGCCCATGGTAAATTTCCGGTGTTATGTCTTGCGGTTCGCACTAATGACTCGTCATCGAAGCCTCATTTTTTGGTGATGCCTAGATGGCAGGGAGAATAGTGTGATTCGCTTGCATAGCTAGGCGGGGTTGTCGCACGGAAGGTCCTGGGTTCGAGTCCTGGGTAAGCCACTCACGTCTGTTGTTTTTCTGTTGCCTAGTGTTCTACTTCGTTATTTCTTACGAGTGCCTGAAAACATACCTTTATGTTTGTCTAATATTTATTTACTATATCCTAATTATAACCTAAATAATGTGCAAGAGCTAAGAGGAGTGGCGTCACAACGAACAACCTGGAGAGCACTGGTTTCTGCCTTATGCGCCGTGTTTGGTGCTTAAAGAATTTATTATTATTAATTATAACCCTTCAGAGGTTGAACAGGATATTTTTCATCATTAAATTAAAAAAAAAAAATTTACATACATGTGCGAATAGGCCAAGAGGCAATTTTATTTATTTATTTTTTTTTTTGTTTCACATTTGTAGGAAGGTAGGGAGGGGAACACCATACATTTATAATTGGTTAGGGCCCTAGAAGGCAATAATCCGGCATTGAATCAAGGCAATAGGCAGAAGGTGTTGGCGAGCCACTGCAGCTGACCTTCATTGCGGAGATAGCAGTTGCTGTGATCTTTGCAATTGCCAATTAGGAACACGTCATGGGAGGTTGGTGCTTTTCAAAGTCTGAAATACAACATCTTATACTTTGGCTTTGGACTACACTATGGTTTGGTCCATAAAAGTATGTACACTGAGAGGTGGGGACATATAAAACTGTAATCCAAAGGTCAACATATGGCCTTGACCTGTTGATTTTGTCGTAGCCGGTTCCTGGGTGAAATAAAACTGCTTCCTCACGCTTACTTTGTTGTCCGGGTCCAGACGGATCTTAACATCTTTTGAGTGAAATAGGAAATTTGGTAATTCTTTGCTGCTCTAAAATGTCAGAAGGAAAGTAAGTAACGTTGTTTTTACGCTGCATACAAAATTAATAGAAGTTAATGTATTGTATTTCATTCAAAATATTTTGACTGATCTAAAGTGTCCTGTTTTTTAAAGGATTTGTTGTCTTCTGATAGTGTGATCGACAGTGCAATTTTGATCGGGTGACTAGTGAGCGATTCGTGGTAAGATCGGAGGTCATAGTGCATTATGGATGGCTGGCTCGAGGTTTTGACGATTTCTTTATTATTATGAATGGGGCTTTTGTAGGAGTAAAAGAATACTTGTAAAGCGACTGAATGTTTCTAATTTCCAAATAATTTTTAACGTCTCAGCTTAAGCTTCGATCCGTCTTTCCACGGCCAGTAGCATCTAGGACTATTGGCAGTATGTAGGCTACTGCCAGTAAAATCCAAGGACTAATGACAGTACGTACTGACATTAACATTCAGTACATCTAGCAGCAGTCAACCCTTATTTGTACTATTAATAATTTTTCCCTCTAAAAAGGATGAAAAACTAACCACAGGATCTTTGAAAATAAAATGTCCTTACCCCAAATTGAAAGGATATTGCTTAGTAGCTAGGTGGATCAGTTCTTTTTGCCCTATTGAGGTCCTTGTGTTTTTCATTACATCAAGATATTTTACCTTATAGGGTCTACCCAAATTGTAATGCCTGTACCTTTACAAACAAAATGCCCCCAATCACAAATTTAACTGATCTTACCAAGTGTGCTTGATCGATCAGTTCTTAACTCTTTAAGTCCCAATCGACTTTATAAAGGCTCAGGGGTTAGACGCGCTTGGCCCAATCGACTTTAAAAAGCCTTTAGTATATGTGCCTCTGTTTGAGACTGTTTCTAATTATAACTACCCACAAACCACCCAAAACGTCATTTCCAACTGCAAGTGCGATCTTTTAAATACCGCACGTGTTTAAGAGTGAACGTGTTTCTGTTTTGAGATATTTATTTTAGATTTTTAAAGCGATTTTTTTAATGCATATCCTCCATTTTACCTTGAATAACTAATCATTTTTTTTAAGCGCATATCCTCCATTTTACCTTGAATAACTAATCATTTTTCAATGAAAGCTTTTATACTTGTAGCACAAGAGTAAAGTACATCCAATTACCTTCAGTTTCATATACAACAACAAAGTTATTTATGCATATGTACATTTAAAAAAATTATTTCCAAACAACAACAATAAAAACGCACTGGGGTGGCCATTTTTGCTTGGGCCAAACCCACTTTTTTGCTTGGGACTGAAAGAGTTAATGCCCAACTGAGGTACCGGTGTTCATTACGTCAAGATAGTTTACCGTATAGCCAGATTTTATTGCCAATACAGTGGAGTCACATCTTATGCACATTTAACATGTGTATTCAACTGTACACGCCAGCAAAGATAGAGTAATTTAAATAGTGCAACTTGATACTAGCCTCCCATTTTTTCGCACCAGAATGGGTGTGAGATGGAAGACGTGAAGCTGCTGTTCCCTCGGTTGGTCTGTTTCTGCAATCCTCTCATTGTGTGTGTAGATTGAAGAATTAATTTATGGCCATGAAGAAACATTGAATAATGAACAGTATAAAATCACCTACAGGCTATGAAGATGATAATGATGAACAGGAAGAACCTACATGTAATCTTTATAAATTTGCTGCAGTGTTCCAAGCAGTAAAAAATGTGAATGATTTAATTGCTAAATACAATCCCTCTATGGAGTTAAACCTCAAAAATCACAAGTATTCCCAAGGACGATTTGAGACCGAAGTAATAAATGTTTGAATGGCTCAAGAGAAAATAATGATAGGCCAACTTGCCGACCATCCTCCCCCCCCCCCCCCCCCCCCCCCAAAAAAAAAAAAAAAATCAACCAGCAGCAGATGAGTCTTCGCAATCAATTTCATAGTCTCATCATTCATGACACAGATGGCGATCTCCTCTCTTAAGTAATTAAAAATACTGTTAACGTTTTATTATGCATATGTTCTCTTTACATAGGCATACATACAAATTACATACTATACACAAAACCATATACATGTGCTTTATGGCGATTTAAGGGTTTTTCAAGGGTACTTTTGACTATACACAGTCTAGTCTTATGTGCCGACTTTAAAACATAAGATGCAACTCCATTCTTATCTCCATGATATTATATCCAGAATTTACTTTGAGTAACCCTTGGACACACCAGAGTATCTAGTGGTGTAGATATTTTCCTATAACTGACCTCGAAACCCTCGAATCGGTCGGTTGGATCGGAGGGTTGATCAGTGAGTTAACAATTCACTATCGTAAAACAAGCTATTGTTACCGAAACAGAACCAGGCTCGACAGTAAACATGACTCACTCTAATATCTTGGGGGCTAAGGAGATTTCTAAAATTGGATACTGGAATGTAAGAACTATGTATCAAGACGGAAAATTGGAAGAAGTAATTAAAGAAATGGATAATTATAAGTTGGACTTATTGGGTGTCAGCGAGTGTAGATGGACGGGGAAGGGCATAAAATATATTTCAGAAGAAAAAAAAAGCAAATTATATACTCTGGTAGTAATGATAATCGTCACACAGAGGGAGTAGCCATCTAATGACACAGAAAGCAGCAGCATCGCTTATCAGCTGGGTACCTATCAATGAGAGGCTAATATTAGCTAGATTTCAGACACGATTTTTCAAGCTCTCAATTGTACAATGTTATGCACCAACTAACGACGCTCTTGATACCACAAAAGATGACTTCTATGAAGCACTTCTAAGTACCATCAACACAATACCCAAGCATGACATAATAGCAGTCATGGGTGATTTTAACGCCAAAGTAGGTGACAACAACGATGGAGTACAAAGATATCTCGGTACTCATGGCATAGGCTGTATGAATCAAAATGGCGAAAGACTTCTAGAACTTTGTGAAATATCAAACCTCGTTGTGGCAGACACCATCTTTCCACATAAGAATATCCACAAGATAACATGGAATTCACCTGATGGCAGAACTAAGAACCAGATAGATCACTTCTGCATAAGCGCTAAATTTCGCTCATCAGTTCAAGACGTCAGAGCATACAGAGGTGCAGAGATCGGAAGCGATCATAACCTCTGCATAGCTAAAATGAGAATTAAACTGAAGAAGTTATACCAACCGAATAAAAATAGAAGAATAGATGTACACAGACTGCAATCAAATGATATAAAGAAGGAATATAATGTCAAAATGAACAACTATTTCGATGCTTTAGGCAAAATTGACAACGATATCACCACCAAGACAATCGATACTAAATGGGAACAACTGAGAACAGCAATGACAGAAGCAGCTGTAGCGACCACCGGATACCTAGTACATAAAAAGAAAAAATGGATGAGAGAAGATACTTGGGATAAAATACAAGAAAGGAAAACAGCAAAACTTAAACTACTAGCGGCAAGTACACATAATGCAGTTGAATCTTGCAAACTAACTTATAACTTGTTAAATAAAGAAGTGAAGACAAAAACTCGAAGAGATAAAAGACATTTCATCAATGAACTGGCCGTAGAAGCTGAAAATGCTGCAAGAACTGGTAATAGTAGGTGCCTTTATCAAATTACAAAACAACTATGTCACCAGCCTACTGCTATGGAAACACCTGTTAAAGGTAAATTAGGGAATTCAATACCAACAGAAAAAGAACAAATGAAGAGATGGGCTGAGCACTTCATGGAGGTGCTAAACAGACCACCACCAACAGTAACACCTGATTTTAATAATGGAACATCCACAACCACCTTGCCAATAACTTGCGATGAATTCACGCTGGACGAGATCAAACAAGCCGTTAAAAGATTAAAAAATTTTAAAGCTGCTGGAGTTGACGAAATTTCAGGGGAAATGATTAAAGCAGTTAATGACAACAACCTCTTGAGAATTTTAGATATTATAAATGAAGTATGGAGAGAAGAACAACCACCACAACGATGGAAAGACAGTATTATTGTAAAGTTACCGAAGAAAGGTGATCTATCAGACTGTAATAACTGGCGTGGTATATCTCTATTATCAGTACCTGGAAAATTATTATGTTGCATGATGTTAGAAAGACTTAAATTGCATGCTGACGAAAAGATCAGAGAAGAACAAGCGGGTTTCAGGCCGAAACGATCATGTATTGATCAATATTCACACTAAGAACAATTATAGAAGAATCAGTGGAAAGGCAATCGCCACTTATTATCACCTTCGTCGATTTTCAAAAAGCCTTTGATAGTCTACACCGCCCATCATTGTGGAAGATACTTACAATCTATGGTTTTCCAACAAAATATGTGAATATAATCAAAGCGCTATATGACAATGCAAGATGTTGTGTTAGAACAAATAAAGGGAATACAGAATGGTTTACAGTAGAAACAGGGGTGAAACAAGGCTGTATTATGTCACCACTACTTTTTGGAATAGCTATTGATTGGGTTATGAGAAACTATACCCACAATGACAATTGGGTATAAAATGGACAAATGGAAAATTCCTGGGGGACCTGGATTTCGCAGATGATGTAGCATTCTTAAGTTCAACACCAAGACAATCCCAAGAAGCAATAAATAATTTGTGTCATCTCTCGGTTAAAATTGGTCTCCAAATAAATGCCTCTAAATCTATAGCTATGAACTTTTCTAACGAGACCTTTGATATCATCTTGAACGGGGAAAAAAAACTACAGAAAGTTGAAAGTTTCAATTATTTAGGCAGTAAAATGACTCAGGATGGTGACACAACAAGAGAAATCCATACTAGAATTGCTTTGGCAGCTAGCGCCTTCAATAGATTATCTAACATTTGGAAATTACGATCATTGAATATACATACCAAGCTTCGTCTGTTTAATTCAAATGTTATCTCAGTGTTAACATACGGCTGTGAGAGTTGGAAAATAACAAAATCATTGGAGAACAAGCTGAATACATTCGAGAACAAATGTCTTAGAAAACTCATGAACATCAGTTGGAAAGAATTCAAGACTAATCGACTTAAGAGAAGACTCTAGGCAGAAATATGTCTCCGACTATATAAGGAAAAGACGATGGTCATATATCGGTCATGTCCTACGAATGCAAAACAACAGAATACCACTACAGGCGCTCACTTGGGTTCCTGAGGGTAAGCGGAAAAAAGGAAGACCAAAAGAAACACTCAGAAGAACAATAATAAGAGAAGGAAGAACGTTGGGCCTAAATAATGTGCAAGAGCTAAGAGGAGTGGCGTCACAACGAACAACCTGGAGAGCACTGGTTTCTGCCTTATGCGCCGTGTTTGGCGCTTAAAGAATTTATTATTATTATTATTAACCCTTGGACTGTTATGGAAAATATGGGATTTCCAAACCACCTTATACAACTCATCGCACTGCTGTACCAAGAACAACAGGCAGCCGTAATAAAAGAGGGGGGAAACATCAGAATGGTTTGAAGTACAGGAGTAAGACAAGGCTGTACCCTTTCCCCTTACCTGTTTAACATTTATGCCGAGAATATTATGAGAAACGTAAGAGATGACCAAGAACACACAGAGTTTGACTCATTTAACATCGGCAGGTACCAGATCCCGGAAATCAGATATGCTAACGACACAGTCCTCCTATCAACCAACCCAGAAGGACTTGAACAATTAATTCTGTCCACCAAAAAACACAACGAGGCTCAGAATCTATACCTAAATGCCAAGAAGACCAAAGTATTGACAACAGACAACGTAAAGACCAAACCAGAAATTGAAATTGATAACGAAGAACTGGAAAGTGTTAATGAATTCGAATACTTAGGATCAATCATCAACAGCTCTGGCAACTGTGCGGTAGAAATTAAAAGAAGACTTGCAATTGCTTCACATAAACTAATACAGATGAAAAACCTATGGCAAGGCACAAGCAATGAAACAAAGTTACAACTGATCAGAACATGTATATTCCCAGTAGCAACATACGGCTGTGAGACTTGGACACTCAATAAAACAGTTGCAAAAAAGATTACATCATTCAAGATGAAATGCTACAGAAGGATGTTGAGAATACCCTGGACAGAAAAAAAGACCAACAGAGAAGTACTGCACTCACTAAACGTACAGGAACATTGGCTCCTAAATACCATCGCAACAAGGAAGCTGAAATTTTTTGGTCATATAAAAAGACATAATAGTCTGGAAAAAATAGTGATGGAAGGCATGGTCCCTGGAAAAAGGGGAAGGGGTCGACCTAGACGACGGTGGACCCAGGACATCACAGAGAGTCTGAACTTGTCTTTGGTTGATGCAGGTCAACTTGCCCAGAATCGTGATGCGTTCAGAGCAGCTGTAATGGAGACAACGTTCTGGAAAGAATACGTCACATGATGAACCCTAGCAACAGTAGTGCTATCAACAGGTTTCCTTAGTGTGTCCTATCCATCGCCGGTGTCGTCTTCTCATCTTTTGTTCCTCAGACACTTGTCTGTTTCTTATTATTCGTTCCACATTGTTGATCTTTTTACACCATTTCAATCCTTCTATTCTACACAAGTACCCACTTATGAAAGTCTGTCACTTCTTGATTGTTGTTTTTACAGTTCTGCACGTTTCAAAGCTATACAGCATGACTGACTTGACATTTGAGTTGAAGGTTTTGATTAATTTTTTTTTTTGCACTTGCTTTCTCTTGAAAACTCCTTGCCTTTTGTATTCTTATGTTTATATCAGTCAGTGTCCCTCCTACTTTGTCTATATTGCAGCCAAGATATATGTATCATTCATCAATTTGTAGGTGTTTTTTTCTTCAAGTGCTATCTTGTGATCATTTCATGCACTTATTCTCATTATCCTTCGTTTTTCAATGTGTTAGCATCCTCGCATATTCTTTTATGACACTCCCACCCACATTCTGCTGTCCAAGGATGCATGCTCCTTAGTTTGAGCACCACCACTGTAGAGTTTGGGAGCTTCCATGAGTGGTCAATCATAAATTAAAACATGAAATAAAAACAAACAGAATATGTGGTCATACCATTTCATTGTATATCCTGGATTCTGTCAGATCACAGATTATATCCTTATTCCCATTGTTTGAAATATATGTGCCACAGTGACATTTTACAGATAAGCACTTAATTTCAGGAAATTTACTGTACCAGGATACTAGAATGATGTTAAAGCTGTATCCTGGTTAAATGTTATAGATTTGAGCTGTACTTGTAGTAACTTGTTTAACAGTTTTTACCATCTTTTTTGTATTAGCCTGTCCACACTACTGTGTATTCTTTGTGACTTTCAGATGTACTTCTTTTACAAAAACATAATAGACAAAAGGATTGGGTTCATTATTATTTTATCTGTGTTCCATCAAACAGACATTGAAAATACTGTGTGAAACTGAAATGAAGACCACATAGTAAGAATATTATGGTTTATGCCATTAGGGGAGGGAAGTGTTAGAGACATCAATAAACTAGGTCCAGCTTTATGAGGTGTTGTGACCCGTTCCCTTCCTCACTGCTTTTTCCTTCTGTAACTCATGAACAGAGTCAGGTATCCTTTACAGCATAGCAAGAATACTTTTAGGAATTATCAACCCAGTTGTGAAACAACTGAATGGGTCCAGCAGCTGTATGGATAGTGTTTCTGTGTGTAATACAATGCTACGCGCCAACAAATGACAGTGACAGAGATGCCAAGGATGAGTTCTATCAACAAGTACAAAACAAAATGGAAACTACACCAGTAAAGGACATTATCATAGTAATGGGAGACTCGGACAGTACATACTGTGAAAAGGTAATGGCAGACGCTGGAACTGGGTTGGCCATGTCCTCAGAAGGGACCCTGACACCATCACCAGAACTTTTATGCTTTGGACACCAAAATGGTGGTGAAAGAGATGCAGACCATGAAAGGAATATTCGACAGGGATGAACAGAACAGCGTGCAACATAAGACAGTCATTCTGTTTCCTGGATGATGAATACCCACAGGACCTCTGGGTCCGAGTATACACGGATGGGTCAGCACAGAATGCAGTAAAGAATGGAGGAGCAGGAGTGTACATAGAATACCCAAACAACACTAGGGATACGGTCAGGGTACCAACGGGGAAATTCTGTAACAACTATGATGCAGAAATCCTGGCAATCAAGGTGGCAAATGAGAAACTGTTGAACACCAATCTTGGTCCACAGTCTGTAGTATTCCTGACAGATGCAAGATCAGCACCCCGAGCACTTCAGTCCAGAAAATTGCCAGGTATACAAGCCGTACTTTCTGAACTGTGCAACCAGCACAGGGTCGCCATACAGTGGATACCGTCTCATTGTGGCATACCAGGAAACGAGAGAGCGGACCGACTGGCTAAAGAAGGTGCTACAGACGAGCAACCGGATGTACCAGTTACGTACCATCAGAAGAAAAAGATGATCAAATCAATCAGAAAGCCACCAACACATGATGACTACCAAGCTATGAACAGATCAGAACAAAGTGTCATTCTGCGCCTTAGAACAGGACACAACCGACTCCGCAGCCACATGTATACAAAATTCAAGATTGGCAATTCAGCCATGTGTACATGTGGACAGGCACCCCAGACTGCGGAGCACGTACTTCAAGATTGCCCCGAATATGATATATTGAGGCAAACCCACTAGCCCAGAGAAACAACACTGGAAGCAAAACTATACGGACCTCTGTATGAACTACAAAAGACTGAAGCTTATACAAGAAACAACATTGCAGATATAGACAATATATTTCAAGCGAACGAAAGAAGAAGAAGATGCAGACCAAAGACAACCTGGCGGAGAACATTGGAGGCTGAGATGCAAAGCGTGAACCAGAGTTGGGGCATGGCACGAAGAGTGGTCACCGACCTAGCAAAATGGGGACAGTTTGTTGCTGCCCTACAAGACGCCACTAGGCGTGATGGGCACTGACTGCTCTGCCAGTCAGGGACTAAGGATCCAAGAAGTATATTTTCTGATTGTGGTACTTGCTCCTCTTTGTTAGGATACTTTTTTGCGCTTCTGTGAGTGTTTCTTTCCATCCATGTTATGTTCTTCATCTTAAGGGAGCTTGGTGGAATAATAAATGGGTTCAGTGATTGATGTAATATTTCCTTTGATAGTTATAAAATTCATTGTCGCAGCTTCACCAGAGCCCCTTCAGTCGTCGTTTTATGCGTTTGAAATTTGAACTCAGTGCTACAATAGATGCCCTGTGGAAATATAAATACTGTACCTTACCTGACAGTGTAATCCCCTTCTTAATCCAGCTGTCATTTCTCACAACCATTATATGGCGTTGGGCGATAGGAGATGTTTTCTGATTTTCCTTCTTTTTTTTTTTTTCCCTCAAGATTATATCTTAAGCTTTCTTGAGATGAAGAACATTACATGGATGGAAAGAACCAACCAATTCAGGATATCATATCTTCTGTTGTAATTATGATGAAATGTTCATTCTTGTACTAAAATTTACTCTGACATTCTGTGTCTAGCTTGATGTAAAGTTAAAGCTGGTCTTTATAATAATGAAGTAGCCTAAAATCTTTAATTAACCTCTGTCAAAAGTAAACACTGCCACATTTTTTCCCCATTTAGGACTTTGACCCCGTGACCTCTGTCTTGCTAGCTAAAGTATCCCTGTCAGCTACTGTGGTTACAGTTTCATAGATGATAATTTACACACAGCTTGTCCAAATGTTAATTATTTGAATATGTATTGAACAATCTTAGTATACATTTGTTTTTATCCCACAATTGTATAACAGTACAGTTTCTTATTTATCTTGTGTGATTTTCTGCCATAGTTTTTAAATTTAGGGTTTTTTTAAAATTAACTTGTGCCATTAAACATCATTGGCAGAAACAGTTTTCATCCTTGTGTAATGTGTGCTGCTTTGGCTATTGTCATATTAAGTTTCTGCCAGATTTCTTATCTCATGGAGGACTTCAGAAAAAAATGTAGGAAGTGGTCCAGCATCATATTTATGGAGAGACAGAAAATAAAGTGGTTTGACCATCTCATGGGAATGAAGTCTGACCAGTTATAACTACGCACCTACAACAGTAGATCTGGTTTTAGGGCAAGAGGCTGATTTAAAGCCAGTATTATAAACATCCTACAACTGACACAGATTCACAGCAGTCCATGCGATATGCTAGACTCGAGAATGAAAACGTCAGCTCCTAGTAACACTTCTTGGCAAGAGTAGACTTAACAATAAAAAAAAAAGTAACAGGAACTAATTACCAGGGCCCATCTGTGACAAGAGAAGACAAGTAAGCTTATGATGGAACGGCTAAAGTCTGATGTGTCCACACCATTTTTTTCTCCTTCTGTCGTAACTGGTGCATGGTGTTGTTCCCACTAAATTCTGTGCCTTGAAATCTTTTGTGACCACATTTGCAGTTTTTCTGATATCTGATCTCACCCAGTGAAGTTCTCAGTGAAGTTCTCAGGGGTCTCTGATGAGACAAAGAAATTATTACTGCACCCACAGGCATGTTGTACAAAGCAACTCAAGTGAGGTTGTGTATGGCGCTAGCAACCTTATGATGTAAAATGAATTCCCACAGAAACCACTACTGCAGAAGCATGTAAAAGCATGGTACAAGCTTCCTACAAGGGGACCACCTACAGTGGTATCCTCCATGCTCTGTAAGGAACATGATGATTATGACAACATCTGATCTCGCATGTTGTGTTCTCCTTTCCTGTGTTTTAGTTAGTGACCATGTTTGACACTACCAGCAAAGATTTGGTATGAATATACTGTTTATCATCAATCTTTTAGTCACCATGGGTTCCTAGCCAGTGGTAAGTGTTAGACTTCAGGTGTATTGTGTTTATTCTCTGTCCGTTCTACCATTTCTGTTTTGTAATTTTAAAAATTTCACTTAAATACAAATGCTTGTGTTTTTTGCTAGGGGAGATATTGCCCTCATTGGGCTGGCTGTGATGGGTCAGAACCTCATCCTGAATATGAACGACCATGGCTTTACTGTAAGTGAAAAAAAATAACAAAATGAGCTTTCTTAATAATGGCTTAACATTTATGTTCACTGCCAGAGGCTTAGACTGATAACGATGATTGTAGACTAAGAGGAAGTTAATGGTGGAAACAAACATTGTTGAAAATATCATCAATGCCCTTCAGATCCCCATGGAGAATAGGCCCGGAACAAGTCGTCCTGTCCTGTGCCATCAGCTCAAAGTCGGTTCATGTCTTCTTCACCCCCCCTCATGTCTGTCTGCAGTTCTGTTCTCCGTGTGTTCTGTGGTCTCCCTCACTCTCTCTTACCGTGAGGATGCTAGAGTGACTGCAGTTTTCCTTCACCGTGTATCCTGTCCATCTTCAGCATCTTCTCATCTCTAGTTCTACTGCCACTTGTCTAGTTCATGTCATCAGTTTCACATCTATGATCTTTTCATAACACTTCAATCTTTTCAGTGCAGGTTTTGAAACAAAAAATATATAGAAGAAATAGGAAAACTGCTTGATTTGATGACTGAGTAAAATAAGGCAGAAGCCGTATGGCCTGCTCTTTACAATTTCCAACTGCCAAGGGATTTTTAACGTGCGGAACTTGCACACGGGACTCCTATAATTTTTCGCCCATATCTGAGAAGGCTATGCATCTGTTCTCACTACACAGGAGATCAGGGGGTAGTATGACATGATCAAGACCCACGGGTTCTGAAAAAAAATTTCCATCAAATATATTCCCTGCACTGGGAACCAAACCTGATACCTTAGAATTAGAGGCGGACTACACACCTCTTAGCCACTCCGACCACCACATACTAAAGGAAATAGATGTCATATAGTGTACGTAGCATCCTTATGTTACCAGGGCCCAAAAGATGAGCTTTTGTCCTGTGTCTTCAAATGCTGAATTCATTATGAGGGACAACTTGCAGAACGTAAGGATGGTGATATCATAAAGTGTTCCAACAGCATAAGGACATCTTTCATAGCTGAGTGCATCAGAGGCACCTCTTGTCGCCATTTCTTTTCTTTATAGATTATTAAAACATCATCTGCCAACAGATATGGAATTTAGAGGGACTTGATGAAAGAATCTGACAGTCTAGGTCAGGGTTTATTACTCTTTCTTGGGCCATGGACTGCATTGATTGTCCGATGGAGGCTACGGACCCCTTCTTTGAAAAAAAATTTTGGTAAAAGAATAATACAAATGATTAAATGTTAGGTTATGTACACGGATCCCTCTAGAATCCATTCAAGGAACTCCCCCCCCCCCATCATCATCATCAGGGTTCCATGGACCATAGGTTAAGAAACCCTGGTCTAGATTTTGTCATTGACCATATCCTTCTGTCCCATGATTGAAAACACATGCAAGACAAAATAATAATATTTGAAAAACAGGATCACCAAGATTGAACTAATGGAAAAAACCAGACAGATGTCATTGATTCAAGAGGTGATGAAAAGACAGGATATGACACACACCAAAAAAACCTGCTGATAGCACTGCAAGTCAGTTCTTGTCCTAGAATCCCCCAAATAAAAGAAATGAAGACCTAAAATTTCACAGACAATGGAATTAGACTTGAGAAGTGTAAGGACATGGGACAAAATTTGAAGGGATGGCGCAAGAATGGAGTCTCGGCGTGAGCTGACTGAAGGCCTATGCCCCACAGGTAGTGATGGTTTAAGTAGATTTAGAATGGTAGGGTGGGTAATGGGGGCAAGAGAGAGTAGAATAGAGACAGTTTTTGTCCAGCTGCTGGATGTACTTGGGTTGGATTGGTTGCTTTCTAGCCTTATTTGTTGTGCGTCCATGGTAGAGTTCCAACAATATCCTTTTGTATTGTTCTTTGTTGTCCTGTTGATTTGGCAACTTGTCTGAGACACTGCATTTGACAGGTTGCAGCGCTTGTGCGCTGTTTTTGTTGAGTGTCCACACTTAACTGATATCATAGATTTAGAGTAAAGTTGTAAAGGGTTCCAAAGGTTGTCATAGTCAGGAGTTGTAGTTGGGATAAGCTCCCATTACAGATAAATGCTTCTATGGCACGCATCCCAAATGGTCTCAGACAGCCATGTCTAGCTCCTGGCATTCACGTGTGGCTCAATTTGAGTCTGACAGAGCTGTTTCTAGTGACATGAGAAGGGGTTGAAGGTGAGCCACTGATGCCTTAAAGTCAGTCACTTCAGGAAAATAGAGCTCATAATCTTTGATTGGTGGTAGCCTATCTGGAGTAGGTATATTCTGATTTCAGACCTCTGAAGTTTATGGGAAAGACGGAGTAAACCCTGAGGATTAATCCGGAGCTGGATTCAGCAGTATTCTGGCTACTCCTGTGACATCGCTGGTACCAGCTAACGTGTAAAGTTGGCATCATTTGATTCTTTGCTGTCAGTGTTGCTTTTATTGTTATTATAAATGTGTTTTTCTTTAACTACAGGTGGTAGCTTTCAACAGGACTGTATCAAAAGTCACAGATTTCCTGAAAAATGAAGCTAAGGGGACAAAAGTTATTGGTGCTACATCCATGGAAGACATGGTCAAGAAGTTAAAGAAACCCAAAAGGGTCATGCTGCTAGTCAAGGCTGGCTCAGCTGTGGATGACTTTATTAATTCTCTGGTATGTAGGTTCATTAATTCTACATAGAAGTGGTCTCTGCCAGTTGTAGAGAGGTTATCACACATGCTGAACTGTTTTTTTTTTTTTTGGAGGGAGGGGAGAGAAGAAGATGAGCGGTTTGCTGTTTCAGACATGCCAAGAAACATACTTGTAAACCAGGGGTTAATGGAAATGAAGAAATTCATGGGGTATAAATCACATGGAATGAAAAAAAAAATAAGTTTGACGAGAACAAATGACCAAAATCTCTGTTTATTTATTTATTTATTTTTTTTTAAATTTTAGCCACATATAAAAAACACATTTGGCTTCTAAAACATTGAGCAATAATTAATAAGATGACAGTTGTTGTAAACAAGTAAACGTTCATCACTAAATACTTATTGGTGTGTCATGATTCCCAAAACAACCAAGGTGGCGGCTTGAATACAGTTTTTGTTTACACTTTTCTCATTTGATTTTAAAGTCAAAATGTGTTAAAATTTGTAATTTTTGTTCACATGTATTCTTAACATAAAATATTAGATTGAAATCAAAGAGGTGCATTTTTCAAACCACCAGAAGGATTTACATTTTTTGTTGCCTGTTTGAAAAGTGTTATTTGTCTTATGTATTATTCAGGTGCCTCTCTTGGAGAAGGGTGACATTATTATTGATGGCGGAAACTCAGAATATACGGATTCCATTGTAAGTATTTCAGATTTGACACTCGGCTTACATGCATAAGAGAGCCGTGGTTAGTGCACTGCATTCCCATGTTCGATCCTCAGTTGAGGTGGTATTTTTTTAGACAGCAAACGGCTCTGGGGTCGACCCAGCCAAATGAGTTGTACCAGAGCAACTCTTGGAAGGCTAATGAGGCCGGAGTGATGCTGACCACATCACCCCTAGTGTGCTGATGGTCAAGAAAATATGAGCTTAATACCATATTTCCCAGTAAGCCTCAATGGGCGTGTAATGAGATCCTTTACCCTCCCTTTTTTTTTTTTTAACAGGCATATAGATATTTAATATTTCAGACATTCTTATGCTAAAGTACAGATTAATTGTAAAATTAACTTCCCCAGATTTGTCAAAATAAAAACCTATACCACATTGAGATGCCTCTATCTTTGCACACCCCTCAGTTTGTGTGTTGATTGTTCATCTTTCATTATGTTTAAAGGCAGTATTAATGTTAATTATTTATTGTTTCAGTTAAAAATGTTTAAATTTTAAAACACTTTTTAGGAGCCACGATAGGACAGTGGTTAGTGCACTGGCTTCTTAGCTCGGTGGTCCATGGTTCGATCCTCAGTTGTGGGTGGGATTTTTTTGGACCGCAGATGGCTCCGGGGTTGACCCAGCCTCATGAATTGGGTACCATAGCAACTCGGGGAAGGTTAAGGCGGCCGGCTTGATGCTGACTACATCATCCCTTGTGTGCTGATGGTCGAGAAAATATGGACCAAACACCATATTCCCAATATGCCTCAATGGGCATGTAACGGGATCCTTTACTTTTCAATATTTTATTATTGCGAGGTAGAAAAGTAAAAAAGACAATAATGTCTATTTCTGTACCCTGATGAAAAAAAAAGTTTCATATTTTTTTTTTTTTTTTACAACCCATGACTGTTAATAATAACTATTTACTGCTTCAGTTCAAAATGTTTTAATATGAAAACACATCCAACATTTTATTATCACAGGGTAGAAATGTAAAAAGACAGCAAAGCCTGCTTCTTTACCCTGATGGAATAAAGGTTTCATTCGTTTATAACTCCTAAGAGAGCTACATTAAGAATCGCCCAAACTTTAGTAATAAATGTTTAACAAATAATGCATAACATTCCTCAGCGTCGCTGTAAGAGCTTGAAGGAGAAGGGTATCCTGTTTATTGGAAGTGGTGTGAGTGGTGGAGAGGAAGGTGCTAGATATGGACCTTCCTTGATGCCTGGTGGTGCGGAGGAGGCATGGCCAGCCGTCAAGGAGATTTTCCAGTCCATTTCAGCCAAAGCTGACGGTGAGCCATGTTGTGACTGGGTGAGTTGTTGTTAATGTTTTTGGTGTTGGCCATGTTGATGTTGGCACACATTGATATATTTAGTCTATGAGCCATGTTTATATCTGTGAATTTATAAGATGCTCTAATATATTAATTGCTTCATCATTTTGCCATCTATGTATATAAAACAAATGCAGGCATATAATGTCTGACTACATCAATTAATGAAATTCTGTTATTTGTTTCCTTTTTTTGTTGTATAGTTTTAGTAAGTTAAAATTATTTACAGGATGGGGTAACTGGCACAGTGCCCAGCCTTACTTTTGTCACTTTTAACTACATGCATGGTAGGGGACAGTGATTTAATTCTTTGCTCCCCTCTTGGGAGACAGATACGAAGGCGATAAAGATGACACCTTGAGCTGTTAGCACGGGACAGGAAGACTTGGCATAAGTTTGTTGAAGAGTGGTGCTCCTTGTGGAGCTGTTGTTGAAGACTTGTGCTCCTTGTGGAGCTGTTGTTGAAGAGTGGTGCTCCTTGTGGAGCTGTTGTTGAAGACTGGTGCTCCTTGTGGAGCTGTTGTTGAAGACTTGTGCTCCTTGTGGAGCTGTTGTTGAAGAGTGGTGCTCCTTGTGGAGCTGTTGTTGAAGACTGGTGCTCCTTGTGGAGCTGTTGTTGAAGACTGGTGCTCCTTGTGGAGCTGTTGTTGAAGACTGGTGCTCCTTGTGGAGCTGTTGTTGAAGACTTGTGCTCCTTGTGGAGCTGTTGTTGAAGACTTGTGCTCCTTGTGGAGCTGTTGTTGAAGACTGGTGCTCCTTGTGGAGCTGTTGTTGAAGACTGGTGCTCCTTGTGGAGCTGTTGTTGAAGACTTGTGCTCCTTGTGGAGCTGTTGTTGAAGACTTGTGCTCCTTGTGGAGTTGTTGTTGAAGACTGGTGCTCCTTGTGGAGCTGTTGTTGAAGACTTGTGCTCCTTGTGGAGCTGTTGTTGAAGAGTGGTGCTCCTTGTGGAGCTGTTGTTGAAGACTGGTGCTCCTTGTGGAGCTGTTGTTGAAGACTGGTGCTCCTTGTGGAGCTGTTGTTGAAGACTGGTGCTCCTTGTGGAGCTGTTGTTGAAGACTTGTGCTCCTTGTGGAGCTGTTGTTGAAGACTTGTGCTCCTTGTGGAGCTGTTGTTGAAGACTGGTGCTCCTTGTGGAGCTGTTGTTGAAGACTTGTGCTCCTTGTGGAGCTGTTGTTGAAGACTTGTGCTCCTTGTGGAGCTGTTGTTGGAGACTTGTGCTCCTTGTGGAGCTGTTGTTGAAGACTGGTGCTCCTTGTGGAGCTGTTGTTGAAGACTTGTGCTCCTTGTGGAGCTGTTGTTGAAGATTTGTGGAGCTGTTGTTGAAGACTTGTGCTCCTTGTGGAGCTGTTGTTGAAGACTGGTGCTCCTTGTGGAGCTGTTGTTGAAGACTGGTGCTCCTTGTGGAGCTGTTGTTGAAGACTTGTGCTCCTTGTGGAGCTGTTGTTGAAGACTGGTGCTCCTTGTGGAGCTGTTGTTGAAGACTTGTGCTCCTTGTGGAGCTGTTGTTGAAGACTTGTGCTCCTTGTGTTGGTTGAATCATTCTTTATATGTTAGCATTAAAGCTTTTGTTGATTCAATCATCCATACAATGAACAGCATCATAGCTGGCAGATGCTGGAGTTGGGTTAGCCATGTCCTCAGAAGAGACCCCGATGCCATCACAAGAACAGCTATGCTATAGAGCCCTGAAAGAAAGCGAAAGAGAGGCTGAGGAAACACAACTTGGTGGAGAACTGTGGTGGCCGTGATGCAAAGAATGAACCAGAGCTGGGGCACTGCACGACGGATGGCCGCCGACCGAGCAAAGTGGAGGCAGTTTGTTGCTGCCCTACAAGATGCCACCAGGCTTGATGGCCACTAATGCTATAGTTGAGTTGTTTGTTTTGTTTCTTTTTAAAGGTAGTCAGATTTGAATAAGTAAGGATAGCTAATGTGTCAATATTGTTCTTTCTTGTAAAGCTGAAATACAGGCGTGAAATTAGTAAGCTAGTTAAATTTTATAAGGTTTCAGTAAATGGTTATGTAGCAGAGTACTCAGAATTTTATGGACATTAAAAAAAAGATACAATTTTGAAGAGAAGAAATCTTGAGGAATATAATGATTTGTGATGAAATGTAATTTTTTTGGGGATCATGTTTCAGAAATCAGTAGAAATTCTCCATGTAACACTTCATGGCATACACAACAGAGATGATCAGAAACGGTTCTGAAGTAGTTTACTGTCTACCAGCAATAGCATGATCTACCATAGGATTAGGGTTCTTTAACCCCCGACACTAACCCTACGGTAGTTATGCAGTTGCTGGTAGATCACAAGCTATACCAGCACCCATGAGGATTAGTAGTGATTTCTCATCAGTGTTGCCTAATGCTTTATTTTGTAAACAAAGCAAATTGAGATACCAACACATAATTCTGACTTTGCATTTATCACCCAGGTATTTGATGAGTGGAACAAAAGTGAGCTGGAATCCTTCCTGATAGAGATCACTCGTGACATCCTGAACTACAAAGACACAGACGACCAGCCCTTAGTGGAAAAAATTGTTGACTCTGCTGGTCAGAAGGGGACAGGAAAGTGGACAGCTATTGCTTCTTTGGAATATGGTGTTCCAGTTACTCTCATTGGTATGTGTTACAGTCTATTTTCATTGAAGACCAGTTGGTTATTATTGGTTGACTGTCGTTTTGTCATATTAAATTCTTTACAGTATTTTTGACAGTATTCTTCCAAGTTCGTTAGTATCTTATTCCCTTTTAAGTGATCGTGCTTGATGGTGAATCGCGAATGGTGGGGTGAACTTCGAATTCAACAGTAATGGACTCCACAACGCTTCTTATGTATGGGTCCATAGATACGTACAAAGTTTAATAAACGAGACATTTCATCAATTGACAATTGCATAAGTAAAATACATCAGCTCCGTGCAGTTATTCCAGTCTTCTTCAAATAAATCCTTTAACGTCAAAATGTCCTGTGGTTTACACGTGATTTCCGTGTGTCGGTAAATCCGGTAACGAACCACTATACTTCTGGCGAATACTAATGATTCTGACAAATCATAACATAAATACCTGCAGTTCCTCATCTAAAGAAATTCATACAAACAAATTGGAATGCTTCGCTCTTGCATCCATAATACGAGATAATTGACCCTACCGTTTATCTCCGTGAAGAAACTACTGCACAATATAATACCAAACAGGAGCTATTAACAATGCGCCTATCTCGGACGACATTCAGGGTCTGAAGCCTCAATGTAATATGTTGTCAAGCGGTGCCTTAACAACTCACCGTGTCTTACTTTATCCTAGACAACTCTATCAATTTGCGTTATCACCGTGAAGCGCGAAAACCTCTAAACTTTATAGAATACCCCTAAATTAATGTGAAATTATAAAATGCACACTATAGAAGTGGCTAACATCATTACACGAGTCGTAACAGTATGTTAAGATAGTGGTTGGTCCCAAGGGCGTTGTTCATGCAGCAAATATAAAAAGAATATCTTAACTGTGGGAAATGCAGAACAAAGATTTTCTGAATAGCAGAAAAGAAAAAGGGGCAGGCACATGGCCACCGTTAGGAAGTCAACATCAAAGCATGAACTCTCATGGCAGTGGTTCCTGTAACAATAGGTTTTCCACAATGATGTTGCCAGCCTCATCTTCTTCTTCTTCTTCGTTCGCCCTGAAAAGGACGGTGGTTGTGTTGTGTCTGTTTACGCCTAAGCTGTGATATCTGCACCTTTCGGTCGACACATCCGACTTCAGCACGGCATTTTTTAGGGACCGGGTTTGCCTTCCCATTGCGATCCGCACTCGCTCAGCCAGACTGCACTGCTGCAGACTGTTTCCAGGACCACCACGTGGAGGTGGAGTGCGGTCTTGACCAGCTCTGGTTCGCTGGTCCTGATGCAAGCAGTACAGCTATGGGTCGCTGACTGCATTCACTATTGCTGCATCTTGGGGTCCCGCCAGCTTCATAATAGTTGCCTTTTATGACATACCTGAGGAAACAGTAGGCCTATTCTTTGTCTCCTCAAAGATCGCAGGGAACTACACAGGGTGCATTTTTGCTTGTCCCTCTTTATTCCCAGGGGTCTCTAGCGAGACAGAATATAACCATAAGCTTCCTTTAGAGAAATCATAAGCCGTGACTTATGTTGAGCTTGTACATGAGACTTGTAGTCTCATCATTGAAAAGAAACTTCTACAGAAACCACCACTTAAGAACACATAAAGTGCTGTAGCACAAGCTTCTTGTTTGGGGGCCATTGAAAGTGGCGGCCGTATGTTCTGAAATAAGCAAATAGTTAATAACCTTTGACTCCAAATTGTTCAGCTTTAATGGTTATTTGTCATCATTATTGTCGCCAATTTTAAGATCTTGACACTGCCTATTTTGTTATACCAGTCTTGTGATATTAACAAATGAGTTTTTATTTATTTATTATGTATTTAACTTAGTTTTCGCTTTCTTGTCTGTTTTTTTCCCCCCAGCATTTCTGTTTGTCCAAGTAAAATGAATCACCAATTTTTTTACCCCAACATTGAACAATAAACATGTTGCTAATTTTGTGAGAGTTCATTGGAACAAGTTATAAAAAACTATCACAAGCGGCCAGACAACAAAATAATTTGCTGACCCAAAATAATGATGAAATATGCAGTTGATGTAGTTTATTCTTTAAAAAAATGAAACTCAAGTGGATAATTTGTGTAAATATATTTTCATGATCCAGGTGAAGCAGTTTTTGCACGATGCTTGTCCTCACTCAAAGACGAGCGAGTAGCCGCAAGTAAACAGATTCCTGGTCCTGAGACTAGTAAATACACGGGTGATAAAAAGGCATTCATTGAAGATATCAGAAAAGTAAGTTCTGAAAACTGGTGTGGGGGGGGGGGGGGGGTGGTGGGAGGGGGGAGCGGGCCGGGGGGGGGGGGGGGGGTGGGGGGGGGGGGGGCGGGGGGTGTGGGGAACTGTGGGAATGTGCTTCTGAGGTGATGGTCCTCAGCTGGCTTTTTCTTCCTGGTGTTCCATTCGGCATGTTCTTTTCTCTTCTATAGGGTGCGAGCTAGGGCACAGTTATATGGAGATCAAGCTGTCACTCATGTTCCCCCTCCATGAAGCTGGTAGGTCCAAAGGATTGGCAGTAGCAGATACAGATTAATACTAGCCATAACACAGGGGTTGTCAGAATAATGTTGAATCAACATTAGACTGTCTTAGGAACTCCCAACTCGGGATTTATCCTCAGGTTTTACTCCCGAAACCTTTCCCATAAACGGATATTCCCGCAAGGCAGCGGAGGTTTGAAATCTAGTGTTTTACCGTCTCCTAGATAGGCTACCAACCTGAGCGAAGCTGCTAATTTTAAGGCGCCAGGGGCTCACCATCGCCTTTCTCCTGTCAGTGGGAACATTTCCCACGGACTCAAATTGAGCCACATGTGAATGCTAGGAGCTGGGCTTGGTTGTCAGAGGCTATTTGAGCCACATGTGAATGCTAGGAGCTGGGCTTGGTTGTCAGAGGCTATTTGAGCCACATGTGAATGCTAGGAGCTGGGCTTGGTTGTCAGAGGCTATTTGAGCCACATGTGAATGCTAGGAGCTGGGCTTGGTTGTCAGAGGCTGTTTGAGCCACATGTGAATGCTAGGAGCTGGGCTTGGTTGTCAGGCTATTTGAGGCACGTGAATGCTAGGAGCTGGACTTGGTTGTCAGAGGCTATTTGAGGCACATGTGAATGCTAGGAGCTGGGCTTGGTTGTCAGAGGCTATTTGAGGCTCATGTGAATGCTAGGAGCTGGGCTTGGTTGTCAGAGGCTATTTGAGGCACATGTGAATGCTAGGAGCTGGGCTTGGTTGTCAGAGGCTATTTGAGGCACATGCCATAGAGGCATTTAACTACAGTGGCAGCTTATCCCCATTAAAACCTTCATATTTGTCAGTCTTTTATAAGCATTTGGTCTACACTGACACCAAGGAATATATCCCAGTTTAGAAAAAATCATTATCAAGATCTTGTAGCCAAATACTGGGGCTTTCTACACTTAACTGTATGCATTGGCTTCCTAGCTCTTTGGTACGTGGTTCGATCCCCAGTTGAGGTGGTTTTTTTTAGACTACATATGGCTCCGGGGTCGACCCAGCCTCATGAATTGGATACCAGAGAAACTGGGAAGGTTAAAGGTGGCCGGCGTGATGCTGACCACAGCATCAATAGTGTACCAATGGTCAAGAAAATATGGGCCTAACACCATATTCCCAATATGCCTAAATGTGCGTGTAACAGGGTCCTTTACTTTTACCTTTACACTTAACTTTTGGTGTGGGGTCTGAATGCTATTGAATACTGTGGTAGATTGTCCATCATCAGTGAGACAGCACTTACGATGTGAAGTAGCAAACATAGTTGCTAAATATGATAGTGTCATTATATGTCATGGATTGCCTCCCCTGCTTTGCAGTAGTGGTCCAACAGTGGCCAAAACTCAAGAGTATCGAAGTGGGTCATCAAAGGTGTCTACCTTCGTACAAGATTTCTCTTGGCAGAGTTGTAGATAGAAGGGTAAAGACACTTCTATCTAAAACAAGCATTCACAAGATATTTTCAGAAGTCAAGAACAGTGTTGCGTTGGGCTGAACAATTGTTAACTTATATCTGATCCGTTGCCTTTTGTGAAGGATTTAAGCAATGGTTTTTAGCCTGTTCAACCCCCCAGCTGAGTTAATTCAGCGAATTTCCTCTTATAATGGTATAGCTCTGTTTAGAGGTAAATATATGTCTAGATGTATATATATATTAAATATTCTGGCTCATACGTTTGCTTTCATACATGTAATAACTGAATCAACTATGTTTGTTTAGTTTTAAAATAACATGTAACAAATTTAATAGTGAACTAGTCTTTAACAGGTTAAAATGGAAAGATTGGGGAAATTTTAGATGAAAGTGTCTTCATAGAGACTTAATAGGGGAGTGATAAAAGTCTGTTTTGCTGATGCCTTTTTTTACAAGAACTTAACTCTAGGTGAGTCCTGTCGCTGTGGTTTTCGTCACTTCGTTTTGGTGATGAGTGCACTTCTCCGCATAACTCGTCCAATGTAGGCGGTCAATATTGATCCTCTCCTCTCACACTAGTGGCGTAGGAACGTTAGTACTTCAAACCGTCTGATAGCTTGTAACCATGAACTTTTTAGACAAAATAGAAAGAACAAATGCCTCTGCTAAGTACACTAAGTTGGAAGCTTAACAGGCGCATCCTCTCGCTGTCCACCCACCAATGTTAATCTCTCAGAAGAATTAAATTCTTGAGTACACAGCATAGCTCACGGAAGATGATTAAAAATCACCAGTACTCTTCTGGGTACTAAACTGGGAAAATGTGTCTGGACAGCGTGAATAATGAATGATTTGTGCCTGAACTAACATTAACAAGTTACATATATCTCACAAAATGATATGATACACTTGAGGCACATGTGATGTAATCATCACCCATCACTTCTCCAGTCAGAGTCTGGGTCACCTCTACTGTCAGTTTTCTGCACGACTAGCAAGAAACAATCACCAGCGCTTTCTGTAGTGGTTCATGAAAATACTATTTTCATATGTTGAGGTTGCCAGCCTCATATATAACCACTAAGCAAGAAAAACATGTCAAAATTCACATTTGTAAAATAAATGTTACACTTACCCCAAACATTTGGGAATCTACAAACTCCTCGCACAGGTTAGAATGGACACAAGCAATTTAGGTTATATGCTTTCGAATCACTTGGTCTGGAAATTTTAGTAATTCCTCTTATGACGGGTGTTCTGCGAATCACTTGGTCTGGGAAATTATAGTAATTCTTCTTATGACGGGTGTTCTGTGAATCACTTGGTGTGGGAAACTTTCTAATTACTCTTATGACTGGTGATCTGATTCCTTAGGTATCCAGACTTCGTATTTAAAATGCGGGTTTACTTTTTTAAGTTGCCCAAATACTGTCACTTTTAAGTTTGGAATCCTTTGTCCGATCCTTCTCTTTCTGGCTTTTGGGAGTTGCTAGCTTGAAGTTGCAAAGCTGTATGATCTGTGACTCCGCTTTCACTATATTATATTCTCAGTTACCAGTTCAAATCTTGGATGGTACTTCCACAGAATTTTCCAATGACATTCATTATTTATTCCAGCTTCTCAAATCAAATCAATGGTAAGCTCTTTAGCACTATCTGGGTTCTTCTTCTTTGATCCTTAGCCGCCGATCATCAAAGCAGTCAGTGGCCATCACGCCTAGTGGAGTCTTGTAGGGCAACAACAAATTTATTCCACTTTGCTCGGTCGGTGGCCATCCTTCGTACAGTGCCCCAAGTCTGGTTCATTCTTTGCATCTCAGCCTCCACAAGTCCTCCGCCAAGTTGTTTTTGGTCGGCCTCTCTTTCGTTTTCCTTCAGGGGTCCATAGCATAGCTGTTCTTGTGATGGCATCGGGGTCTCTTCTGAGGACATGGCCAACCCAGCTCCAGCGTCTGCCAGCTATGATGGTGTGCATGTCCTCTTGCTTGCTCCGAGTTGGTTGGTGATGGTATTCGGCCAAAAGATTCGGTGAATTTTTCTTAGGCATATTGTGTGAAAAGAGGACAATTTCGACATTTCCTTCTCTGTAACTCTCCAGCATTCCGTACCATAGAGAAGCACAGAAAGCACACAGCTCTGATATAATCTTAATTTTGTGCTTGTGCTGTATTGAGAGGACTTCTAGATGTTGTTTTGGCTAAAAAAGGCTGTTCTTGCTTTGTTCATTCTGTTGTTGATGTCTTTGCTTGCCCCGCCGTCTGGTGTTACTATGCATCCTAGGTATGTGAAGGTGTCTGTCTGTACCAGTTGCTGATTCCTTACTGATATGGGCTCAGGGTTGCTCACATTGAGCGTCATGACCTCTGACTTCTTTAAATTGATGTTCAAGCCCTCCTGCTGCCTATACTTATTAAGTCTATCCGTTTTTTCCTGGATGTGTTGATGTGAATGTGTTAGTAGTGCAATGTCATCTGCATATTCCAGATCTTTCAATGTAGAAAATGTAGTCCATCTTATTCCTCTTGGACTGCCCTCTGTTGTCTGGTGCATCACCCAGTTTATGACTTAAAAATAGAGTGGTTGATAAGGGGCATCCGTCGTACTCCTGTCTTCACTTCAAAGGTTAGGTTGCTCTGCCCAACACTACACGTAAAGTTGGCATAGAGGCTTTTTATGATTGACACTATGCAGCTTGGAATTCCATAAGCCCTCAGTATTTTCCATAAACTGTCCCTCTGTATTCTGTCAAAAGCCTTTTCAAAATCAACGAAATTAATGTAGAGCTGTCTTTGCCGTTCTGAGCACTGCTCTATAATGTTCCTGAGAGTAAATATATGATCTACACATCTTCTGTTCTTTCTAAATCCTGCTTGTTCTTTCCTCAGTTTGTGGTCTACTGCTTTTGAAATTCTCTGTATAATTATCTTGCCTAGTATTTTGCTGGGAACTGAGAGAAGAGTGATTCCTCTCCAATTATTGCAGTCTGCAAGATCTCCTTTCTTGGGCAATTTGACAATTATTCCTTTGTTCCACTCTGATGGTGTTGTCCCTGTTTTCCAGACTTGTGCAAATAGTGGTTCTAATAGTTCTGCTGCTAGTTCAGGGTCTGTCTTAAATAGCTCTGCATTTAAGTTATCATGGCCAGGAGCTTTTCCATTTTTTAACCCTTTGATTGCTGTGATGATTTCTTCTTTTCATGGAATGTCTGTATTAACATCTAGATCGTTGTCAGCCTCAGGAACATTCAATTGTATCTCTGGTGGTTCCTTGTTCAGAGTTTCTTTGAAATGCTCTGCCCATCTTGTTTCCTGTCCCTCTGCTGTCGTAATGAGATTTCCTTGCTTATCTCTTACTAATGTAATGTTTGCACCTTGTTTTCCAATGATGAATTTAGTTATTTTGTATAGTATCTGGGTTGGGGTGTTTTAATTCAAAATATCCCCCACATGTTTAAAATATTACATTTTAAAATTCCATCTCGTGACCTCTATTAAATAATGCGGTAATATTTCCGCCAACTCACAAACAAATCTGGGAACTTATTTGATGTCCAGATGCTACCTTCAAATATTGTTTTCCCCTGACAGGTTATCGGTAATATTGATACGAGACAGGCCCAGCAGAAACGATTATCTCATCACCTGTGTGTGTGAATCCCCCAGACTGATTTCTCAGACAGACAATATTGGCTTCCTATACATCCTCGTACGAGACCATACAGTCAAACGAGGATCGTCTCCTATCAAAGGTGGCCAGTGACTCAAAGAGATAAACGTATTACCGCTGACCGGAGATAATGATAAGGGAGCCGCGGTAGCATAGTGGTTAGTGCACTGGCTTCCTAGCGCAGTGGTCTATGGTTCGATCCCCAGATGAGGTGGGAATTTTTTAGGCCACAAACGGCTCCTGGGTCGACCCAGCCCCAAATGGGTACCAGAGCAACTCTGGGAAGGTTAAGGCGGCCGGCGTGATGCCGACCACATCACCCCTAGTGTGCCGACGGTCAAGATAATATGGGCCTAACACCATATTCCTAATATGCCTCAATGGGCGTGTAACGGGTTCCTGTACCTTTTTTTTTTACCTGGCGGAACGTAAATACGTCTGGGGAGTGGTCACAGTAAAAGAATGTAAGGGCAATAAAAATGCCAAATAATAGGACGATGAGTGAGAAAAATGAAGAGATACTGCCGGAGTGAATGAGAGTTATAAAAATTGCACGACTGATTTCGTCACATTATATGAGTCTATGTGTCCTATGTAAATTCAAAGTTGATCTTTATGTTGTAAGATGGAAGTATAGCAACTCTGTTTATTATCATTATTATCATCATTTTCCATTTCACTCCCATGTGGAACATGGAGCCACATTCAAAAGCAGCATCAATTTCCTTTTTGCTACCTATGGAGCATGGAGCAGCCACTGCTGCAACTGGTCCCATTGCAGGAAGCCTGCAGCAAGCACTCACACACTATTGCAACAGTTTTCATGTGCAACTGTTACTGATAATTTCAATCTTTCTTATCCATACTACAGTTGCAAACATCCTTATACATACATATTAAGAAATGCAAATCTTGCCTTGATGTTTAATTATGTTGAACAGTTTGATTTGGTTTAATAACCTTAGATGTTTTATAATGGATATAAAATATATTTTAAAACTTACTTTCTTATTCATTCCTCTTCTACCGTGAAGTGTAGAGGTTATTTTTAGACTAATATTTGATATCATGTAAAGGCTAAATATCATGTGAAGTTTGAGCTGAAAAATAAAATCATTTACAGGTTGTCTTTATAATCAATCAGTCATTACCCTTTAGCTCCCCAAGGAGCATAGGCCTTCAACAAACACATGCCAAGTCTTCCTGTCCTGTGCCATCCGCTCAAGTTCTTTCCATGTTTTCCTCATCATTTTCACATCTGTTTCCAGTTCTCTTCTCCATGTGTTTTTCGGTCTACCTCTGCCTCTCTTTCCCTGTGGATTCCAGAACAAGGACTGCCTTGTAATGCTATCAACAGGTTTCCTCAATGTGTGTCCTATCCATCGTCAGTGACTTCTTCTCAACTCTTGTTCCACTGGCACTTGTCTGGTTCTTGTCATCAATTCCACATTTGTGACTTTGTCATACCATTTCAGTCCTTCTATTCTACGCAAGCACCCGTTTAGAAAGGTCTGTAGCTTTTTGGTTGTTGTTTTTGTTGTTCTCCATGTCTCCGAGCCATACAATAGGGTTGTCTTTATAGACAACCAAAAAAAAAAAAAAAACGTTAACCTAAAGGTAGTTTCCCGAAAGATTTTGATAGTTTAGGAAGAGAGATGTTATAAAGATCAAATTGTTATGTAATTACTCTGCCCTCTTTACCATATTTAGGCTAGCACATTTCCAGCTACAGTAAAAGTCTAAAAATCAGGATGCCAGAAATCCGGACCACCCGAGAATCCAGGCTTTTTGAAGATTCAAACTTTTTAAAATTTCCGGGCAGAAAAGTGCAGGAAAACAGTTATTAAGTTCGTGAAACAGAACCATAGTTTTAGTCTTCAAGACGTCATGCGTGAGCACATAGTGCAGAATAATCTTATTACAAAGAAATTACAAAGACGTAAACAAGGTGATATATGTAAGTATTTAAAGGAAAAATAGAAGCGTCAGCCGATCAAACTAGCATTCCATCGGCAAGCAGTGCATCAAACGCAGTAAACGCTGTAAGTGTTCCATCCACAAGCAGTGCAGTAGACGCTACAGAAGTCACGGAAATGAACAAATAAATATACTTATTTCGATAAATGAAACATTCCTTAATTGTTAATGAATAAACCAACAAAATTTACCTGGTTAGCTCTTCTTTGTTTTTCCTTAATTTTGAATTTCTTCTTCTTCCTCGTTCGTCCTGAAAAGGACGTTGGTTGCGTTGTGTCTGTTTACAGCGGAGCTGCGATATCTGCGCCTTTCGACCAGCACATCCGACTTCAGCACGGCATTTTTTGGGACCGGGTTTGCCTTCCCTCTTCGATCCCTACTCTCTCAGCCAGACTGCAGTGATGCAGCCTGTTTCCAGGACCACCACGTGGAGGCGGAGTAGGGTCTTGGTCAGCTCTGGTTCGCTGACCCTGACGCAAGCAGTCAAGCTATGGGTCGCTGACTGCATTCTCTATTGCTGCGTCTTTGGGTCCCAATTTTGAATTTTAAAAGTACTGCACGAGAATCCAGAAAATCTGGAGTGACCAAATCCTTGAGCAGTCAAGATTTTCAGACTTTTACTATATGTCATTCCAGAATTCTACTAAAACATTGATCATATTTCACTTCAGTGCAGTTTGTTTTTTTGTCATATTAAGAGTGTTTACTCTCAAGTTTTTAAGTACTTTTCCCTCATATCATAATTTACTTCTTTTTACCTGATGTCCATAATATGAACCTTTTTATTTCTTTGTTTTCCAAGACTAATATTTTCTCATTCCCAGGCCTTATATGCTTCCAAAATAGTGTCTTATGCTCAGGGCTTCATGCTGATGAGAGAAACAGCCAAAGAGCTCGGCTGGAAGCTGAACTTTGGGTCCATTGCTCTCATGTGGCGTGGAGGCTGCATTATAAGGAGGTTTGTTTAGCCTAATTACAAAGTTAGTACAATATATGTGTTCCTACTTATACGGACGGCCTTCTTGGAATGCACTTGTGAAATTCTAATCAGCCATTTGATTTTATTATTTTGTTGTTGTTTTATTTTTTTTTTCACTTTTCGTTCTTCGCACTTATAAGTCTTCTCTCCTCCCCCCCGTTCTGTATTCTTACTTGCTTATTTAGGAGTGAAGTCGAAAGCAGCTGTGGCATGGGTTCAATTCTCTGCACAAGGCAACAGGCGGCTGACACTTGGGAGTCATGACCCAAGTGGGTTCTACCCCCCTTAGAGTGTAAAGGAGATTAACTCTTTCAGTCCAGAGCAACGCTCTGAGCGTTGCAAAATTCAACACGCCGTGCCAGAGCAACGCTCAGAGCGTGGTTTTTAGTTTATCACGCATAAACCTTAAAAATCGTCCGTTTAATGCAGTTCATATATTAAAACTCGTAGAATGACTTCCGCTACTATCTAAACAACTAATTTGACTGTAGTTAATCAGCACATGTGAGTGTTTTGATGTTATTATCACAATTTTTGTGAAAATTTGCGTTTTTCGTTGTTATTGCTAGAGAAATATGTCACGCTTTATATTTACATTTTCTAAGTCTCCTAAGCAAATAATTGCGTCAAACTACTTTGAAACATTGCTGACATTAATGATGATTGTTTGGTAGTCACAGTTTGTTGTCAAAATACGGAATCTGTGCAGAAAAGCTAGACACGCTAGGTTTAGTTGATGAGTGGACGTAGTCGTATTCTGGCAGATCAAAAAGCAAAAAAACTAGACCTACCGTAACATCTAATCACTAGTTCTTGGTAGAAGATGAAGCTAGGGATACAATTAAAACATTAAACAAGTGTAAAAAAGTATTTATATGACGTTATTCTTATTTATTTGTTTGAAAATTACGTAATGCATGATTGCATAATTTATTTTTTTCTTACAATGGACCACAGAAAAACTGGTGTGAATAACACTAAATGTACTAATTGTGGCCATAAGCATGTTTCTTTTTACATGTATATGGATTAACTTGATGTTTGAAGACTAAAAAGAAAGTTTTATTGTCTACAGTAATTTGTCTTTGGTAAGATTGTATTCTACAGTCAACTTTTAAGCGTTTTTCAATTTTACATGCAAAATGTTCTAAGTATACCGAACATACTTGTGTTAATACTACCAAAGACATTATATATTACAATTCTCTATCCATTTCCCTACAGTTTGGTATATAATAAGTACATGTTCAAAGGAAAATTCACACAAAAATTTAGACTGAAAGATGAACACTTCACTGAATAAAATTCTGCCCACAATAAAAGTCTGGCACAGCGTGCAAAATAACTCTGGACTGAAAGAGTTAAGGGGCAGTAACACGTGATCAACGGGGAGACCACTTCTGATGATCAGATTGCATCCTGTTGTATCACTGTGCATAGATCGGCAGGGAGACCACTTCTGATGATCAGATTGCATCCTGTTGTATCACTGTGTATAGATCGGCGGGGGGACCACTTCTGATAACCAGATTGCCTCCTGTTGCATCGCTCTGTATAGAGTTTCCTATCATCTTACTTTTTCCTCAAGTTAACCACGTATTTTCTACCTTTTCATCATTCTGTATTGCATACCGTAATTTTTTTTTTTTCCATTTACTCCCCCCCATGTTGACAATGTTGTATTTTTCTTGTAACTTGTCAATATTTCTCACATTTCTCTCGTGTTTGTAAGCTTGGCTGACGAAGGGTAGATCCCAGAGCTTCCATTGTTTAGAGTGTTTCGTTCAGTTGTAAAACTGACTCCATACCAGTTTTTAACTACTAGCATTACAAATTTAGTGACATTTTACATATTTGCTGTTGTTAAGCACTGTAGGTGTAAGTTTTATTTAAAAATGTGTCTTCTTCTTTGATCCTTAGCCGCCGACCGTCAAAGCAGTCAGTGGCCATCACGCCTAGTGGTGTCTTGTAGGGCAACAACAAATTGATTCCACTTTGCTCAGTCGGCGGCCATCCTTCGTACAGTGCCCCAACTCTGGTTCATTCTTTGCATCTCAGCCTCCACAGTCCTCCGCCAGGTTGTTTTTGGTCGGCCTCTCTTTCGTTTTCCTTCAGGGGTCCAAAGCATAGCTTTCTTGTGATGGCATCGGGGTCTCTTCTAAAGACATGGCCAACCCAGCTTCAGCGTCTGCCAGCTATGATGGTGTGCATGTCCTCTTGCTTGCTCCGAGTATGGAGATCGTGGTTGGTGATGGTATTCGGCCAAAAGATTGATGAATTTTTCTTAGGCATGTTGTGTGAAAAGAGGACAATTTCGACATTTCCTTCTCTGTAACTCTCCAGCATTCTGCACCATAGAGAAGCACAGAAAGCACACAGCTCTGATATAATCTTAATTTTGTGCTTGTGCTTTATTGAGAGGACTTCCAGATGTTGTTTAGGCTAAAGAAGGCTGTTCTTGCCTTATTCATTCTGATGTTGATGTCTTTGCCTGCCCCGCCGTCTGGTGTTACTATGCATCCTAGGTATGTGAAGGTGTCTGTCTGTACCAGTTGCTGATTCCTTACTGATATGGGCTCAGGGTTGCTCACATTGAGCGTCATGACCTCTGACTTCTTTAAATTGATGTTCAAGCCCACCTGCTGGCTAAACTTATTAAGTCTATCCGTTTTTTCCTGGATGTGTTGATGTGAATGTGCTAGTAGTGCAATGTCATCTGCATATTCCAGATCGTCCAATGTAGAAAATGTAGTTCATCTTATTCCTCTTGGACTGCCCTCTATTGTCTGGCGCATCACCCAATCTATGACTGTTAAAAATAGAGTGGTTGATAAGGGGCATCCCTGTCGTACTCCTGTCTTCACCTCAAAGGTTAGGTTGCTCTGTCCAACACTACACGTAAAGTTGGCATAGAGGCTTTTTATGATTGACACTATGCAGCATGGAATTCCATAAGCCCTCAGTATTTTCTATAAACTGTCCCTATGTATGCTGTCAAAAGCCTTTTCAAAATCAATGAAATTAATGTACAGCTGTCTTTGCCATCTTCTGTTCTTTCTAAATCCTGCTTGTTCGTTCCTCAGTTTGTGGTCTACTACTTTTGAAATTCTCTGTATAATTATCCTGCCTAGTATTTTGCTGAGAACTGAGAGAAGAGTGATTCCTCTCCAATTATTGCAGTCTGCAAGATCTCCCTTCATGGGCAATTTGACAATTATTCCTGTGTTCCACTCTGATGGTGTTGTCCCTGTTTTCCAGACTTGTGCAAATAGTGGTTCTAATAGTTCTGCTGCTAGCTCAGGGTCTGTCTTAAATAGCTCTGCATTTAAGTTATCATGACCAGGAGCTTTTCCGTTCTTTAACCCTTTGATTGCTGTGATGATTTCTTCTTTTCGTGGAATGTCTGCATTTACATCTAGATCGTTTTCAGCCTCAGGAACATTCAATTGTGTCTCTGGTGGTTCCTTGTTCAGAGTTTCTCTGAAGTGCTCTGCCCATCTTGTTTCCTGTCCCTCTGCTGTCGTGATGAGATTTCCTTGCTTATCTCTTACTAATGTAATATTGCTTGCACCTCGTTTTCCGCTGATGAATTTAGTTATTTTGTATACTGTGCTTTGTTAATTTCTCATTGCTGCCTGTCTTGCAAGATCGTCTAGGAAATTCCTTTTGTTAGCTCGGATTTGGCGTTTAACTTCCTTGTCCAGCTGACTGTACTGTTCGCTATATAGTTGCTTTAACCTGGGGGACTTCGCTTCTGTTTTCTTTCTTTTCATTTCCTTTCTCAGTGTTATGGTGTTTAATGTTTCTGGTGTTATCCAGTCTTTCTTCTTCCTTTCCTGGAATCCCAAGCATGATTTGCTGCTTTCCTTATATATTGTTGAAATGGTGTTGAATTTCTGGTCTATATCATCAGTCAATGTCTTTTCCTGACTTTTGGCAAATTGATATCGTTTCTTTATGTCAGCCGCAAAAGCTTTTCTGGTAAGGGGGTCCTTCAATTTGCTGATGTCAAACCTTTTCTGTGTAGTTACAGTTGGTCCAGCCCTTCTTAGTTTCACTTTCAGTTTTGCTACTACTAAATGGTGATCACTTCCCACATCTGCACCTCTTCTTACCTTCACATCTTGTAATGCATGTCTCCATCTACCATTAATCATGATGTGGTCTATCTGGTTTCTCTCCCGACCATTTGGTGATTCCCATGTTAATTTGTGAATTTCTTTATGTGGGAAAAATGTTCCTCCAATGACCAGGTTGTTAATACTACAGAAACTTATTAATTTATCCCCTTTTTCGTTTGCTGTTCCGCTGCCGCATTTCCCCATTACTCTTTCATTATATGTATTGTGTGTAGCATTGAGGTCTCCCATTACTATAATAAGATCATATCTAGGTGTGTCTTCCATTTCTTTCTGCAGTTGTTGATAGAATTCATCCTTGACCTCTTCATCGCTGTCATTCGTTGGTGCGTAGCATTGTATTATTGTAGTATTGGTGAATCTACCTCTCAATCTTAATCTATCAATCTGTTGTTGATGGGTTTCCATTCCAGTAATGTCCTTTCTATTCCTTTCTGTAGAATAATGGCTACACCTTCATTGTGCTGTCCATCCTCTCTTCCAGAGTAAAGTACTGTTTTTCCTGTTGCTGTTTTAACTTTTCCTGCCCCTGTCCATCTGCTCTCGCTTATCCCTAGAATGTATAACCTATAGTGTGACCTGTTTTAGTTTACCCGTCTCATTCATTGTCCTGGCATTCCAAAATCCTATTCTTGTATCATGTTTTGCGGTCAGGACGTCCATTCTCATGTCAGTGGCTTCCTTTCGGCTTTCACCACTGACAGTCATACGAGCCTCAGACTCCGGATGTCCGTCCCGCAGCAAAGTTTGTTTATTCGTTGTTGTTCCGTAACTTCAATTTTTTTTTTTACATAGACAGGGGTGTCAGCCCTATGCTAAAACCCCCAACCTGGAGGACCAGGGTGTCTGCTTTCATCTGACCCCTGCCCGTGCAAACTTGTCCAGCTTGGTAGAACCTTCCAGGAGTAAAACTCCCACTGGCATAGCTCTGGGGGTAATCAGGGTACGCAAGCCGCCATACCTCGACAAGGTATTGACACCGGTGATGGCAGAAAAAAGTTGTCTGCCACGAGCATAATATCTATACTACCAATTTCACACTGAATGAACCTCACTCTTGAAAGTCATTCATTGATAAATCTTTTTATTTATTCATTTTAGTTTTGTGACGACAGGAAAGATTGAAGGAAATATTCTTTTTCTTCTTCCTCATTCGCCTTCACACTTCCACATCTTCAAGAACTGGTGTGGATCTACTGTCCTGGTCATGCAGGGGTATGTGGCAATGAGAGAGCTGATAGACTGGCCTCGAGAGCACCCATAGTGGGGACACTGGACATGGATAAGGGAGAGATAATAAGGGCAATTAATGATCGCCTGCTAGATAATGACACTGCAATGGATGAATCAACAAGGCTGAGACTGTTGGAGTTTGGCACCAAACGTGGGACTAGCAGAGATGGACGTGAGAGAGGATGCATCCGTCGTATGTGCAACCAGCATGCTACAGGAACAATTATCATTCATACTCTTTGACATTTGCTGAGGGAGACTGAGCACCTATGGGTTTGCCCAGAGTGCAGTGAGGTCAATTCGGATCAACAATAACAATGACTCTAATAAAGGCTGTAGTCAACCCAAGGTTCCTGACATCTACAAACAGTTTTTCGTTGACAGAAGTGGGTTGTTGCCATATGCTACTCCATTCATTGCTGTAGGTTGGGCAGGACTGCAGCAGGTGTTCGAATGTCATCTGGCTGGTGCCGCAGGTGCAGAGATCTATTGCACCAATTTTGTACTTGTGGAAGGAAATACGAGATAGAAGATGAAAAAGAGAGAAAAAACTGAACGGTTTGACATCATGACATGGAAACAAGTCAACAACAGAATTGATCAAAAGTACTGGAGACATTAAGCTGTGAAGAGACATGATCACCTTCACCGCAAGGCATGGTACTTGAAGAAGAGATTGTCTTTGCACTGGTGTCTTTACTTATAAAGTCCATGATGCTAGTCGTAACCTGTCTGTTATGTTGTTATCCATTTACATTGCAATGACATTCTTCCACAGTGTCTTCCTTGGCAACATCAAGCAGGCTTATGACAAGAGCCCAAACTTGAGAAATCTGCTTGTTGATGATTTCTTCAAGAAAGAAATTCAGAAATGCCAGGTAGGAAAAGTTGAATTAATTTAAGCAACCAAGGGCAGTAAATATTAAAATATCATCATTATTATTTCCCTTTTTGCTCCATATGAAGCATATAGCCATCACTGCAGCGGGTGTTTCTGTAGCAATATGTTTTTCATGATGAAATTGCTAAGCTTATGCTCAACCTGAGTCACCTTGTACAACGTGCCTGAAGGAGATCTGTTAGTAGACCCCCCCCCCCCCCGGAACTACGTGGGGCAGTATTAAAATGTGCTGGTCAAATTATGTGTTTGTTTTGTATACTAGATTCAATTAAGGCTTGTATTTATACAATAGCTTCTCTGCATCTTGTAGCACGGATTATTGTGGCAGGGCTTTTTGTTTTTTCATTTTCTCCTTTTGATTTTTGTTGAATTTCGTGTATTGATAATTTTTTTTTTCTGGTTTTGTATTTTTCTTGCTTTATTATTTATCTTCACTTGTGTTGTTATATCTCATATATGTTTGTTGTTGCCCCCTGATCTGTGGTTCTCACCCTGTTACGTGTTTGCAGTGTCTATAGTATTTTTCTTTAACTTGTCTATACTTCTTGTCCTTGTTGCCTGTTTGTAACTGGCTAACGAAAGGTGATGCCCGAAACGTCCTGTGTTTCCTGTGTACTGTTAATCTTTAAAACTGATTACCATTTTTATTTTTTAATATATATATTGTATTTAGACTGCAGATCCAAAAATATTTGTTGTGTATTATGATGCGTGTTGAGTGGTTAGAGCACTTCCTTCTTGAGGCAGTGTTACTGGGGGCTAAAACCAGGTTGCATCACTCACATCTAACCAAAACCAGGTTGTGTCACACACATCTAACCAGCTGTAAATGGTACCTGGAGTCTGCTCTAAGCGAACCGGTCATCCAGTCTCATAAAGATAAGACAGTATACAACTGGACAAAAGTTACGGGCCGCCATTCAGTTTAGACAAGGTTTATATAATTGATTGGCAAACTGTAAAGACAAGTGAAAATGTCATTAAAACTGAGCTCAGAGAAATGTGTATACATTTCTGTGTGCACTAGGTTAATTTTTTTTAAATGTCCAAAAACTGGGTCACTTTAACCAGCACGTGAAAATTGCCATTGTTGCTGCAAAAACTCGTGGTTTTTGCAACACGCCCCACTAGTTCAAAAGGTGAAAAAGTGAGTTGAATTTCTTTTTGTTAGTAAGTCATACATTATTAAAAAAACTTGACTGATCTTTTCCACGGATGAATCAACTTTATTTTGTAATAAATTGTTTACACCTGGTTGCATTTATTTGGTCCATAGTGGAGTTTTTCTTGGTGGCCCTTAACTTTTGTCCAGTTGTATATATTGCAGCCTGTAACATTTCACTCTCTTATGGCAGTATCTGCAAAGGGGCTACCCTGACCTTTTTGTTAAGATAATAGGTAGCATAAAAATAACTTTAGCCTGGATGCAAGTGTTTTACCCTCAGTTTAAACAAGTTTCTATCCCAGTGATAGGCAGTAACTTATAATCTGTTTCTACAGGGTTGTTAAATTTTTGATGTGATGAGCAAAAGAAAACACCCAAAAAGAATTTTGAATTGTATAATAGTACACAATCTCAGCATTTATGGATCTATAGGACATAACAGTAATATAGTCATGTTTCAAACAGTAATTAATATAGTCATGTTTCAAACATTTCTTATAGGACTCATGGAGGCGAGTGGTTTCAAATGCTGTGTTACTAGGCATTCCCACACCAGCTTTTAGCACCGCCCTGGCCTTCTTTGATGGCTACAGGAGTGCAGACTTGCCAGCCAACCTTATCCAGGTGTGTATTTGGTATTTATTTCTTGTTTTAAGTTAAATGCATTTGCCAGATTTTGTGCCGTTGAAGTCATGTTGCATTGCCCTCTTTCTACACAACCTGCTTAACTCTTAGTATACGAGCGGCCTTTTAGAGAGGCCGATGATCGATCCCCGTCAATAGCAAAAATTTATAGCTGAATGCATGTTTAAAACCACTGAACAATTTAGTTACGTGCATGATATAGGGGTTTCATTTCTTCACATTTTGATATATAACACTTATGTTATCTTTATAAATAAATTATTTATTGCAAAATCTGTAACGGTAGTCATGAAATTAGCTCGTATACTAAGAGTTAATGAAAATTCATTGAATTTTCTGGTCAAACACCATTACCAACCAAGAACTGCTAATTTGGAGCCAGCAAGATGACATGTCATCATAGCGGGATGATGCTGGAATTAAGTTGGCGACATCCTGAGAAGAGACCCTGACACCAGAACTGCCATGCTATGGACTCCAGAAGGAAAACTAAAGCAAGGATGGTCAAAAGCCACTTGGCGGAGAACTATGGAGGTGGAGATACTAAGCATGAACCAGAGCTAGGGCACCACACAAAGGATGGCTGTCGACCGAGCAAAGTGGAGACAGTTTGTTGTTGCCCTAACAAGACACCACAAGGAATGATGGTCACTGATTGCTTTGTCAGTCAGCGACCAAGGACCAAAGAAAGAAGAAATAGTCATGATGTCTTCAGTCTTTACTGTTGCCATTATGTACTCCAGCATCCTTCTTCTCATTTCATGTCCAAGGAAAATGGATTGGTACCTTGTAATGTGAGTAATAAACTTCCTTAGTGCACTGGCCTCTTTCAGGACATCCTCATTATTCTTATTAGCTGTCCATGGTATTTTTAACATTCTTCTGTAAAACGTCTCTGTGGCCTCTAGTGCTTTTCCTGCTTGTTTATTTAACTGTCCAGGACTCACTTCCAGATATCAATTGCTTCTACAAGGTATATAGCAATGAAGAACCGAATGACAAAGAGTTGTAGTTGTGGCATTCACTGACATTCAGAAGTTATTTTTGTCTCATCATTGTCCTAGTATGCAGATTTCCAGTCTTTAAAAAAATTATTTTTTTAATCGTTTCCGTGAGTAATTTCTTGGTGTCACCAGTTCTTGTAAAGATTTTATTTGAGAACTATTAACTACAAAAAATTTGCTGTATTTTGTAAAGAAAGTACTATCTGCTATCATAATCTTGTGTGGTGGTATAAATAAAGCCCTTGAAGATCCTATGAGGTTCTTGCCTTCTGGCCAATGGAAGCTCTTCTTACAATCAAAATATTAATATTTGCTATTGAGCTAATACTTATAAGGGCCCTTTTATTACCAAGTCAGGGGTGTCATCTCGATCTTCCATTGTACAGTAAATCCTCGCTATTCGCAAGGGTTAGATTCCTTGAAAACCCAGCGAATACAGAACACACGAATACCTAGGATTGACTGTATCTTTGGTTCTTGCATTTGTCCTTATTGTTTCTTCCTGTCACTAGGTTTTATATATTATTCATTCCAAGTACGCCAACCCTGTGCCATTCATTCAAGATCTTTCCATATCTACGTTACTCCTTTCACATGTTCTCGATGTGTTTAAAAAAATTTGTTTCCCTTACCTTGAGGATCCCAGAAAAGGTACTACCATGTGAAGCTATCAACCAGTGTTTTTTTTTTTTTTTAAAATGTTTGTCCTGTATCCAATGCCAAAGTTAATATTATATGTCCATATTTGATTACAGGCACAGCAGGACTATCTTGGTGCCATGTCTCCATTTCTGTACTCGATGTGTTTTTCTTTTTTGGTTTCTGTTTCTTTTACCTTTTGCATTCCAGAACAAGTACTACCTTGTAAAGCTATCAGCTTGTTTTTATTTATTTTTTAAAATTTGTGTCCTGTCCACTGCCAAAGTTAATGTGTGTCCATATTTACTTGCAGGCACAGCGAGACTATTTTGGTGCCCACACATATGAACGTAAAGATGCCCCTGGCGTGTATGTACACACAAACTGGACAGGAAGAGGGGGCAATGTGTCTTCCACTTCATACTCAGCCTGACAATCTTGTTTTAATTTCAGTCAAGTATTTTGTGGGCACATTTTGCATGCTGTGAGAGTTTTTTCTATCTTTTTATAGAGAATATAAAATGGTTATACATCTTAGACATAATATAACAGTGTTATAGTGATACATCTTAGACATAATATACCAGTGTTTTTCCAAAAAATTTAGCTGCATTGGACTTCTTTTAACATAAAACAAAACAAAATTTGACAGAGCCTAGACCATTTAAAATTGACAAAAATACACTAAATTGAAATGTGATAAATCAAAGCTGAAAAAAAAAAAACATCGACATAACAGTCTCATACCAATTTACTGAAAAATATGATAAATCAAAACATTAAAAAATCATAAAATCAGCAGAGACTCAGACCGTTTAAGGAAATTTAATGAAAAAATTGTGTTGAAATCAAAAACACGACTAAACATCAACTTAACTCTTACTATACGGGAGCTAAAACCGCGTTTTTACGCGCGCTAGTTTAGCTATCGTTACCGTCGCGCGCCACTTCATGGGGCGAGCCGTAAAATTGGTACTAAACCCGCGCCACTTCACGGGGCTTGCCGGATTGTAAGAGTTAACAGAGTTATAGACTAATTCAAAAACTAAGCAATTTGCTGAAAAAATGTGGCGAATAAAAACAGAAGGGATGTTTAAAAAAACAACTTTTTTAAAAATTACGTGTTCCAGATGTACTGTTATTACCTGTATATTTTAAGATCACCACCTTGATTTGTTGGGTATCGGAGGTTTTACAGTAAAATTTTCCCACTGGCAGAATAAAGCGTATTGTATTGAAGTTACCATTTCGTTTTTATTTTAATGATATGTTCTTAGTAAGAAATTCAAAAGATATGAAATTCCTTCATTGTGAAGGGTCTTATTCACGCATTGAAATGGAAGGATGCCACTAAGAGAATTGTGAGAACCATGCTCTGCACTAACCAAAAAAGCTATATGTGGTGCACGGCAGTGATGTGATTGTGTACATCTTTGAATGTACGTGACGTCTGTTGGGCCACGTATGTGAGGAAGGAAATACTTGTATCTGTGTTTAGAGGATTATTTCTATTGTCTAAACAGTATCCAGAGCCTTTGTTTTTTTTTTCTTCATAATTAATGTTGAAGTATAACTTGTTTAATTCAACAACAAAAAATTAGCTGTTTTCTTAATTACTGTAAGATATGACATTGCTTCTTTCATTAATAAGAATTTAGATATGAGCGTCTGTTGCTTTCAGGTATACATTTCATTCTTATGTGCAAAGTCTCGTAAAAGTGTTCTCATTGAATCATTTTAATCTGTTTAAGTTGACTTAAATAAATGTATTCAATAAGATAGATGATACAAGTTGAATAATGACAAGATTCATTAGAATTCTTGTAAGGATTTTTTATGTAACATTTTTTACCAGTCTTTCAGGCTGAGAGCAAAAAACAAAAAAATCTGCTATGATAATTTTTAACGAGGTTTTTTTTTTTTTTTTTTTTTTGCCAGGGTTCTTATCTTTACAATTTTCATTGGGTTGCTACAGTAGCATTTGCCTCTTTTTAAAGTTAACATGGTATTTCATTTTTTTATTTTAAATTCTGCAATATTTATTGTAATAATAAACTGAATTTGATATGTGCCAAGATAAACTGCATAATCAGCAGCGGTAGATTTATATGCTGTTTTTTTTTAAAAATAAAAGTGTTACCTTGTTTTGGCATAAGGTTCATTGGTTATATTAAATGTACAAATATAAAGATCTTATGCTCTGGTATAACGGTGGATTTGTATGCTGCAGCTGTGCATCTTCATGATTAAAGAATTTTTGCTACATCATGGAACTGAAATCATGTTGTTTTCCTCTGCATTGTCATAGTGATATGCTACAAAAACGTAAATAATTGTGCCGGGTAAAAAATTCTGCAGCCAGGTCATAAGTTGCAGGACGTCTGCATCAAGCATTCACATGCTGTAGTAGCGATGGTCTACCTGGCAGTTTGTGTTCTCGTGACGAGGTTGCCAGCCCCTTATTATGACATGCCTGAAGGAGTAGTGGTCCTATTTATGGATCGCCATTTGTTCTTTGACATTTCATCACGTAGATATATTCTTTGAAATGACGGGAGTGTGAAGCTAAGTGATAATGAAATCTTACATCCATGTAAAATCTCTTGGCCTAGTGGAAACCAGTTACTATTTTGAAGATCGCCACATTTCAGATTAGGGTTTCTTCTTCTCTTTTCATTCTCCTGAAGCCATATTTATTTCTTGAAACATGTTTTTGTCTGAAGCTTCTTTTCTCATGGTTTCTTTCCCAGAAAAGCTGGAGGTTTGTCATGTTGGTTTTTTCCTAATCTTCCTGAAGGTTATAGAAAACGACTGCTTTTGTTTTCCCCCTGTGGCCTTATTTGTTAAACAGTTATTAAATATATATAGCATGTTAGTCCACTTTCTACATTTGCTTGAGATATGTATCTGTTATTTGTTGAGAAATTGTCATTGTCTTTATGCTTATGGCAAATTATTGTTTGCCACAGCTGTCCATCATTGGGAGCAGTGGTTAGTGCACTGGTTTCCTAGCTCGGTGGTCCAAGGTTTGTTCCCTGGTTGAAGTGGGATTTTTTAAGACCACAAATGGCTCAGGGGTTGATCCAGCATCAGGAATTGGTACCAGAGCAACTCTGGGAAGGTTAAGGCGGCTGGCGTGATGCTGACCACATCACCCCTAGTGTGCCTATGGTCAAGAAAATATGGGCCTAACACCATATTCCCAATATGCCTGAATGGGTGTGTAACGGGATCCTTTACCTTTTATGACATTATATATATACAAGTCTATTTTTCTGTAGTCTGTGTAGTTTTAGCATTGATCATTTTTTACAATCTGTATCATTTCTGCTGAAATGAACTGATATTTTTGGAAGATGGGTTTATACATATAAATGAGGTGTTGTGTAGTTTTGTTTTCATAGCTTAAAAAGCTGTCTGATAAGAACAGGGTTAGTTCTGAAGTGTGCGTGTTGTTACTGATAGCTGGGATGAGAGATTATGCCTACATATCATCCTGAACTGGACCAAACCATGTTGTTGCTGGCCAAAACATCTTGATGTTTCACTTTTAAAAAAAAATCCAGTACAAAGTACAGTTATGTGGTAATGAAAATCTAGCACAGCTTAAATATCATGCTGTGTTTCAGAAAGATATAACCAGTTTAATTATTTCATTATCTTACTGAAGCATCAACATTTTCCTTTCTTTATGCTCTTTTTGGAAGTCTGTACTAATCAGTGACATGATGGTTTCTGTAGCAATTTGTATTACATGATAAGGTTGCCAGCCTGATGGACAACCTCATTAGTCACCTTGTATGATAGCCCTGAGGTTGCAATATTCCTATTCTTTCTTTGTCTCACCAGAGATGATTCTCTCCCCACGAACTATGTGGGTCACCGAAGCAGCATGGTATAAATTATTTGTTGTAAAGTTATTGGCTTATACATCACCTTGGTCTTCATATTTGGGGTATAATTGTCAAGGGTTCTTGTTTCACAGCCGATAGGATAGTGTGGCGCTCTCTCTTCCAAACTTCTACACCTCACAGTAGAAGAGGAACAACTAAGTAAGTAATGTTCTTGTTTTTCTGTCAAGTTCTAGAGCATTTTTTTTGCAAGATTTTATTTTTTTTATGCCTGGTAACGTCAAGCTCCATTCTACCCTGCTGTAAATGGGTACCTGACTCTTGCGTTAGGGAAGGTAAAAGGTGGTAAGGAAGGGAACTGGTCACCTCACCTCATAAAAAAAAAAAAAGCTACAACTAGTCTGGTACAATCTCAAACAATTCACTTCACTATGGCAGTATCTGGTATGTGACAACTGTTACCTTCAAACATGTGTAAGATATCTATAGGACAACTGTTACCTTGAAACATGTGTAAGACATCTAAATGTACTGACATCACTAGCATGCTGTTTCTGTCTTATCTTTTTTTTTAACTAATTCAGCAACAGAAAATGTTCATATTTTTTAATCAGAAAACCAGAGCTTCTTTAGCTCTTAGTATACGAGCGGCCTTTTAGAAAGGCCGATGATCGATCCCCGTCAATAGCGAAAATGTATAGGTGAATGCATGTTTAAAACCACTGAACAATTTAGTTACGTGCATGATATAGGGGTTTCATTTCTTCACATTTTGATATATAACACTTTATGTTATCTTTATAAATAAATTATTTAGTGCAGATCGATCATCGGCCTTTCTAAAAGGCCGCTCGTATACTAAGAGTTAGAAGACATCAGTGCACCCATTCTAATTAAACTGTTCTGATGTTTCAAGTCACATATATTTTTACTATCGAGTACTGTGTCTTTTAAGAATAGTGTTTTTTTTTTTTATGATCAGCAGTCATGGATTTTTAATTTAAATATTTTACATCTCAATTCCTTTTAAAGTTATTTTAAAACATTTTTAAAAACACGTTTGTTACACAAAATCTTAAATTTACACATTTATTATAAGCTATCTTACTCTACTTGACTCCATCTTTGACTGTTTTCTGCTGGTTATGATGATACAAAACTATATAGATTGCTACAGCGGAAGGCACTCTGATCATCAGAGGAGGTCCCCCTGTCAGACAATTGTTTTTTTCTTATTGACACTCAAAGAGTGGGGCAGGCTCACTTGGGCCATGGATCTCAAGTGTCAGTGTCCTGTTGTCTTTTTCAGCCTGCACTGTGAATTAAACTACACCATTTGTAGTAACTTCCAACTTCACTCCAGGTTTGATCCATGCTATCAGTTTGAGGCTGCTGTGAAAGTAAAGAAATGTTGTATATAACTTCGTGTTCCCTAAATTCTATAGCTTGTTGGGTTGCTCCACAACCAGCACGAAGCCTTTTCTGCAGCTTCGCCAAGCCTCCAAAGGGCCCTTGTTCTTGACTGTCCAGCCAGGCCCAGTTTTTTCATACACCGAGGCATTTGCTTAATATAGACCCACATCTCAAAACACTTCCAGTATTAGTTGTGTTAACTAGCATTGAAGATTTTGCATTCATATGTAAATGTGGGCCATTCTATAGCACCTTGTATATCTGATTATAATTTGAGTCATAAAATCTTGAAATTTGAAAATATCCTTCATTTTTGTTGAATCTTGCTATTCCTAATTCTGTACTTGTTATTGCGTGCTTTTCATTTGTGATTTCTTGTCACATTTAACCATAATTGTATGGAAGTTAGAAATCTGGTTAGAAATCTCCTGAAATTATGGGCAAAAACTATTAATTCCAGTGAAAAGTATGAACTTTTATTTGTGAAGTTAGTAGAACAAGTTTTAATATATTTTCTGAGGGACCATCAAATTATGAAGCAGTCTTGAAAATAAAAAGAGTTTTTGAGTGAAAGACTTATCACTGGATTTCTATCAATGGACATGCATGTAAGTAATTGTTTTTTTTTTTTTTTTAAAGAAGAAATTATTTTGTCAGATCTTTATAAAGAATAAATATTTAAAGACTAACTTCTGTTGTGAAATATTCATTATGGAAAAGAAGGAAAGTCTAAAAATGAGATGTTAAGTAGTGGATTAAGGACTTTGTGAATTGTGTGTGATCACTCAATCAGGTTGCCTTGGTGTGTGATGTTATCTAGGAAGCCCTGTTTCAGGTCTATAATCCTTTATCCGAACACCCAAAAACTTAACTTTTGAAAATCCTAAAGTTACTTTGGGCTACTTTTCTATAACAATTTTTGACTATTTTAGGGGAATTAGGGCTATATTTAATGCAGATTGAGCGAGTTGGGCGAATTTTGCCAACTTTTCAAAATATTTCGGTGACAGATGAAAACCGGAAGAAAAAAAATCCGGTTTCTAAAACAAAGCGGTCTCCGAGGATTGTGGATGAAGGTTTAGAGATCTGTACCTGCTTTATTACTGTTTATATTTGTAGGTTTTCCCATAGTCAGTTGTGACTGAAGGGGCTATTGTTGTTATTATTTGTAGGTTGTTATGTGTTGAAAGTCTTAAACTTGTCTTCAAGTTTCCGGTCAGTTCAAGATGTAGAGATCTTTCTGCTTAGAAGTTTACTTTGGTGTCTCTTATTCACCATCATTGTTTTATTTGTACTTCTTACAGAGCATGGAACCACCACTAACAGCTCATCCCCCCTGCACCAATAATTTGCATGTCCTCTTGCAGTGGTAGTTTCTGTGCAGTTTGTTTTAACATGAGGTTGCCAGCCCCATGCATATTCTCATTAGTTGCCTTGTATGACATGTCTCAGGGTGTAGTAATCCTATTTTTTGTCTCTTCACAGATTCCCGAGAACTAGGTGAAGCATTGGTCGTCTCTTTTTGCTGTAATGTCAAAAAAAATTTGGTGTTCAAATTAATGATAAAGTTCTTTCCTTCTTTTTTTTTTGTCATGAACTAACAAGAAAGAAATATAATAAAAGGACACACTAGAAAACAAAAATAGAGAAAAAGTAACAGCAACAGTTAAATCTAAGCCATGGAGCATACAGAACAACAACAAATGAAATGGCTTGAGATTCAAGAAAATAGTGGTTTGATGGTGTCATTAGCTTTTGGTTCAAAAAGAGTGTGATGATTGAACTCTTATGAAATATAGCTATATTGCTGCGAAACATCACGTTATGCCAATGTTATCAGAAGAAACATATACATTTGTGAAGTAGAATACAAACATGTTTGCTGGATTCATTCTATCTCTTCTGAATGTATACAAAGAATTCTTAATTTCTCACATTATCATAATCATTTTGTTCACAATACTAACACTTATATTTGTGCACACAGCCCATGCTGTTTATATCAACAAATCACTTGTATTATGTAGAGCAGAATTATGTACAGGTAAACGCCACAAAAACCATCTCCAACCAGGAACTACTTACATGATGCAGTCAAAAAGGCATGCACACCATCATTGCAGGCAGATGCTGGAACTGGGTTGGCCATGTCTTCAGAAGAGACCCTGACACCATCACCAGAACTGCTATTTTATGGACCCCAGAAGGACAGCGAAAGAGAGGCCGACCAAAGACAACATGGCTGAGAACAGTGGAGGCTGAGATGCAAAGCATGAACCAGAGTGGAGGCACGGCAGGAAGGATGGCCACCGAACAAGCAAAAGGGGGACAGTTTGTTGCTGCCCTACAAGACGCCACTAGACGTGATGGCCACTGACTGCTTTGTCAGTCAGGGACTAAGGATCAAAGAAGAAGAAACAATGCTACATAAAGACTAGGATTACTGCTGGTCATACAAGACGACTATTATGAGTTTGTGCATAAAGGCTGGCCATCATCATCATCACGTAAACAAATTGTTACAGAAAACACTGCTGCTGGAGCATGAGATTAATTGTTTATGAGCCAGTTTTCCTCAATGTTCAGGTAAGAGAGATAGATGTGGTTATTTGAGAGCAAACGATGACGAACAAGAAGCAGCAATACAAAACATAAATATATGTGCATATATATGTGTGTGTGTGTGGCAAAAAAGACAAACAAATCAAAGAAAGCTTAGTTTTAATACATATATTTTGCTAGAAGAAAAAAGCTTGCAGCAGATATTTTAAAAAGTGATTAGTAGCAAGCAGATGTTTTAAAACATAATTCCAGGCGCATTTAATATCTTAATTTTAACAACCATAAACACATATACACAGATGTCGCCACTAGCCTCTTTTTGTGTGTGTGTGTGTGTTCTTTATGGAGCTTGAAACCACCACTACAGCTGGTCGTGTTGTAGGAAGCAGGGCTGTGGGGTCAGTCAAAAAATGTCCGGACTCCAGCTCTGAATTTTATGCCATATGAATAGTAAAAAAATTTAGTCAGAGTTGGGCTTCTAAAGTTTTGGGAGTCTGATAATTTTTTGGCCGACTCCACAACCCTGGTAGGAAGCTTGCAAAAATGTATTCTTCTTGTAGTGGTGATTTTTGTAACAGTCGTACACAGTGAGGCTGTCAACCTTACATTAGTTGCCTCTTATGACACACCTAAAGGAGCAGTAATTCTTTATATCCTCAGGAACCACACTTGGCAAACAGAAGCAATATATATATATATATACGAGGGGCGTTCAGAAAGTAATGCACCACATCGTTTTTCTCAGCTAATAATGAAGATAGAAGCATGACATTTTGCACACTTCAAATATGGCATGTGCCAATTGTGTGCACCAAATTGCACCGCAACCGGCCAAATAATACGGCTGCCCTAAACCGTTGAAATGGAGCGTGTTAGCAACTTACGTTATAAACAGCGAATTGTGATAGAATTTCTCGTTGCAGAGAAGGAAACTGTTGTGAATATTCACAAGCGTCTATGTGATGTGTATGGAAGTTTTGCAGTCGACAGGAGTACAGTCAGTCGCTGGGTTCAGAGAATCAAAGAATCAGGAAGTGGAGATACGGAGCTGCTTGATCGGCCGCGCTGTGGACGTCCTGCCACAGCCACCAACGCAGAAATGTTGAAATGCGCTGAGGGCATTATTCTTACTGATAGGCGAATCACTACTCAACAATTGGCCTTACAGCTGTCAGTCTGCATTGGTAGTGCAAATGCAGTTATAAAAACTCTAGGATTTTCTAAGGTTTGCGCAAGATGGGTTCCTCGAAGTCTCACAAATGACCACCGATTGCAAAGGAAAGCAAGTTCTTCTGAATTGTTGGAGCGTTTCAATGCTGATGGAGAGAACTTTTTGGCTAAGACCGTTACAGGTGACGAAACCTGGGCACATCATTTTGAACCTGAGACAAAAAGACAGGCAATGGAGTGGCATCCGCAATCACCAAGAAGAAAGAAATTCAAGACAATTCCTTCAGCTGGAAAGGTCATGATCACTGTCTTTTGGGACATTGAAGGTGTGATTCTTGTGGACATTATGCCAAGAGGAGAGACAATCAATTCGCAAGCTTACATTAAGACATTGAAAAAACTCAATCAACATTTTTGCAGAGTTCGGCCGCACAAGAATCCAGCAGACCTGCTTCTCCTTCACGACAATGCGCGCCCTCACACAAGTCTGGCAACACGGGAAGCAATCACCAAATTGGTTTGGACTGTACTACCCCATCCACCCTATAGTCCCGATTTGGCAACCTCTGATTTTCATCTATTTGGTCCACTTAAAGATGCACTCCGTGGGACAAGGTTGGAAGATGATGAAGGAGTGATTCATGCAGCGAAGAAATGGCTACATGATCAAGACAAAATCTGGTACCGGCTAGGAATACATGCACTTGCTTCGCGCTGGTATAAAGCCGTACAAGTTGATGGGGATTATGTTGAATAATACCAATGACATATCCATGTATATTGTGTATAAATTTTATGCTTTTTGAATAAACAGCTCCTGAGAAAAACGATGTGGTGCATTACTTTCTGAACGCCCCTCGTATATGATGAGGAAAACATGGAAAGAACTTGAGCAGATGGCACAGGACAGGAAGACTTGGCATGTGTTTGTTGAAGGCCTATGCTCCTCGGGGAGCCAAAGGGTATTGATTGATTTATACATTTATATATATAAATATTATAAAAGCTTTCTGACAGCCAGTATCTACTGCAGTGATGTCGCCAGAGGTTTGCACTATGGTTTTCTCAAACACCACTAACGATTTGACCGTTAAGTCACCAGTTGTTAAAAAAATCTCTTCTTTTTCAGATAACTGTTAGTAAGATACCTCTACACCTCACGGTAGAAGAGGAACGACTAAGTTAGTAAGAAGTTGGGATAAAAATTATTACCAAGCTGACATAACTGCAGGCAGTGCTACAATAAAAAAAGTTTAAATTTAGCCCAGAGACGCAGCATCAGTAGATTCTAGTCTAGATTTTGCATTTTATTCTAATTACGATGTTAACACATTTTCCCACCTTCTAACCCAAAAAATCACACTTTGTTTCTATCCCATTTCTGACCAAATTTTGGCTGTAGTAGTTGCAGAAATTAATGACTGTGGATATATGATAGATTCATCATCATGTAGCATGTCCTTTGCAGAACGTCGCTCTCATCACAGCCCGCCTGAAAGACTCTCGATCTCTAGCCAGCCCTCCTGCCTCCTCCATTGTCCTGTGTCCACCGTCGTCTTGATCGGCCCCTGCCTCGCCATCCAGGTACCATACCCTCCATCACTGCTCTCTCTAAGCCACTATGATGTTTAATATGATAGATTATGGAAATTTAAAAAAAAATTTGAACCGCCAGAAAATTAAGAATCTTCAACTCAAATGTCAAGGCTGCCCTACTGGATAGCTCTGAAACATGGAGGACAACAGAAAGTTGCAGACTTCCATAAATGGATATTTGTGTACAAATAGATGGATTAAAATTGGATGGCAAGAGCCTGACAAATACCAGGGGGAGAAGATGCTGGTACTAGACAGGACATACATTGAGGACAAATGCTGATTGCAATACAAGACACTCCTTGTTCTGGACTCCCTAGGGTAAGAGGAATAGAGGGAGGCCTACAAATTTATGGAGAAGGGAACTGGAGACAAGACATGGATGGCACAGGACAAAGTGAATGCTCCTAGTATACTAACTGGGAAGAAGAGAATGACGAGAGACAGGGGGTGGCGGAGAGACATACCTGTCTAGGCCAGTCCTTACAAAACTTGGGATGTCACCAAAAAAAAGTCATCAGTAACATCGATGTACATGTATTTTACACTTATCAACACTAAGTTTCACGGAAGCACTTTCTGAGGTAGAATCCTTCTAAAAGTCACAGGCTATGTTTTCGTTTATACAGAAGTATGGGTGTGCATGTCTGTGAAAGAGAAGATAAGGACGGTCTATTATATCATCATTTTCTTTTGTGCTCCTTCTGGAGCATGGTGCCACCAATGCATCTGGTCCCCTTGCAGGAAGCCATGTGCCAAGCAATCACAACCTCTTACAGGGGAGGTTTCTGTGGTAATTTGTTTTACATAGTGAGGTTGCCAGCCCCCAAGTACAATGTCATATTAGTCGTCATTTACAATTATGCTTGGTGGGTGTGGTAGTCTCATCGGAGACCCTAGGGCAACTATATAGGGTAATACTGAACATTAATAATAGCAACCAACATCTTTATTCGTTAAGGTTTCAAAGATGTCTTTTGCTGAAAACTGTATAACTGTGATGGTTTATAACTGAAGATTTAACAGGGTCAGTCATTAATTACAACTTTAAAGGTTTGCACAATACTAAAAACTGTATGAGTTGTCTTTTAATTAAAAAAAAGAAAGGGAAGGTTTGTCAATTACTGAAAACGTAGGTTTACTGAAAATGTTGGTGTGTCCATAAATTGAAAGTGTATTTACTCATGAAAACATTTTAAGTTTCTTGTTACTGAAGATTTTACGTTAGTCTATTAAAGAAATCATCCATGTCGGCGTCTGTGGCCTAATGGATATGAACGCAGTTTCATAATCCAGATATACCAGGTTCGAAACCCGCTGCAGGCGGTTTGGTAGCAGATCGCTTTGTGTGGATTTTTAACAATGGTATAAGCGCCGTACCATTCAGAAAGCAATGGCAAACTACTGAATGAAAAAAATTGCCTAGAAAAATCACAAACAGCCAATAAAAGCTGGGGTTGATTGCCACGTCCTGTAAAGGATAAGCAACTAACTAACTATTAAAGAAAACTTTACTGGTGAATTATAAATGACAATTTAAAATGTCTTTAAATTTTTCTATTAACAAAAAATGGATGTCATTACTGAAAACCTTCCAGGTTTATCTGTTAATACAATAATGAAAACTTTATATGTTTGTCTACTAATGAAATCATTAGAGAGCGTCCAATTGGCAGTGGTTAGAGCGCTGTCTCTCGTGGCAAAGGTGGCAGCTTCGATTCATGGTTTCGACAAGCTTCAGTCTACCCTGCTGTAAATTGGCACCTGACTTTGCACTGAGTTAGGAAGGCAAAGGCAGTGAGGAAGGGAATTGGTCACCTCACCTCTCGATGCTGGACCTAGTATAGTGAAGTCTCTAACACTTTACTCCCCTATGGCAGTATCTGCTAATGGGTCTACCTTTTTAATAATGAAAAGTTTGTCTTGAGTAAAAACCTATAGTTTTATCTGTCAATAAAAACACTCAAGATATATGTTAATCTATGTTAAATACTGAACATTGTATCATTTCATCTGGTTATGATAACTTTAAAGGTTTGTCGTTAATGAAAGCTGTACAATTTGATCTATTCCAGAAACTTGTATGTCGAAGCTGCAAGCTATAACAAAATAACCTCTAGGGCAGTGATTCTCACTCTATGGGTCTTCTTCTTCTTCTTCTGTCCTTAGCCACCGACCGTCAAAGCAGTCAGTGGCCATTACGCCTAGTGGCGTCTTAGGGCAACAGCAGATAGGTTTTCTTTGCCATTGTTTCCCATCACGCCTAGTGGCGTCTTTAGGGCAATGGCAAATCAACCCATTTGCCGTTGTTTCCGTAATCGAAGTGTCTGGCAAACGGGTGATCAGCCCGTTGGTACTCTATGGGTAAGCAACCCTAAATTGGGCTGTAGGAAACATTGCGATAGGTCAAGTCCCTTACCCTTCCCTTACTTGAAGTTTTGAGCAGCATGTCTATGGCTAAATTCCGATAATTAATTTTTACTTTTCATGCCAGCTTCACCAACTGTGAAATTTGGACCGTAGAGGTTGAGAACCACTGCTCCTGGATGCTCAGTTAATGCAAAGTGAATAAATATTAGACAAACATAAAGGTATGTTTTCAGGCACTCGTAAGAAATAAAGAAGTAGAAAACTGGACAACAGAAAAACAACAGACGTGAGTGGCTTACCCAGGACTTGAACCCAGGACCTTCCTTGCGACAACCCGGCCTAGCTATGCAAGTGAATCACACTATCCTTCCTGCCATCTAGGCATCACCAAAAATGATGCTTCGATGACGGGTCACTAGTGCGACCTGCAACACATTACACCGGAAGTTTACCATGGGCAGGCCAGCCTATTAATGACGCAATCACTTCTGTTGTTCCCCTATTATACAGTATAGGTCAGTCCACACAAGACAAAGACCTTAATACTGTGTCTAGTAAATGATAGAAGACTAAGAACAGCAAGCACAGGACAGAGGGTAGGTTTTTGGTATTGTATAAACATTTATAACACATAAGGAAGGGAAACCTGAGGCCTGTAAACAGTAAATAAATATTAGACAAACATAAATGCAAAGTGGGATTTGAACAGAAGTAAATCATAGGATTTTCTAGGAAATACTTCAAAAACTAGAAAAATTGTTCTAACACAGTTAACAGTATATTTACATAGTATGCCAGTATGTTTATATATGAAACAGTAATGCAAAGTTCTTGGAGAGATTGTATGTGCCACTACAGCTGACATAGTATCATGAGTCATTCATGCAAAGCATGACCAGCAAATAAATCTTATGTCTATCACCAGACAATCGATCTTATGTGCATCACTACATAATGTGGCTACATCCATCATTAGAAAATGAGGCTATGTCAATATTTTGTGACATGAAATACCCTAGTGACAACAACCTACGATCTGGTGACAAAACTGATTAACTCATATAACACATGCCAACAGTCCCTGTTTGAGGAAAGCATTTCTGGAATGTCAAGCTTGAGACAATACAATTTATATGCCTGATATTTCAGATCAGATCAACATTATCAAATACAGTTTACATGCATTAACTCTTAAAGGACGTGGTTGCATTCCCATGTTTGATGCATGGAATTTTCTGTTTCTTTCATATAGTTTGAAAATTTAAGGTGGAGTTCCCATGTTTGATGCAAGGAATCTTCTGTTTCTTTCATATAGTTTGAAAATTTAAGGTGGAGTTCCCATGTTAAATGCAAAGAATTTTCTGTTTCTTTCATATAGTTTGAAAATTTAAGGTGGAGTTTCCATGTTTGATGCAAGGAATCTTCTGTTTCTTTCATATAGTTTGAAAGTTTAAGGTGGGGATCCCATGTTTGATGCAAGGAATTTTCTGTTTCTTTCATATAGTTTGAAAGTTTAAGGTGGGGTTCCCATGTTTGATGCAAGGAATTTTCTGTTTCATATAGTTTGAAAGTTTAAGGGTCGGTTATTTTCATGTTTTCTTTTAAAAATATAATAATGTTATACACAGTTGTAAAGAAAACTGATCAAAGATTAAGAAAATATAAAGCTGGGACAAACTGAAACAAAACCTCAGTTCAAAGTAACTGCATGAAGCAGCAAAATTAACCAGAATGCAATGAGGCTGTTCACATTAAAATTTCAGCAGAGCATATCTAACCCACCAAAACATTTTATGAAACTGGACAGTGAAAGCGCAATATTAAGGCAGGTGCTAGTGCGAGTCACAAGAAGCAAACCAACGTGCGGTGGTTAGGATCACTCCCAGCCAGCCAATCACAGGCATTCTACACCAAAAATGGAGGCCTTGGAATGATGGCAAGGGGAAACAAAAGTTATTCTATACATTTGTTAACAACATTAAAAGTTTCATTTTAATGGCAAAAAAGCAGTTTATGCATTTAAGGGAAAATAAAACACCCAAATTAAATAGAAAAAAAACCCACTTAAAAATGACACTTTAAGTGTCAATTTATACAATCATCAAATGTGCGTCACCTTCCTGAAAACAAATAACTCCATGCATTGTACACGCCTACTAAGAAGTTTTATGAACATTCTGATATACATAATTCGAAGTTTCACAACAACCAGGGCTCCTGTACTCTCCAGAGTAAATTTACCAACCAGGGCACCTGTACTCTCCAGAGTAAATTTACCAACCAGGGCTCGTGTACTCTCCAGAGTAAATTTACCATTCAAAGCTGCGGAACTGTGAGTAAATTTACCAACTAAAGCTCCTGAACTGTCCAGAGTAAATTTACCAACCAGAGCTCTGTGCTCTACAAATAATTTACCAACCAGAGCTCTGTACTCTATAGATATTTTACCAACCAGAGCTCTGTACGCTATAGATAATTTACCAACCAGAGCTCTGTACTCTATAGATAATTTACCAACCAGGGCTCCAGTACTCTATAGATAATTTACCAACCAGGGCTCCAGTACTCTACAGATAATTTACCAACGAGAGCTCTGTACTCTACAGATAATTTACCAACCAGGGCTCTGTACTCTATAGATAATTTACCAACCAGAGCTCCTGTACTTTACAGATAATTTACCAACCAGAGCTCTGTACTCTACAGATAATTTACCAACCAGAGCTCTGTACTCTATAGATAATTTACCAACCAGGGCTCATGTACTCTATAGATAATTTACCAACCAGAGCTCTGTACTCTATAGATAATTTACCAACCAGGGCTCCTGTACTCTACAGATAATTTACCAACCAGGGCTCCTGTACTCTATAGATAATTTACCAACCAGAGCTCTGTACTCTAAAGATAATTTACCAACCACAGCTCTGTACTCTATAGATAATTTACCAACCACAGCTCTGTACTCTACAGATAATTTACCAACCAGGGCTCCTGTACTCTATAGATAATTTACCAACCAGAGCTCTGTACTCTACAGATAATTTACCAACCACAGCTCTGTACTCTATAGATAATTTACCAACCACAGCTCTGTACTCTCTATAGATAATTTACCAACCAGAGCTCTGTACTCTACAGATAATTTACCAACCAGAGCTCTGTACTCTACAGATAATTTACCAACCAGGGCTCCTGTACTCTCCACAGTAAATTTACAATTTCCATCCAATGAGAAACTGGCATGGAGTCAGATAACACAAGCTAGAGAATTAACCAATAAATTATAAACATAATGTACTTTATCAATGAAATAGTATGCATTCTTAGCTGTTTCTGAGGAAATCATTGCTTGTCATGTAGTATATACATCATGTACCCTATGACCGAATAAAAATAAAAGCACAAATATTTTTGTTTGTTCGAACTAAACAAGAAGGGTTTTTAAAAAAAATGAATATATTAACAAATGATATAAGATACAAATGCTAAACAAAGTCTATCACATGATAGAGAATACAAATACTAAACTGAGTCTATCACATGACACAACAAATAAATTATGTTAAGCCTCAATGTGACCGACTAACAGGAGACTGTATCCAATGTTACTAATAGTTTGAGATATTAATATGGGGAGGGGTAGGAGAAGGAAATATAACTTATATCCAAAATAAATGCAATTTACAAAAACAAAAAAAATAACACTCAACCCCCCAGTATACCAATTATACATATGTCATGGGTAATGACAGGAAACATGATAAACCTAAGTTTACCTGGGTAATTTGCACATTAACCTTAGCCAGGTAATCTACATTCTAACCTATCTGAGCTGGGTCAAGTGCATAAATGGTTAGGTCTTGAAATATAATTTTTGTCTTACCTCATGCAATCAAATAACTGTCGGGTTATTAAATGCTATAACCATAATTTAAAAAAAAACAAAAACACTACTAAACCAAAATGAATTACTTTGCCTAACTTGACCTGGGTAAATGTAGGTTTAACCCCATTTTCTGTCTTCACCTGTAACATTATACCATCATCTTCTTTTCACTCCTTATCCACAAGCCGCGCTGGTGTAATGGTTACCACACTGCGCTAGCGATCGGGTGATTCAGGATCGTGCCCTGTAGAGGACATTTGAACGAGTGTCATTGACCGGGACTTGGACTGGAATAATTCGAGCCCTGGCGAAGACATTCGAAGGAGTGTCGTCGACCAGGGACTGGAATAACCTGAATGGCTCCTGAGTCGACCCAGCTCTAATGAGCACCTCCGAAATCGGCAAGTATCTGCCTGAATGGCGAGAGGACACCTGTCATTGTACAGGGAAAAAAGGGATACTCACGTAAAATCAGTCTCAGGTTAGACAAATTAACCGTAGATTTCACCTTGAGTAATAGCGGGCGTACGATTAAAAAAAACTCCTTATGGAGGAAGGAGTCACTCCTGCTGATGGCACACTTGAGGAAGCCTAAACCAAACTCCAGCAACAGTGGTTTCTCTAGCAATAGTAATATTCTACCATGTCACCACTGAAAGAAGCACTCCTTCATTTCAAATATAATACAATTATTTGCCTTATCATTCAGTGATATTCAGAGAACTCTGCAGAGTACAAATTTAGCCCAAACAAATACTAACTTCTACAAGTGAGAAGCTAAAAATTACTCCTTCTCATCTTTACTGTTATTATTTAATCATTCAGAATTAAAAGTAATATTTTCCAAGAACTAAATAACAAGAGTCGCAGCAGTTATATCGTGTGACAAATTCAATTTATAATTACACAGCTTCCCTTCACAAACCAGGAATATTTTGCAGCACTACAGCAGTTGATATGACAATAAAATACACATAAATCACTGCCATATGGCAAGTAATTAATTTCTAAAACAAACAAAAAATATAAGTATAAATATGTCACAACATCATTATCAATAAAATAAGCTATGGTCGGCAAGAAGGTCAACCATGAAAATGCTCTCCCGACAACTGGCCTTCTATTTTCATAATACAAGTATATTACCCATCTTTGGAAAATATAATTTGCAAATAAAAATAAGTAAATTTTTCATAAAATTCCCGTACGGTGTGAATTATGTTGTGAAGAATACAAATGTAAAGTAAGAAACTGAACATTTGTTGCAGATAACATCAGACAATGATGACATCAACCAATCAAGTGCCAAGAGATGAGAAGAAGACACTGGTGATGGATAGTGAGGAAGCCTGCTGAAGGTATTATAAGGTAGTCCTTGTTCTGGAATCACCAGGGTCAGAGAGGCACAGAGAGAGTCTGAAGAACACTTGGAGAAGAGAACTGAAGACCTTGAGCTGATGGCACAGGTCAGGAAGACTTGGCATACGTTTGTTGAAGGCCAATGCTCCTTGAGGAGCCAAGGATGATGAATGAACATCAGACATTTTGTGACAGCCAATACCATTGCATGTCTTTAGGTAATTTATTTGGACATAACAATTGCCTGTAAAATAGAGAACATGTACTTGTCATGTTTGGTGTCAAACAGTGGTGACATTTTTAAAAAGATAATGTTTTGCCTCGTTATGGCGAGGTGCGTCCCGTTCAACCTAGTTGGTTATATTAGGACGCATGTCCAAATATAAAAGACTTTTTGGTCTGAGAATATCTAATCATTATGCCAAATATGACCAGCAGCGTTTATCATATGACAATATTATAATAAGTAGGATAATTTCATAGTGAAGAATACAGATATGAAATTAATAAAATATGTATCTATTACAGGTAAAGTCAGACATGACAGATTTGTTACAGCTAATGTCGAATCAGTACAGACTTTTATTTCGGCCATTCTAAGCATTGCAGACTTTTGTTACGTCAGTGTCTGACAGAAGAAACATTTTTTATGACCAATATCAAACAGTACAGGCATTTATTATGGTCAGTTTCTGACAGTAGATATATTGTAGCATTAGCTTGTTCACTGTCGATTTCAGAACACAGTAGCTTTGCAGTGTGTGGCAAATGCTCTTACCACTCTGCGAATCCAACTCTTTTTTTCCACAATGCCTTTGCAAAAGAGGTCACTTAAAGGTTTGTGATTTTCTTCACCAATGTTGAAGATTCTGAGAAATAGAGCATTTTTTTTTTAGCAGCTCCACTTACTATAATATTAATAATTTTAACTCTTATCTAATTCTGACATTTGGTTTCAGATTCCAGTAAAATTCTGATTTATTTACACAGAAATACATCTGAAGAAAATGGGTAATAAAAAAAAGATCACTGAACGGATGGCATAGGTCAAGAAGGTTGTTAAAGACCTAAGCTCTATATGGGGAACTATAAGGAGATGAATACAACATTCCTCAAGTGTTACATATAACATGCTAAGTTATGTTTTATAAAATACTTTCGTACATTCAACAAAGCAAATTAAAAGTTTGCTCTTCCCACATTAGCAGCTTTGTCACATGACACACAGGGTGATGGTAAAGTCACATTCTGTTTGTACATTTTTATATTCTCACTATACATGAAACAAATGTCAAAACAAGGGGCAATAACTGCCTTTTGATACTTGACTAATAAGTTGTTATTAATTTTTTTTTAATTTCTAGAAACATTTTATTGAGAACCCCTACAACCGACGGTAGATGAGGAATGACTAAGTAAGTCAAGCGTAGAAACAAAACAAAACTAAAAATTGACAATATGCTGATGCCCGATATGAAATCCTGTGCTGAACAAACCAGATCTCATGTTCAACTGTTATGTTAATATGATATTCTATTTTATGTAATAAAAATGGCAGTTAGTATTGTGACATTTGTTTCATAAAAATTAGTTTGATAGGAGTGAAGAAATAATGTAACAATGATCACCCTGTACTGAGTTTCAAAACTCGTCTCTTGTTTTTTCCCTGACAGGGATGAATCCATACTGTGTCACTTATATTAAGGGGAGGTTTCACCCAAAATTCTATTTTTCTTATTTTTGACTTTACAAGCTACACATTTTTGTTGTAAGTTAAGGACATCAAAGCATCTATAAAAATCATGCTGAATCATTGGAAAATAATTATCTTGGGTCCTAATTTGCAAATTGTTACTAAAAATAGAAACTTTTTTCCGTCAAGATAGAAGCTTTATTTACACAGATAAGATGCTGGAACTTGGCATGCACATAGATCATGGCATTCCCAAGACTCCCTGCTAGTTTCATCTTTATAAATTGTCAGAATGATTTTTTATGAAGTTTTAAATTTTAGACCCATTTTCTTCATAAAAATACTAGGGTACGGATACTTTAAAAATTCACAGATCAAAAAGTTACGGGTTTATATTATTAAAACTAGCAGGGAATATACAATACCATATGAGCTTTTAGCATACAAAGCTTAAAGCCTGTAGCTTTAAAATGTTTTGAATAACCCAGACATAAGACAACCAAAATTGCTAAAAAAATATAACCAGAGAAAACTGCAAAATACACATGCCTTTAAACTGTCATACTCACATAAAAATGTAACTTGGATTTCTAAATGAAAAAAACCAAAAACAAACAAACTATAGAAAAATAAAACAATACCATTATATATGGACAAATATCAAAATGTACACGAAGCAGTTTCCTTAAACTTGGAGAGCATAGGAAAGTTGCTGAGTAAATATTTAGGAAGGTGTTTTATGGAATCTCAGTTATGCAATTGTGCTATTTTGTTTTTAAATGTACACTCAGGGGCAAAAAAAGCAACACAACATATACACATTGTTTCATTAACAATTAATGTTTACAATTAATAGTAATGGTAGCAATGCTGATTATAAATTAATGATGTAGAACAATGGTTCTCAATGTGTGTCACATGGCCCCCAAGGATGTCATGCCATATTTCTAGGGGGCCACAGTAAGATGGTAAAGTACCTTTTTTCCAGCTAACAACGACTATAAGGGGTGCTCAGAAAGGGGCCATGAGCAAAAAAAAGATTGAGAACCTCTGGTGTAGAAGATCATGTTTAACTCTTTCAGTCTGAGAACCTCTGATGTAGAAGATCATGTTTAACTCTTTCAGTCCAGATAAACCTTAAAAATCGTCCGTTTAATGCAGTTCATATATTAAAACTCGTAGAATGACTTCCGCTACTATCTAAACAACTAATTTGACTGTAGTTAATCAGCACATGTGAGTGTTTTGATATTATCACACTTTTTGTGAAAATTTGCGTTTTTCGTTGTTATTGCTAGAGAAATATGTCACGCTTTATATTTACATTTTCTAAGTCTCCTAAGCAAATAATTGCGTCAAACTACTTTGAAACATTGCTGACATTAATGATGATTGTTTGGTAGTCACAGTTTGTTGTCAAAATACGGAATCTGTGCAGAAAAGCTAGACACACTAGGTTTAGTTGATGAGTGGGCGTAGTCGTATTCTGGCGGATCAAAAAGCAACAAAACTAGACCTACCGTAACATCTAATCACTAGTTCTTGGTAGAAGATGAAGCTAGGGATACTATTAAAACATTAAACAAGAGTAAAAAAGTTTTTATATGACGTTATTCTTCTTTATTTGTTTGAAAATTACGTAATGCATGATTGCATAATTTATATTTTTCTTACAAAGGACCACGGAAAAACTGGTGTGAATAACACTAAATGTACTAATTGTGGCCATAAGCATGTTTCTTTTTACATGTATATGGATTAACTTGATGTTTGAAGACTAAAAAGAAAGTTTTATTGTCTACAACAGTAATTTGTCTTTGGTAAGATCGTATTCTACAGTCAACTTTTAAGCGTTTTTCAATTTAACATGCAAAATGTTTTAAGTATAACGAACACACTTGTGTTAATACTACCAAAGACATTATATATTACAATTCTCTATCCATTTCCCTACAGTTTGGTATATAATAAGTACATGTTCAAAGGAAAATTCACACAAAAATTTAGACTGAAAGATGAACACTTCACTGAATAAAATTCTGCCCACAATAAAAGTCTGGCACAGCGTGCAAAATAACTCTGGACTGAAAGAGTTAAGTGATGACAGCTATCATCATCAATATCACTTTCCTTAACGCTCCCTATGGAGCAAGGAGATGTAGCTGGTCCCCTTACAGAAAGCCTGCATCAAGCAATCACATGCTTTTGGGGGCAGTGGTTTCTGTAGCAATTAGTTGTTAACATGAGGTTGCCAGCCTCATGGACAACCTCATTGTTAGTTGGCTTGTATGACATGTCTGAGGGAGGCAGTACGTCTGTTCTTTCTTTGTTTCACTAGAGAACCTCCCCCGGGAACTATTCGCTAACTCAGGGTTTCTTAATTTCTGGTCCACAGAACCCTTGGTGAGGGGGAGAGAGTCGTCCATGAATGATAGGAAACATGATAATCATGGCAATAATGATGAGATACAATATTGAATCATAATCATCATCATTTTTATTTTCACTCCCTATGGAGCATGGAACCATCACTGCACATGGCCACCCTTCCAGGAAGCCAGCACACAACCTTCACATGCTCCTGCAGCAGTGGTTTCTGCAGCAATTTTTCTTTACACGAGGTTGCCAGCCTCAGGCAATGGTAATAATGATGGTGTTAATGTTAATCAGAATTGACGTCATTGCACGCCGGGCAAACCCATAGGTGCTCAGTCTACCTCAGCAAATGTCGAAGGGTATGAATGCTAATTGTTCCTGTCGCGCATTGGTTGTATACACGACGGATGCATCCTCTCAAACGTCCGTCCCTGCTGGTCTTACAATTGATGCCATATTCCAGCAATCTTAGCCTTGATGATTCATCGATTGCAGTGTCATTCTCTAATAGACGAACATGAATCGCCCTCAGTATTTCTTCCTTATCCATAGCCAATGCACCTTGTATGGGTGCTCTTGAAGCTAGTCTGTCAGCTCTTTCATTGCACCCCGGCATGACCAGGACAGTAGATCCATATCAGTTCTTGAAGATTAGATGCTTCTATGGAGGTTTTCCATTCATGTTGAAGCCAACCATTTTGTACCTTTCGAAGCATGGATTGTGAGTCTGTCCTTTGATGTCAGCTATGTTCCCATGCAGGGGATGCCTTTTGTCTGTGGTTACACGCATCTACGCTTTTTATGATGGTGTTGAAAACCTATAAGTCAGGCTTTCAACACGGTTCATTCATCCAGCTATAATGACAAGTGGCACGTGTAATAATGGTAGATGTTCAGTGTCGGACAGCAAACTTAACAACAGTGATAACTAATAAAAACTTACACGGTAACAAAGTGTATTGGGTGATCCCCTTATATTTAAAACATCCTCTTGTGAGAGTGTTCAATGGGCTAAGCAGTTAGAGCACTTGCCTCTCACGGAAAAGTTTCAGAGTTCCGGGATCAAAATCTAGGAGCATCACATTCCATTCTACCTAGCTGTAAATGGGTACCTGACTCTGCACTTGAGTTGGGGAAGGGAACTGGTCACCCCACCTCAATAAGCTAGACCTACTATAGTGAAGTCTCAATCACTTCAGCCCCCCTAAGGCAGTATCTGCTATGGTACTACTGTAACCGTTACCCCGTGATATAGTATCAATTTCCACTAATAAACATTTTAACAGGTCAAAAAATATTAGATTATTTGCAGGCATCAAATTTACCTATAAATATAGAAAAGGTGTTAAGAATAGACAGCCCTAGGGAACTGCATAATATAGTCAAATAATATTTAACAAGAACAAAAGTTAATATATAGTAAAGGTGAAGGTCTGATGATGTTCTTACAATACATATGACTTATGGCAAGTGAAAGTCAATTAAATATCTAACTGGAAACACCAGGCCTTTACACCCCCTCCCCCTGAATATTATTTTTGTTTGGTGTTTTTGTCTGGTTTGATCTTGTTTTTGTTTGTTTGTTTGTTTTGTTTTTTTAATAACATACACGCAAAATTGGTAATTTTGATTTGACCTATTTACAATGATTTGATAGTTGTGATGCCACTTTCCTGTATCGGCAGTTGTTATTCATATTATTTGGAATTGAAAACAATATATATCCTAATTATAAACCATCTGAGGTTGAACAGGATATTTCTCATCAAATTTAAAAAAAAAAAAAAAGTCAAACAACTAGCTGGCAATATTCTCGACTATCCATGCTATCCTTCAGCCAAGTTTCAAATACGCAACAGGAATGTTCACAATGATTGTGTTCTCAATTATGTCTGGACGCAAGCTATAGGCAAGCATGACAATATATACCAAACTGGACTGTTCCACATTATGTAATTATCTTTATTTTCACACCTTGTACAAAGACATGCATGGCCATAATGTCTACACAAAAGAATAGGATCCACCTTAACTGTTCCACACGCATGAACAGAACACGTCCTCACACTTCCACATCAAGAAACGGAATCCTCAGCCGTCTCTCTCTGACATACAAACCTCACTAAACAACAACATGCATGTCTCGGTGCGTTTTGGTGCACAGAACTAAAATATTCTGGACCATATCCTGTTTCTGACATCAGAGTGCAAACTACATTTCTTCATCACAGATCGCAATATAATATTGAATAATAACGACAGATTTAATATTGATTAATAAAGCCAGGCATAATATTTAATAATAATAATGATAGACATAATACCGAAATTGGCTGTCCAAGAATGCGATACGTTCATTCATCATCTTTCAAGTCCTTAAGGACCAAGTCCTCCTGTCCCGTGCCATCACTCAAACTCTGTCCATGTCTTCCTTATCCCTTTCATTTCTATCTCCAGTTCTCTTCTCCCTGTGTTTTGGTCTTCCACTACCTCTCTTACCCTGGGAACTCCAGAATAATCACTGCCTTGTAATGTTGTAAGCAGGTAATATATGATATGTTAAAGAATATAAACTTGAGGAATATAGTGACAATGGTAATAATGAAACTTATGTCATTTTGATCTCCCTCTTCATTCTTTTACCATGTGGATTACGGATTGAGGGCTGTCCTGTAATGCTATTTGCTAGTTTCCTCAATGTGTGTTTTATCCAGTGTCAACTTTTCCTCACCTCTTGTTCAGCAGGTATTTGACTGGTTTTTCATATCATGCTGATATTCAATCAATCAATATCCTTTAGTTCCCCATGGAGCATAGGACTTCAATAAACATCTTCCAAATTCCCGTGTCATGTGACATCAGCTCAGTATTTTCATTTCTGTCTCCAGCTCTTTTCTCCGCGTGACCTTTGGTGTGACCTCTTCTTCTCTTGCACTGATGCTGATGTTGGTATAAGAATTTTAACTTTTTACATGCTATGGCCGATGACCATCTTATTTATGAGAACCATCTTGAGTGCCAATTCTTCATTGACTCTGGAGTTCACATTATTTTTAAAAAAAATTTCTGTTTTCTAGTTTTGCTTTTATGCTATTAGGTTAGCATTCACTCTTTCTTTTCTACACAGTTTTCATAAGTCTAATCCCTGAAGAAGACCTCACATAAATAACATTGGACATTTTTCAGTCCTGTACATCAGTAAGACTCTCTCTTACTGTTTACTTGCGTTCACCACGGCGAGGTGTTGAGAACAATAAGTGATGGTTATGATATCTGTGATAAGGGTCTTCTTCAAGTAACGTGACTGGTACTTCCTGTCTCCGATACTGTTTATCAATTGTATATACGCTTTTTATGATGGTGTTGAAAACCTATAAGTTAGACTTTCAACACGGTTCATTCATCCAGCTATAATGACATGTGGCACGTGTAATAATGGTAGATGTTCAGTGTCGGACAGCAAACAATAAGTGATGGTTATGATATCTGTGATAAGGGTCTTCTTCTTCAAGTAACGTTACTGGTACTTCCTGTCTCCGATACTGTTTTATCAATTATGTTGTTGACTTCTTTCCATGCCATGATATCAAACTGTCCAATATCATCTCTCTTTGTCATCCTCTACCTCTTTTCACTGCAATCTTTCCTGTTATCACAATATATCCTGTTATCACAATATATCCCAGCTTTCTTCTCCTCATAACATGCCCGAAGAAAGTGGAGTGATTCCGTCTAATGAGATTAATAAGCTTCTGTCGTGCACTGACCTCTTTCAAGATATTCTCATTACTCTTTTCATCTTGATATCATTATTGTTCACATTATTCTATAAAACCACATCTCTATGGCCTCTAGTGCTTTTCCTACTTCTTTACTAATTGTCCACAACTTATATCCATGTCAGGATTGGTTTTACATATCCATGTCAGGATTGGTTCTACATATCCATGTCAGGATTGGTTCTATATAACATTGAAACAAATCTTTCTGACTTCCACCGACAATGAGTTGTTTCATAAAATACGTTTTAATTTTACAGAATGCTCTCTTTGCCTGGGGTATTCTACTCTTCACCTCTGAGATGCATCTTCCATCTGATGTTATGATAAGGGTAAAGCTACTTTATTTTATTATATTTTTTCTTAACCAACGGCACGTGGGCTTTCAGCCCTTCGGCCCAATGACATGTCATTGCGAGGCTGGGGAGCCTGTGGACTTTCCTTCCAAACCAGTCAGGAGCTTCATTCCTTCCCATCCACAGAGGGTTTATCTCAGGATCCGTTCAGGTTATTCAGTCAAAATCCCGGTCGATGACACTACTTCAAATGCCCATGCCCGGGCTTGAACCTTGAACATCTGATCACCAGCGCAATGTGGTAACCATTACACCAGCGGGGCTCCCATGGGTAAAGATACAAATGATATGATCAGTAATATAATTATCATTAACACCCTTTCAGCTCCCTATGGAGCGCAGAAGTTCAATAGCAGTTCAACATATTGATGTACACCATCTTATCCTATACCATCCATTTGTGTTCTTTCCACATCTTTAATTTTTTTTTTTTTTAGGTCTATCTCCATTTTCTTCTCCATGTGTTTTTGGGTCTCTCTCTTTTTCTTTTACTTTGGGAGTTCCAGAACAAGGGTTGCCTTGTAATGTTATAAGCTGGATCCCTCAATGTGTGTTTCACTCAATGTCAACTTTTCCTGACCACTTGTTTCCCTGATGTGTCTGGTTCTTTCGTTCATTTCCAACAGGTGATCTTGTCTAAAGTTATTTATGATGATAAATAAATACCCCAAGTTATGGTGATGATGATGCCACTGTTTAACAAATAATTTTTTTGTGTAGTGAGATTAACAAACAGAAAAAAGAAATTACTATGTTACAATTTTGAAAGTATGGAGAACAACAAGAAATGACAGCTCTGAAGCATGGAAAACAACAATAAATTATGGCTCTGAAGTATGGAGAACAACAAGAAATGACATCTCTGAAGTATGGAGAACAACAAGAAATGACAGCTCTGAAGTATGGAGAACAACAAGAAATGACAGCTCTGAATTATGGAGAACAACAAGAAATGACAGCTCTGAATTATGGAGAACAACAAGAAATGACAGCTCTGAAGTATGGAGAACAACAAGAAATGACAGCTCTGAATTATGGAGAACAACAAGAAATGACAGCTCTGAATTATGGAGAACAACAAGAAATGACAGCTCTGAAGTATGGAGAACAACAAGAAATGACAGCTTTGAATTATGGAGAACAACAAGAAATGACAGCTCTGAATTATGGAGAACAACAAGAAATGACAGCGCTGAATTATGGAGAACAACAAGAAATGACAGCTCTGAAGTATGGAGAACAAGAAATGACAGCTTTGAATTATGGAGAACAACAAGAAATGACAGCTCTGAATTATGGAGAACAACAAGAAATGACAGCTTTGAATTATGGAGAACAACAAGAAATGACAGCTCTGAATTATGGAGAACAACAAGAAATGACAGCTTTGAATTATGGAGAACAACAAGAAATGACAGCTCTGAAGCATGGAGAACAACAAGAAATGATGGCTCTGAAACATGGAGTACACACAAAAAATGACAAACTAAAAGTTACAACACAGACCTTGATAAATGAGTGCTTGTACAGAACAGAAGAACTGAAATGGTATGACAAGGTTCCCAGTGTGCAATTGGTTAAAAGAAGTAGAGGTATGCCAGTGAAACAAGAGCTGAGGAAAGGACACTGTCATGCCAGTGAAACAAGAGCTGAGGAAAAGACACTGTCATGCCAGTGAAACAAGAGCTGAGGAAAAGACACTGTCATGCCAGTGAAACAAGAGCTGAGGAAAAGACACTGGCATTAGATCGGGCACAGTTTGAGGACACCAGCTGGTAGCATTACAAAGCAGGGTACAAGACAAACAGGGAAACCAAAAATACATGCACAGAAGGCAACCAGAGAGAGACTTTAAAGGGGTAGAGAAGGCCCAGAAAGACCTTGATGGATTACCCAGGGTATGACTTTAATTGTTTGAGGGCCTATATTCTGCAGGGAATAGAGGGGTTAATGGTTGAATGATGCTGAAATACCCTCTTTAGCGTCCGATTGACAGAGTGGTTAGAGAGCTGGTCTCTCGCGGCAAAGGTGCCAGGTTTGAATGACCGACACGGCCATGCTCCAGTTTACCCAGCTGTAATTGGGTACCTGACTGAGTTAGGCAAGGAAAAGGCAGCGAGGAAGGGAGCTGGTACAGTGAGGTCTCAAACACTTTGCTCCCCTACGGCAGTAATTTGCTATGGGACTACCTTTACCTTTCACCCTCATCAGTTTTGGATAATCGTATTTAAATACAATCCAACTTTTTTCAGAAAACCTTATAAAATGGATTATTTGACAATGTAATGAGAACAAACACACACAAGCATTCAAATATTACAAACTTAGACACTAAAGAAAACTGGCTGGTCAAGAATTAAACCAGACACCCCCTTCCATCGTGTAAAGAAACATATTTTAAGCACTAAACAAATGTGTAATTAGCCAAAACAAAGGACAACAGTGTTCTTCCATACATTTTTTTCAATCTTCAGGAACTGTTGTGGATCTACTGTCAGCTGCGGTAATAGTCCTGAGCGCGCAAGTACAGAATCCTAACCAGTTTCTGGATTTTGATTACTGTAAACTGTTGCGAAAAACCTCCCCAAGGCAAACCCTTCCCGGCAGAGCTGATCCTAGCTGAGTTTACAGCACAAGCTGAATTCAAGATTTTGATCCTACTTCTTGCTGTGTGAGAATAATGCCTAGTTGTTTGATGCTATATGAGAACTAGCGCTTACTTCTCAAAACCTCCAGCAGTGATCACAAGTCAAAAAACCCTAAGCAGTCAACACCTCGTCAGCATCACAACCAGGTAACGTCCAGTCATCTCTTGGACTGTAGCCCACACTGAAGCAAATTCTTGTGTACTGCGACACCCAGTAGAACTTCAAACAAGATAAGTTCACAAACATCAGATCAATTCATTGTTCATTTTCAAAGAAATAGTCAAAAGAATTAACTCTCCTGACAGACTAGCTTCAAGAGCACCAATAGTGAGTGCACTGAATATGGATAAGTGAGAGATACCGAGGACAATTAATGATCGATCACCTATTAGAGAATGACACTACAATTGATGAATCACCAAGGTTAAGACTGCTAGAAATCGGCATCAAACATAAGAGTAACAGGGATAGATGTATGAGAAGATGCATCCGGCATGTATGCAACCAGCATGAAAGGAACAATTAGCATTCATACCCTTCGACATTTGCTGAGGGAGACTGAGCACTTATGGGTTTACCCGGAGTGCAGCGATGTCGATTATGATCAACAATTACAATAACAATTCCTTTCAATACCTTTTTTTTGTGTGTGTGTATTTTTTGTCTACTGTATTGCTAAATCCCTACAAGCCTTTGTGCAACTCAATAAGTTGTTATTCAGACAAACTTGTACGTACATTAAGACAATTTAATGTGAATGGAAGACATGTCTGGAATATCAAAAATTTAAAATAAGGAATGGTATAATCCAAAATAAGGAATGGTATAGTTTCTTCAAGGACAACTACTCTCGTAACTGGGAGGTGAAAAAATGACATAATTTATGTAGAGCACTTTATGTGTGTCTTTACAACCACATGATTTATCAATGTTTACAGTTATACATCAAAAGATGCAACAGATATTGAAGGGAGACAAGTGGTAGTGACTGGTTGGCTGAATGAGTTGTATGACATATAGCAGCATAAAATGAATGTTTTTGTTTCCCTTGGCTTGAGGGCTAAGAACGTTCTAGCACTTTTACACAATGGTTTATTCTTGAGAAGAATATTAACCCAATAATTTATATTAATATCAAATCAATGGCTCCAATACCGTAGAACTGTAAGAATTTATTCTTGACTTGACAATTGACAAGTTTTGCCAATAAAGTCCTTAACAACAAACTCTGACAGGTTAAAAACGGTAAATAATTTCAACGGCTTCATAATTCTTGATATTTCACTCCAAGTTCAGCCAAATCTTACAGTCAAAAATACTGGTTTTGGCCATCTTACGAGAACGGAGCCTGATCAATGAACACTACAAGCCTACAACAGTAGAACATCTGTTATTAGGGCATGGGGAAGACCAACAGGCAGATGGATAGACAACATAAAAGACTCACATCAGCCAAGGCAACACACTTGGGTCAAGAGCAAAAACTTTAGCTTCCCACAATGATTCATGGCAACAGTGGACACAAGAAAGTAAAAAGTAATCTAAAAGTAATCACAAATTCTGTCTTGCTTTCAATGCAGTAACATTGGTTCTAACACATTACCAATTCAGGAGCTGTGGCATCCTAGCTCGGTGGTCCACGGTTCAATTCCCAGTTGAGGTGGGACTTTTTTAGACTGCAAACGGCTCCAGGGTAGATCCAGCGTCATAAATTGGGTACCAGAGCAACTCTGGGAAGGTTAAGGCGGCTGGCATGATGCTGACCACATTACCCATTGTGTGCCAATGGTCAAGAACATATGGGCCGAACACCATATTCCCAATATGTCTCAATGGGCATGTAACAGGATCCTTTACCTTTACCTTTGTACATTACCAATTCTGTCTACAGATGTCTGCACAATGAAATTCACCAAGTCAGACAGGCCCATTTCATTGTTTTAATCATCCCTGTATGTGGAATCTGGTCCTATATATCAGACCATAAGGTCATTTATATTGGGGCGGGCACTCTAATAAAACCAAAGGACCTTGTGTCAAGGCTGAAAGGGATGTACATTGCCAAAACAAGGCAACACTCCTTTTTTTTTTTTAAATGGAACCCCAGACTGTAGTGATAAGGTTTTAAAGCATTCACAAAAATATCTTTATAGCTTGAACAATGAGCCACAACTTTCCCAAGAACATAACATCAAAATTGAAAGATATGTTGTATAAATTTTATCAGCAGATGTTGATGTCTGCCAGTCTTGTTCTGCGCTCCCTCCTCCGGCAGAATAAACTACATATATAAAATATGGAAGACAGACCCCAGGTTTTTTGTTTTTTTGTGTGGGTTATTGTGTGTTTAAAAAACATCTTGTCCTTAATTAATCTTAGTGATACCACTTATAAAGCTGAAGAATCATCAGCCAATGATGAATTTTTGTAGCTGGCAACATACAGCTTGAACAAAAATTGTCAAACATCATGAAGCAAAAATGATAAATTCAGGGGCACTAAACATTCAGGTTAAAACTGATAATTCACAACATTGTAATAAATACCAGATGACAGAAAAGTCACTATGCATTTACCATAGTCATATCAAACACATGCACTAACTGATCCAAAAGTTACTTTGTACCTATTATTAAGATCCTTGTGTGTCCCACCACTTGGCAAAGGCCTCCCCAATATATTTCTTATTTCTACTCCTGAGACACTTTTTCGGGTAGTTTCACTGAATGTACTTGATCAGGTATTGGTAGGTGTACAGTGACTTTTCGATCACCATATATTAAAAATGTATGCGGGTAATGAAGTAAAGATTCTCTTAACAAAACAACAAAACCAAATAAGGAAGTGTAATGTGACAGTGTAAGTCATGTTTGTAAGGTCATGTTTGTAAGGTCATGTTTGTAAGGTCATGTTTGTAAAGTCATGTTTGTAAGGTCATGTTTGTAAGGTCAAGGACATAATACAGGTCTGTATCGTTTTATCTGAAATCCTAGGGGATAGCTTTGTTTCGGAAACCAGATTTTTTTCGGTTTTCAGATGTCAGGCCAATTGCATTAAAAAAGTAGCTGAAATCGCCCACAATAGACCAAGCGCCCAAAATGTGTTCAAAATAGTCCAAAGTGCGATAAAAAAGAAACTTTAGATTTTCAGAATATTTTGGTTTTCGGACGAAAGGATATAGACCTGTAGTAAAATTCTGAATTTACAAAAGTGTATCACAGCATTGTCAAATACCTTCACTCTATGACAAACTGTTCAAAATTGCCTTACAGCAGTAGTTTTCAAAGTGTGGTCTGTAAATCACTGGTGGTCTTCAAGTAAGTGATATGATGCACAGCAAGGTCTATTCATTATTTTAAAATTCAGGTAAATTGCTGAGGCTGTAAAAAACAGTTCAGAGTTCTATTAATAAAGCATCTGCAAAATATGTACTTTCGTATGTTACAATATTTAGTAATTGGAAATACAAAAGCTTAGCTGATTAGCCTTCTTATTCTTGTTCAAGTACCTTGTTGATGGCACAATTTATCAACTCTCTCTACAGTTTACTATCCTTGTACCAGGCATGCAACTGGGTGATAGATCACTGAACTGTCTCTAGGTAAAGAGAGTATAGAACTTGGGGCAATGGGAAAGCAGAACTGGAAATTAATCAACTGATAACATAATCATGCTTGGGATAATGATGCCATTGTGTATACAGATGGGTATGTGATCCATGGTGAGAAATCAGGTTGGGGGCTTTTCTGCTAGGGTAAAGGCCAGAATCGTCACTGAACAGGGCAGGACTTACAAAATAACAACTTCTAGCATGAGAATGGAGGTAGAGGCAACTACTGCAGTCTTAAGGTGGCTAACTGAAACTTCATTAACAAAGGCAGTCATTGTGTCAGACTCTCAATCCATACTTCGAAACGTTCAAAATGGTTGGCTACGGCATGAATGGAAAACATTCATAGACTAAGAAGCTTCAAATCTGCAGAAGCTGGTGTGGATCTACTGTCCTGGTCATGCAGGGGTACATGGTAATGAGAGAGCTGACAGATTAGCATTGTTTTTCAGTGGGGACACTGGATATGGATAAGGGAGAGATACTGAGAACAATTAATGATCTCCTGTTATAGAATGACACTGCAATAAGTGAATCAACAAAGTTAAGACTGTTGGAATTTGGCAAGAAATGTATGGCTAGCAGAGATGAACGTATGAGAGGATGCATCCGTCATGTATACAACCAGCGAGCTACAGGAACAGTTATCATTCACACTCTTCGGCATATACTGAGGAGGCTGAGTACCTATGGGTTTGCCCGGAGTGCAATGATGTCGGTTCTGCTCAACAATAACAGTAGATAAAGAGCTAGCTGTGAATGCTGCAGTTTTTGATAAACCTGCTCGTAGCATTACATGGCAGTACATGTTCCAGAATCACCAGAGTAAGAGTGGAGCAGTGACACAGAAAAATACAAGAGGATGAGAACTGGTGACAGATATGAAATGGATAAAGATATGGAAAGACCTTGAAAGGATGGCACAGGACAAGAAAGCTTGAGATTAATATGTTGAAGGCCTTTGCTTCCTAGGGGCAACGAATGGTAATGATGATAATTTTATAAATACTCAGTAAGCAACGAAAGACCAAAACAAGTGGTTGTTACTGACAACACAGTGGGGGAACCATCTGCACAAAGCATCTCTAAAATCTCTAAGCTTTATGTGAACGTTAATTAACAGGTTACAACACTTTTTTTATAAGAAGTATATGTAGGCTGAAAGTGGCCATATCTTTGATTCCATTAAAGTGGTACTCAAACCTAAGAACTCTGAGAACCACTTGTAGCGAACAATCACACTTTGAGAACCCCCTATAGCAAACGATTACATTATTTGAATACTTTAGTTTACAACAAACTATGACATGGCCTAATCATTAATTTAAGTGCACACAATCGTAATGTGTTGTTGTTGTTATAGCTTAAACTAGGTTTGCTGATGTTTGTTGCTCTTTCGCAGTCAATGCCAAGTTGAAGAATTTGCACGTTTCGTAGCTGTTAGGTGGTGCCATGTACACAGTTTGTGATTGGTTGGCAAGCCTGTCAACAGCTTTCCCCTTTCTGTGATGAGTCCAAGGCATGTGAGCAGCACATGTTGAACTGTCTTGTATAGATGGGTACAGATGCAGAAATTTGGTTCAAGTGAAGAGCTTGATCTATTTATGGGGAGGAGCTACACTGAAATGTTATTTTCGTTATTAATCACAGGATTTCAATGAAGATGCACAGACATAACCTACATCAATCATAGATACGCATAATGAAGAGTTTGATGGTATTACATCACTGGTTGTCATGGAAACAGTGGTCATATTGAATTATATTGTTCTACTGGTTGTCAGATTGGATTTTTGATAACATAAGTAGATGTTGAGATATTAGAACTTTAAAGTGTATTTAAAAACAGTCATAATTTTTTTTTAAATTTTACGTTTATTGCAATAAATCTAAATTTTGATAAAGATATCAAAATTCGGATTTGACATAAGTTTTATTATCCTATGGAATGTATTTTGCCAAATTTCATATCGAATGACTAAAAAAATGGGCAAGTTATAAGAACATTAGTAGGGTATCACAAGGTTCTGAGAAAATCTAGATTTTCTTCACAGGAAAAGCACCATTTCTGAAGTAAATACTATTTACTTACTTAGTCATTCCCCTTCTACCGTGAGGTGTAGAGGTTTGGAAGAGAGAGCGCCAGACTATCCTATCGGCTGTCTTCCTCCTGGTCTGGTTCCATTCTAGTCCTCGATCCTTCAAAGATTGTCTAATGTTGTCCTCCCAGCGGACTCTGGGTCGTCCTCGGGGTCTGGATCCTTGGCTCTTTGTTTCCCATGCTTGTCGTGGTATCCGATCTTCTCCCATTCTGCAGACATGGCCAAACCATCTTAATTGGGACTGTTCTACTTGGGTCTGCAGGGGGTAGGACTTAAGGCCTTGACGTATCGTCTGGTTGCGTACTATGTCTCTTCTTGTTACTTCAACCACCTTCCTCAGATACCTCATTTCTGAGGTTTGGATCTGGCTTTTATGGGTTGTAGTCATTGCCCATGACTCGCATCCGTATGTCAAGACTGGGACATAGGTGGAGTGGTATACAGCCATCTTCGTTTTCTTACCAACCTCTCTCTTGCTGAGGAATCCTCGATTTATGGCCTGAAAAAGTCTCCCAGGTAAATACTATTTACAAAATCAAAATGTACCTACTTAGAATATGTTCTGACAAATGATTTTCATAGATTTAGATTCACTGGAAGATAAATTATACACATATAGACTGATCCCAATTTTCATATTTGTGCTGTTTTGACTTAAAATGCGATGTAGCTCCGCCCCTTATAAGCTTTTTAGTTTCTTCTCAGATTATGCCCACTGAAAGTAAACTCTCAATGTTTTCAGGAACCTGTCTTTGAATGCTGACTTTCTTTCAGGAAATCTGTCTTCAAATGTTCAGCTGTTCACAGAATTGTAACATTCTTCTTAATTAATTAAGAGGGAATTTTAGGGTACATATCACAATGCGTGAAGAGTTCACATTATAACAGATTATCCAAGACATTCAAAATCATCACTTTTGTATCACATCACAAATTAAAACCCTGTGTATCCAACATGCATGTCATACAAGGCAACTAATATGAGACTGAGCATGGGGCAGACAACCTCATTATGTAAAATTATGTCCCCAAAACCACCACTGCAAAAGCATGTAAATGCTTGGTGCTGGCTTCCAACAAAGGGACCAGCTACCTCAGTGGTTCCATGCTCCGTAAGGAGTGCAAAGGAAAATGAATGATGAATGAATGAATGATATCCAACATGGAGGTGTATATTATAAAATTATTTAATAATAATAATAAATCACCCCCGGGAATTGATAATACAATACCCTGGTCAAACCCAGCCATGTGTTACAAGCCCTACTATGTCTTACAGATTGTCATAAATTCATGCAGAAGTTACAAAAGAACGACGGCGTATATTTACATATAACAGAATTAACCACGCAAATTATGACATAATTATCACAATTACGTTACATGCTGGTTGGTCAGTGAACAAAAAAATGTTTGGTTAATACAGTTTTGATATGTTTTTGAAACTCACTTTCTCCAGTTTCATTTTGTGCAATTAAAAGGTTACTGGGCACTGAACAATACATTTAAATTGTTCAATAATTATTTTCCTTTAGTTTATTTAAGGAGTATTGGGCTATCACTACAACTGGCTCAGATGCAGACGGCTTGCACCAAAAGTAATCATGTGCTTTTGCAATGATTGTTTCTGTAGCAATTTCTAATACATGCACAACCTGATATTAACTGCCTCTCATGACATGCCTGAGGGAAACAAATAGTTCTACTCTTCCTTGTTTTTGACATTTAAATGTTTTGAAAATGAAACATAAATTTTCCATTAAATTTCTACTAAGGAGAATATTATTAAGACATATCTTTGACCAACTGTAACTTATTACCACCCTGTCAGTATAATACTCCCATCTAGATCCTTGAAGATGCCCAGCTTTATTACTCCCTTCTTAGTCCTGAGAAATGCCCAATTTCAAAATTACCTTCTAGATCCCAGAGGATGCCCAATTTCAATACTCCCTCCTAGACACCAGAGGGCAACTACAGAAGAGCAAAGAACAGGACCAGTGAGACCTAACAGACATGTCATCAAAGGAATTAACACAATTTAAGCATCCTGTTAAAAATCTCAGACACAAACACTAAACTCAGGCCAACCAATCAGAATCTTTGTCCCATGTTGTATTTGGGGTTGCGAGGCTGTCTCTGAAAGGGTAAAGAAAGAATAGAAGAGAATCACACTGTTCTCTCAGGCAACATTGTGCATAGGCACGGCAATCTCATCCCGTAAAACAAACTACTACAGAAACCACTACTTTCGTGCAGGTTTCCTCAAAGTCATGGCCCTTGCTCTAAAAAAAAAAAAGCATAAAGGGAGAATGATGATGATGAATGTTCCAGACAGGAAAACTTAATGAGATCTAGTTCAAGTTCTGTGCTCTACAAGTAGCTCAAAGGTCATTAAGAAAATAACAGATTTTTCAAACACATTTTTTTTCACACCAGTGGAAATACCTTTAAATAATCTGACCTGTAATACTGGCTCAGTACTTAAAACACAAGACAAGTGACATGGCTTCATCATTTTGTGTTAGATATGAATTTAACATTGATATGAGTACAAAGATTTTATGAATTTAACATTGATATGAATACAACGATATTACATCCTAGGGTCAGAATCACTCAGCAGAGATATAATCTCTTCAATGACTTTCCTCTGAAGAAACTTCCTCTTAAACAAACAGAAAATCAAATTTGTTCTGAAGATGCACATTCTCTTTAAACCATTCCATTTCCTCTTTAAAAATTCATCCCTTTTTTCCTCATGATATACATTTTCTTAAAAAAATTACATTTCCTCTGGAGATAAACATTCTCTTTTAAAAACCCCAACCCATTTCCTCTCAAGATACTCATTCTAATTTTTTTTTTAAATCATCCCCTTTCATCCGAAGAAACACATGATCTTTTTTAAAAACCATCTTCTTTTTTTTTTTGAAGATAAACATTCTCTATAAACAAAATCATCCCATTTTATCTGAAGATACAAGTTCTCTTAAAAAAACATCACATTTCTTCTGAAGATCCACATTATCTTTTTAAAAAAATCATCTAATTTCTTCTAAAGATATACATTCTCTTCAAAAATCATCCTATTTCTTCTAAAGATATACATTCTCTTTTTAAAGAATCATCTAATTTTACTTCTGAAGGTCTGAAGGTATACATTCTCTTCACACAAAAAATCATCTTATTTCCTCTGAAGATGTACTTTCTCTTTAAAAAAATCACTATACTTCTTTTTATTCCTTGTTAAACAAGGCTGCATGCGTTTCTCGCCACCATATTTCTATTTTGTGACTCCACCAATGAGGTTTCAGCTGCTCCCAGTTTTACCATTGTTCACCAGGTTGATGTTCACCGTTGCACTTTCCTCTTCCTCTGTAGATCTGAGCTCAGGGCTTTCTATGAAAACAAATCCTCGTCTGTAATCAGTCAAAAAGCCGACCAGTTTCATGACGCAAAAAAATGCATAATAGCCAAAAATTACATCACAAGAATCTGTCACAAAAAGACAACAAATTCAATGTATAATACATTCAGATAAAGCATTCTAAGTCAAAATATATGAAGTAGATGACTCATAATACTTTAATCAAAGTCCTGGAAATGATCTACTCAAAGATCTAGATTATCACAAGATCTTCATCGTATGGAACACAACACTTTTAAAATTAACATCAGGTAGTTATAGGTAAATTTACACTTGACAAACCACAACAAGCTTCCTGCTTGTTGTTTAAATGTGTGTAAAATTCCAAATTTGGTGTCTGAAGTAGCAGTTATAGACCATCTGTCAAGTCTTGAGGTCCCAGGTTTAGACACAGTCCTCCATCGACATGAGGAGGGGATTGACATATTCAAATCCATCAAACTCTGACTGGTCTATGTTACCGATCGTTTTTCTGAAATCAGACAATTGATCACCAGTGAACTTTTGGTTAAGTTTTTAATGAACGGCCTTAACCATTTGTAAAACTGTAGTTATTAAATGTCAAGTCAGGCTGAATGTATGGCTCTTAAACATGGAAAAAACAAAAACAACAACCAAAAAGCTACAGACTTTCATAAATGGATGCTTGCATAGAATAGATAGATTGAAGAATTATGACAAGATCACTTATGTGGAACTGATGACAAAAACCAGTCAAGCGGCAGTTGAAAAACAGATGAGATGAGACACTGGAGATTGATAGGACACACACTGAGGAAACTTATAAACTGGCACAACATATTTCTCACTCAAAACAAAAATGTGTTACAATCTTAAATACCGCTACAGCTCACAACTTGACAACTCACATCAATCACAAACATGGGAAGAAAAGTCACTTTCAGGCAAAGTATTAACATTGAAACAATGACCCCACTATGACATCACTTCTAGACTCATAAACTTGTGTCTGATAAATTAAAATCCTTCACCTGATAATACACTGTCAACCTCTTCCTTGCTTCATAAACTTGAGGCAACCTTTTATCTCAAAATACTAGCAATACAGTGAACTTCTCACAAGTCCAGGCAGAACCTCCCATCTCAAAATGCTAGCAATCCACAGAACTTCTCACAAGTCCACGCAGAACCTCCCATCTAAAAATGCTAGCAATCCACTGAATTTCTCACAATTCCATGCACAACCTTCCATCTCAAAATTTTAGCAATCCACTGGACTTCTCACAAGTCCACGCACAACCTTCCATCTCAAAATGCTAGCAATCCAGTGAACTTCTCACAAGTCCATGCACTTTTTCCCCACAAGAATCACCAGAGTTGCACTCACTTGCATGCTATGAAGACAAAGTGAATACACACTCACAATCTAGTTACAACTATCAAACCAGCCAATGGGATCACATACAACATCCCATCAGACCCACCCAAAACGTACAAACATAGCATCAACCAAGCTGCCTTTGGAGGACACATGTCTGACACCTACAAACTGTATAATGCCACATGAACCATTCTTGATAGATTTCAATAAGATTGTTTCAAAAATTCAACACAGTGTGACATAATCTCATCTCCAAGATATACTTACGGATCATCAGGAGTCAATCGTACAGGCTCATTTGTGAACGCAGGGTCAAAGTGTTCCAGGTCACGCTCGTGGCGGATGTGAGGCTTGTAAGGGGGAATAATCTGTTTCTCCTCCAGCAGTGTCCAGTCAATGGACCGGAAAAATGGATGTGACTGGATGTCAGAAAACCCGGTTTGAGGATGGCAGCCTAGACGCTCTGCTGGTGACTGACAGTAGTTATAATAAATGCAACAAGATGGAAATACACATATAAATATTTGCACACTTTACATCTGCTGGAAATACCATGATTACACACTACACTTCACACACAAGGAAATATCTGGTACCTCCCAGTCCTTAAGAACTAAAACTATTTATTTCACATTGGGGACTCAAAGATGCAGCAATAGAGAATGCAGTCAGCGACCCATAGCTTGACTGCTTGCATCAGGGTCAGCGAACTAGAGCTGACCAAGACCCTACTCCACCTCCACGTGGTGGTCCTGGAAACAGGCTGCATCACTGCAGTCTGGCTGAGAGAGTAGGGATCGCAGAGGGAAGGCAAACCCGGTCCCAAAAAATGCCGTGTTGAAGTCGGATGTGTCGAATGAAAGGTGCAGATATCACAGCTCCGGTGTAAACAGACACAACGCAACCAACGTCCTTTTCAGGACGAACGAGGAAGAAGAAGAATTTCACATTGAACCAATGCTTACATAAACACTTTTCAAGTTTTTCAAACTGGTTCTGAGACAGGAATTAAATCACACTAAATTAAACAAGATACTGTACACGAATCTTGTACAAGACAACGAACGAACAAACAAAATTTATTGTCATAGGGTTTAGAATTGGGCACGCAGGCCCATCTAAAATTCTGCCCTTCCTTTCTCTCATCTTCCATACTGAATCCATTTATTCTCACATGTATCTTAAATATTACTTCAATAATAAAATAACAAAATAAAATAAACACCTAACATAAGGTTGTGCATAAGACTGGTAACTTCATCATGTACAACACAGTGCTACAGAATCCACCAATGCAAAAGCATGTGAATGTTTAGTACAGGCTTCCTGCAGAGAGACCAGTTACAGTGGTGTGTCTCCATGCTCCTTAAGAAGCAAAATGGAAAATGATGATATGAAGGAATGGCTTTTCTACATAACATAAAACTTTAAAGATATTAATCTCTGTTATGACCACAGAGTTCTTCAGTGTTGTGTACACCCAATCTTGACATATGGAAGTTAGTTACGGACAATTAGTTAAAAAAAAAGGTAACGATAAAGGATCCTGTTACATGCCTATTGAGGCATATTGGGAATATGGTGTTAGGCCCATATTTTCTTGACCATCGGCACAGTAGGGGTGATGTAGTCAGCATCACCCCGGCCGCCTTAACCTTCCCAGAGTTGCTCTGGTACCCAATTCATGAGGCTGGGTCAGCCCCGGAGCCGTTTGCGGTCTAAGAAATATCCTACCTCAACTGAGGATTGAACCATGGACCACCGAGCTAGGAAGCCAGTACACTAACTACTGCACTACTGCGGCTCCTGACAATTAGTAAAAAGAAAGAAAATCCCTGGAGGCCACAGAGATGTGAATGTTAAGAACACACTGGACAGCTAAAAAAAAAAAAGTAATAATGATGTCCTAAAAGAAGCCAGTGTGCAAAGAAAGCTAATTACTCATATTATAGTAGCTCCTTCAGTCATAACTGACTATGGGAATGCGCCCCTGATGTGACAGCCCTCAGCTGATGTTTTTTTTCCCCTGGTATTCCTTTCTATGTTTTCTCCTCTCTTCTGCTTGCCGTGAGAGCTTCTTTTCGCCCAATCTGAGGTGGCGCTGTAGACAGCATCGCCACTTGGTGCGATCGGCAGCTTCATCCTCCATGGTTGCTGGATTTATGTCCAGTGCCCTCATGTCTATCTTGCCCACATCTCTGAACCTCAGCTGTGGTCGCTCAACTGTTCTTTTGCCATCTGTCAGTTGTCCGTAGCAGATATCTTTTGGTATGCGACCATCTTCCATGCGGCGGACATAGCCAAGCCAGCGTAGCCCGCACGGTCTAAGCAGTGTATACATGCTTTGGAGGCCAGCACGTGACAACAATACTCATATTAGAAAGAAGCAACCCACTTTCTTTAGGCATGTTATGAGAAGAAGGAATCTGGAATATACTGTAACAAGAAAGACTGAAGGACAAAGAGAAGAACAAAACAGGAAAGAAACAGGGCAGTCCGACATGGAAAGAAGTCAACAACAGAAGTGATAAATAGTATTGGGTACAGGAAGCTGTGGAGAGATAACACTGTTGATGTCTGATAGTATCACAAGGCAGTCATTCTGGAATGCCCAGGGTGAGAGAAATAGAGTGAGAACAAAAACACTTGGAGAAGGGAATTAGACAAAAACATGCAAGGAATAACAAAGACAATGAAGGACCTTAAACACATGGAAGGGGTACATAAGACATTGAAAGACACACATGGATGGCATAAAAATACATTGAAGGACCTCAAACACTTGAAGGGGATAAAACTACAGTGAAGGACCTTAAACACACGGAGGGGGTGAAAAAGACACTGAAAGACTGTAAACATTTGGAAGGGTAAAAAAAAAAGACATTGAAAGACCTTAAACACATGGAGGGGGTAAAAAAGACACTGAGAGACCTTAAACACATGGAGGGGGTAAAAAAGACACTGAGAGACCTTAAACACATGGAGGGGGTAAAAAAGACACTGAGAGACCTTAAACACATGGAGGGGGTAAAAAAGACACTGAGAGACCTTAAACACATGGAGGGGGTAAAAAAGACACTGAGAGACCTTAAACACATGGAGGGGGTAAAAAAGACACTGAGAGACCTTAAACACATGGAGGGGGTAAAAAAGACACTGAGAGAACGTAAACACATGGAGGGGGTAAAAAAGACACTGAGAGACCTTAAACACATGGAGGGGGTAAAAAAGACACTGAGAGACCTTAAACACATGGAGGGGATAAAAAAGACACTGAGAGACCTTAAACACATGGAGGGGATAAAAAAGACACTGAGAGACCTTAAACACATGGAGGGGGTAAAAAAGACACTGAGAGACCTTAAACACATGGAGGGGATAAAAAAGACACTGAGAGACCTTAAACACATGGAGGGGGTAAAAAAGACACTGAAAGATCTTAAACACACGGAGGGGATAAAAAAGACACTGAGAGACCTTAAACACATGGAGGGGGTAAAAAAGACACTGAGAGACCTTAAACACATGGAGGGGATAAAAAAGACACTGAGAGACCTTAAACACATGGAGGGGGTAAAAAAGACACTGAGAGACCTTAAACACATGGAGGGGATAAAAAAGACACTGAGAGACCTTAAACACATGGAGGGGGTAAAAAAGACACTGAAAGATCTTAAACACACGGAGGGGATAAAAAAGACACTGAGAGACCTTAAACACATGGAGGGGGTAAAAAAGACACTGAGAGACCTTAAACACATGGAGGGGGAAAAAAGACACTGAGAGACCTTAAACACATGGAGGGGGTAAAAAAGACACTGAGAGACCTTAAACACATGGAGGGGATAAAAAAGACACTGAGAGACCTTAAACACATGGAGGGGGTAAAAAAGACACTGAGAGACCTTAAACACATGGAGGGGGTAAAAAAGACACTGAGAGACCTTAAACACATGGAGGGGATAAAAAAGACACTGAGAGACCTTAAACACATGGAGGGGGTAAAAAAGACACTGAAAGATCTTAAACACATGGAGGGGGTAAAAAAGACACTGAGAGACCTTAAACACATGGAGGGGGTAAAAAGACACTGAGAGACCTTAAACACATGGAGGGGGTAAAAAAGACACTGAAAGACCTTAAACGCATGGAGGGGATAAAAAAAGACATAGAGAGACCTTAAACACATGGGGGGTAAAAAAGCCGCGCTAAACACGTGGAGGGGTTAAAAAAGACCGCACTGGCGACCGGGTTAAATCGCCGGGCGGGGGCATTTGAGGGTAAACCGGGAAGACATTAAAAAAACTGGCGAACATTTGGAGTGTTGTCGACCAGGGACTAAAAAAAGACCTGAAAGACCCAGCTTAAACACATGGAGGGGTACCTCCGACAAGATTTGCCTGAAAAGGGACACCTTAAACACATACAGGGGAAATAAAGGGATACTCACGTAAAATCAATGTCAGGTTAGACATAAAATAATAACCTGAGATTTCGCCTTGAGTATTAGCGGGCGAACGCAAAAAAAAAAAAAAAAAAAAAAAAAAAAAAAAAAAAAAAAAAAAAAAAAAAAAAAAATGGGGGGTATAAAAAAGACTCAAAAATACCTTAAACACATGGAGGGGTAAAAAAGACACTGAAAGACCTTAAACGCATAAACAAGAAAAAAAATGTAAACAACAAGGGGGTTTAAAAAAACAATGAAACACCTTAAAAAAACAATGGATGGGAACAACATTAAAAGGCCGAAACAACAAGAAATAACAAGAAACAACATGAAACAACAAGAAACAACATGAAACAACAAGAAACAATATGAAACAACATGAAACAACAAGAAACAACATGAAACAACAAGAAACAACATGAAACAACAAGAAACAATATGAAACAACATGAAACAACAAGAAACAACATGAAACAACAAGAAACAATATGAAACAACATGAAACAACAAGAAAAACCATGAGGCAACATGAAACAATATGAAACAACATTAAACAACATGAAACAATATGAAACAACATGAAACATGAAATAATATGAAATGTCTTACCTTATTTAGAAACCCCTTCAGCAAAGCAGCAGCTTTCACAGACAGAGACCTTGGAATCCTGATTGGTTTTTCCAAAATTACTGTAAAATTATAAATTAAACAGTTCATAACTAACAAAGTCATAAACACTTCCCATACTGAACATCTATAAATTTATAAAGGAGCCATGATAGGAAACTCTTTACAGAGCAATACAACAGGAAGCAATCTGATCATCAGAAGTAGTCCCCCTGTCCGACAAGTGTTTCGGCCCTACATACTCCTTTACACTCTAAGGGGGGCGGGCCCACTTGGGTCATGACTCCCAAGCGTCTCAGCCTCCTGTTGTCTTGTATCGAAAATGAAACCATTTCACTTATGGTAGCAACTTTAATCCACAACTCCGCCAGCCGTGGAGGCAATTGTGAAAGTAACAAAGAGAAGACAAATTATTCCGTTCGCTCCATAGCACATCACAACTACGGACACACACTGAGTCACCTGCGCAAAGCCGACGAGACTTGACACTGCGCGCTCGCCACTGAAATTCTTCCTGACACCCCTTATAGTATACATCGCCTGTCGCCTCTCAGCCACAGCCCTTTCACTAGTACGCCTAAAAACTCAGCGTATTGTGGACTTAGAAAAATTCCTGGTGTTTTCTGTATTGCAGCGTTTATTGTCACGATTTCCATTGCCCATTGCGGTTGTTCCACAGCCAGCCTGATGCCTTTTTGGCAGTTTCACTAAGCCTCTTCAGTGCCCTTGTTCTTGACTGTCCCTTCAGCCCCAACAGTTTCAATAGATAATACACTGATGCAGCCACAAGCCCTCTTGCGCCCACTTCAACAGCCATGACCCTTGCAGTGAACCCATCGTGTCTCAGATCCGCGGCCAGATCACTATACTTGGCCACTTTGAACGCATGTTGCTCGTCTAATCTGGATTCAAATGGCACGGTCAGTTCAATCAGTATGACCTGAAGCATTGCTGAAGAATGAAGCACTATATCCGGCCGTCTCCGCGATTTTCTGATACTCTCTGGATATGCCCCTCGTCCAGGTAGGTCTACCGCCATCTCCCAGTCGTTTGCACAGTCAAGAAGAGATGGTAAACTGCTACCAGGTTTACTCGGTTTGGGGTGTGCTGACTTTTCTGCCCTCAGGAAGTATGTATTTGCGGTGCTCGGACTGGGTTTGCTATTTGCCTTCATCCTTGCCAGATCTATTGTCGCAGCAAGCTCATTTAGCACTTTGTTATGGCGCCAAGTGTATCGCCCTTGCCCTAATGACATCTTACACGCTGAGAGCACGTGTTCGAGTGTCTGCCTCCCCTGGCACATGGGGCACTGCTCATCATCCGACTTTCCCCATTTCACAAGGTTGGTGGCCGACGGTAGCAGGTCATACATTGATCTAATAACGAATCTGAGCCTAAGAGGTGCCATATGCCATATATCATTCCATGTCAAGGACCTCTGCAGGGCTCCTTCCCATGCAGTCCATTGGCCTTGTTGGACCTGCTGCACTGCTTTTTGCAACCTCTTATCATTCTCAGCTCCTCGTATCTCCTGAACTACCATGTCTCTGCGCGCCCTGCTTGATGCCTTGGACCACCAGTGGATGTCTCCATGACCAAATCCCCGTCTATTCGTTTGTGTGTATCCGATTACCTCCCTCAGTTTGAGTGACTCTTGGGCAGCATCAACAGCTTCTTCCACTCTCCACTTACTTCCCGTTTTCAGTGTGGGCTGAATGGACTTAACCACATCATCAGCTGACTCACGTAGATTCATTGCAAGCCTTGCCTTTCCAACTTTGTACTCTTCAACAACTGACTTGAAAGGAAGCAGAAGTTTTGACTTTTTGCAGTACAGTGCTACATCTGACAGACCTGGTGGTACCCCTAGCCACTTTCTCATGAACTTGTTGACCTTCTGCTCTATAGCTTCCACTGTACTTGTGCTTATTTCATATATAAGCAGTGGCCACAGCAACTTCGGTATCAACATGAACTGGAGGCACCACAGTTTGAACTTTCCCAGGAGTCTGCTTTGGTCTATGATCTGTAGCCCTCTGTCTGCCATTTCTATTATCTGTTGCACTGCCTTCGAGTCTTTTAATGAGGCATCGTACACCCTGCCAAGACTTTTAACAGGTTCCTCAATGACAATAGGGATTCTTTGGTTGGAAACCATGAATATGTCCTCTGCTATCTTCCCTTTCCTGACTGATAGGCTTCTCGACTTCTTGGGTTTGAAGCTCATTCTGCACCAGTTGACTAGTTCATCCAGGCGTTCTAACATCCTCCGGGCCTGATGTTCATCTGATGTCAGAATTGTTGTGTCATCCATGAATGCTTTGAGCGGTGGCATGTGACACATTCCACAGAGCTTTGGACCTATAGCCATTCCTTCAGCCGCATTGAGGATTACCTGCATAGCCATCACGAATAGTATCGGAGAGATGGTACACCCCATCGCAATTCCAACTTCAAGGCCAATCCACTTCGTTGTGTACTCTCTGGTTGAAAATCTGACAGCAAACCCTGCGAAATACAGCTTCAGCATTGCTGCAATCTCTTGTGGAACATGATACATTTCTAGGGCCTGCCACAACATCTGGTGTGGAACGGATCCATAAGCATTCGCTAGATCCAACCAGATTACATGGAGGTTTGTTCTTTCAGACTTTGCCTTTTGGATTGCTTCCCAGATCATTGTGGCATGCTCTAGACATCCTGGTGTACCTGGGATACCTCCTTTCTGAATGGTAGTGTCAATGTACCCATTTGCCAGGAGGTATGTAGTGAGTCTTTTCACCATCACTGAGAAGAATATCTTCCCTTCCACATTAAGTAGTGAGATTAGCTTGAACTGACTGATGTCTGTGAAATTTTGCTCCTTTGGGATGTAGACTCCGTTCGCCTTTCTCCATTCCTTGCTTACAAGCTGGGTTTTCCACGCATTCTTCAGTAAACGGAGCAGTCGTTTGAGCACTTCAGGGCATCTCTTATACACCACATATGGAACACCATTAGGACCTGGAGCTGACTTGCACCGAGCTTTCTGGACAATGCTTTCTACCTCTTGCACCATTGGGGGCTTGGTGTTAAATTCAGCTCCTGGCTTACTCGGCCATTTAAGGCCTGCCATGCTGCTGAGCGGCTCATCTCTGCGACCATCTGAATATGTCATTCTAAGGTGTTCTTCCAGGTCTTCTTTCTTGATGTTTAGCGTACCCGACCGTGGCTGCTCAAACAGTTCTTTGGCAAACTTGAAGGGCTCCCTAAAGAATCTTTCCCTATCCCTTCGAGTCTTCCTTCTCTTCCTGCACAACCTTTCTGCTCTACAAAGGGCATTATGTTGGCCTTTCAGGTGCTCCCACACCTGTCGTAACCCTTCCTTCTCTGTGGCAACTGCGTTCTTGAAAAGTTTTCGGGCATGCTTCTTCTGTTTCCTGATTTCTTCTATTTTAATTTGTCTTCTACTTTTTCGTGGTGGGTTACTTTCCCTTGCCTCCCTCACTCCGAACACTTTGCGACAGTGCAGATATATTATGTCGCCGAAGATTTCCAGCTTCTTCTCCAAAGTTATCTGCTTCAGGTTGTTATCCAACTCTTTTGCCAAGGCTTCATCCAGCTGTTCCCAAAGCCCTTTTGCACTGGCAGGTGGAAACTTGATTGCATCTCTCTTCCCGTCCAAGAAGTGTGTGAGATCATCATCAGTCAGATCAACTTGAATGTACTCAGCACTGTGGATTGACTCCTGGCTGCGTTCTTTTAACATCTTATCCGTCGAGACAGAGCGCTGTTGATCTCCCCCAGATGACCCCCCACACCCCTTTTTCGTTCGGTGGATTTTCATTCTTCTCTGAGTAGAGAATTCCCTACCACAGGCACATGGAAATTCCAGCCGTTGTTCAGAGCTCGAAGTCTGTGTAACGGGTCTGGCCGATTCCAATGAGGCACCTGTGGATTCATCATTCTCCCCCCCTTTCGGTGAATCCTGGGGGCATCTATCATTTTTGGGTCCTGTAGCAATTGAATACAGCTTACGGGGTGCTAACCCGGTCAGCCGGTTTCTAGTCTTTCCCAGTGTCATCTGTCTTTCCAGAAGTCAATTGGTCTTTTCCCGATCGTCACTGGTTTGACCATGTAACTATGATAGGAAACTCTTTACAGAGCGATACAACAGGAAGCAATCTGATCATCAGAAGTAGTCCCCCCGTCCGACAAGCGTTTCGGCCCTACATACTCCTTTACATTCTAAGGGGGGCGGGCCCACTTGGGTCATGACTCCCAAGCGTCTCAGCCTCCTGTTGTCTTGTATCGAAAATGAACATATTTCACTTATGGTAGCAACTTTAATCCACAACTCCGCCAGCCGTGGAGGCAATTGTGAAAGTAACAAAGAGAAGACAAATTATTCCGTTCGCTCCACAGCACATCACAACTACGGACACACACTGAGTCACCTGCGCGAAGCCGACGAGACTTGACACTGCGCGCTCGCCACTGAAATTCTTCCTGACACCCCTTATAGTATACATCGCCTGTCACCTCTCAGCCACAGCCCTTTCACTAGTACGCCTAAAAACTCAGCGTATTGTGGACTTAGAAAAATTCCTGGTGTTTTCTGTATTGCAGCGTTTATTGTCACGATTTCCATTGCCCATTGCGGTTGTTCCACAGCCAGCCTGATGCCTTTTCGGCAGTTTCACTAAGCCTCTTCAGTGCCCTTGTTCTCGACTGTCCCTTCAGCCCCAACAGTTTCAATAGATCATACACTGATGCAGCCACAAGCCCTCTTGCGCCCACTTCAACAACCATGACCCTTGCAGTAAACCCATCGTGTCTCAGATCCGCGGCCAGATCACTATACTTGGCCGCTGTGAACGCATGTTGCTCGTCTAATCTGGATTCATATGGCACGGTCAGTTCAATCAGTATGACCTGAAGCATTGCTGAAGAATGAAGCACTATATCCGGCCGTCTCCACGATTTTCTGATACTCTCTGGATATGCCCCTCGTCCAGGTAGGTCTACCGCCATCTCCCAGTCGTTTGCACAGTCAAGAAGAGATGGTAAACTGCTACTAGGTTTACTCGGTTTGGGGTGTGCTGACTTTCCTGCCCTCAGGAAGTATGTATTTGCGGTGCTCAGACTGGGTTTGCTATTCGCCTTCATCCTTGCCAGATCTATTGTTGCAGCAAGCTCATTTAGCACTTTGTTATGGCGCCAAGTGTATCGCCCTTGCCCTAATGACACCTTACACGCTGAGAGCACGTGTTCGAGTGTCTGCCTCCCCTGGCACATGGGGCACTGCTCATCATCCGACTTTCCCCATTTCACAAGGTTGGTGGCCGACGGTAGCAGGTCATACATTGATCTAACAACGAAGCTGAGCCTAAGAGGTGCCATATGCCATATATCATTCCATGTCAAGGACCTCTGCAGGGCTCCTTCCCATGCAGTCCATTGGCCTTGTTGGACCTGCTGCACTGCTTTTTGCAACCTCTTATCATTCTCAGCTCCTCGTATCTCCTGAACTACCATGTCTCTGCGCGCCCTGCTTGATGCCTTGGACCACCAGCGGATGTCTCCATGACCAAATCCCTGTCTGTTTGTGTGTATCCGATTACCTCCCTCAGTTTGAGTGACTCTTGGGCAGCATCAACAGCTTCTTCCACTCTCCACTTCCTTCCCGTTTTCAGTGTGGGCTGAATGGACTTAACCACGTCATCAGCTGACTCACGTAGATTCATTGCAAGCCTTGCCTTTCCAACTTTGTACTCTTCAACAACTGACTTGAAAGGAAGCAGAAGTTTTGAGTTTTTGCAGTACAGTGCTACATCTGACAGACCTGGTGGTACCCCTAGCCACTTTCTCATGAACTTGTTGACCTTCTGCTCTATAGCTTCCACTGTACTTGTGCTTATTTCATATATAAGCAGTGGCCACAGCAACTTCGGTATCAACATGAACTGGAGGCACCACAGTTTGAACTTCTTTGGTCTATGATCTGTAGCCCTCTGTCTGCCATTTCTATTGTCTGTTGCACTGCCTTTGAGTCTTTTAATGAGGCATCGTACACCCTGCCAAGACTTTAAGTGAAAGGAATCACCATTCTCTCAGTCTATTTATCGTGTGATACATATGCTTAAAATATCACATGAAAACATATAAATATCAATCTATATGTTTCATTATCTGTCCCTCCAACTTTGTCTTTACTGCTGACAAGATATATGTATGATTCTACATCTTGTATGGATGTATCTCCTGGTACAATCTAGTTATCACATTTATTCTCATAATCTTCAACAAGATATATGTACGATTCTACATCTTGTATGGATGTATCTCCTAGTACAATCTGGTTATCACTTATCACATTTATTCTCATAATCTTCAACAAGATATGTATGATTCTACATCTTGTATGGATGTATCTCCTAGTACAATCTGGCTATCATATGTCCCATTTATTCTCATAATCTTCAACAAGATATATGTATGATTCTACATCTTGTATGGATGTATCTCCAAGTACAATCTGGCTATCATATGTCACATTTATTCTCATAATCTTCAACAAGATATATGTATGATTCTACATCTTGTATGGATGTATCTCCTAGTATAATCTCGCTTTCACCTGACACTTTATTCTCATAATCTTGGTCTTTTCTCTGTACATTTTCAGACCCAAGTGCTGTTACCTCCCATCAAGTATTCTCATTTTGTCTTACATCTGGTTACATTTATGAGAGAAAAGCCAGGCTGCTGGCAAAAAACTAAATCAGGTGTCAGCAACCAGTCAATCAAGATCTAAATTAGGCATCAGCAACCAGTCAATCAAAATCTAAATTAAGTCTTAGCTCCAGTCAATCAAGATCTAAATTAAGTATCAGCAACCAGTTAATCAAGATCTAAATTAGGCATCAGCAACCAGTCAATCAAGATCCAAATTAAGTGTTAGCTACCAGTCAATCAAGATCTAAATTAAGTGTCAACCAGTCAATCAAGATCTAAATCAGGTGTCAGCAACCAGTCAATCAAGCTCTAAATCAGGTGTCAGCAACCAGTCAATCAAGATCTAAATTAAGTGTCAACCAGTCAATCAAGATCTAAATCAGGTGTCAGCAACCAGTCAATCAAGATCTAAATCAGGTGTCAGCAACCAGTCAATCAAGATCTAAATCAGGTGTCAGCAACCAGTCAATCAAGATCTAAATCAGGTGTCAGCAACCAGTCAATCAGGATCTAAATCAGGTGTCAGCAATCATTCAATGAAGATCTAAATCAGGTGTCAGCAACCAGTCAATCAAGATCTAAATCAGCTGTCAGCAATCAGTCAATCAAGATCTAAATCAGGTGTCAGCAACCAGTCAATCAAGATCTAAATCAGGTGTCAGCAACCAGTCAATCAGGATCTAAATCAGGTGTCAGCAATCATTCAATGAAGATCTAAATCAGGTGTCAGCAACCAGTCAATCAAGATCTAAATCAGGTGTCAGCAACCAGTCAATCAAGATCTAAATCAGGTGTCAGCAACCAGTCAATCAAGATCTAAATCAGTTGTCAGCAACCAGTCAATCAAGATCTAAATCAGTTGTCAGCAACCAGTCAATCAAGATCTAAATTAGGTGTCAGCAACCAGTCAATCAAGATCTAAATCAGGTGTCAGCAACCAGTCAATCAAGATCTAAATCAGGTGTCAGCAACCAGTCAATAAAGATCTAAATCAGGTGTCAGCAACCAGTCAATCAAGATCTAAATCAGGTGTCAGCAACCAGTCAATCAAGATCTAAATCAGGTGTCAGCAACCATTCAATGAAGATCTAAATCAGGTGTCAGCAACCAGTCAATCAAGATCTAAATCAGGTGTCAGCAACCAGTCAATCAAGATCTAAATCAGGTGTCAGCAACCAGTCAATCAAGATCTAAATCAGGTGTCAGCAACCAGTCAATCAAAATCTAAATCAGGTGTCAGCAACCAGTCAATCAAGATCTAAATCAGGTGTCAGCAACCAGTCAATCAAGATCTAAATCAGGTGTCAGCAACCAGTCAATCAAGATCTAAATCAGGTGTCAGCAACCAGTCAATCAAGATCTAAATCAGGTGTCAGCAACCAGTCAATCAGTATCTAAATCAGGCATCAGCAACCATTCAATGAAGATCTACTGGTAGATCCCAGTGAATGATTTGGTAGATCTTTAAGCGACTGTGGAGGGGGAGGGGAGAAAGAATTTTAAAACTTTTTTTTCTTTTCACAGATTGTTCTTGTATGTCAGTATGAGAATGTGTAAGCTTAACAAGTTTTCTTTGTAATAAATCAATTGCAAGAATTTTAATTATGCGTCTATGTACATTTTTGTCTAAGAAAGGGCCCATAGCCTTCATCAGACAATCAAAGGGGTCTGTGGCCTTCACTGGACAATCAAAGGGTAGCATGGCAGAAGAAAAGTTAAGAACCCTTGGTTCAAAGCATCATTTACAGATATTTAAAAGTAATCAAATACATAGAGGAGCTTCTTCTTCTTCCTCGTTCGTCCTGAAAAGGACGGTAATTGCGTTGTGTCTGTTTACGCCTAAGCTGTGATATCTGCACCTTTCGGTCGACACATCCGACTTCTGCACTGCATTTTTTAGGACCGGGTTTGCCTTCCCATTGCGATCCACACTCGCTCAGCCAGACTGCACTGCTGCAGACTGTTTCCAGGACCACCACGTGGAGGTGGAGTGCAGTCTTGACCAGCTCTGATTCGTTGGTCCTGACGCAGGCAGTCAAGCTATGAGTCGCTGACTGCGTTCTCTATTGATGCGTCTTTGGGTCCCACATAGAGGAGCGAAGATAGTTTGTGTTTGCGGCAGCTGAGAACACACAAAAAAAAACAATGCAGCAAGACTCACTCTGGAACAAATAGTCTTCAGTGTTCTGGTCTGGATTGTCAGCATTGCCCACGGCATCAAACGGTGACCTCCCTGCCAGCATCTCATACATCAACACCCCAAGAGCCCACCAATCAACACTAAAATCTGCAGGAAGGAATGGGAGTTGGAGAACAAAATAGATCATTACTACTACATCATAAATCATTATCTTCTTGCTCTTATGCATTAAGAATATAGATAAAAAATAATTTTCTTAGTTTTACGACGTAGTTAACAAATACTTGTAGAAAACTGGTTACACATTCTTCTTCTTCAAGTACCATGCCTAGTGGCATAGAAGATCATGTCTCTCCACAATTTCCGTCTCTAATACAATTTATCAATTCTGTTGTTGACTTCTTTCCATTCCACAATGTCAAACTGTCCAGTATTAGCTCTCTGTCTTCCCCTATCTTTTATTCCTTCAATTTTACCTGTTGTCACAATATATTCCAGCTTTCCTCTTCTCATAACAGAGGATTGCTTCTTTCTAACTTGTGAAATAAGTGTCCTTTGCGCATTGGCCTCTTTCAGGACATCCTCATTACTCTGTTTGGCTGTCCATGGTATTTTTAACATTCTTCTGTAAAACCACATCTCTGTGGCCTCTAGTGCCTTCCCTGCTTGTTTACTAATTGTCCATGACTCACTCCCATATGACAGGATTGGTTCTATATAACACTTTAAAGGTAAATAATAACTATTGCTCCCTCAGGCATGTCGCAAGAAGTGACTAATATGAGACCATGCATGAGGCTGGCAAGCTCATCCTGTAAAACAGATTGCTACAGAAACGTCTGCTCCAAGATCACATGACTAGCTTTGGTGCAGACTTCCTGCAAAGAGACAAGCTGTAGTGGTTACTCCATGCTCCATAATGAGAGATAATGGGAATGATGATATACATTTTTTAAAACAGGAGTGTAGCCCCCGTTGTGGCAAGGTCAGTCGGTTATATTAGCACGCGTGTCCAAATATAAAAAGACCTGAAATGTAGGACAGCAGACCAAACAAAAAAAAATAAGGAAATAAATATGATACATTCTCTTTGTAAACTATTTACAAAACAAAGAGGACCAAAAAAAAAATAAAGCAGCATAAAAAAAGTTGAATACAACATGTGACCAGGAACTGTCAAATCAAGTCAGATGTTATGGTAAGTTATCAAACATATTGGCCATTCATAGAACTTTGTAATGATGGACATAATAGTGACATGGATTAATGAAGTAAAGAGTTGTCTGGCCTTAAAAAAAAATTAGTGTAACTGGAAATTAGATTGCTGAAAAAATGTCCTATGATGTTGACTTTCCCTTCAAAATAAAATACATCTTCTGATTAATGACAAAGATAAACTGAATCTCACGAAGACACCAAATATCACATAATTAATCATTTCTTCTTCTTCTTCTTCCTCGTTCGTCCTGAAAAGGACGTTGGTCGCATTGTGACCGTTTACAGCGAAGCTGCGATATTTGCGCATTTCGGCCAACAAATCCAACGTCCGCACGGCATTTTTTGGGGACCAGGTTTGCCTTCCCTCTTCGATCCCTACAATCTCGGCCACACTGCAGTGATGCAGCCTGTTTCCAGGACCACCACTTGGAGGTGGAGTATGGTCTTGCTCAGCTCTCGTTCGCTAACCCTGACACAAGCAGTCAAGCTATGACTCATGATTTCATAGTATGAGTCGCTGACTGCTTCCATCTCTCTTGGTGCATCTTCAGTCCCAATAATTTCTTCAAAGCAATCTGTTTATTGACATTTTATTTACTTTATTTATATTAAGTCTGTAAATGTACCAATATATTAAGTCTGTAAATGTACCAATATATTAAGTCTGTAAATGTACCAATATATTAAGTCTGTAAATGTACCAATATATTAAGAAGTTAGTATAATTAGATCCTTTATTTTTTGCAACAAACTCTTGCCCCCTTGTAACTACAGTGGTGGTCAAGTCTTGTCACTCTCATGTTTTCCAAGATTTAGGGTAGATAACTGATATGGTTTTTGCTTTTCATATTCTTCTTTCTTAAAAATTCGTAATAATTCTTCTTTTCTCTTTTTTTCAGATGGCTGACATAAGTAATTATAGTTGTCAAGAATGACTTGTAAGAGTATGGGCTCATGAGCATTCATTCACAGGAAAAACAATGAAGGATGTGTGGAGCGATTTATGACTGAGTCGGTTAACGATTAGCTAAAAACTGGACGACCACCGACACAGCGGGAAAAACGGACAACAGTTGAAACATTCGCGCTCCAATCACTGCGGAAATGATCATCCAATCTTGGGATACCAAAAATGACAATACATGAAAACAGATCTTCAAATGAAGATAATAATTTGTCAATGAACTAAGTGATAACTATATGCAAAAGAGAAGTGAAGCATGTATAAAGTTACTTCAAAATATTTCAGATGATTTCTTAATGCGATAAAGTGTTTTTCTCAGATGAATGTACTACAGTATTTATTAAAGGGTAGAATTGAAACGTTTATTCTCAAGTAAAGGAAATCCACATTATTAGGAAGAGTTAGAGCATAATTAATCACATGTGGTGATTTGGGCAGCAACGTCCAGTAAGCACTTGAATGATTCTTATGGCACTGTGAATCAGCAGTGATACCTAGCACTATTTATGGACAGGTTTGTTCCAGAATTGCTTAGTCTGAATCATTTACTCAGCTGTTGCTTCCAACAAAGCAGAGCTCTAGACCACTATGTAATTAATGTAAGGGAATACTTGCATGAAGTTGTTCAGGACAGCTGGACAGGGAGAGAACCAGCAAATTTAATAGCACTACTTTATTGACCTCCCAGATGTTGTGACCTTCTTCTTGTAACAATGCACTTCTTCTTCTTCTTCTTCAAGTACCATGCCAAGTGGCATAGGAGATCATGTCTCTCCACAACTTCCTGTCTCCAGTACAATTTATCAGTTCTGCTGTTGACTACTTTCCATGCCACGATGTCAAACTGTCCAGTATTTGTTCTCTTTGCCTTCCCCTACTTATTTTTCCTTCAATCTTACCTGCTGTTACAATATATTCCAGCTTTCCTCTTATCATAACATGCCCCCAAAAAGTGGATTGCTTCTTTCTAACTTGTGAAATAAGTTTCCTTTGTGCATTGGCCTCTTTCATGACCTCCTCATTACTCTTTTTGGCTGTCCATGGTATTTTTAACTTTCTTCTGTAAACCCACATCTCTGTGGCCTCTAGTGCCTTCCCTACTTGTTTACTAATTGTCAATGACTCACTCTCATATGTCAGGATTGGTTCTATATAACACTGAAGAACTCTCTTTTTTACTTCCAATGACAAAGAATTGTTGCATAAAATACTCTTCATTTTATAGAATGCTACTTTTGCCTGAGCTATTCTGCTCTTCACTTCTGAGATGCATCTTTCATCCATTGTTATTAATGTTCCCAGGTATTTGAATTTATTGACTTGTTTTAAAACGGCTCCACTTACTTTGAATGTGCATTCTGGGGAAGCCCTTTTCTTTGAGATGACCATTACTTCTGTCTTTTTGCTGTTAAGGCTAAGGCCTTTATTTTCACTTTTAATCACTATTGTATCAACCATTTCCTGCAGCTCCTTTTCACTTTTTGCTATTAAGAATGTATCATCAGCGTATCTCAAGTTGTTTATATTATGTCCGCCGAATGATACTCCTGGCATGTCCTCTAGAGATCTCATTATTTTTCAGTGAACAGATTGAACAGATCCGGTGACAGCACACATCAATGCCCTGCCTGACACCCTATTTTTACTTGCTGAAACGTTCAGATATGGCTGCTAATTCTTACAGCTGCTGTTTGTTGCCAGTACATATTCTTTATTATCCTCAAGTCCTTTCCATCAATGTTGATGCTTTCTAACATTTTGATAATTTCCTCATTTTCACTTTGTCAAATGCCTTAGTGTAATCTATAAAGCACAAGTACAGATCTGTCTTCTCTATGGCTCTTTCTATTAATGTTCTTATAATATATATAGTATTGTTTGTGCCTTTACCTTCTACAAATCCACACTGCACTACAGGGCAAAATTAAAGACAGCACATCCAAGGAAAGATACCAAACAAGAGAACAGTTGAAGGAAGCCGTGAGAGTTACCTTTACCCAAAAAAACAAGGCTATGCTCCACAAAATATTGGCTGAAAATCATTTTATGTTTTGAAAATGATGGTACTCATGCCAACGTTATGGCCCATTAAATGGTCTTTATAAATAATATTTTTTGGGCATGTTATGAGAGGAGGAAAACTGGAATATTTCGTAACAACAGGAAAGATTGAAGGAAAAAGAGATAAGGGAAGAAAGAAAGCTAATACTGGACAGTTTGACATTGTGGGATGGAAAGAAGTCAACAAAAGAATTGACAAATTGTACTGGAGACAGGAAGTTGTGGAGAGACATGATCTCCCACACCATTAGGCATAGTAATCATACATGCCACATGCTATGGTTTACCCATAATCTGTACAAGGTGTTTGCATTTTCAGATGTGTACACCCTGTACATAATTTCTGTACAGGTTTTCTAACCCATTCCCCTTATTACTGTGTCTCAGAGTTCTTTTATTATGTCCTATTGAACACAAGATTTCCCAGTCTGTTAGTGATAATTAAGCACAGAAATAGACTAAATGATGACACCATCACATTATTTTTACAGTGTAAAATAAACTCAGACATTTATTGTTTGGGTTTTAAAATAAGTGAAGACCTGCTTTTAAAGGCAAAGTCCCCGTGCCTCATTTATAATGCAGCCCACTGTAATTGAAAATATTTTTACACAAATTAACTCTTTTGATATGTTTTTTTCAGTCTTTGTACAGGTTTTGTGGGTCTTTGTACAGGGTTTTGGATTTTTTTGTACAGGTTTTTCATCTCCGAGGTGTGGCATGTATGAGTACTTGAAGAAGAAGGTAAATAATATGCTGTACGGCTAATCCTGACTTGTGGAAGTGAGTCATGGACAATTAGTAAACAAGCAGGAAAAGCCCTGAAGGCCAGAGATGTGGTTTTACAGAAGACTGTTAAAAATGCCACAGACAGCTACAAAGAGTAATGAGAAAGTCCTGAAAAAGCCAGCGTGCAAAGGAAGATGTAACAACGTGAACGATTGAAGGAAAAAACAATAAAACAACTAAGTGAGAAGCTACTGGACAGTTTAACATCAAGGCATGGAAATGAGTCAACAACAAGAACTGATAAACAATACTGGAGACAAGAAACTGTAGAAAGGCATGATCACTTTCGCCACTATGCATGGTACTTGAAGATGACGTATGAATAAAAACAAAAATTTGATAGATCGTATTTTTACAACATAACAATCAATTAATTCAGGTTATCTACCCTCGTTCTTATTATATAGCCTGAATCTTAAAAAAAAAAACCATGGAGGTGACAAGACTTGTGGACTACAATGTTCATTATGTTTTTCTTTACTCACTACCTGAAAGGACATCGAACGGCATGAAGAGGCACATGCAAAATAACAGTACAGTAGAACCTCGATAATTCGAACATAAATAATTTGAAATGCAATAAGCGGAATGAGGCATTCGCCGCATTAGAGACTGAAATGGGTTGGTACGAACAACAAACTAAATGTTGTTCAACTCAACTACTCATGCTGAAAAAAGAGTGAGAGATCTGGCTGGAAAGAAACGAAATTAGAAAACCGTGCTGCAAAAAATTATTTTTGTTAAAGGCTTATACATAATATTCCACATTTTTCACCTTTTGTCATAATTCATTCATAACTCTCTGCTCCCTGAGGAGCATATGCCTTCAACAAACACATGCCAAGTCCTCCTGTCACGTGCCATCATCTCAAGTTCTTTCCACGTTCTCCTCATCATTTTCACCTCTGTTTCCAGCTCTCTTCTCCATGTGCTTCTTGGTCTACCTCTGCCTCTCTTTCCCTGGGGGTTCCAGAACAAGGACTGCCTTGTAATGCTATCAACAAGTTTCCTCAGTGTGTGTCCTATCCATCGCCATTGTCTTCTCAGCTCTTTTTTGTCATAATGATTTTGATTTTTTAGGTCATTTTCTTTATTTTACACAATTGTATAATTATGCTTGAAAGTTCCATTTATTCTGTTAACTATGAAAAAAAAAAACATGCAAATACAGCTTTGTGTTATTATTATTAAACAAAGTTTTCAGAACTGTATTTTTGATAAATTTGAAAATCTGAACTACTCCCAGTCCCCGTTACTTCAGATTATTAAGGTTCTACCACATATATAATAAATATAAATAATTATTATTTGTATGATAGTAATATGTCAGTCAATAAGACTAATGTAATACATAAATATGCATAAAATATGATAATTTACATTATAAAAGGACTTCCAGCACTGAGTTAAATCAGGTTAATACATTAGTAATACATAAATATACGTAATAATACATATAATTAATCTACAGTACTGAAGAAGAAAAAAATGTCAGGTTAATACATAATTAATATATGAATATAAATAATAACACACAAGATTAATCTACTATGCTAAATAAAATCAGGTTAACAAATATATATAGAATATAATAATTTTTATCACTAAAGGACTCAAGAACTAAGTTAAAATCAGGTACATAAGCATTTTTATATAATCTAACTTCTCCAGCAGGACTATAAAGAAAGGGATAGTGGGAAGATATGAATAACTTAAAGTGGGTTATGACCTGGGGTATAACAATTACTGGTAGATTAGTATGCCATGTGTTTAATCAGATCACATGTTAAGCAATGCTACAAGATCAGTGTGCCTGGCTTTTCGGCCTTAAATGTTTGAATGAACGGCAGTTTTAAAAGATTTCTTTTCAATTCTTAGTATTTTAAAATGTCTATGCCTCACAACGTAGGTGATATGGGAGTTTCTCATACCTTGGACACATAATAACAGAAGATGGCAGATGTAAAACTGGAATCAACAAGAGGAAAGGAACGGTTAAAGCTACATTCAACAACATGAGAGATTATTGCAGGAATGACAGTACAGAGAAATATTACTGCAGGTATGACAGTATAGAGAAATATTACTGCAGGTATGACAGTATAGAGAAATATTACTGCAGGTATGATAGTATAGAGAAATATTACTGCAGGTATGACAGTATAGAGAAATATTACTGCAGGTATGATAGTATAGAGAAATATTACTGCTGGTATGACAGTATAGAGAAATATTACTGCAGGTATGACAGTATAGAGAAATATTATTGTAGGTATGACAGTATAAAGAAAGATTACTGCAGGTATTTAGTATGAATAAGATTACTATAAGTCAGACAGAGAATGGAGAGATTACTGTAGAAATTAAACTAAACCTGGGTAGGTTTGGAACAGGGTTCCAAAGGTTGTTATAGCCGGAGTTGTAGTGAGGATAAGCTCTCACTGCAGATAAAATGCTTCAATGGCACGCGCCTCAAATAGCCTCTGACAACCAAGCCCAGCTCCCGGCCTTTATGTGTGGCTCGATTTGAACCCGGTGGAACAGTTTCCACTGACGGGAGAAGGGGTGAAGGCGAGTCACTGGTGCCTTAAAACCAGTAGCTTTGAGCAGATAGGGCTCGTGATCCTTGGTTGGTAGCCTATCTAAGAGAAGGTAAAACTCTGAATTCAAACTACCGCTGCCTAGCGGGAATATCCATTTATAGGAAAGGCTTCGGGAGTAAACACTCAGGATAAATCCGGAGTCGGAGTCCCTAAGGCAGTCTAATGTTGATTCAACATTATTGTGGCAACTCCTGCGATGTGGCTGGTACCAAACTGTATCGGCTACTGCCGTTCCTTTGGATCTACCGGCTGCGTGGAGAGGGGGAACATGCTGAATGGGCAACAGCTTAATCTCCATATAACTGTGCCCAAGCTCACGCCATGGAGAGGACACTCCAGCTTCACCCTATAGGTGTCGGCAAAACATGGGAAGTAGCAGTTACTGGTTATAAGCATTTTGCCCACTTGGCGTAGGGCATGGCACCAGGGGCTACTTCCGACAGTGGGAGAGGTTCTAGGATCTCACTGGACAGCTACCGCCCGCTTCAAGCTGGGCAGCCCCCAGTCAATTAGGTGTTGTCCCGCTACTGTCTGCTTTTTTAACCCTTTGAAAATAAAGTTTGTTCGTTCGTTTCCCCATTGGGTGCATGGGGATTAGGGTCAAACCCGAACTGTGGACAGAAAATTTTGCACCAAGCAATTATCACAAAACAACAAGTAATAGAAATAAACAAACTATCAGATTGGGATGCTGGAACATCCGGAGTTTGTTGACTGAACTATCCAAAAACCTACAGGACATAAACAATGTTATTTTATTGGCAAGGGAAAGACCTTAATAAAATTAGAGAACACGGAGTAGGTAGATATTACAGAGGATGGAGAGAGACTATTGTAGGTATGACAGAGGATGGAGAGAAGTTACTGTAGATATTACACAGAATGGGGAAATGATATTGTAGGTATGATCCAGAATGGACAGTAAAAAGCAGGCTACTATACTTGTGTGTTATATGAATCTATTTTCTGCAACGCATAAAATGAGAGAAGTTCAAGCCTGATACTACATGACTGTGGCACTGCTTCACACATATACACATCTTATTGTGCATTCGGAACATGTCATGACCACAGAATATGTCTATACTTCAAGAACATCTGCCTGGACTAAAATTGAAAAATAACACACAGAACCAAACGATGAACAACGCACTAAAAGTTTGGCTGACTTAAACGCTTCGTCTCTACAAGTGATAAATGGTGGCACATCTGGAAAACAACCTTGTAACATATTTTAGAGAACTCATTCCCCATTGGATATTGTTATTGTTAATTAGAATCGACCTCACTGCACTCCGGGCAAACCCATAGGTGCTCAGTCTCCCTCAGCAAATGTCGAAGAGTATGAGTACTAATTGTACCTGTAGCATGCTGGATATTACCTATTGGCAATCTCAAACAACAAGAGATTAGAGGAAAACTCTGGTGCTGGATAGGACACCATATGATATTGACACTCAGGGTGACCTGGAGGAAGGGAGGTTGGGGGTGTGTGCAAGCGCACGTGTGTGTGTGTGTGTGTAACAAACTTGCCTGAAAATACAGTGCTCTTATTCTTAATGAACAGTTTAGGATAATTCACTACTGTGTCTTGTAATAATTTATTACATACACGAGTAATAGAATTTTTATTTTATTTTTTATGAATTAAGTAATATTAAAAAATAAAGCCACAATCTGTACTACATTAGTGAAAGTTCACTACCTGATCTTCAAAAATGTTGAACAATGCTACATTAAACAAGTAGAAAACTAGACTTAGTCATGATCCACTCCCGTAGCGAGGCGGTGGTGCCATTTGGGTGGTCCTGGGTTCGAGTCTTGGGTAAGCGTATCCCTTCTGTTATTTTACTGTTGTCTAGTTTTCTACTTCTTTATTTCTTACAAACCTCTACACCTCACAGTAGAAGGGGAACGACTAAGTAAGTAAGTAAGTATTTCTTACAAGTGTCTGCAACATAGTCCATAAACTGATCCAAAAATGAGAAACTACTTTTATTGAGGGTTTGTGCACGACAGAGCATCTCTAGTGAATTACTAACGCGTTGGTATGATGTAGACTTGGAGATAAGAAAGTTGCCGTGAAAAATGGTTGTGTGACCACTGTGTGTGTATTCCAAATTGTATCTACTGCTGCCAGAGAGTTTTCATACAAGGAACTGTCTTGAGCTGAAACAGTTGCTTAATAGAAGAACTGTGCTCTATATTATATTTGATGGGAAGATAAAAAAATTTGATGTTTTCTAAGATGATAGAATGAGCTCATGCCTTAACAGCAGTCTTGATAAGTGACAGATATCAAGTTTGTTAAACTGTATTACGAGTAGAATGCAAGGTGATTTGCATGATGGTCAATGGAATTTATCTACTGGAACTATCTGTATTTTCAATTCAAATTGTCAATTCACTGTGCAGTATCTACCTAACCTTTGGATCAACTGAATTTGACTTATAACTTGAACACATTTGAAGATTTGTGTTCTACGTTACAATGTTCAGGTTTCAAGTTTTTTTCATTGAGGCAGTTATCACTATTAAAGTCAAACCAAGATCAGAAATCAATTATTAAGCCACACAAGCCCTCTCAACAGTAACCACAATACCATATCGAGAAGCTAAAACCATCATCTACAACAAATACAAAAACCAGTGGAAGGAGGAAGGTGATACATACAACAGAGATGACCCAATCCACCAACTTAACAGACACCAACAGACCATCATATTCCGCCTGAGAACTGTACACTGCAGACTACTGGGCCATCTCTATCACATCAGGATATCTCATACAAATGAGTGTCCATGCAGTACTGGAATCCAGACCCCCGAACACATTCTCCACAGCTGTCCAACCCATGATGACCAACGAAGTCTGACCTGGCCAGGGGTGCTGAGCTCAAGCAGAAGCTATGGGGCTGCCGCGCTGACCTGGAAAAGACTGCGGACTTCGTCCTGGCGATGAGCTTGCAGATCTAGCATGACTACAAACTGAACGCCGAAGAAGAAGTAACGACAATAAGGGTTGCGACCCGAGGTTTGGGAAACACTGCACAAGATGAAGACCAAATTAACACCGAAAACACAATAACACAGAACTTGTTCCAAAGACACTGGATCAATTTACCTTGGGTTAAAACTGATAAAAGCACCTCTATTTCTGCACCCGCTGTTCAATTTAGTAACATATATTCTAAGTTCTGAAAATTATTTCAACAATAAAACCAAACATAAATAACTACAACTCATCTATGATTAAAGTCACCAGCTAATTACAGGCATACTGAAACAAACATAAAACTGAATCAGTTTAAATAAGCAGGAACTGAGGTCTAGGAGTTATGAAATGAACAAAATTATATTCAGGGAATGTGCATTCTCAAATAGGGCAGGCAATGCAAATGTCATAGAGGAGAAATGAACAGCCCAGTACTGTAATCAGCAACAGACATAATTTGTAAACATCTCCTTACTGTATCACAAATAACTGACTGAAACTAGGTAAAATTTAAGAATATGAATTTGTCAACTTTTTTTTTCATCAGACTCAGTTTTGCAGTTACCTTTAAGAAAAAATACAAACAAAAACATAAATTGCTGCCTTATGAACAAAACTTAGGTTTCTTACCATGAAAATCTGGGTAATCAAATAATATTCTTTAAAATTTTAATTTTACCGGAATAATCCAGCTGTTATATAAAATTTCAAACCATAGTTTCCCGAGTTCATCAAAATTAATCTAGCCATATTACAGTAATCCTCATGGGTTCTGTTAATGTCTACACTAGATCTGTCCCAAAATATATCCATCAAATCTTTTTCTGATCATTAATTTCATATTTTAATGCAGCAATCCCCTCGTCTTATGCTGTTCGATTAGCGCTTTTTCGATACAGCACTGTTCTATTTTATGCCATATGCCCGTAATACGCTTAAAAGAATATGATCTTAAGATGTGCATTAAATTCGTTGGGAGGCAGGAATATAACTTTCACATGCTCATCAAGTTCATTCAGGGTGGTGGGATGGCCAAGAAGTACTGGCATTATTAGCATAATGAAGCATGACCCCAAAAAAAGAATGCAGTTCTATGGTAATCCGTAACATACAACAAAATCTTAAATGCTACAAGGTGCTCCTTGAAGAGAAAAATAAGGTGGCAAAGCAAAGCTTGATTCTTTTTTTTTTTTTTAAAGTCTCGAGTATCTTCTGTCCCCATTCATCAAGTAGCCATGCCTTCTACATCTGGAGACAGAAAATCTTTTTCAATACCTATAAAACCGTCTGCTAAGCAGTCGTCTGATGATGAAGACAACTGTAGCCTCAAGCGACAGAAGTAGCAGTGATTAAAGTCCTATAACATTTTGTATAAATATATTTTTTAAGTACAGTTCGTATAAATTATTTCCTTTGTGATCAATATTTCTTATAAGTAGTTAATAATTGTTGTTAACTTTGTGGTATTTGTTTTTTATCATTTTTTACTTAATTTAATACAGCTTTATGGACCTATTAGTGCACTGGCTTCCTAGCTCGGCGGTCCTTGGTTCGATGCCCAGTTGAGGTGGGATTTTTTAGACTGCAAATGGCTCCGGGGTCGACCCAGCCTCATGAATTGGGTACCAGAACAACTCTTGGAAGGTGAAGGAGGCTGACGTGATGCTGACCACATCACCCCTTGTGTGCCGATGGTCAAGAAAATATGAGCCTAACACCATATTCCCAATATGCCTCAATGGGCATGTAACGGGATCCTTTACCTTTTCTTTTATGGACCTTGGTAACAAATTCATTGATTGTTATTAATTCTTAAGGGAAATCAATTTTCGTTTAGCGTTCGATTTGTCAAGAACGAATTAACAGCGCTAAGTGGGGGATTACTGTACTAACAAAATCATTTTCCTAAAGTACTGCACAATTTTGGCTTTTCATGGCTTTATACATAAAAATATTTGAGTCCTGATACAGTTTTAACCTAGGCTCATTTCATTTCACCTCCCTGCAGAATCAAAAACAAAATGGCTGACTAATAAAAATACCATAGTCTTCCCCTCGGAGAACCTCTGGGGCAATGTAGTTTGGAGTCCCACAAAACGTGTTTGTTTTGTCGCCTGGTCCAAGGTTTTCCTAGAGATGGACAATAAAGGACAAAGTCTACTAAAAATCGGCAACAAAGAGCAAATTTAACCTCAGCTGAGCAAAATAGGGCAACGTTCTTCAACACACAAAAATAACAGTAATAAAGATTGAAGTCCTCATACATGTGAGTAGTAAAAGACAATAAGAACATCTCTACAGACTGTTATTCTTGGCATTCTGTTTATGGTCTCTGTTGCTGATGGCATGTCACAACACTGACAACATATAACATACGAGTTATAAGGGATAAACCTGAAGAAAAAAAACTTATAAATTAATGTTTTATAAAAAAAGGAAGCACAGAAGACAATGACTTATAAGGCCAGCTACTCTTTATATCTAAGCTCTAACATTAAAATTATTACATTTTCTTTATGCGTTAATAAATATCTAAGCTACGCATTACTAATGAGTTACTTTTCGTGAAGTGGTGTAGATAATGTGTTTTTGACCAATAACTGGGGGCTGCAGGTGCCTTAGAGCAACACTTACTTATATTAGAAAAGCATGCCATGATATGTATCTTCAAAAGCATCTTCACATTAAAAAGCATGTTCATTTACTTATATTAACAAAGGTAAAAGATGGTCCCATAGCAGATGCTGTCACAGGAGTGTTAGGTGTTAGAGACTTCACTACACTAAGTCCAACTTTTTTAAGAGGTGGGGTGACCATTTCCCTTCCTCAATGCCTTTGTCATTTCCCAATTCATGAGCAGAGTAAAGTACCCATTTACAGCTGAGAAGACTAGATTGTGACGTCACCAGGTTTTGATTCTGGAACTTGGTAATTCGCCGTAGAAATGTCAGCGCTCTAACTGCTCAGCCAATCAGATCAAGCGGATGCTTTTACTTATATTAGAAAAGCAAAAGAAAATGCAATACACTCGGCTCACGAACGAAAACTTCAGCTCCCTGCAACACTTCAAGGCAATAGTGGATCGGAAAAGTAAGTCAGTAAAACAAAAAGCATGCTGGCCTTATCAAGTCACGATAATATTTTCCAGGACATCGTGTGCAGTAACTCCATGTGCAAGCAAATGGAAACACACACAGCTTGTCTGAAATAATTTAATCTGTCCTGTACTGAGAATGAGTGGCAAAACACAAACTGAGAAACTGTTCAATCATAAAATTGTGCATATAATACTGCCTTGACCTGTAGATAGGATGACAGAAGTCAAATTAGTAAAGACAACATACAATGAACCACTGCAAAAGTTACATATTACTCAAAAATATGTGTTCAATTGTTTATTATTGTAATTTCTCAGACAAGATAAAATATAATTTATGACAGAAATAAAGCAAGACTGAAATAAAGATAAAATTTAAATGTCAAGTTCCATGGACAACATTTTGCTAGATGCCTTCTTATATTTTATGGACTTGCATCAAATCTACAAAATAATATTATCCTGTACTGTAATCAAACATGTTTGTCTATTGTGATGCATGTTTAACTATTTGAGACTTAAACTTTTGCTGAGATATTCTCCATCATAACATAGTATGTGTGAGTGTACAAGAAAAGCTTGCTTCTGTCTTTATATTATACAGGAAAATTCTTATACTCCAAAAAACATTACAGCTTAAAACATATGAACTCAATGGTTCAAAAAGACTTCAAATTTAAAAGTCCAAATTGTCAAATGACAATAAGTTACTTTCAACAATGAGTCTGTGCTATAATTTTTTTATTTAGTCAATATTAACTATACTTATAGATTAATGATACGACTGAACAAACTTTTACACTTTAAGCCATAAACATGCTAACCACAGATAAAAGCATATAACATAAAAATGAACAAATGTGCGTGGACAGCAATCTGAAGAAGTGAGGGAAAAATGGACAGAAACAATGTTTTCATTACTCTCTCCCCTTTTTTCTTACCATACTCTTCTCCCCTCAAAATTTCTGGTGCTATGTAGTTTGGTGTCCCACAGAATGTTCCGGTTGTATCGCCTGGCTTTAATCCTTCCTGAATATTTACCATGGGTTTGGTTATAGGAAACAGTGCAATGACAGGTCAAATAATGATAACATTAAATAGGTTCAGCTTTTTTTTAAATGGCCATAGGGTGATCAGTTCCCTCACTCGCTGCCTTTGCCGTCCCTAAAACGAGCAGAGTTTACAACTGGGTAGACTGGAGCATGACACTACCAGGTTTCAAACCCAGTAATTGTACCATGAAAGGAAAATGCTCTAAACGCTCAGATGATCGGATGCTCAGTGTATGATTATACAGGTTAAAAGGAGGAAGGCAAAGACAGAAGCAAATAACGTGCATGCAGCGTAGATGAAGTAGATGTCCAGACATTCCTAAACAGATGCCTCTGCTGCACCCTTCATATCAAACAACTAGATATGATAACAAACACAGACTTGTGAAACAGAACCAGATAAAGAAGAATATAACCGTAGATTCAAACTGAGAAAACAGGGATGAAAAGGTCACAGCCTCAGGAAACAATTGAACAGAGAGCAGCATGGAGAGATCCTGGAAACTGCAACGAAGGTGAAGTGGGTTCAATTCTCAGCACACGCAGAAAAATCACCAGCAGGCTGACACTTGGGAGTCATGAGCGAAGTGCCCATTCCCTCCACCCCTTTAGAGTGTCTTTCTTCTTCTTTGATTCTTAGCCGCCGACTGTCAAAGCCGTCAGCGGCCATCACACCTGGTGGCATCTTTTAGGGCAGCAACGAACTGCTTCCACTTTGCTTGGTCGATTGCCATCTTTTAGAGTGTAGCGGAAATAAAAGGGCCACAACACATGTCTGACAGGGGAACCTTCTTATGATCAGACTGCCTCCTGTTGTAATGATCTGTATAGAGTTTCTTATAATCAGATATACCCCTGGCTCGAACCAACGGTGGAAGAGAAGAGTGAGGAAAAACAGGAAATGAATAGTGGAAGAAGGAGCCAAAGCAAGAGGGATATCACAGGCAAAGCTGAATTTTTAAAAAAATGCAAAAAACAGAAATCAATGGGCAGCACAAGCTGGAGCCCTATGTTCCACAGGGAACATTAAGGATTGATGAAATGACGATACTATAAAAGGTGAAGGATGAAAGGTCAATTTGTGAAAGGATAAATGGTACAGGTTGAGAGATGATGGAGAGGTATTACTGCACAACTTCAAAAGGTAAGAATGTTGACGATAATGTTAATTATTAAAATATGATGTCTGTATTTGACGTCAATGATGCTGTCAAAAAATGATGGCTATTAAACATATATTTATAACAGTGACAATAACATACAGCAAACAATGAAATCAAATTTAAACAAACTAATAAAGTGCCACACCATCTGCTCAGAGAATAAAGTTTCTGTTTCACTGCTATAGTCACTAGCAAAGCTGTGTCTGTTTTTTTCCAGTTGTAAATGGGTACCTAACTCTGCTTTTGAATTAGGAAAGGCAAAGGTAGTGAGGAAGTGAAATGATCACTCCACCTCATAAAGCTGGACCTAGTATAGCAAAGTCTCTAACCCTTCACTCCCTGATGACAGTTTCTGTTATGGGACTACCCTTAACATTACTTTTAATGGGGGAAATAAGCGATTGCACCATGACTCATAATACATATATTGCATCAGATATGTATTGTTTTTGTTGATCAGAACTGACCTCATTGCACTCCGGCCAAACCCATATGTGCTCAATCCCCTCAGCAAACGTCGAAAGGTATGAATGCTCTGTTCCTGTAGCACACTGGTTATATACACGGCGGATGCATTCTCTCAAATGTCCATCTCTGCTAGTCTTACATCTGATGCCAAATTCCAGCAATCTTAGCCTTATTGATTCATCGTTTGCAGTATCTTTTTCTAACAGGCGATCAGTAATTGTCTTCAATATTTCCTCTTATCCATATCCAATGTTCCCACTATGGGTACTCTCGAAGCTAGTCTGTCAGCTCTCTCATTGCTGCATAACCCTGCATGGCCAGGACAGTAGATCCACACCAGTTCCTGAAGATTTGAAGCTTCTATGGATATTTTCCATTCATGCCGGAGCCATCCACTTTGGACCTTCCGAAGCATGGATCGAGAGTCTGATACACTAACTGCCCTTGTTGATGGCCATCTCAGGGCTACAGTAGCTGCCTCTATTTCCATTCTCATGCTGGAGGTTGTTGTAACTAAAAGTGAACATCTGTACTCTAGGCCAAATATGTTAAAAGATAAGTTGAACGATAGCGAGATCAGTCATTGGTCATTATGAGGTAGTACTTCTCGGCAGATTCTTCTTCCTTGTTATTGTTGAACAGAAGTAACACCTTTGCACTCTGGGCAAACCCATAGGTGCTCAGTCTTTCTCAGTATATGTCGAAGAGTGTGAATGCTAACTGTTACTGTAGCTCACTGGTTATATACACGATGGATGCATCCTCTCATATGTCCATCTCTGCCAGCCTTACTTGATATTTTAGTGGAATGTTCATGCTCTGGTTAAATTTTCTGTTAATTTCTCTTAATTACTTACTTACTTAGTCATTCTTCTTCTACCGTGAGGTGTAGAGGTTTGTAAGAGACAGCTCCATACTATCCTATCGGCTGTCTTCCTCCTGGCTTGGTTCCATTCTAGTCCTCGGTCCTTCAAAGATTGTCTAATGCTGTCCTCCCAGTGGACTTTGGGTCTTCCTGGAGGTCTGGATCCTTGTCTCTTAGTTTCCCGTGCTTGCCATGGTAGCCGATCTTCTCCCATTCTGCAGACATGGCCAAACCATCTCAGTTAATTTCTCATGATGTCTAAATATCTGTCTGCCTCGTATCTGAACAAGCAAACGTACAGCTTTCTTTATTTATTCGAGGACTTCCTTGTTTTATTTTCTAATGTATACACAGCTTCTTTCTTAAGAACAACTTCTACAATGCCTCAAAATTTTTTCCTGTTTGTTTCTCGTCCAGGTCTCACTTATACTAAATAATATCATAACAAAGTGGGGGTCTATGTAGATACAGGTCTATATCATTTTATCCAAACACCCGAAAACCAAAATATTCTTAAAATCAAAACTTTCTTTGGGCTACCTTTCTATCACAATTTCTGACTATTTTGGGTGACTGTGGGCTATTTTTGAACACATATTTTGTAACTTTTGGCTATTTTAAAACACATTTTGGGCGACTGTGGGCTATTTTGGGTTACTTTTCTATTGCGATTTTGGTGACATCTGAAAATAGAAAAATTTCAGTGTCCAAAACAAAGCTGTCCCCGAAGATTTCAGATAAAAGGATGCAGACGTGCACAAAAATAGAATATGACGTCTGTAACCTCAAGGATGCCATACAAGGAGACTAACATGAGGTTGTACATTGGGCTGGCAATCTCATCATGTAAAACACATTGCTATAGAAACTACCACTCAAGGAGCATGTGAATATCTGGTGCAGGCTTCCTACAAGGGGACCAGCTTAGTCGTTGCTACATCCTCTACAAGACATGCAAAGGAAAATGGTGATGATAGTAGTATACAACTTCCTTCTTCACATTTTCTGACAATCGTGCGCTGGTATGAGCACTTTTCATTCTTCGGAAAGAGTAGATTATTTTTGTACTTCTACACGATTTCAGATATACATCATGCACGAGTGATTACTACCCCTCCCAGGTCAGATAAATCTCAAGTTGTTTAAACACTATCCAATCTACAAATATTGCAAGTGGGATTATTTCTTTCACTGACATATCCCTTACTTCTGACTTCCTATTGGTTAACATTCAACCTCTACTGGTGGTGTCTCTGCTTAGAAGATTTTTCCTGTTTTGTAAAATGCATTCAATTTCTTTCCTTTTCTTCTATTCATACTTATGAAGTTTGTCTCCAATCCCCTTCTATATACTTCTCTCACTATTCACTCTATTTCTTTTACCCTTAAGGATTCAGAAGAAGGACTGCCTTGTACTCCAATCAGTTGTCTTTCTCAATGTGTTACATATTTAATGCTAAAGTCTTTCATTCACTTCTTTTTCCACTGTTGTCTATGTGGTTCTTTCCATCAGTTTCACACTGACGATCCTGTCAAACCATTTTAATCCTTCTGTTCCTTGTGTCTCTGTTCATGTGAAATTCCTTTTCCTTTAATGAACTCATTTTACTATTTCTGCTTCGTTCTTGTTTATTGATCAGAATCAACATCTCTGCACCCTGGGCAAACCCATACGTGCTGAGTCTCCCTGAGCAAATGTCGAAGGGTATGAAAGTAGCGTACTGGTTGCATGCATTAAGGATGCAACCTCTCATACATCCATCTCTGCTAGTCTTACATTTGATGCCAAATTCCAACAGTCTTAGCCTTGACGATTCATCTATTGCAGTGTCGTTCTCTAATAGGTGATCATTAATTATTCTTAGTATCTCTCCCTTATCCATATCCAACATCCCGACAAAGGGTGCTCTCGAAGCTAGTCTGACATTTCTCTCATTGCCGCTGACCCCTGTATGACCAGGACAATAGATACCCACACCAGTTCATGACGACTCAAGGCTTCTATGGATATTTACTATTCATGCCACATCCATCCATTCTGGACCTTCCAAAGCATGTTCTTGCTTAATATTCTTAATATGGTCAACCGTGTCACATTCACAATGTGACTCTGAAGACTACTTTTTAAAATGTATTTCACATCATCATCATCACGACCATGATCATCATCGGTGCCTCTCAGCTTAATGTGGAGCACAGACTTTCAACAAACTATAACCCAAGCGTCCCTGTCCTGTGTCATCCATTTAAGGTCTTTCCTTGTCTTCTGTATTTCTTTCATGTCCGTCTTCAGTTTTCAAAAGTCTGTTTTTTTTTGTTAGTCTTTTTCTACTTCTCATACACCGGGGATTTCAGAACAGGGGCTGCCTTGTAATGCTATCAACTGATTTTCTCAATGTTCGTCCAATCCAACCCCAGCGTCTTCTCCTTACATCTTGTTCCACTAGTACGAGGGGCGTTCAGAAAGTAATGCACCACATCGTTTTTCTCAGGAGCTGTTTATTCAAAAAGCATGAAATTTATACACAATATACATGGATATGTCATGTAAACATCGGTATTATTCAACATAATCCCTATCAACTTGTACGGCTTTATGCCAGCGCGAAACAAGTGCATGTATTCCTAGCCCGTACCAGATTTTGTCTTGATCATGTAGCCATTTCTTCGCTGCATGAATCATTCCTTCATCATCTTCAAACCTTGTCCCACGGAGTGCATCTTTAAGTGGACCAAATAGATGAAAATCAGAGGGTGCCAAATCGGGACTATAGGGTGGATGGGGTAGTACAGTTCAACCCAATTTGGTGATTGCTTCCCGTGTTGCCAGATTGTGTGAGGTCGCGCATTGTCGTGAAGGAGAAGCAGGTCTGTTGGATTCTTGTGCGGCCGAACTTTGCAAAAACGTTGATTGAGTTTTTTTCAATGTCTTAATGTAAGCTTGCGAATTGATTGTCTCTCCTCTTGGCATAACGCAATGCAGACTGTAAGGTCAATTGTTGAGTAGTGATTCGCCTATCAGTAAGAATAATGCCCTCAGCGCATTTCAACATTTCTGCGTTGGTGGCTGTGGCAGGACGTCCACAGCGCGGCCGATCAAGCAGCTCCATAACTCCACTTCCTGATTCTTTGATTCTCTGAACCCAGCGACTGACTGTACTCCTGTAGCCTGCAAAACTTCCATCCACATCACATAGACGCTTGTGAATGTTCACAACAGTTTCCTTCTCTGCAACGAGAAATTCTATCACAATTCGCTGCTTATAACGCTAGTTGCTAACACGCTCCATTTCAACGGTTTAGGGCAGCCGTATTATTTGGCCGGTTGCGGTGCAATTTGGTGCACACAATAGGCACATGCCATATTTGAAGTGTGCAAAATGTCATGCTTCTATCTTCATTATTAGCTGAGAAAAACGATGTGGTGCATTACTTTCTGAACGCCCCTCGTATTTGTCTGGTTCTTTACATCAGTTCCACATTAGTAATCCTGTCATACCATTTCAATCTTTTTACGCTGTGACAGCACTCATTAATGTCATTTTTGGTTGTCATTTTTGTTGTTGTAAAAACAGCAACACTGTAACTTATCAGGCATGTCATAGAAGGTAACTAAGGAGGGCTAGGCATGGGGCCAGCTACCCCATCCTGTGCAAATTTAAGCCACAAAATCTTCAGCAGATAACGTGATGATAATTTTAATATTTCGGCAGTGTGATGGTAATGAATTATTCCTGTAATGTAATAAATACTGAATCATAAGTGGTAACATCTTGCTGGTACCATAGTTTGCCTTTGGCAGGTTGGTAAGGTTCATTTCAATTGTTTTACCAGACTCTGTGGGCTTTTCTGCTTTTGTGTTTTTCAAAACATTTATATTTTCTTTCCTCATTAATAAACAAATACAAATGTCACTGAGAATACATAACAAATTTCACTGAAAATATGTAACAAATTTCACTGAGAATATGTCACAAAATTCACCGCAAAGTGTTACAAATGTCACTGAAAATATGACACAAATTTCACTGAAAATATGTAACAAATTCCACTGAAAATGATGTAGTTATAAATATCTTAAACAGTGAATCAAGCTGCCACCTTATATACTATGAAAAATTAAAATATACTAATATTCAGTCATTGTCTGGAATTTCAGTGTAAGAGAAGTAGATGTCACCCACACACACACATTAAGAATTGGAGGACCTCGTTTCCTTCATGGAAGTACCTAGGTTTAATTTTTATATTTTTTAATATTTATTTAGGTTCTTATGTGTCCTATCTAGCCTTCACTTTCTTTCCTTTCCCTGACGAAGGCCTTGTGGTCGTAACGTTGGCTATTTTCTTTGTCTTTTGTCCTCGTAAGACGAATTACCTTTTTTCGATTTTTTTTCACACCCATCCATTCTTCTCCATTAGTGTGACAATCCAGGGTGCATCTTACAAAACTCTGAGTTGAGAAAATACAGCGTTTCAAGAAAGCTCTTCCAAAAATATTATTGGAAGTCTCATAGAGAGAACATGAAAGATTCCATTTTTGTTGTCTTAAAATGTGATAACCAGAACAGATTATGTTAGTTACATATTTTTTTCACTTCAGAAATATTATGAGAACAATATTTCCTTCTTCTAAGCAGACTTTCAGATGCCATCTTGACTACGCTTGAAGAAAAAAGTGGCTAGCCATGAGGAAAGTATGACAGCTAATTCTGTTTCTGCTACTTTTTTCTTTCCACTTGAGGTTTTAACCTTCTTGTGGCGAGGCACTTCACTTTCAACCTAGACCAAAGTCTTTTGGTTATATAAAAATGCAAGTGCCATTCACAAATAAGTGAACAATGTCAATTGTAGTACAGTACTGAAGAATACTTAGCCCTGAAAAGGACAACAAGTGTCTACCAGCTAGTATGGCAAAGTCTTGGAATATGCAAGTTCTGAAAAGGACTGCTAGCCCTAGCAGCGTTGATAAATACTAAGTCCTGAAAAGGACTAATACTATTAATATGCAAGCAAGATAATATCTATTAAAATACTAGCAAGATAATAGCCCTGATACGGGCTAGTCCTGACAAGGACTGCTAGCAACACCAACGCTGCGTACGCTGCCTGGAACAATCCTTCTGCTATCACAAAATGTGAGATGTGATGAATGTAACAGGTTACATTAACCAGGATCATGTAAGACACAGGACTAACCTTGCACATGCCGTAGTCAGTAAGTTTGATGTGTCCCTCCGCATCTAATAAAACATTGTCCAACTTGAGGTCTCTGTACACAATACCTGGAAAGATGTAGAAAATTTCATCATCATCATCCCAAAGGAGCTCATGCCTTCAACAAACTTATGCAAAGTCTTCCAGTCCCGTGCCATTCACTCAAGGTCTTTCCATGTCTTCTTCACCCCCTACATATCTGCTTCCAGCTCCCTTCTCCATGTGTTATTTGGTCTCCCTCTAACTTAGGTTTCTTAACTCTTTCATTTCAAGTGCTTTTTAAAGTAATAGACTCTTGGTAGTTATTCTCCATACATTGTTGGTAGTTATTCTCCATGCAGACTCTTGGGAGTTATTCTCCATGGAGATTCCTGGTAGTTATTCTCTATGGAGACTTGATAAATAGTCTCCATGGAGACTTTTGGTAGTGAATCTCCTTGGAAACTTTTTAGTTATTCTCCATGGAGACTCTTAGTAGTTATTCTCTATGGAGATTCTTGGTAGTTATTCTCCATGGAAGCTCTTGGCAGCCAGGGATCCAGACCCCCAGGACGACCCAGAGTCCGTTGGGAGGACAACATTAGACAATCTTTGAAGGACCGAGGACTAGAATGGAACCAGGACAGGAGGAAGACAGCCGATAGGATAGTCTGGCGCTCTCTCTTCCAAACCTCTACACCTCACGGTAGAAGGGGAACGACTAAGTAAGTAGGAAGCTCTTGGCAATCTCCACAAGGACTCTGTAGTTATTCTCCATCAAGACTTGGTTATCTCCATGGAGTTTATTTTAATAACTGCTTAGAGCGATGAAGAGGAAAGAACCTGAAACATAGAGATTTTCTGTAAAAATTATTAATTTTATGCAGGCAGATGACCTAGAAATCCCCTGGCATAAATTTAAGGATTTCACAAAAGCAGCTGCCACAGAAGCATGTGATGAAGTCCGACTTGAGAAGAAGGGGAAAAGGACACCTTAGTGGACAGAGGAAGTTAAAGAGAAAATAAGAGAAAAGAAAATGGAATGGAAACAATACTTAGAAACATAGAGAATATGTGATTCTAAGAACAAAGTCAACGAACAAGGTGCAAGCAGCTACACAGAAATCCTGAGAAGAATTTGGAGAAAAGCTAGAAAAAGATGCTCAAGAAAACCAGACATTGTTCTGCAAGACCATAAAGAACATGAAGAAGAAACAACAGTGTCCTCTTAAATTTTTAAAAGACAAACAAGATAAATTGCTCACTGCTCTAAGAAAGTGATGGAAAGAATATTTCTCAGAGCTCCTTGGTGAGGAGCACGGCCCATCTTTATAAATGATAACCACTATAACAGAAGAGGAAACCAATGGTAGTGAAGATGTCATCAAGCTGGAAAAATTGAAAGCAGCACTTCATAAAATCAAGATGGACAAAGCAGCAGGACATGATGGTATAAAGCCAGAAATGGTTAAGCAGATGGGAGCAGCAGGCAACCTATTGCTCTTCAGGGTCCTACAGGCAGCCTGGTGCAACAAGACAATACCACAGGATTGGGAGACTGCCATCATAAAACCCATATTCAAAAAGGGAGACAATCAACAATGTGGAAATCATAGATGCTGTCATAACATGGTCTATTCCTCTCCCCATCTTTGTCTCCCTTCCCCTCCCTTCTTCTTTATTCATCAGTAATTTTCATATTACAATACGGTCTTTTCAGCGCTTTGGTCAGCGTTTCTCTTTCTTAGACATCACAGCGCATACTAATGGTCACTGAGCAAATATAGTGTAAACCCATGGTTATAACACATGGCCAGGCAATATACCTTTGTTAAGAGTATCAAGGCATCTTAAAGTCTAGAAGCCTCCATCGCTTCATTGCATCCTATTTGATGGACATAATGGAAAATGCCAGTGTTAAATTTAATTCTATAGGTCAGTACCTGTGTGTTAAAGACTTTATATTCATTGAGGGTTCGATAAATGTTTAAAGCTCTCATATGTTTGCCTGAGATTTTCAATCGTGCATCTGAGCACAGCAATGATATGTTTTGTAACGTTATTTGCGTACAGCTGTGCACCAGTTTTAAACGGGGCATGGCGCGGTATGACGCAGTGATTTGTTTAGATACGGACTATGTCCTTGAGGCAGATCCAGATATCCATCGTCGGGTATAGACGTTATATTTTTTCGTGTGCTTATCCTAAATCTAGGAAAGACACGGTTATAAAGTAATTATGATCATCTGAAAGATGAAAATGCTATTCTTGAGTGAACTATGCCAAGAATATTTTATTGTCAATATTTAGCCAGGAACGGCTCGTTTGTAGTATCTAGCCTCTGATACTTAGTCTTCTGAACCATTACGGCAGAGCTTCAGCCTTGACCAACTATGTCGGCTGCTAGTGCGTCCAGTTAACGCCAGGAGCTATTGGGATCGTATTTTAATATATACATATGCTCAAAGATTTAACATGGTCGTTTTTGTAAACCCATGCATCTTACCAATACGTTGCCGTAGAGCTTCCGCTAATCCTGATGTGGCAGCGGCTAGTGCGGTCGGTCAACGTCTGTTCTGAACCACTGTAATGTATCATCAAGAATAAAATATATTGTCGTCACCACAAGTACAGCTTTTATCCATTGCCTGTTGGTTATGCTGCATTGATCCATCCTCCAGAGTTACCGGGTTCCGTCATTATTAAACAGATCATCAACATATGCCAAAGTATGGCCCACAAGATATTCGCGACATTCAGAAATATGCCGGCCACATTAGTAAGCCTGACCAATGACAACATAAGATACGAAAACCCAATGGTAACAGTGTGTGCCTGTGTCCGGAGTAACCATTAATTACCGCATGGTGAAGCTTTCCCGCATGATACACAGGTCAAGATTGCATCACTACTAGCTCAGATGCCGGGGAGAGAATTTACGTGTGATTACACTGGAACACCCATTACCCACCAAGTGACGTGAGCAATGGCGATAAACCAACGAACGATCTAGAACATGTGAGAAATCCATAAAAATCAGAAGCTTAACCCAAACGCCACTTACACCTGAAAACCTGTGGAACGATTGCATCTAAATGACGAGGAAGTCCACATTACAAACTCTTTGGTGTTAACCAAGCGGTATAATATGATTTCACTCTGTTCAGGTTTCTGAGCAGACAACATTCGCAGTTGCAGAATTCCATGTCCAGCGCCTGTTGGTAACAGACAATCAGTCTTTTGACCTATCAGCAAAATCTAAAGCCAGAGATCTCGTCAACTCCTAAGCCCACAGGGGCCTAGATCAATGCTCGCACATGTAACGTCAAATCACTGCTGGATGACAGCACCTAACAACCTGCGCCAAGGCTGACAACACAGGATTACAGCTAAGTCCAAAAAGCCTAAGGATTATTTTTCCTCCAGATATCCCAGAGATCTTACTCAGAATTTTGAACAGAACTTTCACCCAAATAATAACGGAATTCTATTTAACTCTTTCCGTACGTAATTATTTTCAGCTCTGGACGGAATTATTTTTAAGCCCCAAAAATTTACACATACATAATTTACGTTTACTGACAATGTGTGTCTAATCATGAGTTAAGTATAACATATTATATATCAAATTAAAGTACATTGGATGAACAATATAAATCCATATGCCTTTCTAGCTAATTTTATGTTATGTTTATGTTATAACAGATAACATGTACACGGAAAAAAGATAACTTGAAATTTTGAACAAATATTTTCGACTTACGTAAGGCTTGTAACATAAATTGTTATCACAATACAGTTTCACTGCTCTCTTTGTGCAGGTAATCCATTTAGAAACACAGAAAAAGTAAGAAAGTTATGGTTGATCACACAGTTTGTTCACTGTTCACATATTAGTAACATATCCTGTGTGTTTTTCGGCCATTATGGCGATACGACAAAACACGATTAAAGATGAAGATAAATGTGAAAAAATCCGTTCAAACGCAAATAAAAGACGTTGAAGCTTGTTGAAATTTGCCCAGTTTTGTGTTTACTTCCGTTCGAGATAAATTCCGGGCAGTATAAAATATCAGAATAGAAAGAAACAATGAAATAAATCAGCGTCTTTTAAAAGATCTTACATCTACAGCGTTCAGCCTTTGCATCTATTATTAGATCTTGCGTACGGAATCAGTTAAAGTGCCTTCCTGATTATCAAAAGTGAACTTTACAAGCCATAACGATCGACACTCTCATAATAGTCACACCAGTGCTAATGATGACTAGTAGGACAAACAAGGACTTGTAGTCATTCTGTGTTTATGACCATATTATTTTTGCATACATTTTCATTTTTTACTTTGTGTCGTATATGTGGTTTAGGGATTAAATACCTGTACATAAGTTATACCCTTTACCAAGTGGTCAAGTGAGTTTCTTACAAGTACTGTATTATAAATCCATTTTTGTGTCATTTCCTCAGTATGAGAGGATGGGGGCTTAATAATAATTATAATATTCAGTAAGAATAATAGGGGGAGATTTGTCGCAAGGAAACAGAATCCATTCTCAAGTGCCCTTCTGAGACGGTATCTCTTTGTGAGAATATTCGTCTTCCTATTTACCTCTTTACTTGTATAGGAGTCTAAAATTTAACGAGTCACTTATGAGATCCTATATATCTTTCTTACATTTCTTAATTTACATCTATCTTGTCCAACCGTGCCGTGACAATTAATGTCCAGTTCAGGATAATGGCGCGACAGATGCATATCCCTTTTAGTGTCACTGGTAAAATTTACAAAAACCATGGTGATATCATGAGAGGAAAAAAGAATCAGATTATGATGGGAGAACAGGTCCTGGAGCAGGTCAACCACTTTAAATACCTTGGAGCTGTCACAGACTGGAAGGGAGGCATCAAAGAAGAGTTGGCTACCCGAAGAGCAGCAGGTGGGAGATTTCTTTCAGGCCATAAATCGAGGATTCCTCAGCAAAAGAGACATTGGCAAGAAGATGAAGATGGCTGTACCTATGTCCCAGTCTTGACTTATGGATGCGAGTCATGGGCAATGACTACAATCCACAAAAGCCAGCTCTATATTTCAGAAATGAGATATTTGAAGAAAGTGGTTGAAGTAACAAGATAAGACATGTTCCGCAATCAGACGAAATGTCATGGACTAAAAACCCAACTCCTGCAGACCCAAGTAGAACAGTCCCAACTAAGATGGTTTGGCCATGTCTGCCGAATGGAAGATCGGCTACCATGACAACTATGGGAAACTAAGAGCCAGGGATCCTGACATCTAGGAAGACCCACAGTCTGCTGGGAGGACAGAATTTGATGATCTCTGAAGGACTGAGGACCAGATTGGAACCAGGCCAGCAGAAAGACAGCCGATAGGATAGAATGACACTCTCTCTGGCAAACCTCTATACACCCATAGGAAGAAGAGGAACGAGTAAGTAAGTAAGTTTATACAGGACATAAACTTCTTAACTTAAAAGGCTGATCAAGCAATAAGAAGATGTTCAACTTACCTCGCACATGTAAAAAATTGAGTGCCAGACAAATTTCTGCAGCATAAAATCGAGCATGCTCCTCCGGGAGCCGTCTTTGTCTCTGCATGTGGAACATCAGATCTCCTCCATTCACAAACTCAATAACAAAGAACAGCCTGGAAAGAGACAGATGATACTTTTGACTGTCAATCAGTCATCATCAATTCTCCTCGTACCTGAAGAGGCAAGAGGCAGAAACAACAATCCTCAACAGATTTAGGCCCTAATCCTCTTTCTCTCCTATCTCAGTTAACAATTAACAACAAAAATGACTGTTTAAAGATGTAGAAACACATGCCACACCCTGCTGGTACAGGTGATCATGTCTTTCAACCACTTCTTGCTATTTAGTGCTGGTTACCAATTCTGTTGTGACTAATATAAGGTTTCTGTCAGAACTAAAAAACAAAAGTCACACATAACTAATCATCATCATTTTTCCCTTTTTTTCTCTAAATGGAGCACGGTGCCACCACTGCAGCTGGTCCCCTTGCAGGACGTCTGCATCAAGCAGTCACATGTTCCTGCAGCAGTAATCTCTGTAGTAATTTGTTTGACATGATGAGGTTGCCAGGCTCATACACAACCTCATATTAGTCACCTTATATGACATGCCTGATGGAACAGTAGACTTATTCATTCTTTGTCTCGTAAGAGACCCCCGGGAACAACATAGAGTATACATACATAATAGGTGGTTCAAAAAGGTAGTCCTAAAGTAGATCCTGCTGTAGGGGAGTGAAGTGTTGGAGACTTCACTACTAGGTCTAGCTTTGTGAGGTGCGGTGACCAGTTCCCTTCTTTGCAGCCTCTGCGTTGTCTAACTCAAGAGCAGAACCAGGCACTTATATACAGCTGGGTAGACTGGAGCGTAATGCTACCAGGTAATAAACCTATGAACACCCGAAGTAAAGTGAAAGAGAGGCAGACGAAAAACAACTTGGCGTAGAGCTGTGGAGGCCGAGATGCAAAGAATGAACCAGAGCTGGGGCACTGTACGAAGGATGGCTGCTGACCAAACAAAGTGGAAGCAGTTTGTTGCTGCCCTAAAAGACGCTGACCATCAAAGCAGTCAGTGGCCATCACGCCTAGTGGCGTCTTGTAGGGCAACAACAAATTGATTCCACTTTACTCGGTCGGCGGCCATCCACAAGTCTGGAAAACTGTGATTATGTCAAGGCATAATGCCACAGCTTAGATGGTCTAATTGCAGGAAAACTGCGATAAACACTGTATTAAATTCAAACCCACCTGCTCTCAGTCTGGAAGCAGGAATGCAGACCCACAAGGAAGGGATAGTTGGTGGCAGCCTCAAATACATGCTTCTCTGTCTGGACCCAGTCAATGTCCTGAAGGAATATAACAGTCACATCATAAAATTGAAAGAGCTAGAGCATCATCATCATCATCAGGGGCCATCTTCACATCTCAGGTTGGTTGCAATGGATCTCCAATATCTTCTGTCTCTTTTCTTGATGGTATACTCTGATAAAACTCTTTTCTGTCCAGCTCTTGATGTTATAAAAAAAAAATACCATAGACAACCAAAAAGGAGTAATGAGAATGTCCTGAAAGAGGCCAATGCACAAAGGAAACTTATTTCACAAGTTAGAAAGAAGCAATCCATTTTTTTTAGCTTGTTATGAGAAGAGGAAAGCTAGAATATATCATAACAACATGTAAGGTTGAAGGAAAAAGAGATAGGGGAAGACAAAGAGAGCAAATACTGGGCAGTTTGACATCGTGGCATGGAAAGAAGTCGACAACAGAATTTATAAATTGTACTGGAGACAGGAAGTTGTGGAGAGACATGATCTCCTACGCCACAAGGCATGGTACTTGAAGAAGAAGATATATCGCTGTCTTCCTCTTGCATGTTTGAGTTCAACTCTTATTTCCAGTATGGTTTTCAGCAAGGCTTTAGGTCTTTTAGAAGGCCAAAATATTTCAGCTGTCTAATTCCGATCTCCTTTATTAACTTTTAAACTCCTCATTAACGCTCACAGCTTTGTAAAATACAACGCGCCGTGCCCGCGCAACGGTCAGAGCGTTGGTTTTAGTTTATCACGAATAAACCTCAAAAATCGTCCGTTTAATGCAGTTCATATTTTAAAACTCGTAGAATGACTTCCGCCACTATTTAAACAACTTATTTGAGTGTAGTTAAGCAGCACATGTGTGTGTTTTAATGTTATTATCACAATTTGTATGACGATTCGGGTGTTTGCATTTTTCGTTGTTATTGCTGCAGAAATATGTCACGCTTTATATTTACATTTTCTAAGTCTCCTAAGCGAATATTTGCGTCAGACTACTTAGAAACATTGCTGACATTGGCGATTATTGTTTGGTAGTCACAGTTTGTAGTCAAATAATGGAATTGGTGCAGAAAAGCTAATCACATTAGATTTAGTTGATGAGTGGGCATAGAGCTATTCAGCCCGATCGGAAAGCAACAAAACTAGACCTATAGTAACATCTGATCCCTAGTCCTTGGTAGAAGATGAAGATACTATTAAAACATTAAACAAATGTAAAAAGTTTTTATATGATGTTATTCTTTTTTATTTGTTTGAAAATTACGTAATGCAAGATTGCATAATTTATTTTTTTCTTATAAGGGACCACAGTAAAAACTGGTGTGAATAACACTAAATGTACTAACTGTGGCCATAAGCAATGTTTTTTACTTCGTAAATGGATTACCTTGATGTTTGAAGACTAAAAAGAAAGTTTTATTGTCTACAACAGTAATTTGTCTTTGGTAAGCTTGTATTCTACAGTTAATTTTTTAGTGTTTTTCAATTTTACATGCAAAATGTTTTATAAGTATACCGAACATACTTGTGTTAATACTACAAAAGACACTATATATTACAATTCTCTATCTATTTCCCTACAGTTTGGTATATAATAAGTACATGTTCACAGAAAAGATTAACATAAAATTTACACTAAAAGACAGTACACTTCACCGTTTAGAATTCTTCAAAAAATAATTACGGCACAGGGTGGAAAATAATTATGGAGTCAAAGAGTTGATTCTCTTTTCATTCTCTGGTTTTCTAGGACCTCTTTCTTTGTTTTCCTCTTTCTATGAGGTCAGCTCAATTTTTTTCTTCTATGTGTTTGTTCACTGTCCATGATTCTATACCATAGAATAATAGAGTACACTTTCAGTTTTGATTTGTGAGTTATCTGTTTAGATGTTAGTTTAAGAGCTTAATAGGCTGAATCATATAAAGAAAGCTAGAGAGACATCACCAAGAAAGATAAGAAATGGAGAAGGGTACGCACATATGGACAAGAACGTTACGAGCTTTGATCAGTGAAGATCTAACAAAAGAAGAAGAAATTTAAAAACAAATATGCCAGCATAATAAACATAACATTCAATACGTGCATGCATATGTGAAGAGAAGAAAATAGTTAAAACCAAAAAAAAAAACAGTGGATGAAGGTTTTCTTATCAGCATTACTACCGACCACACAATGGCAGCACTACTACCGACCACACAATGGCAGCATTACTACCGACCACACAATGGCAGCTGGCTCCTATTAAAACACTAACCTCATCATCGTTGACTAGCTCTTTCTTGATGACCTTCATGGCATAGATCCTCTTGGTCTTCTTATGCTCAACCTGCAGCACTTTTGCATAGCTGCCCCGGCCAATCACCCGCAGAAGTTGGAAGTGGTCTAAACTGAGTCGATTACTGTCGGTGTTCCCTGAAGCCTGGACAGGGAATATTGTTACATTATTAATTTTTGTTTACACACTCCAGATATAATTTGTGACTATTCTTCTTCTTCAAACAACAAAACATGGAAGTGAAATATACGACATAAAAGAGGAGATTACGGGGATGAGAGGCTGTGAATTTTAGGTCAAAATAGGACCAATAAAGAAAAACTGGGTTTTGTCTATTTTCTGATAATTATTAATTTCTTGAATCTAAAGATGGGACCTAGGACACGTCAAAAGTGGAATGCAGTCAGCGACCCATAGCTGACTGATTGCGTCAGGGTCAGCGAACCAGAGCTGACCAAGACCCTACTCCACCTCCAAGTGGTTGACCTGGAAACAGGCTGCATCACTGCAGACTGGCTGAGAGAGTAGGGATCGAAATGGGAAGGCAAACCCGGTCCTAAAATATGCCGTAACAAAGTCGGATGTGTCGGGCCGAAAGGCGCAAATATCGCAGCTTTGCTGTAAATGGCGACACAATGCAACCAATGTCTTTTTCAGGACGAACGCAGAAGAAGAAGAATCTAAATATGTCAAAATCATTTGTCAGAACATATTCTAAGTTGGAGCACTTTGAAAAATTATACTTTCTTTATAATTTGTGCTTTTTCAGATTTAAAAAAAAATTGTCAAAACGTTCTGATACTTAATAAACAAAACCAGATACACCAAAAAAAAAAAAAAAACTGATTAATTAATAAAAATGTAAAGAAATTTTTTTATTTTTTTTTATTTTAAATAAAAGTTTACCTCGTTTTGGCGAGGCGCACCCCAGTTCAACCTAGTCGGTTATATTAGGGCACATGTCCAAATATAAAAGACCTTTAGGTCTGGAGAATTGTTATTTATTGTTATTATGTAATGAAAAACAACAGAGTAATACAAGAAGTAATACAAGAAGTAATCAAACAACAAATTATAATGTAACTTGCCTTCACCAACAGAAGTCAATTGTAAATGATAATAATGTATTTGACTATAACACAATGTTGAATATAAAATTACGTTATAACCGACAGGTTGAATAAGGTAGACCAAGATGATGAATGATGGGAGGCAAAGGAAGATCATCTGCTGATTGTCCACTCTCCTCCCATTTCATTTAAACAACAAACTAATCACTGTATCTTTGTATTACTTTTCTAAACTACACACCCAACGAAGACTGTCTGCTTGTTTGTTAATAACTCTTCTTTTATTCTCATAGCTCTTCTTCTGTATACAACATTTACTGTAACATTTCTTTTATTTTCATAGCTCTGTTTCTGTATACAACATTAACTGTAACACTTCTGTTATTTTCATAGCTCTGTTTCTGTATACAACATTAACTGTAACAGTTGTTATTTTCATAGCTCTGTTTCTGTATACAACATTAACTGTAACACTTCTGTTATTTTCATAGCTCTGTTTCTGTATACAACATTAACCGTAACACTTCTGTTATTTTCATAGCTCTGTTTCTGTATACAACATTAACTGTAACACTTCTGTTATTTTCATAGCTCTGTTTCTGTATATAACATTAACGGTAACATTTCTGTTATTTTCATAGCTCTGTTTCTGTATTCAACATTAACTGTAACACTTCTGTTATTTTCATAGCTCTGTTTCTGTATATAACATTAACTGTAACATTTCTGTTATTTTCATAGCTCTGTTTCTGTATACAACATTAACTGTAACACTTCTGTTATTTTCATAGCTCTGTTTCTGTATACAACATTAACTGTAACACTTCTGTTATTTTCATAGCTCTGTTTCTGTATACAACATTAACTGTAACACTTCTGTTATTTTCATAGCTCTGTTTCTGTATATAACATTAACTGTAACACTTCTGTTATTTTCATAGCTCTGTTTCTGTATACAACATTAACTGTAACAGTTCTGTTATTTTCATAGCTCTGTTTCTGTATACAATATTAACTGTAACACTTCTGTTATTTTCATAGCTCTGTTTCTGTATACAACATTAACCGTAACAGTTCTGTTATTTTCATAGCTCTGTTTCTGTATACAACATTAACTGTAACACTTCTGTTATTTTCATAGCTCTGTTTCTGTATACAACATTAACCGTAACACTTCTGTTATTTTCATAGCTCTGTTTCTGTATACAACATTAACTGTAACACTTCTGTTATTTTCATAGCTGTTTCTGTATACATCATTAACTGTAACACTTCTGTTATTTTCATAGCTCTTTTTCTCTATACAACATTTACTGTAATACTTTTATTTTTCTCCCAGCTCTTCTTCTGTATACAACATTTACAGTAATATTTCTTTTATTTTCATAGCTCTTTTTCTGTATATAATATTTACTGTAAAACTTCCATTCTCATAGCTCTTCTTCTGTTTACAACATTTACTGTAACACTTCTATTCTCATAGCTCTTTTTCTGTATACAACATTTATGATGCAAAATTTCAACTAGATTCTAAACAGTCTTCTGAGAAAACACATCTCTGTTGCCCAAAATGATTCTTTTAATTTGTTCAAACAGTCGTCATTTCAATTTCTTGCTTCCTATGGAGCATGAAAGCACCATTGCAGCTGGTCCTTTGCAAGAAGCCTGCATCAAATGTACATCAAATGTACTCAAATGTACATCAAATGTACATCAAATGCAGCATGGTTTCTGTAAGAACCTGTTCTACATGATGAGAATGCCAGTCCATGCACTACCTGATATTAGTCAACTCTTACAACAGTAGTCCTATTCTTTGTTTTGTCACCTCAAAAACCCCAGATACTACATAAATATAGGCATACCTCAGAGATATTGTGGGTTCGGTTCCAGACCGCCGCAATAAAGCAAATATCGCAATAAAGCGGGTCACACCCATTTTTTTTTCCCCCCCAGTGCATGTAAAAGCCTAAGATCATGTTTACACTATGTCTATTAAGTGCGCAATAGCGAGGTCTAAAAAAACAATGTACTGTAAAATTTAAAAAAATTTATTGCTAAAGAAATGCTAATCTTCATCATCTGAGCCTTCAGCGAATCGTAATCTTTTTGCTGGTGGAGAGCCAAAATCTATCGGAAGAAGAAGGCACACTCTAATAAATAAACATTAATAATTTGAAATAAAGCGAAATATTTGCGAAGCGCAATAAAGCGAAGTGCAATAAAGCGAGGTATGCCTGTAGTTAATAATGAAAAAACCTACTTACCTCCACTTTAGCCGTCTGCCAAAAGGGAAACAATATGAAAGAAAAACAGAAAGAAACACAAAATTAACACATGGCTTTCAAATATTGCTTTGACATCATTTTTTTTTTATCCACCTGGGTCTGTTATTATTAAATTAGAGATTCAGTGACTAAAAATAATTCTGTATATCATGAATGATGGAGAATTTAAGTCTATTACATTCTCAGACGTGACACAGGTAAATTAGTTATGTCAAAGTGACATTTCATGTACACATCACTTAATAAAGTAAAACAGTCGTCTTTCAATTAGACCGAAGTGTATCACAAAGCACATAAATTCTTGTAGTACATGACAAAAATGGGTCAACAGCTGACATTTTCAGGTGAAATTTGTGTTTATAAATTAGATTTTATTCTTTTCATGTTTCATACACTTTCACACAAACTCATCCCAACAACATAATTTGTTTTATGTTTATTTAATGTTTTAGAATAATCTCAAAAAATATCTACTCAAACACAGAAGAAGCTAATGCTGCTCCCCTAACAAATAATGCAGACCAGAATGAAAAAATGCATCCCAAAAGCATACCAGAAAAAGCAGGCAACGGGTTAAAACAAAAAAAAAGGTAATATATCTTACTAGGACAAGGGACAAAGAAAAGTGCCAACGTTAAGGAAATAAAGCCTTCCTCAGGGACAGATAAACAAAAAACATGGTGCAACCACACACAACAGATGGCTCCCATCATGAGGAAGCCTATAGGACAGCACAAACTCTTGCAGTGATGATCTCTGTAGCAATTTGTTATACATGAGGAGGCTGTCAGCCTCATGCACAACCTCCTATTAGTCGCCCTTCTCGACGGGGCAGTCGTCCTATTCTTTCTTTGTCTCCTTCGAGACCCCCCAGAAACTACAAGGGGCAGGGACTGTTCATGACTCCCTTCCATATGTTATGACTGTGAAAGGTACTTTACTAGACTAATGAAAACCGTAATAGAAAGAAAAGAAGGAAACAATAAGAGATGGATAAGAAGAAGTGTCTCCGAGTTTATCATCGATGTACAGTACAGCCGACCTGCAATGTGCAGACAACTCTTGATCTCAACTGACACAGTTCGGGAAAACACTCTCAACAATCAAAAAAATAATATAATCTCCCTTTTCCTTCCCTAAAATTCATGCAGCTGCCACTACAGCTGTCTCCCCCTACAGGAGGCCCGCAGCAAAGCATTCATGTGCTCTGGCAACAGTGGTTTCTATAACAATTTATTTTACGTTATGAAGTTGCCAGTTCCAAGCAAAATTCCCATGCTCCATACATAACTTTATGTGTGTGTAATATTTATCCCATATGGAATGAACAGAAAAATGATGATGTTTATGCAAATACGCCAATAAATGGCACAGCTTAAGAAAGAGTTGGTGAACCCTATTACATTTTCTACCACCTTTTTTTGCACAAGTTATTTATTTTTTTGTTTTAATTTCATTCATCTGAAACTGTCTCTACTAGTGTTTCATTTAACTTCTTATCATGAATATGTCATGATCCCTGAAGCTTGCTGAAATGGCCATACGTAATATGACATGGAATGATAGGGTCTCTTGACCTGAAACTTGTATCCATCTATTTTACGAGCACTGATTTATGAGTCTGTAACTTGGAGGTTTTTGTTTTCCTCCATGTTTGAGAGCCATGGAATAAGACTGCCCTGTCTTTTTTTCGTACTGGATGTGATTTCTTTTATTTTCATATATTTCAGAAATTCACTAAAACCCCCTGACATTTCAGTTGATTCAGTTTCACTAATTAAATATTGTGCTCTTCACTGAAGCCTTCATTTCCATTGGTTCAGCCTTGTAATCTCAGCCTTTATTCCCATTGGTTCAGCCATGTAATCTCAGCCTTTATTCCCATTGGTTCAGCCTTGCAATCTTAGTCTATTCCAACTGGTTCAGCCATGTAATCTCAGCCTGTATTCCCATTGTTTCAGCCATGTAATCTCAGCCTTTATTCCCATTGGTTCAGCCTTGTAATCTCAGTCTTTATTCCAATTTGTCCAGTCTATTCAGTTCAGTTTTACACGTTCTTTTCACGACCATCTCTTTGGTATGAATTTGTATGAATGAAGCCTAAGATCATAATTTTAAAAAGCACTAACAATATGTTTTAATTCAGCTGCAGTTTGTATAGTATAACAAAACACCAACAGCCTTAGTTCTTATGTAAAACACCAATGGGATGTAGAGGTTTGCCAGAGACAGCGCCATGATATGACTTCAGGAGTTACATGGAACAATGTGTAAACATTATGCTCAATATGCTTGTCTTTCTCTTTTCTCATTCAAAATGTACAAAATATATATATATATATCTATATTTTTATAGATGTATAGATGTACTCTGTATAGAGTCGGCTTCACGCAGGTGTGGCAGTGGTGTGCTGCGGAACCGTAATAATTTGTCTTCACTTTGTTACTTTCACAATTGCCACCGGCTGGCGAAATTGTGAATTTTAAAGCTGCAACCAAGGTGGAATGGGTTCATTTTCTACACAAGACAACAGGAGGCTGAGACAATTGGGAGTCATGACCCAGGTGGGCCGCCCCCCCTTAGAGTGTAAAGGAGAATAAAGGGCCGAAACACTTGTTCTGATGATCAGATTGTCTCCTGTTGTATCGCTCTGTATAGAGTTTCCTATCATATATATTTATATATAAAAGGGGTAAGAGGGTAACGAATCCCATTACACGCCCATTTAGGCATATTTGGAATATGGTGTTAGGCTCTTATTTTTTTTTTACCATCGGCACACTAGGGGTGATGTGGTCAGCATCACGCCGACCGCCACTAACCTCCCCAGAGTTGCTTTGGTACCCAATACATGAGGCTGGGTTAACCCCAGAGCTGTTTGCGGTCTAAAAATCCCACCTCAACTGGGGATCGAACCATGGACCACCAAGCTAGGAAGCCAGTGCACTAACTACTACGCTATTGCGGCTCTCAAATAAATATATAAGATTAAAATATTTAAGTAACGGTTACTGCAGTGAAACTGACATTGTATAAAGGGGGATGATAAAACGGTATGTACTTAAGTTTTACAGACGTAAGAGAACAGACAGTGAATGAATCCGTGAATAACTTTCATCAGCTTAAACAGTATATGATAAAAAAGAATAGAAACAGAATTGTACAAATACTAATTTAAAAGCTCGGCATGCCTGAGAAGAACTATCAATACAAGAGAACACAAAAAAATAAACAGCAGAAAAACTATTTGAAAATGATGCAGGAAGATCATGCTCGGAGTACTCGGAGACACACAAACACTTTGTCAGAATACAAACCAGCCAGCACTGTATATCTACTGGGTGTCCAGTCGGACACCAATGTAAAAACTGTTCATTTAATTCTGTTTTGTTTCCAGTTTTCTTGTTTCCAACTACCACAAGTTGGTAGAAAGGATTAAACCAGGAGTGAATTTGGAAGTTGCAACCATGGGGGAGTGGGTTCAATCAATGGAAAAAAAAATGTAAAAAAACACAAGGCTAACAACTTGGGAGTCATGACCCAAGCAGGCCAGTTCCCCCTAAGACTGTAAAGGAGATAACTTATTTAATTGTTCTTGTCTACCCTGGGGTGTAGAGGAGATAACTTATTTAGTCCTTCCTGTCTACAATGGGGTGTAGAGGTTTGCCAGAGAGAGTGCCATACTATCCTATCAGCTGTCTTCTACCTGGCCTGTTTCCAATCTACCGTAAAATCTCGCGTATAATACGCACTCGTGTATAATACGCATGCTTGATTTAGCAAAAAATTTTCTGGTAAAATGGAAATTCGTGTATAATACGCACCATAATTTTTCAAGATTTTATTTTATGAAACATTTGTTAAAAAACTGAAAGAAGATGGAAGATGCTGCGCGATAGTAATTCTTCGACGAACTGAAAGACCATGTCGCTTCATAAAACGAACTGCCCATCCATATGACGCTTTAAATGCTGTTGTGCCTGTACGAGATTTTTTAAGTTCCAGAGCTTTAAGTCGGATTTCAATGCATGAAACACCGATGCCTTGTTGCCTTCTATCCACTACCCACTCAAATAATGTTTTTTCTAGGTCTGGAAGATCTGGTGGTGACCCACGATTCGACTTTTTCTTACTAGGCAACACTTGCAGCACCTCTTTGTTTTTTCGTCATAATCGAATGTTGCACTCGTTAATGGAAAAATGTCGACTTGCTGCCCGATTGCCGTTAGATTCTGCATATTTTACCACTAAGAGCTTTTCTGCTGCTGTTCAACATTTTCTTGAATTCATTTTTAGGGCTCAAAATAATCAAATGACAAACTTCACAACCAAGCTTAATATCAAAACAGATTGAAGACCAAGAGTGCGAAATGCGTTTTGCAACAATGTCTGACACATAAGAAAACACATGGCACATTCAATTTTGCGCCATTTTCACTCTCAAATTGTGACAAAAACTTGACAGACTTTCCAATGTAGGTTACTTTCGATATCGAAAATTACGTATTTTTTAGTACTCGCGTATAATACGCACCCGAGTTTTAGCGGGCAAAAATGAGTAAAAATTGTGCGTATTATACGTGAGATTTTACGGTAGTCCTCTGTCCTCCAGAGATTGTCTAATGTTGTCCTCCCAGCAAACTTTGGGTCGTTCTGGAGGTCTGGATCCCTGGTTATTGGTTTCCCATATCTGTCGTGGTTTCCCATATTTGTCGTTGTAGCTGATCTTCTTCTATTATGCAAACATGGCCAAACAATTGCAATTGGGACTGATCCACTCGGGTCTAAGGTGCTGGGTTTTTAGGCCTTGATGTATCGTCTGGTTACGGACCATGCCTCTTCTTGTTACTTCAACCGCCTTTCTCAGATACCTCATTTCTGATGCTTGGAGCTAGTTTTTGTGGGTTGTAGTCACTGTCCATGATTCGCATCTATAAGTCAAGAGTAAAGGAGATAAAATGGCCAAAACACCTGCCTGATGATACAGTTACAACCACAAGGTCTTCATCAAAACACCTGCCTGATGAGAGTACTACTTCTGACGATACAGTTACAACCACAAGGTCTTCATCAAAACACCTGCCTGATGAGAGTACTACATCTGACGATACAGTTACAACCACAAGGTCTTCATCAAAACTAAATGCACAAAAATGTTACAAATAAAAACTTATTGTTATTGCTGATCAGAACTGATCTCTTTGCACTCTGGGAAACTCATAGGTGCTTAGTCTCCCTCTGCAAATGTTGAAGGTTATGAAAGTTAACTGTTCCTGTAGTGTGCTGGTTGTATACATAACAGATGCGTCCTCTCATATGTCCATCTCTGCTAGTCTTATGTTTGATGCCAAATTCCAGCAATCTTAGCCTTGTTGAGTCATTAATCACAGTGTCTTTCTCTAGCAGGCGATCACTAATTGTCTTAAGTATTCCTCCCTAATCCATATCCAGTGTCCGCACTTTGAGTGCTCTCGAAGCTAGTCTGTCAGCTCTTTCATTGCCACATACCTCTGCATGACCAGGACAGTATATCCACACCAGTTCCTGAAGATTCAAGACTTCTATGGATATTTTCCATTCATTCCAGAGCCATCCACTGTGGACCGTCCAAAGCATGGACTGAGAGTCTGACACAATAACTGCTCTGGTTGATGGATTATCAGACAGCTGTCTCTATCTCCGTTCTCATGCTGGAGGTCATTTTCATGTAAACTGCGCTATGTTCAACGACGATCCTGCCCTTTACTCTAGCCAAGAAACCCCATCCTGATTTCTCACCACATAGTACAGACCCATAAGTGAAAACAATGGCATCATCAAAAATTAAAAGCACATAAAAAGGTACTGGTCATAAGCAGAAAGTGCTTATACAATACAGTCATAAATACAAACAATCGTACAAATTAAAATATTTTTCTCACAGGAGCACAAGACAAGATGTCAGCTTTTCAGAATACCTGTTATCAGGACAAATCACATATTAAACTTTAGAGAAAACAGAAATGAAACAATATTAATAATTTAAAGATGATTTTCAAATACTCTTTACAAGAGTGAATGGCAATGAAAAGATAGTGAATTATCAAAAACAAAAAAGAAAGAAAAAAATAAAGAAACGAGTTTTTAAAACTTAGCTTAGAAAACAGCAGTTATAAAGAGATACATTAGGATTTTTTTTTAAAATATAAAGCAAAAAATACAACAGATGCATGAGAAAATAGAAAAGTTGGATTACAGCAGTCGTGGCTACATGCTAGTAAGGAGTGATAAAGGGGGAAAGAAAGGTAGAAGATAACATGATCAAATATGTACAACAATGACACATAAAAATTAGAAGATAACATGATGTACAACAATGACACATAAAAATTAGAAGATAACATGAGCACATATGTACAACAATGACAGAAACAGATAAATTAGACATAGATAACAATGACACAGAAATTATGATAACATGAGCAACAACAATGACACAGTCTGCAGACATGGCCAAACCATCTTAATTGGGACTGTTCTACTTGGGTCTGCAGGGGGTAGAATTTAAGGCCTTGACGTATCATCTGGTTGCGTACCATGTCTCTTCTTGTTACTTCAACCACCTTCCTCAGATACCTCATTTCTGAGGTTTGGATCTGGCTTTTATGGGTTGTAGTCATTGCCCATGACTCGCATCCATATGTCAAGACTGGGACATAGGTGGAGCGGCATACAGCGTTTTCTTACCAACCTCTCTCTTGCTGAGGAATCCTCGATTTATGGCCTGAAAAAGTCTCCCAGCTGCTGCTTTTCGAGTGTCCAACTCTTCTTTGATGCCTCCCTTTCAGTCTATGATAGCTCCGCCTATGCCAGTCCCAAGCCCGGATGAAAAAGGAGGAGGGCGGCCTACATGGAGGCCGTAAGGAGGCAGCCCCTCCACCATGCAAAGGTACAACAGGCCAATCACCTGTTTGCTTTAAATCACGATTACGAGCAATACAAGAGAGAAAACTGGACTGATTCTAAAGGCGACGAACTGGAACCGACTACGGACTACGACTTATGGAACTTGGAACACAAGAAGTATAAATGGGAAGGAAGAGGAGCTGGTGGAAGAGATGAGGAAAGCAAAACTAGAAATATGTACAACAATGACACAAAAATCAGAAGATAACATGATCACATATGTACAACAATGACACAGAAATTAGAAGATAACATGAGCACATATGTACAACAATGACACAGAAATCAGAAGATAACATGAGCACATGTGTACAACAATGACACAGAAATTAGAAGATAACATGAGCACATATGTACAACAATGACACAGAAATCAGAAGATAACACGATCACATATGTACAACAAACACCCGTGTGTTACCGGGGCCCGAAAGGGGAGCAAAGAATAGTAACACTGTCCCCTGCCAAGCATGTCGTAGAAAGCGACTAAGGAGGGTTGGGCATGGGGCCGGTTACCCCATCCTGTAAAAAATTTAAACCACAAAAAACTTCAACAAATATGGACAAGTCAAATAAAGAAAATAAAACACGGCCATCCGGGGCAGGGGGGGGTCCTCTCGCGGGGAGGCGTGTGATGCGGCGCAGAGAGGGCCGAGGGGAGTCTGTGTTGCTGGCTGGCCTTCTTTCTTCTGGGAGAGCTTCCGGATTTGGCACCTGGAGTGTTCGGACATTGAACGAACGGGGGGGGGGTGGCGCGGGTGGCGGCAGAGGTGAGGGAGTGCGGAGTCGGGGTTTTGGGAATGTGTGAGACGGGGTGGAAGGGGGTGGACAGGGGGAGACTCGTCGCGGGTGAGTTGGTGCTGTCCTCGGGACATGGGGGCGAGGGTTCATGCCACAGTGAAGGGGTGGCTCTTGTGTTGTCTAGAGAGGCACGGAGGGCACTCATTGAGTGGGGGGCTGTTGGACCCAGAGTGATAACAGCTACTTTCAAAACAGCTAGGGGGAGGATTCATGTAGATGTCATCCAATGTTGTGCACCGGCTGATGACAAAGGGGAGTCTGTGGGGGAGGCATTTTATGCTGGGCTACAGGAGATTGTGGATGGAGTGGAAGGGGGAGACATCACAGTTTTGATGGGTGGCGTGGGTGCAGGGATGGGTGCAGTCAACGCCGGATTTGAGGAGGTCGTGGGAAAGCGTGGGCTGGGAGTGGTGAATGGAGGTGGAGAGCTGTTCGCGGGCTTCTGTGCTTCGGGTCGACTGGCTGTGGGAGGAAGCGTGTTTCCACGTGGGAGAGTGCACGGGGCGGCGTGGGTGTCGCCAGATCATGGAGCGGAGGATCAGATTGATCATGTGTGCATGGACAGGGGGTTTGGATCATCGTTGCGGGATGTGAGGGTGTGCGGAGGGGCGGATGTGGCGTCGGATCACCGTCTTCTGGTGGCCAAGGTGGAGGTGAAACTCGGGAGGTGTGCGGCGGTGCAAGATTGTAGACGACAGTGTAATGTGGGACAGCTGGGGGGTCAAGAGACGAGAGACAGGTTTGCGGTCGCGGTGTCCAACGGATTCCGGGTGCTCCGGCAGCTGGAGGATGTGGAGAGTGCGGAGGGCTGTTGGCAGCGGGTCGAGACTGTATGGAAGGAGACGTGTGAGGAGGTGCTGGGGAAGAGGGAGGGACAACAGGGGACATGGGTGGCAGCAGGGGCCATCAATGGGATAAAAGACGGAGAAAACAGGAGGGCAGAGTTGGACATGGGCAAAGCCGGGGGTTCCGGGGCCGGGGCTCGGGGGGTGTACACAGAGGCAGGCAGAGAGGTAAGGGGAGGTGTCGGGGGAGACAAGAGGGGGTGTGTTGGGGAGTTGGCGGGGGGGCAGGGGATGCTGCGGCCGGGGGAAATGTGAGAGAACTGTGTGGCAGCACAGGGAAGCTGGCAGGGAGGTGCAGGCAAACGGGTTGCATCGTGGAAGATAGGAATGGGAGGCTGCTCAGCAGTATGCGGGAGCAAATGAAGAGGTGGACAGAGTGTTTTGGGGACCTTCTCGGTGGACCAGCTCCACGGGGCCCGCCGGACGTCCGGCCAGCGGAGGGGGAGCTGCAGATTGACGGTGAAGGACCGGCGGGGGAAGAGGTAAAGAAAGCCATGGGGCTTCTGGGAGATGGAGGGGCGTCTGGACCTGGTGGCATTCCAGCGGAGGCCATCGGGGCGGGTGTCGACACGGCTGCAGAGATGTTGTATAAATTGCTTGGTGGGGTCTGGGAGGGGGAAGAGATGCCGGCGGGGTGGAGGGAGGGGTGTCTGGTTGGGTTGCCTGGGAGGGGAGGTTTACGGGAGTGCACAAATTGTAGAGGAATGGTGTTGCTATCGGTGCCGGGAAGGGTGTTGAACAGGATTGTCCTTGAGAGATTGGGAGAGTCCATGGACGGGAAGCTGAGAGATGAGCGGGCGGGTTTTCGACGGGACAGATCGTGTGCGGACCAGATGGCCACTTTGAGAGTGATAGTTGAGCAGGGTCTGGAATGGGGTTCACCACTGTACATCGGATTTGTGGACTGCGAGGGGGCATTTGACGGTGTGGACAGGGGGTCACTTTGGAAATTGTTGAGGCATTGTGGAGTTCCCCTGGGGATCATTAATTTAATAAAGAAAGCATGTGAGGACATGGCGTGCGGGGTTCTTCACGGGGGACAGCTTGCAGAACCGTTTGGGATGGGGGCGGGAGTGCGGCGGGGATGCCTCTTGTCTCCATTTCTTTTCTTGCTGGCAATGGATTGGGTTGTGAGATCATCGGCGGCACACAACGGGGGTGGAATCCAGTGGACTCTGGCTGGACAGTTGGATGATCTGGATTTTGCTGATGACTTGGCTCTTCTGTCCCATGGCCGTAATCAGATGCAGGACAGGTTGAAGGCACTTGATGAGAGGTCACAGCAGTTGGGTCTGAGGATGCACAGGGAGAGGACAAGGGTAATGCGAGTGGATGCAGGTGGTGATAGCAGGGTTGAACTTGAGGAGACGCCAATGCAGGATGTGGAATCGTACGCATATCTTGGCGGTGGTATAGACGGGGTTGGAGGGACGGACAGCGATGTCAAAGTGGGAATACAGGGGGCAGGAGGGGCTTTCATTGCATTGGGAGATGTATGGAGATCGGGAGAGATGGGATCCGGCACGAAAATGGGAATCTTCGGCTCAAGTGTGGGGTCAGTCCTGTTGTGTGGCTCGGGGACATGGAGAGCGGCAAAGACGGCGGCCGGAAGGCTGCGGACTTTCATGGATGGGTGCTTGCGTGGAGTGGAGGGATTGAGGTGGTGTGACAAGGTTGCCGACGTGGAACTGATGACAAGAACTAGACAAGTGCCAGTGGAACAAGAAATGAGAAGAGGACGATGGCGATGGATGGGACACACACTGAGAAAACCTGTTGATAGCATTACAGGGCAGTCCTTGTTCTGGAACCCCCAGGGCAAGAGAGGCAGAGGAAGACCAAGAAGTACATGGAGGAGAGAGTTGGAAACAGAGGTGAAAATGATGAGGAGAACATGGAAAGAACTTGAGATGATGGCACGTGACAGGAGGACTTGGCATGTGTTTGTTGAAGGCCTATGCTCCTGTGGGAGTGGAGGGTTATGAATGAATATGTACAACAAATACACAGAAATTAGAAGATAACATGAGCACATATGTACAACAATGACACAGAAATCAGAAGATAACATGATCACATATGTACAACAATGACACAGAAATCAGAAGATAACATGATCACATATGTACAACAATGACACAGAAATTAGAAGATAACATGATCACGTATGTACAACAATGACACAGAAATCAGAAGATAACATGATCACATATGTACAACAACAACACAGAAATCAGAAGATAAAATGACCACCTAGAAGTGATGAACAAAATATCAAAAAAAATAAGTACACGAGAAATAAAACCAAGAAACAATAATTTAAGACAAATGATTTTTCCGAGTTTGCTTTTTTACTTGCAATGGAATATGTTTGGTTGGAATATGTTTGACTGGAGCATGTGGTTGGAATATGTTTAGTTGGAATGTATTTAACTGGAATGTTTGGTTGGAATATGTTTGGTTGGAATATGTTTGGTTGGAATATGTTTGACTGGAGCATGTGGTTGGAATATGTTTGGTTGGAATATGTTTGACTGGAGTATTTTTGGTTAGAACATGTTGACTGGAATATGTTTTACTGGAATGTTTGGTTGGAATATATTTGACTGGAATATGTTTGACTGGAGTATGTGGTTGGAATATGTTTGGTTTGAATATGTTTGCCTGGAGTATTTTTGGTTGGAACATGTTGACTGGAATATGTTTAACTGGAATATGTGGTTGGAATACATTTGGTTGGAATATATTTGACTGGAATATGTTTGACTGGAATGTTTGGTTGGAATATATTTGACTGGAATATGTTTGACTGGAGTATGTGGTTGGAATATGTTTGGTTGGACCTCTACACCTCACGGTAGAAGGGGAAGGACTAAGTAAGTAAGTATATGTTTGGTTGGAATATGTTTGCCTGGAGTATTTTTGGTTCGAACATGTTGACTGGAATATGTTTGACTGGAATATGTTTGGTTGGAATATGTTTGGCTGGAATATGTTTGACTGGAGTATATTTGGTTGGAACATGTTGGCTGGAATATGTTTGACTGCAATATATCTGACTGGAATATGTTTGACTGGAGTATGTGGTTGGAATATGTTTGGTTGGAATAGTTTGGTTGGAATATGTTTGGTTGGAATATGTTTGACTGGAATATGTTTGACTGGAATATGTTTGGTTGGAATATGTTTAACTGGAATATGTTTGACTGGAATAGTTTGGTTGGAATATGTTTGACTGGAGTTGGTTGGAATATGTTTGACTGGAATTTGGTTGGTTGAAATATGTTTGACTGAAGTATGTGTGGTATACGGTACTTCCTGGATCATAGCCTAAGTTAGTAATTTCAAAACTGATTAGCAAAAATATGTGCACAGTTTAAACCTTACACTAAAAAGTACCTAACAACTAAACAGTATGCAATACACATTTTGAATAAAAGGACTCCTCCCCACACAAAAAAAAAAAAAATCTTGTCTTAAATTATAAAGACATGAAAACAGAATGTCTTGTACCATCTGCTCAAGTTCTTTCCGTGTCTCCTTTTCCCTTATCAAGTATGTATTAATTTCCTCATGTGTTTTTGGGTCTCCCTCTTTTTCTTTTATCTTTGGGGTTCCACGTCAAGTACTGCCTTGTAATGCTATTAATTTATGTCCTCAGTGTGCACCCTCTCCAACGCCAATTTCTTCTCTTCACCTCTTGTTCCACTGGTATTTGTCTGGTTCTTCCATCACTTCCACATAGCTGTTCTTGTCAAATCGTTTTTATTCTTCTATTCTGCACAAGCGCCCATTTATGATAGTCCGTTACTTCTTGTCTGTTATTTATGTTATTCTCCATGTTTCACAGCCATACAATAGGACTACCTTGACATGTGAGTTGAAATTTCTTCTTTCTTGTTGAATATCACCTGTGTGTTACCAGGACACCACTTTAAATATATCAGAGCTGTCATAGACCGGAAGGGAGGCATCAAAGAAGAGTTGGCTACCAGAAGAGCAGCAGCTGAGAGACTTTTTCAGGCCATAAATCGAGGATTCCTCAGCAAAAGAGAAGGCAAGAAGATGAAGATGGCTGTATACCGCTCCACCTATATCCCAGTCTTGACGTATGGATGCGAGTCATGGGCAATGACTACAACCCACAAAAGCCAGATCCAAACCTCAGAAATGAGGTATCTGAGGAAGGTGATTGATGTAACAAGAAGAGACATGGTCCGCAACCAGACGATACATCAAGGCCTAAAAACCTAACCCCTGCAGACTCAAGTAGAACAGTCCCAACTAAGATGGTTTGGCCATGTCTGCAGAATGGAGAAGATCGGCTACCACGACAAGCATGGGAAACTAAGAGCCAGGGATCCAGAGTCCGCTGGGAGGACACCATTAGATAATCTTTGAAGGACCAAGGACTAAAATGGAACCAGGCCAGGAGGAAAACAGCCGATAGGACAGTATGGCGCTCTTTCTTCCAAAGTTCTACACCTCACGGTAGAAGAGGAACAACTAAGTAAGTATGTGTTACTGGGGCATAAAAGGGGAGCAAAGAATTGTAACACTGTACCCTACCAAGCATGTCGTAAAAAGTGACTAAGGAGGGTTGGGCATGGGGCTTGTTAACCCATTCTGTAAAATATTTTTACCACAAAAACTTCAACAAGCAATGTGGGTGAGTCAAATACAGAATATAAAGAAACTCAGCCATCCAAGACAAAGGTCCTCTGGAAAGGAGGCTCATGAAGCAGTGCAGAGAAATCCAAAAGGAGTCTGGGTTGCCGACTAACCTTTTTTTGTCTGGGACAATCTCCAGGATTAGACCCAAAAAACACACGGAGAAGAGAACTGGAAACAGAAGGGAAAAATAATGAGGAAGGCGTGGAAAGAACTTGAGCTGATGGCACGTGACAGGAAGACTTGGCATGTGTTTGTTGAAGGCCTATGCTCCATGGGGAACTAAAGGGTATTGATTGAGTTGAATACAGTTTATTTTTATTTCCATATATTTCTCAATGTTATAAAAAAAAACCTGTTTTGTCATTATCCTTATTTTGTCTATGTTGCAGCTAAGTTATATGCACTAGTCCGCATTTTGAAGGGGTGTTTCACTAAGCGTAATCTGGCCATCTTTTGCTGTGCTTATCAAAAAAATATTTCCAAATTATTGAAATCTGTTCTCATATGGTCTGTACATTCAGTTTCTTTCTGGTTTAAAAAAAAAAAATCAAAACTGTATTTTTTGTTTCCTTGACTTTTGTAAGCTTCTTTCTTCTTTTATCATTCTTCGTTCCGAACGAGAAACTGAACGTTTTAAGTTTTACCCTCACATTTTTAGTCTGCTCGCTTCCTAAGTTTTAAACAATCCCTCATACTGTTTTGAGGAACTCACTGATCAAAAGTGTAATTCTGTGCTGTGATTATTTGAGCTCTTTTCTCATTCACATTCTGTTTTAAGCCAATTATATCTTTTTTGCTTAACTCCCGTTTCCAAAGCTAAGTCTCTCACTTTTTTAAAACTCTCACTTCTCTCTGTATAATTCATTTTTTGTTTCTATGTAATTCATTTTTCTATGCGGATTCAAAAAATCATCTTTAACTTATTAATATTCTTCCATTTCTGTGTTGTCTGCTAATTAACACATGATTTGTCCTTTTAAAACAAAAACACAAAACAAACAGGTGTTCTGAAACGCTGACATCATTTTTTGTGCTTCTCTGAAATGACATGCATATTATTTTTTGCCGTTTACCTTTGTTCTTACACACAACTGTGTGTTGTATAAGCTTTTCCAATTGAAGGCTCATAGCTCTAATTTCTTTTGGTTTGCTTCCTTTTTTAAGAAAAACTTTTTATGCATTTAGTTTATTTTTCACCTTTTCTCTTGTTTTCGTTTGTCTGCCCCTGATGAAGATTTTGTAGCTGTAACACAAGCCACTTCTTTGACCACTACACTAGTACATCGTTGCACTACCTAACTTCGCTGACCCCACCATTATGTTAGATAATAAAGACTTAATCTGCGCACTAATTATATTAACTTACTTCGCAACCACTAACTTCATTTCAGACAAGCTCACCTAACCACTTAATTTTACATTTTAGGTTTAACAAAGCCCCATCCGTGTGTGTGCATTTTTTTTTAAATTTATTTTTTACCCTTTAGTTCTGCCGCAGCATTACCAACTACTATTTGGATTTTATTTTCACCTCACCTCACTACAGCATTAACCGCTTTGTTCGGGCATATTTCAGTCCTGACTCAGCTCTCACCACTTTAATTTCTCAATTTTAAACTTTAACACATTTGTAAAATGTATTTTCTAAAATATTTTGAGCCTCACAGAAAAACTTATTTTCTGACATAATAATTGAACCTTACCTTAGCATTTACTGATCGTTATCTTACATTTTAACCCCATCACGGTTAAAATGTTTTATTTTCTGAAATATTTTAGTCTCATAACACTAGCCACTTATTTATTTATCAGCCTCATAACACTGGCAACTTATTTATTTATTTACGTTTTTGGTCTTAACATCATAAAAAATCTGGCAGCAAGGTGCAATACACAAGTATACAATAATGCACTAACTGGAGAGGCCATGCCACACAAGTTTTGCAATACTCACAAAGATGACAGCCAACCAAAAAAAGAAATATATATCAAAGCCACTATCAATTACTGCTATTTTGCAAAGCGTGATTAAAAAAAAATAACAACACTTTTGTTTGTTTATTTCTGAATAGTGTTTCATGTTATTTACCAAGTTTGACTCCGCATCATGAAAATAGTCTTCATCTTCATCATCATCATCTGCCTACAAAACCAAAGTTAAGACAAATTATTTTAACATGCACATTTGATTTTAAATAGTAAATCTCAACAGACTGTAGCGGCTTGTATATAATAACCTTTCAATGGGGTTTAGGTACTCAATGACCAAAACATGGATATGCACTTTTTCTAGTTTTATTGTAGAATTTAGCTGCAATGTGTCTGACCATTGATTTTAAAAAGCTGTACTATCAATGTGATCTCACACTGTAAGATGATGGAATATTTCAGGTTTGAAATGAGAAAAATTTTATATATGATTTCCATACCAGCTTCAGGTGTCTGTCCTATCTGGAGATTGATTACTGAAGATCTCAATTTTCCTCCTTTGTGCTTTTCCTGAATGCTGTTCAGATTTTTTCTTTCTTATTTCTTCTTGGATCCTTAGCCGTTGACTGACAAAGCAATCACTGACCATAATGCCTTGTAGGGAGCAGCAAACTCTCTCCACTTCACTTGCTGTGGCCATCCTTCTTACAGTGTCCCAGCTCTGGTTCATGCTTTTAATCTTGGCTTCCACAGTTCTCTGCCACGCTTTCAGTCTGCCGGTATTTCACTTCCTTCTGTGGTCCATAGCATGGTAGTTTTGGTGTCAGGGTCTCTCTGAGGACATGGCAAACCCAATTCCAGTGTCTATCTTATAGTTTCACTATATTCGTACTCACGTGTACAAATAGCCTCTCCTTGTAGATTTTTGTCATAGTATCTTTTCTCTTGGCACACATCTGGTTTTTTTTTCTCAATGTATTCTGTATCTACGTACGAAGGATTGTGTTAAAGATCACTACGGTGAAAGGAGACACTAATGCAGTTGGTCCCTTTACAGAAAGCCCGTACCAAAGCATTCATGTGCCCTTTGCAGTGGTAGTTTCTGTCACAAGTCATTTTACATGATGAGTTTGCCAGTCCCTCATTCATAACTTCAAGTTAGTCAACTCTTACGGCATACCTCAGGACACAATAGTCCTATTCTTTCACGTAAAGAGACCTCCAGGAGCTATACATTTATTACTGCCTTACACAAAACTTAGCCAGCTCTCATGAAATCATAAAAGTTATGGCATTCAAACTTCGCTAATACAGCTCGCAGGATCTGTGCTCCAAAAATCACCAGAGGCGCGCACAGAAACATGGCAAAGCTCAGTGAGCATAAAATTATCTCCCTGTCAGTGTCTCACTCTGATCAACTACTGCTGCTATGAATTATGGGAAGATTCTATGCCACTGTTGGACCTATAGAGCAGTCCTCAGTTAGTCACTAAAGGTATTTTTTCCATGTTCCCAGTGAAAACTCATGAGCTAGCTGACAAAAACGCACTTTAATCATGAAATAGTAATGCGACTGTTTCTTTGAAGTGAAGTTAACATTCGGTAAAATATAAATTATCTTGAATTTTCCACCGCTTTAAATTTCATATAGGCTGCACCTATTTCAATTTTCCACCACTTTAAATTTCATTCAGGCTGCACCTATTTCAATTTTCCACAGCTTTAAATTTCATACAGGCTGCGCATATTTCAATTTTCCACCGCTTTAAATTTCATACAGGCTGCGCATATTTCAATTTTCCACCGCTTTAAATTTCATACAGGCTGCACCTTTTCAAATGTTCTGAAATGTAAAAACAGACGTGATTTTATAAAGGAAGATCTTAAGAGTGTTCAGAGTTTTAAATTAGATCTCCACAGCTCCTAGACTGCCTGCCATTGGTCTATACACATTCTTACCAGGCCACTTCAGTCTCTGCACTAATTCTGTAAACATTCTTACCTGGCCACTTCAGTCTCTGCACTAATTCTATACACATTCTTACCAGGCCACCAGTCTCTGCACTAATTATGTGAACATTCTTACCAGGCCACTTCAGTCTCTGCACTAATTCTGTAAACATTCTTACCTGGCCACTTCAGTCTCTGCACTAATTCTGTAAACATTCTTACCTGGCCACTTCAGTCTCTGCACTAATTCTGTAAACATTCTTAACAGGCGACTTCAGTCTCTGCACTAATTCTGTAAACATTCTTACCATACGACTTCAGTCTCTGCACTAATTCTATACACATTCTTACCTGGCCACTTCAGTTTTATTTTATTTCTTAGCTCTGCCACATATGTGCAATATAAAATTACTGGTTTTGCAGTATCAAACGTTTAATGTTGTTTTATTATACAGATTCAAAACTAGCACTGTAAAAAGTTACTATGTCCCAAATACGGAGAAACAAAAATCTCATTTAATTGCATTTATGAGTATTTATGTGTGAAACTGCTTTGTTAAAGACATAAAAACTTACAGAAGTTAACAAAACATTGAAACTGCACACGGTTCACACCCAAAAAAAAATTACAAGCAGTACACCATTAAAATACCTCATTATATTCTTCCACCTTCATTTCCTTTTGGGCAGCATTAGAAATATAAATGTTTGAAGTAATACGTCAATAAGAGTAATGTCATGATTATCGCAACAGTAAAAGTACCTTAAATACAGGACATCTTATGACATTACATCTTTAATATATATATATATATATATATATATATATATATATATATATATATATATATATATATATATATATATATATATATATATATATATATATATATATATATATATATATATATATATATATACACACACACACACATACACATATATAAAATATATATCAGTGACTTTTAAGCTCACTGTTTCATACCATTTGTGTCAAGATTCAAACAAAGTCAGAAAAGATATACATTTTTTTTTGGCATCATATCCAACCAAGCAACAGAAGTACCAGACAACCTGCATTATCAGATCACCCACTCCCCCTATTAGTAAGTTCATTACATACAGCTTTTACAGTATTCATCTTAAACAAGCACAAAATGATTATGTTTTACTGCATTAATTTTAAAATAGCGTACACAAAAATTTTGTTGAAGAATGCACATACATACCAAATGTCTGAATTCTGACTTTAAAATAAAACATTTCGGCCAGGTGAACGGAAACAGGCAATGTGTTTTACCAGGACAAAGAAAACTGCATGTGTTATGACCATAAGAAGTTCATCAAAGACAAACAAACAAGAACAAAAGAGAAAGAAGGTTAGAAATAAGTTAAATAAATACAAAAATATAAACAAATTACACAACCCATAAATGCTAGTAGCTTGTGTTGCTCTCGTTAATTCCACTGAGAACAAAATGACCACTCAAATGCAACCAGGCACGAAATGATACGTGAACTACAAACGGCATACAAAAGAAGGAGTGGCTAATTGGGAGAGAGGTGAGTGGCGGCGAAAAAATGGTAATGGAAATAAAGAAATAATAAATTTACACATACAGAAAGTCACCTCTGACAAAGGAGTGTTGGGTGTTTAGGTTGTCGGCATCCCATAATGTACATAAAATTTTGTGCAGAAAACAACAAATAAAAAAACAACTTTTTTTTTAAACCCAAGGGCAGAATCTAACTGCAGTGGCCTGAATGTCTAGGGCACCCTGGTGGTCTGGGCTATTGAAATGAATGGCTATAGATGAAGAGGCCATCTTAGAGATGTCGTAAAGATGTTGGTAAAAATGCTCACCAAATTGTTTACCAGTTTCACAAATGTTAAGTTTTACTGCAATTTTACCATTATATATGGGCTTTACATGAGTCACGTAACGTTATACAGTTGACATTCAAAAATCCGGCCATCGATAATCCGGTTCCTTCAGATTTCCGGCATGGATTTCGGAGCGCATTTTTAAATTTACCGCGTTGGCGCGCCACTGTTTTCTGGAGCAGTTTATGTTTTGATGCAGCTGTTGGGTCTTGCTTGCACATGTTAACAGGCATTCCTGCTCATTCCTTCTCATTTTATCATTTATTTGCTGCTGTATAGCCCCATTATGGATTCAGCAAATAAAAGAAGTGGTGTAAAACGTAAACATCGTGCATTGTTGATCGCAGATAAAGTGTACAGGTAGTCATTTTCTGTTAAATATATACAGAATATATAACCATAAAAAATCCGGCATTTTCAAAAATCCGGCACTCCTCAGGTCCGGAGGTTGCCGGATTTTTGAATGTCTACTGTACACAAAATCATACGCAAATTTCTTCAATGCTGTATCGTGCCAATATTGGAATATAAAAGAAAGGCACAAGAAAACAGAAACAGAAAAAAAACAACTAAAGCCATTGAAAAACATTAACAACAAACAAATTCATTAGTTACAGAGATTGAAAAGACAAATAAAATATGCTGACCACTTTACAAAAAAACATAATGCTTTGCTGAAGTCATAATAGAAGGACAAGCCCCAAGGCAAAGAGACATGAGAATGACAAAGCATTTATGAGGGGAAGATGACATCAGGAGATGGATATGAAACAGCCTATCAGAGTGTACCATCAATGCAATAGATGGAAAACATACAGAGATCCATCAATGCTGCCCCATGATGTGAAGATGACACGTGATGTAAACTAATCTTCACTGCATACCCCAAAGCTGATGTAAACTAATCTTCACTGAATACCCCAAAGCTGATGTAAACTAATCTTCACTGCATACCACAAAGCGAAGACACAAAGAAAAAAAAAATTAATTAAAACAGGAACAAATTATTACGTTATTTTTTATTTTTGTTTTGTAGAGATGGGTATTTTTGTAGGGTGTGTGTATGCGTATGTGTGAAGAGAGAAAAAAGAAGGCGGGGCCCAACAAGTCAGACTCGTACAGGGCACAAAAACTTTAAAGATGGCTCTTTGTATGAGCCAAATAAATTGTTCTGCTTTTTGCAAAGTACATTTTTTTTTTCACTTCCTATGTCTAAGCCCTGCCCAGTCCTGATCATTCCTGTTGTTTCTGATGGGTCTCCTTGCTAACCATGGCACAGGCATACATATGCTACCACAGCCATTAATGCATTTTCTTCTCTTTGTCCCCTCCAGAGCATGGAGTATGGAACCACTATTGCAGCTGGTCTCCATGTAGGAAACTTCAGCCTAAGCAACAGTAACAACAGTAACAGTGGTAACAACCTTGTAACAATGGTTTCTGCTTAGCAATTTTTTAAAATGAAGATGCCAGTCAAGGGCACAAACCACACTAGCAGTCTTTTATGACATGCTTGTTAGGGCACAGCAATCTTATCACTGCTCCCCAGCGCTGGTCACTAAAGTTCTTACAGGTGAATGTGACTTCTAGACATATGTAACATCTTACAGACATTTAATCTAGTGGGCTCACCTCCCTGCCGTACTCCACAGGATAACTTGACTGAGCTCTTGCTCCTGCAACAAATCATAAGATTTTGTGGCTAAACTCATAATGTTTCCCATTCATCATCATCACACTTCAGTTCCTCAAGGAGCAGAGGCCTTCATCAAACTTATGCCAAGTCTTTCTGTCCTGTGCCATCAGCTCAAAGTCTTTCCATGTTTGTTTCCAGCTCTCTTCTCCAAGTGCTCTTTGGTCTCCCTCTACTTCCTTGCCCTGGGGATTCCACAACATGAACTGCCTTGTAATGCTATCAATAGCTTTCTTCAATGTGTGCCCTATCCATTGCCAGCGTCTTCTCAGCTCTCATTACTGTTGACGCATCTTAGGTCCCTAATTACATACTAAAACGTCCAGAGAAATAATGAAAACATTTACATGTCTTCAGCAAACTAAACACTGCAAGACTATGTGGCCAATATGTGGGCAGTGTGGTGCTAGTAAGATTGCCCCCAACCTATTTTTGTACACACCACTATTTTATTTTCAGTCTTACCACAGTCTCCTTCATATTCTTAGAACACACCATATGACATAGTAATAATAAATAAGACACTGTATCATCATTACTACCCTCTGGCTGCCTAAGGAGCAAAGGCCATCAACACACTCATACAAAGTGTCTTTATCTCCCATGCCATCAGTTCCAGGTCTTTCTATGTCATCGTCATCATCTTCAATTCTATCTACAGTTCTCTTCTTCATGTGTTTTTTGGTCTCCCCTCTACCTCTCTTGCCTTCTTCTTTCTTTGGTCCTTGGTTGCTGACTGACAAAGCAATCAGTGACCATCACGCCTGGTGGTGTCTTGTAGGGCAGCAACAAACTGTCTCCACTTTGCTCGGTCGACAGCCATCCTTCGTGTGGTGCCCCAGCTCTGGTTCATGCTTAGCATCTCTGCCTCCACTGTTCTTCGCCAAGTAGCTTTTGGCCGTCCTTGCTTTCCCTTTCCTTATGGAGTCCATAGCATGGCAGTTCTGGTGATGGTGTCAGGGTCTCTTCTGAGGATGTGGCCAACCCAATTCCTGCGTCTGCCCGCTATGATGGTGCATGTCCTCTTGGTGGCTCCAAGTTAGCAGTTCTAGATTGGTGATGGTATTCTACCAAAAAGTTTGAAGAATGTTCCTTGTCTTGCCTTGGGGATTCCAAAAAATACTGACCCAAAAAAACGACACAGCTAACAACTCAAATAAATACTCACCTTTAGAATCTCCATTTACAGGTTTTGTTTCGCCTTGTGCTCCTCTTTCACCATTCTTTGGAGAGGTCTGGTATTCTGTTACGTCCTAGTATAAAACATAAAATATCTGAATACAGGCCGCAGCATCGTTAAAGGACATATTTTTATTATTGCTGTTTAAAGAAATGCTGCATGTCTGGCCAACATGATGGCCTCCAGTCTACTGACCCCTACATCAACCATAAGCTTATTTTACAATTACTGTTTCTTCATATTTCATGTCTTATAGTAAACTTAAATTTCGAACATGTAGCATATTTTGTCAAACATGTACAGCCGATTAATTTTAGATCAAAGACACTACCACCTTCTCTCTTTCTCCAGTTTCAAATCTAGTAGTAGCAAACCCTGTCACGTCAATACAGCTAGACACAACATACAACCCCTATCACTACCAAATACACCACTTGAGATACAACACATGACACACCCCCCCCCCCCCATAGTATCATACACCTGACTTCCCATGCACTTCTGGATACAACACTTGATACTCCCCAAAATTATTAAATACAACAATTGACATTTCCTCCTCTCCTCCCTCATCTGTGTTGTTGGCCTGTCCATTTTGGTGTCTCTTTGTAGTAATAGCTGTTGCAAGTTTGTGTAGCACATGAAGAGTGTTCAAAAAACAATATATGGGCAGGAGATGGGTCTGGCACAGGGACAAATATAAAAAAACTGATGACACATACATGAAAGCGAGTGAACAAGAGTTAAAATGAATAAAACATGTTATGCTATAAACAAAATAAATCAAACAATAAAGATTTAGACATTAATTCTGGCAAGTCAATCCTATGCATATATATATATTTATATGTTTATAAGTGTCTACCTCCACTGTTCCACACAGCTTCTTGTAAAGTTTGTGACAGCGTTTGTGAACTGTGACTCTACAATTTATACACTTGTACCCCTGTCGACCCAGACCCCAGATTCTGTCCTGGCAAAATGCGCATGCAGCTTTCTAAAACAGAAAAAAAGGTCATATCACATCACCAGGACACACATAACTAGGAGCTAAAATAAGACACATAACATTAAGAGATGCCAAATATGTAGCACATATATCAGATGGCAAGTTCCAGCAATGTTCATTTGTGAATTTTATTTGGCCTGCAGTACAGGTATCCACGAGGTGTTTACAACGAACGAACAAAATCTTTATTCCTTCAGGGTAAAGAAATAGGCATTACTGTCCTGAAATAATACAGTTCTCAAAGTGTTTTCAAATTAATACATTATTAACTTCTTTGATAATTTATAAAATTTAACACTGCATTCAGTAATAGAACACACATACATGCAAACACACACACAGACAGAAAGAGAGAGGGGGCACGAGAAGTTTATCTAAGGAAAGAACTATAATATCCTACTTAAATATTCCAAAAGTAGCTGTAACAAAAAAGGTAAAGGATCCCGTTACACGCCCATTGAGGCATATTGGGAATATGGTGTTAGGCCCATATTTTCTTGACCATTGACACACTTGGGGTGATGTGGTCACCATCACACTAGCCGCCTTAACCTTCCCAGAATTGCTCTGGTACCCAATTCATGAGGCTGGGTCGACCCCTGAGACATTTGCGGTCTACAAAATCCCACCTCAACTGGGGATCAAACCATGGGTCACAAATGATGCAACCATAGTTTTGGAGCCAGTTTAAGAAGAAACAAGTTTCAAATTCCATAAATGTTACAATTCCGAGTGCAACACCACCTTGACTCCCAACTCTTGATGCAATATAGACATGTTAACCTCATCATCATCAGCTGCCATCTCCTCAACGAAGGTTGGCTGTAATGGATCTCCGTCTTCTGTCTCTTGTCTTGGTGGTGCACTCTGATAGACTCTTTCCTGTCCATCTCTTGATGTTATCTTCCCACTTATAGCGCTGTCTTCCCTTGCATGTTTGCCTTCACCTCTCCCTTCTATTATGGTCTTCTGCAAGGTGTTATGCCTTTTTATGTGGCCAAAGTATTTTAGCTGCCGAACTTTGATCTACCTCATTAGTTCTCTTTTCATACCTAGATTTTCTAGGACCTCCTTATTTGTTTTCTTCTCTTTCCATGAGATACGCCCCATTCTTCTATATATTCACATTTCAAGAGCCTCAATTCTTCTATATATTCACATTTCATTTTTTTATAGCATTACCAACCTGTTTCAGTAACAGGTGGCACCACTGTAACAGTTTAAAAATGGCTGCCAAAGACGTTCGGTTAAAACAACGTTATGTCATAGAATGTTGACAGACAGACATAAAGAAACAAGGACAACAATAGTCATCAACCTCCTGCACCGTTACGAAACTGAAGGAGAAGAGTTTTTATCGAATATTGTGACAGGTGATGAGACTTGGGTTCATTTTTTTTTAAAAACCAGAATCCAAAAGGCAGTCAATGGAATGGCATCACACAACATCGCTGACAAGAAAGAAGTTCAAAAGTTCACTATCTGTAGGGAAAGTTATGGCATCCGTGTTTTGGGATGAGAAGGGTGTAATTCTTCTCGACTTCTTGGAACAGGGAAACACGGTGAATGCAGACCGTTACATTGAAACTTTGAAGAAGCTTAGAGGTCGTCTTCGGCGACTTTACCCATTAAAAGATCAGAGAACTGCACTACTGTTGCACGATAATGCCACGCCACACACCGCTAAACGCACCATTGATGCGATTGCAGAATTTGGCTGGACATTATTACCACATCCCCCTTACAGTCCCGATCTTGCACCTTCTGACTTCCATCTGTTTGGACCACTGAAAGAACATCTTCGCGGACAACACTTTGAGGACACCGAGATCCTTAAACGCGCCGTAAACCAGTGGTTTAGGAAAAAGGACACAAATTTTTACCGTGCGGGGATACATGCCCTTGTGAGAAGATGGAAAAAAACTGTAACAAATAACGGAGACTACATTGAGAAATAAATTTTTGAAGTTCAGACTTGGGGCTACATTTCAATGTGAATTTTATGTTTTCTTGCCCATTGAATGAAATTAAAAATTACGAGGCATTACTTTTTGACCGTCCCTCGTATAACACTTTATGATTCTCAGTTTTAATTTGTGAGATAACTGTTTAGATGTCAGTATATGTTTCATGTTGTTGAATGTAGCTTTAGCCATTCCTATTCTCTTCTTGATTTCTGTTTCACATCTGCCATCTTCTGTTATTATATGACCAAGATATACGTAGCTCTTGACTTGTTCCAGGATTTTCTCCTTTACGCTTATCTTTAATGTGGGTTTATCGGCTGTTTTGCTAATTATCATAGTTTTTGTTTTCTCAATATTAATGTCGAGTCCATATTCCTGACTTATACTGTTCACTTGCTTCACTAGTTCTTGTAACTCCTGTTCGCTTTCAGCTAACAACACGGTATCATCTGCATATCTAAGGTTGTTTATTGACCTTCCACTGATGTTCAGTCCTGGTATTTCCTGTATCTGTTTGAAAATTTTTTCCGTGTATAGATTAAATAGGCAGGGGGACAGCACACAACCTTGTCTGACACCTCTTTTTATGTCTATGTATGGTGAATAATTCCTTCCAGATCTTACTATGGCAGTTAGCTCCCAATAAAGGTTACTGAGTATTCTTATATCTTTTCCATCAATACCTATGTCTTCGAGGCATTCAATTATTTTCTCATGATGGACTCTGTCAAAAGCATTCTTATAGTCAATGAAGCACATGTACATACTTTTTTGGACCTCTGTATATTTGTTATATGTTAACCTCAGCAGTAACTAAATCAAGGCAATCATGAATAACGAAAAAAACAATCTGGTGAAATTCACTGATTGAAAATACTGGCATATCTGACTGTAAGTGACGCTACCAGGGTTGTGAAGTCAGTGAAAACAAAGGTTTCCAACTCCCTAATTTCACTTTTTTTTTTTTAACGTCAAGCTCCATGGCTCAGATTTCCCGCTCCACAATTCTGGATGCAACAAAAACATACTCATCTCAGCAGGCACTAAATTATGAAAATGATCAAAAAACAATTTAACTGATATACACCAGATTCTCAGAAAGTTTAACTGCTGCAGTCTATAAATAAATATACTGGTTTACGCTTCCACAATTTAACTTCTCCACTATAAAATGGTAAAGTTTAAAAATGCAAGTCCCCTATTGGAATAGCTGACAGGATTTCAACTTCTCTGCTATGAATATGTGTAGTTCCCCAACTTCTATATTTATACTCTTCTTCTTCTTTGATCCTTAGCCGCCAACCGTCAAAGCAGTCAGTGGCCATTACGCCTGGTGGCGTCTTGTAGGGCAACAACAAATTGATTCCACTTTGCTCGGTCGGCGGCCATCCTTCATACAGTGCCCCAACTCTGGTTCATTCTTTGCATCTCAGCCTCCACAGTCTCCGCCAAGTTGTTTTTAGTCGGCCTCTCTTTCATTTTCCTTCAGGGGGTCCATAGCATAGCTATTCTTGTGATGGCATCGGGGTCTCTTCTGAGGACATGGCCAACCCAGCTCCAGCATCTGCCAGCTATGATGGTGTGCCTGTCCTCTTGCTTCAGCTCTCCGCGCCATAGAGAAGCACAGAAAGCACACAGCTCTGATATAATCCTAATTTTGTGCTTGTGCTGTACTGAGGACTTCCAGATGTTGTTTAGACTAAAAAAGGCTGTTCTTGCTTTGTTCATTCTGTTGTTGATGTCTTTGCTTGCTCCGCCGTCTGGTGCTACTATGCATCCTAGGTATGTGTAGGCATCTGTCTGTTCCAGTTGCTGATTCCTTACTGATATGGGCTCAGGCTTGCTCACATTGAGCATCATGACCTCTGTATTTATACTCTAAATTGTTGTATTTATTTTCTTAAAAAAAAACCAGGCTTTCTTAACCTGTGGTCCACAGACCCCTTGGGGGGTTCATGAAGGGATAGTAGGGGGTCGGTGTACAGAACCTAAAAATATTGAAACTGTATTTTCACCAACATTTTTATTAGGGAAATTATCATAGATTCTTGCGTTTAAAGAAATAAATTACTTTTACAAAGTGATTTTACATTTCAGTATGACTATGTATCAGTTTACGTATTTTTCCTTATAATAACATGTATTATTTGTATGGAAAATGTTTAATTGTGCATTTACATACATTTCCTTTCAGAAGGGGTCTGTAGCCTTCACTGGATAATCAAAGGGTCCATATCCTTGACCAGGCAATTAAAGGGGTCAATAGCACAAAAAATGGTTAAGAAACCCTGCTATAAACAATGTCAATCACAAACATCTGCGATGGTCACAAATGAATGTCTAAACTAAGGAAGAACTGTTTTTTCAAAAAGAAAATGAAGCCACTTTCTTTACACACGCAGCTCAAGCACAAATCAAAGCTAGAACTATACTGCAGTAAAATAAACTCCATGCAGCACAGAAAGTAACAAAGACAATAAAACTCTGTGCTTTCCTGATATTTACTAACACATAAAATTCCTACATAAAATAAACATAAACAAAATAAGTTAACAGTTTACCCTCGAAAATCGTTTGGCCTGAAAGAGGTGACCGTTCACTCTGTACAACTTTCGCCATCTGCGTGCCCCTCTGCGGTACATATTTCCTGGTTGAAGTATTAAAAGTGTAGTATTTTCAACAGAAGACGGAGGCCCGTCAAGGAAAACTTCACTAACTGTTTTAGAATAATAAACTTTCACAAGTTGAACAGACGTTATAGACGCTCACTACCTGATAATTTCATAAATAATTACAGGATTTCAATTACAGTGCACATGCCTCGCTTACATCACTAATAGTTATGCATTATCATCATCAAGTACCATGCCTGGTGGCACAGGTCATAACGTCTCTCCACAACTTCCTTTCTACAGTACTATGATCAATTCTATTGCTGACTTCTTTCCGTGCCATGGCATCAAACTGTCCAGAAACTTCTCTTTGTCAACCTCTATCTCTTTTCCCTTCTATCTTTTCTGTTGTCAAGATATACTCCAACTTCCTTCTTCTCATAACATGCCCAGAGAAAGTGGATTGCTTCCTTTCAACTTGAGGAATAAGCTTCCTTTCAACTTGAGGAATAAGCTTCCTTTCAACTTGAGGAATAAGCTGCCTTTCAACTTGAGGAATAAGCTGCCTTTCAACTTGAGGAATAAGCTGCCTTTCAACTTGAGGAATAAGCTGCCTTTCAACTTGAGGAATAAGCTTCCTTTGAACATTGGCCTCTTTCAGGACTTCCTCATTACTCACTTTAGCAGTCGATGGTATTTTCAACAGGCGACTTCATAAAACCAAATCTCTGTGGCCTCTAGTTGTGAAAAACTTATCATTTTATAGTAGAATGATTTTGGTCGCCATGATAATGGCAGCCATATTGACTTTAAAACTGTAATTAAATTCATGTAGGCTTTTTTATTTTTTTTAGCTATAAGTATAAAATTAGAATTGGGAGCTCAATATATTAGATTTTTTTAATAACGTCAGTAAATTCCAAACTACACAACTTTAAAGTTATTACAGCTAGGTCGCGATTAGTGTGAGTTTGAACAGTGTGAACTGAATTGAGTGCGAATTAGTATATGATACCCGGATCAAATTTAATGCGAGCCAAAATTTAATTAATGCAAGTTTTTTATTCAGATTTTTCCTAATTCTTTGAATGCAGTGCAAAAATGACAAGCGAGTCAAGTTTATAAACTAGCGTTTTACATGCTGCTATGTCAGTCTGCACTTGCCTATCGTCAAGTTTGGATGTGCTGCTGCCTGCTGTACCACATTACCATATATAGTTTTTTTTTTTTTTAAAGCGCCGTTAACAAAATGGACAAAAGGAATAATACTTCAGATGTAAACACTGACAGCGTGAAAAAGAAGAGGCTTGTTATTACAACAAAAAATTTGATGTAATTGAATTGTGGTCATAGTAACTCTCAAATAGGATGAGGTCGGAATGAATGAATCTACGGTACAGAATATTATAAAACACGCAGACGAAATACCAGAGTATGTATGAAGATTTAAAGAAAGAGAAGACAGTTCAGTCTATGCTGATAACATATTTTAAAAGACAATAATGACGTTTGCGTCATATCATCAGATAACTGCTCTATTACTTTCTTTGTAATATACTTGAATAACAAATGGGACCAAAGACGCAGCAAAAGTGATGAATGCAGTCAGCGACCCATAGCTGGACTGCTTGCGTCAGGGTCAGCGAACCAGAGCTGACCAAGACCCTACTCCACCTCCAAGTGGTGGTCCTGGAAACAGGCTGCATCATAGCAGTCTGGCTGAGAGAGTAGGGATCGAAGAGGGATGGCAAACCCGGTCCCAAAAAATGCCGTGCTGAAGTCAGATGTGTCGGCTGAAAGGCGCAAATATCGCAGCTTCGCTGTAAATGGACACAACGCAACAAATGTCCTTTTCAGGACAAACGAGGAAGAAGAAGAAGAATATAAAATGCATTTTTTCTTAACATCTGCTGTTATATGACCTCAATAAACAGATTTTTTAAAATCTTATGTTTAAACATTTTTATTGCACATTTCCATTGGGCTGGAACCAATTACCATATTTTACATATAATTATAACTTCGGATAGTGTGAATTCAAATTATGCAACCACTTCACAGGATTCATTATTCGCACTAATTGCGACCTAACTGGATCTAAAGATAGTCACAAATTTGGCACCATTTTACAACATTACTTGCAATAAATAAGCATTTTGACAAGATATCAGAAATCTAATCTCAGGTGTTAAATCACAGCTTATGGCCCTGTTACAGGAAACCTGCAACAAAACATTAATATGATTCTGTAGCAGTGGTTTCTGTATTAATCTGTTTTACATGATGATGTTCGCCAGCCCCTTGTACAATTCTCATATTAGCTGCCTTTATGACATCAGAGACAGCATTAGTCCAACCAGATATCAAAACTAAACAAATAGAATTATTTTAACTGGTTGAAAGCCACAGTGCATGGTAAGTCTGAACATTAAGTGGGCAAGATTATAAAACTGCTCTAAGTGAGAACGAAATATATGGAGATCAAAACAAATCAGGTCCAAAAAAAAAAGCTGAATGTTCAATTCAAATTTCAAGTCAGTCCTAATGTATGGCTCTGAAACATGGAGACCAACTAAAACAACAACCAGCAAAGCTAAAGACTTTAATAAATGGGTGCTTGCTCAGAATAGAAGTGGTATGACATGATCACTAATGTAGACCTAATGACAAAAACTAGACGAGTGCCAGTAGAACGAACAAACGAACTTTATTTTCAAAGGGTTTAGAACTGGGCACGCAGGCCCGTCTAACATTCTGCCCTTCCTTTCTCTCGTCTTCCATAATAATAATAATAATAAATTCTTTAAGCACCAAACACGGCGCATAAGGCAGAAACCAGTGCTCTCCAGGTTGTTCGTTGTGACGCCACTCCTCTTAGCTCTTGCCTTTAATTACTTCTTCCAATTTTCCGTCTTGATACATAGTTCTTACATTCCAGTATCCAATTTTAAAAATCTCCTTAGCCCCCAAGATATTAGAATGAGTCATGTTTACTGTCGAGCCTGGTTCTGTTTCGGTAACAATAGCTTGTTTTACGATAGTGAATTGTTAACTCACTGATCAACCCTCCGATCCAACCGACCGATTTGAGGGTTTCGAGGTCAGTTATAGGAAAATATCTACACCACTAGATACTCTGGTGTATCTTTTATTCTATAATTTAACATAACATGGTACTATCCATCGAAATATACACATTCCTGATGTTTTTCTTTCGGCGTCTAAGGTGAGAAACGAATTTCACCTCCATCTTGGAAGGGTAGATAACATTAATTCTCACATGTATCTTAAATATTACTTAAAATAAGAAAATAAGATACAATAAAATAAAATAAAATCCAAACATTGTAACAGTACAATAATAGTTACACAGATTTACAGTGCCTTATCATATTAATACTAAACAGGACAAAATTATCTTTAATACCTACATATGATGTTATGTAATTATTTAAGAACATAACTAAATTAGGGTGGCATATAATCTGCACTAACGATGTATTTGAAAAGTCTGTGATTGAATGAATATGGACTAAGCGTGTTTTTTAGGTCGTGTGGAAGATTATTCCACAGATGACCAGCAGAAAAGGCTAAACTTTTCTTGAATAAGTCGAGCCTAGGCTTGGGCATGTGTAATGTATTTAAGTGTTGAATGCGTCTTCCGCTGTATTTTAAAATAGACCACAAATACTTTGGAGCATTCTGTGATAAGATTTTGTGAATAAATTTGGCTTTGTTGAAGAGAAAGCGCTTTCTTAGTGATAATATGTTTAAATATGTATGTGGGTCTACACACTGTGTGAGGTTTTTGTCTGAAACTAGGTGCACTGCATGTTTTTGTAATGAATAGAGTCTTTTAGTGTTGGACATGGAGCAGCCATCCCAAATTGTGGAACAATAGTCTAGATGTGTTTGTATTTGGGATGTATAGAACATTTTTCGAGTCTCCTCATCTAGGAAATGTTTGATTTTAGCTAACTGGTAAACTTTTTGTGCCATTTGTTTGGTTAGTGCTTGTACATGCGAATTCCAACTTAAATGTTGGTCAATTATGAGTCCTAGTGTTTTATTTTCATTTACATTTTCAATTAAAGAGGTTCCAATGTAGAGCTGAAGTGTTGTTTTCAGTGAGTTTTGTAATTTTTGTCTAGTTGATATTATCATACATTTTGTTTTAATGATATTTATTTGCATGCAGTTTTCATTGCTCCACTTAATAAGATTGTCTGTGTCGCTTTGTAATAATATTTCTAGCGTGTTGCAACTTTTATCACTTGTATAAATGGTACAGTCATCGGCAAATAGGTCGCAGGATGAGTGCTTAATGTGTAGTGGAAGGTCATTTATGTAAATGGAAAAAAGTAGAGGGCCGAGAATAGAACCCTGAGGAACACCGGTGTCAATAATAGCTGGGTTTGACAATGAGTTATTGTACCACACTATTTGCTGTCTGTCGGACAGGAATGATTTAAGTAATGTCACTAGTTTAAAGTTAACTTTCATTGTTTCTAATTTCCTTATTAAAACAGCGTGATCTAACATATCAAATGCTTTCCTAAAGTCTACAAAGATTGCTCCACATATGTTATCGTTATTGATGTTTAGGTGCAAGTTGTCTATCATCTTAGTTAGAGCTGTGTGGCATGAATGCTTTTGTCTAAACCCTGACTGACTGTCAATTAGCAAGTCATTGCTAACTAGGTACTGTAGTGTTGTTTTATGTATGTGTTTTTCTAGTGGTTTAGATAGCAATGATAAAAGAGAAATTGGTCTATAGTTACCAAGGTTACTGTTATCTGACGAACCAGGTTTGAAGAGAGGATATACTTTGGCGATCTTAAAGGCCGAAGGAAAATAACTTTTGGCGATGCATTGATTATATATATAAGTTAGTGAATCACTAATAGCTGGTGCGGAGTAACGCAGTATTCGATTACTAATTCCGTCAAGCCCTGATGAGCTATTATCTTTAAGGCCATGAAGATAGTTATACACTTCATTAACTGTCATAAAAGGAATGTTGGGTGGAACTGAGTTTGTACATTTCTTCTCACAGAATGCTGAAAGTTGGTCTAAGTCACTAGGGGAATGTGGTATTGTGGATTTCAGACTGCTTATTTCTGCTTGAAAGTAATTGCTGAAGTCTGTACAAGTAAATGAAGTTGTCGAAGATAATGAGTCTGGTGCATTACATTTTTTCGCTAAGGTGTTAATTGCCTTCCATATCTCCTTACTATTTGATTTGTTCTGAACCATATTTCTAAAATGATTTTTCTTTTCTTTACGAATTAAATATTGAACCTTGTTCCTGTTTACCCGGTAAGTGTTGAGGTCCTTATTTTTGTGCGCTTGATCTCTCTGCCTCATAGCCTCCAACACTTCCTGCGTGATCCACGGAGATTTTAATTGTCGTTTGACACGAATTTCCTTAGCTGGTACGTGCGTGTCAAAAACATTATAAAAAATTTTTGTCCAGTATTCAATAGCGTCATCAGGATCAGGAAGTTGGTAAACACGGCCGAAAGGTGCAGTTAGCAAGTCATTCAAAAATAACTCCCGACTGAAATGTTTGAAACTTCTAAATTTAATACTTACATGTTTATTTTTGGGAACTTTACATTTATTTTTTGACCATGTACAGCATACTGGATAGTGGTCACTCATTGCAATATTAGGGACAGAGCATTCTATGATGTTTTCTGGGCAAGTTACGTAGATGTGGTCGATTAGTGTGGATGATGCTTGTGTTACTCTTGTAGGCTGGTTAACTATTTGTTTTAAATTGTACGATAATATTATATTTTTCCATGTTAGATTTGAATTGATGGGCCCTGAATCAGTAGCTTTATTTCCAACCATACACATTCTATCTCTAGACAAGAAATGAGAAGACGAAGCGGGAGATGGATAGGACAAGCACTGAGAAAACCTGCTGATAGCATCACCAGACAATCCCTGTTCTGGAATCCCCAGGGTAAGAGAGAGGTAGAGGAAGACCAAAGAACACATGGAAAAGATAACTGCAGACAGCAATGAAGGGGATGAAAAAGACATGGAAAGACCTTGAGCTGATGGCACAGGACAGGAAGACTTGACACAGGACAGGAAGACTTGACAAAGGACAGGAAGACATGACACAGGACAGGAAGACTTGACCCAAGACAGGAAGACTTGACACACGACAGGAAGACTTGACACAAGACAGGAAGACTTGGCATAAGTTGGCCTCTGCTCCTTTGGGAGTTGAAAGGTGAAATAAGAAGTGAGAAGGAAACAAAAATAGTTTATATGAGTGTTTATGTCCATTAGAAGGTGCTAGGGAAAGAAAATGTTGATGATCCATTAAGGCTAAGCTTCAATGCTGAGGTGACATGGTCTGGGCATAGTTGTACTGGTCTATATCCCTTTATTTCTTCTTCTTCTTCTTGGATTCTTAGCCCCTGACTGACAAAGCAGTCAGTGGCCATCTCGCACAGTGGCGTCATGTAGGGCAGCAACAAACTGTCCCCATTATGCTCGGTCGGTGGCCAGCCTTCGTGACGTGCTCCAACTCTGGTTCATTATTTGCATCTCAGCCTCCACTGTTCTCCGCCACGTTGTCTTTGGTCTGCCTCTCTTTCGCCGTCCTTCTGGGGTTCATAGCACAGCAGTTCTGGTGATGGTGTTAGAGTCCCTTCTGAGGACATGGCCAACCCAGTTCCAGCGTCTGCCAGCAATGATAGTGTGCATGCCTTTTTGACTGCACTGTGCAAGAAGTTCCTGGATGGAGATGGTATTTAAACACCCAAAAACTGAAATATTCTGAAAATCTAAGTTTCTGTGGGTAACTTTTCAATCACAATTTGAGAGAGTTATGACTCTGAGCTATTTTTTAAACACAGTTTGGGCAAACTGGGTCATTTTGGACATCTGAAAACCAAAAAAAATCCAGTTTCTGAAACAAAGCTGTCCCCGCGGATTTTGGATAAAAATTTACAGACCTGTATTGACAAAATGACATGAATGTTAGAAGGTAAATAAGCATTTTTTTAAAAAATACATAACCAGTTTCAAAAAGGTCAATGTAAACTTACTGTCCTCTCCAACACATGGCATTCCTGGTTTTTCTGGGACATTTGGAAAAACTAGAAAGAAACAGAATAAACACCAACATCATGTGTGTAACACAAGATTAATTGTAAGATGCCTCAAGACATATTTCACTTATCAGTAATAATAATGTGTTTCATTACAGTCATTACCCTTCGGCTCCCAAAAGGAGTGAGACATGGACAATTAATGAGTCATGGACAGTTAGTGAGTCGTGGACAATTAGTAAGTCATGGACAATTAGTAAGTCATGGATAATTAGTAAGTCATGGACAATTAGTAAGTCGTGGACAATTAGTAAGTCGTGGACAATTAGTAAGTCGTGGACAATAAGTAAGTCGTGGACAATTAGTAAGTCATGGACAATTAGTAAGTCATGGACAATTAGTAAGTCATGGACAATTAGTAAGTCGTGGACAATTAGTAAGTCATGGACAATTAGTAAGTCATGGACAATTAGTAAGTCATGGACAATTAGTAAGCCAGCAAGAAAAACAATGTAGGCCACAGAGATGTGGTTTTACAGAAGAATGTTAAAAATACCATGGGAAGCTAAAAGTGTAATGAGGATGTTCTGAAAGAAGCCAGTTATTGTTGTTGTTTAACTAGGGCTGCTGAGCTTCTCGCTCATTTGCAGTCAATACCAAGTTGTAGACTCCTTGGTATTATCTACACTGTAGATCGCAGCTTCTCCTGTGGCTTTTCTGCTATTCCGAAACGAGTTGAAGTCCTCAGCTCCAGTTTCTCCAGCTTGGCTTGCATTTAAAGAAGTGTGTGGCACATTGTGCATTCCCCGCCATCCAAGGGGGCTCTCCAAACATGCAGAGCTAAAATACTGTGCTCTGGTTCTGGGCTCTCCCAAGGAATCATCACGTCCTACACAGAGCCACTTCTCAGCTACCCCTGCCTATCATGAGGTCCACAGTGAGATCCTCCAGCATGCAGGCACGAGGTAAAAGCCAGAATTATGTCTGGGGCTCAAGTGACTCCTCCAAGCTTAGTGTGCAATTCTGGGTTCTCAACATGTTTCACCACAGGGGGAACCCCTGGAAGTGTGTAGATGATTTCAGAGTCGATGAGGGTGTAATTAGCCTCACAGACAGAAGTTCACATCCAAATCTACATACTACAGCATTGTGCATAGCTAGTGGTTATATAAGGATGACTCCAGATATGACTCCATTGATAAAGAAGCCAGTGTGTAAAGGAAGCTTATTACTCAACATCAGAAGGATACAATCCCCTTTCTCTGGGCACGCTATGAGAAGAAGAAAACTGCAATATATTGTGAACAAAGGAAAGACTGAAAGGAACAGGAGACAAACGACAATAAAGAGAGAAGGTGCTGGACAGTCTGACACCATGACGAGGAAAGAAGTTAACAACAGAACTGATGGCCAGTACTGGAGAGGGGAAGTTGTGGAGAGATGTGATCATATACACTACCAGGTAAGGTACTTATAAGTATATTCTAGTATTTGTCTATTAATATTTCCACATTAAATTCTGATTTCATCACCTAGTTTATTTTTCTTCCTTTTTTTCTATTGCAGAAATATAAAATCCACTGCCATATTGCTGGGTCTACTGCAGCTTGTATAGTCGTAACTTTGGAACATTTCAAGTCAGTGTACATGCAATTTGTGGTTTGTTATAGACATGTATATTTCTTTGTTATATTACTAGCTTTTTTATTTTTCTTGTTCTTTGTGGTCGTTTACTGACAATGGCTTTTTCAGTCAAATTGTCTGGTTGTTTTGGGTTTTTCTTGGTGACTATCCCTCACAAAATAAAAATTTCTATTTCAGTTAAACTTTTCTGTCTAATATGAAATTATGCTTTTCTAAAACCTAACATGATATAGAATTGTAATAATTATCTAAGATCAAATATGAAGCTCGGTTTTAATACTCTTCGAAAATCAAATAAGATGAATTTTAATACTTTTCCAATATAAAATCTGACACGGAGTTTTAATACTTTGCTACAATCTTTTCAACCAGTTTACAAAGGTATTATATGACACTTATTTACTCTGGTGTAACGTGATTTGTATGTACACTACTGTTCACTTTATTTTGGATATGTCTTAGTTTCCTGCTCCTCTACCATCACATTCACTTCACTACTCACCATGTATATTGAGTTCTGTATCCTTGTTCACTTCATACAACCTTATTGCTTCATTCAGTTCAATCTGAGATGATATGGTGCAGGGATCACCTAAGAAACCAAAATGATAACTGATCTGATCATGTTAGTCTGTTTTGAGATCATATAACACAGGAGTCATCTTATAAATGAAAATGATAAAACCAATTTGATCACTTTTGCCTGTTTTGAAGGTTTCTACATTAATATTCAAAGCCAATGAAATTCATTGCTACCTATTATTGAGTGTGGTTACTTTTTCTCAGGATGTTAACACAAATGGCACAGCCAAGATCTTCTTCTTGGATCCAGGCTACTGCCTGACAAAGCTGTCATCATGCCTACTGAGATTTAAGGTTTTGTAAGACAGCAACAAATTCTCTTTCATTTACTTGGTCTAGGACCACCCTTCATGACGTGCCCAAACTCTGCTTCACACTTTTCATCTGTCTCCACAGTTCTCTGACAAGTTGTTTCTGACCAGCCTCTCTTTCGCCTTTTTTTCTGGGGTCCATAGAACAGCAGTTCTGATGAAGGTGTTGGGATCTCTTCTGAGGGCATCACTAACCCAACACGAGTGTCTTAACCTGCTATAATAGTATGCATATGCAGTTCTTGGCTGGTGATGCTGTTTGGAGAGCAAAGATGGTCATGGACTTTCTATTCTTAATTTTTTTTTTTCTTTCCAGTATCAAAGTTTGAAGCGGTACACTGATTAACACTTTGAGTATCAAGGCTTCTCAGTTAGCAATTACCTTCAAGCAGAGGCGTCCATAAAGTACTTGGCACCCGGGCAGATCCTACCTTCAGGGTGCCCCCCCCCCCCCCCCCTATAAAGAAACACACTCGCAAGTACATTTTTTAACAATAAATACTATGATAGTAGTGTCCGATTGCATCCCACCACCTGGCTGTCACCCGAGGTGGGCCGCGCGCCCCCGCCCCACACCCCACTCAGTACACCACTGCCTTCAAGCACAAGGGTTTTTAGGAAAAATGTCTTAATTGAGGCGATGAAATTTAAAAAATCACTGAGACCAAATGAGTCAACATATTGACATGAAACTTTCATGATGGAAGTATTAGAAGTGGAAAAAGTGTCGCGTGCTGACTTAGTTTTGTGTTCAGGTCATGTGAGTATGGTGGCCATATTGAATATTAATGAGGAAATAGACAAAAATTGGCATGCACTATTGAAAAATGTATAAAAAATTAATAATCAACACAAAACTCATCAGACATTCCCAGATATAGTAATATTAATCATTCTTTCTAAAAAGAGCAAATATAATATGCTCTTGAATGATACTGGGGTTGACAAGCTATTTGAAATGGACATAAAATTCCAGGGTCTGTAATGACAAAAGAGAAATACTCATGGGGTACCAACAAGATTTCATGCAAAGAGAAATGAAAAAATACATACTTGTGAGCTTACTTTAGCTGGATGTGTTAGTCTAACATAAAACATGATCACAGATGCAATTATTGTTGCTTTTTTCTCTGGCCTTGGGGGGCCTATTTCCTTCATGGCGGCAGCATTGTCCTCACATTTATGAAAGCAGGGCACAACACAAGGTGGTATTTCACATCCAGTACAAAATAATCCAGCAGAATTACAAACAATGCATCTTGGTAGATGTGATTTGTCTTCATACTGCTGTGGGAAGTGGTTATGTTCTGCGATGATGGGTCTGTTAATTTCCACTGAAGCACCGGTGGCCGGCACTTTCTTGTGGTGTCGACTTCTTGCATAATCTGATACAGAGCTTCATCAATCTTGAGCCTAAATTGCTTTGGTGTAATTTGAGGTTTGGCAGCTTCAGTACAGAATATATCCATTTACAATGGCAATTTCTATGACAAAATGAAGAATTGGATGATACCATTTGATAAGGGTAAAAATAAATACCAGTTTTTGATTGAACTGATCTACACCACCCATTCTTCTTCTTCTTCCGTCCTTAGCCAACGACCGGCAAAGCAGTCAGTGGCCATTACGCCTAGTGGCGTCTTAAGGGCAACAGCGAATAGATTTTCTTTGCCGTTGTTCCCATCACGCCTAATGGCGTCTTTAGGGCAACGACAAATCAATCCGCTCGTCGTTGTTTCCGTAATCAAAGTGACTGGCAAACGGGTGATCAGCCCGTTGGTTGCACCACCCATATTGTGATCATAAACATCTGCCAAGACAGGTTTTTCCACTGTCCTAAATCCCCCCTCATGGTGTCTAGATCTGACACATTTGTCAACAACATTGTTTCTGCGGACCGTGCTGAGCTTATTCACGTGTTCTGTATCATGCCACGTACAGGCAACCATGTTTCTCAACCTAGCAAAAACAGGTGAACTGCCATGCTCTTCTTCATGTTTTTCCCCCTCAAAATTAAAGGAAACCCTCTTCTGATTTCTGGGTGAAAATTCAGGCAGCCAGTCGCTCACATAGCGATCATTAAAGTCATACAAGTCCCGTTGAAACTCATCAGTTGCTTCTCTGCCACGCCCCCTCCTAGTAGAAGGTCTTTTTCTACGCCCCTGATTCACACCATTACCTTGAAAATCACCATAACCACTTCTGGCACCTTCATGAATGCTAGATCGGGCTATCGCTGTCTGATTCACTATTTCAGGCTGCCCTGCATCAAAACTGGACCAACTGTTGTCACTTTCAAAGGCCAGCTGAGAGCCAGAATCCGAATCATTGCAACATTCACCAGTTTCATTCATTTAAAAAAAAAATTCCACTCCAACATGAATGAAAACACGTGAACACATTTTCAAGCCGCCATCGACCATTGCTCAATAAAGGAGAGTTACATTCCTTGGCCTGTGTATTTTCGAATGGCTGCCGAGATTACTTTTTATGCAAATGCTATACGGATGCTGCAGACAGCTCCAGGGTTGACCCAGCCTCATGAATTGGATAACAGAGCAACTCTGGGAAGGTTAAGACGGTCGGCGCGATGCTGACCACATCACCCCTAGTGTGCCGATGGTCGAGAAAATATGGGCATAACACCATATTCCCAATATGCCTCAATAGGCGTGTAACGGGATCCTTTACCTAAACCTTTTTTATACGGATGCCAAAAGGTGACCATGGTACTCAAAGTGTTAAGTTACAGATGGTAAAAAAAAAAAAAAATAATAAGAAAATACCTTCTTCATCCAACCATTTCACAGTAAACGGCTGAACATCATCAAATTTGCAGATGTCTTTGATCTCAGCACAAAAGTCCAAGTACTTCACGTCATTTTTTATGCTGGTCACCAAAATATTCCTGTGAGAGACGTTCAAAGAACATATCAAGATTTATTTCACCGCACATACTCAATACTGTGATCTTATTAATAAGTGAGCATGAACACATATTAGGATTATATAAGGGAACCATTGAAAATTCAAGCGAGAATGACAAGTAACGGTAGTCAATGCCAGACTGTTTCTAGTTTCAGAGCATCTGAAGAAAATAACAGGTTAAGACAACCAGATGTTGTTGTTGTTGTTGTCGATATCCCATAGCTGCTGAGCATATCTACTCTTGGCAGCCCAATGCCATTCTTAAAAAAGTGCAGGTTTTCTGCAGTTGTTTTAACGTTCCATATAGTGAGTTGGTGACTGTCAGAGGTGTCTGTAAAAGTTTTTTCCTAGCGTTTGTGAGTGATGGACACTCCATGAGGAGGTGTCTGGTTGTTTCATAGGGATGAGAGCAGTGTCTACACATGGGTAGGTGCTGAGGGTTGATACGGTTTAGATGGCTATTGACTCTGGCGTGTCCTGTTCGGAACTGAAAGATAAGACTTTGATTTCTCCTGCTGAGTCTGTTTATGTTGTCGTTGTCTTTTGGGCAGGTCATTTCATTAAAGACATTTCGGCCAGTCGGCCCGTTTGCCCATCTGTTCAGCCAGATTTCCCTTGTGTTGTTTCTGAGAATCTGTTTGACTGTTCTCATGCTGCAGGGTCTGTCCTTTTGTTGTTTAGAGGCTCCTGCTTTTGCAAGTCTATCGGCTGTCTCATTTCCAGTTAGATCACTGTGTCCAGGGATCCACTGTAGGGTTACACTGATGGAGTAGGCTGTGATCAAGTTGTGAACTTCTCTTGCTATAAGAAAAATGTCTTTGTTTTCATATGGAGTCTGCTTAAGTGCTTCCAGAACAGACATGGAGTCACTGAAGATCACTATATCTGACGGCTTTCGTTCCATAAGGTCAAACTGTTGGTGTAGTAATTCAATGGCTGTCTTGATGGCCTCAGCCTCCACTTCATAATTTGAACAATTCTCACCACAGGAGTCGCAGAACTCATAAGAGGATCCATCCAGGTACCATATGCAGACGCCGTATCCTGCAAAAGAGGTGGTCTTGAAAGCTGAACCATCTGTGTAGGCCTGTATTGCTGACGTTGGGTAGCTGTTTATGGTCTCCAAGGCACACGTCTTTAAGATTGTCGGTAGTGTTTCCTTGTTGGCCGTTTCATCTATCAGTTGTGTTTTGACAGTTGGTTGATGGAAGTTTTCCCAAGGGGGTGGTCCAAAGTATTTGTTTTCCAATTCTCTCTCTTGCGGGAGATGGTGTTTATCATTTTCCTCTTTGGCTATGTCCAGGAGAGATAGTTGTTTCAGTCTTCGTGTTTGTTTCCAAGTGTCAATAAGTACTTTGTTTGGGTGGTCTTTCTCTTGTCTCCTGTATCTTTCTACAGCTTCAGTCAATGCTCTTTTACGCCTGATATCCAGCGGCTCTATATTGGCATCTATCTCACATACGGCTGTGGGTGTTGATCTCATCCCTCCGCAAATTAACCTGAGAGCTTGGTTCTGCACACGGTCCAGAGCTGAGATGGTATTAGTACTCACAATGGTCTGGAGGGGGAGGTTATAGTCTATCGCTGATCTCACATAGCCAAGATATAGTTGACGAAGGGTTTGTTTATCCACTCCCCAATTTGTACTAGCTAGCCGTTTGATGAGGTTTAGGCGCTTACATGCTTTTTCCCTGAGGTTGTGGATGTGTCCATCTAGTTTCAATTGTCTGTCCAGTTTTACTCCTAGATAGACTGGGTGCTCTTCTTTTGTTAGTGTTTCCCCACTCAGTTTGATGTTGATGTGTCTTTTTGCTATTTTGTGGCTGCGGGAGAAAGTGGTGTATACAGTTTTCTGCGTATTGATTTTAAGTTTCCACAGCTCACAATATACTGACATTGTAAGGAGAGCTCTGTTGATCTTGGCTTTTGCCAGGATGGGATATTTGTCAGTAGTCCAGATGGCAAGGTCATCAGCAAACAGCGCCTTCGACACATTCAGATGTTTGGCAAGGTCATTAATGAAGATGAGGAAAAGGGTGCAACTTAAAGGAGAGCCTTGAGGCAGTCCTTCTTCCAGCGTTCTTTTCCGTGAAATTGCACCGGCATAGTTGGTAGCTATGGTTCTATTTGTTAGGAAGGCCTGTATCCATCTAATCATTTTCCCTCCTATTCCCATTCTTCTCATCTTTAGCAAAAGTCCCTTTCTCCAAACTCTGTCGTAGGCTTGCTCAAGGTCGATGAACACAGCTATTGTGCTTTTTCCCTCTTGAAAGCCATCCATCACATTCTGTGTAAACCTGAAGAGGGGGTCATCTGTGCGACACTTACGTCTGAAGCCTGCCTGGTTGTTGTCCAGAAGGTTCCAGCTTTCCAACCACCAGTATAGTCTGTTGTTTACCATTCTCTCGACCAGCTTGCCCAAGCATGAAGTGAGGGATATGGGCCTATAGCTTCTTGGTGTTCCTGGTGGTTTCCCTTTCTTCAATATAGGCAAGATGGTTGCTGTCAGCCATGCTGATGGTAGCTGTCCCTCGTTCCACGTTCTATTGATGAACCATAGAAGTGTCTCTTTTGCCTTTGGCCCTAGTTGACAAATCATCTCATTTTTAATTTTATCTGGTCCTGGAGCTTTATTTTTGGCCAGTTTCCGTAGTGCCATTCTCAGTTCTTGCGGACGGAACGGATCATCGAACGCAGCAATATTGGTCTGATCTATGTTACGCGTGGATGTGTTCTTTAGGAGCATTTTGTCTAGTTTCTTTCTCTGTTGTGTTTTATTTACACTGGCATAAAAATTGTTGAAGACATCGGCTTTCTTGCTGCTTGATGTTACTTCATCACCACTTCCATCCACCATGGGTGTTGGGTTTGTCTTTTTCTTGCTTCCCTCGAGATTACTGAGGAGTCTCCAAACTTTGTTCCCTTCTCTTTTTAAATCTAATTTGTTGCAATTTTCTTTCCAAGTCTCCCGTTTATTCTTCTTGGTGACATACCTTACTTTTGCTGTCCACCTGTTGTACTCTGTTTTATTTAGGGTGGTAGGGTATTTTTCAGCCTTCTTTCTAGCTTCTCTCCTTTCTTTGACTGCTTCAGCTAGTTCAGATGTCCAGTAAGGTTTATACTTCTTATGCTTCCCCCTTGGGATGCACTTTTTGGCAGCTGTTAGGATTGTGGTACACATGTTGTTGTATGTAGTATTAATGTTATCAGTTCTAATGATTTGACTGAACCCAGCGTCAGTTTCTCGGCCGTAGCGGTCCCAGTCTGCTTTCCTGAAGTTCCAGGATGGTTTACACAGGGACTTCTGTGTCTTCTGTGGTGTTAAAATAGTTGTTAAAACAGGGCGGTGGTCACTTCCCACGTCTTCTAAGACTTTGATGATACTATTTTCTGCTATGTCAGCTGAAACAAATGTCAGATCTGGCCGGCTGGTCGAGCCGTGTGCCCTGTGTAGGAGTGTTGGTGGAGTTTCCAAGTTCTGCAGCAGCATTAAGTTGGTACTGCTGCACAGCTCCTCAACCTCTAGACCCCTACTGTTAAACCGCCTGTATCCTAGAGCAGGAATGTGAGCATTAAAATCACCAGCTACGACAGTTTTCTTTAGTATGGGCTCGAACTCAGGCAGACCTTTTGATGAGGTCGGGGGACAGTAAATGTTGTGTAGTGTGTACTTGGTGCTATCTTTGCCCCATAGCTTTATTACTTGGTGGTCGATATCCCCCGCAGGGTTGTTGGTTACTATGGCTTGGGTATCATTTCTGATTAAGGTCATGATGCCTTGGCACTTCAGGCATTCACATTTGTACTGTGTATAACCCATGATGTTAATTTGTCTCCGTGGGAGTATTGTTTCCTGCAGAAGGGCTACTTGTACTTGATGTTCGTGTAGTATTTTTGTAAGCTCAATTGTCTTGTTCTGTAGTCCAGCTATATTTAGCTGTAAAATGTTAAGGTTCCCCTTCGCTGACTTTTCACAAGGAGCAGGGGATTTATCTCTCTTGCGCGGGCCTTGGTAACCGAGGCGACGCCCGAGCTCGTATGGAATATGTTGTTTGACTGGCATTGGAGGTATTGGGTGTTTGCTGCAGACATCTCCCTCCCAAAGAATGCAATGGGTGTGTCTTCCTCCATGAGTATTGGGTTGATTTGCTTGGCCACTCACCTTTTTGGCTCTAAAGATCACTTCGCTCTGGGGGTTCAGGTGGGGTTCACAGAGATGCATTCCCCGCTAGTCACAAGCGCTCACGATGCAGGCCTCATTTTTCGTTCTGTGGCTGAGCTTTTGCTGTGGCTGTGTCACGTCCTGCATCCTATGCCTTCACGATTTTCCCCGAGTACAGTGGTTCTAAATTTCCATTGAGTTTTAGTGGCTTTGCTTCCCGTGTCTCAGGAGTTGGACAAAATCTGACGATGGGTGCAATGTCAGGTCGCATGGCAATCTTGCTGCAGCTGGGACATAGGGCAGGGCCCGGATCCCTTCTAGGTAAAGACCTATCTTTTACCATCACCGCTTCAGAATCCTTGGTGAGGTGTATCATGGATTGGACAAAGAAAGATTGGTAGGCAAGTAGAGAAGAGAGAAGGTAGCATTTAACCCATGAGTGGGGTTTGGGTTGATGTTGACCAGAGCATGGTCCACTCGCCGGTGTATTGCGCCTACACCTTAGGAGAAGTCCCAAACAACTCCCGACCCAGTTATACCGCCAGGCACTCGGTCGCCCCCATAGCAAACTCTGTGAAAACGGGGTCACCACGTGAAGGTGCTGCTATGGACACATTTGAACAGGAGAGGCCATATGCTAGGAGCTTACTACAAGACAATAGCTTGCGCGGCGCTCACTGCACCTGGATATGAGAGGCTGTGTGTTCGCATCAACATCCATTGATGTAGGTGGGACGTGTGACGACTTGCCCAATCTTCTCTTCATTTTTTTTTATTAATTACGTGACATCATTTTTTCTCATCCTCAATGCATGATCACCATCATTTTTTCTCATCCTCAATGCATGATCGCAAAGTCCCGGGAATTGTCACTTGCGGATAATCTCCTAGCGTTCGGTGATTTTCTCCTCGCTATTTTTAGATACGACGTCATTGTTGACCCCTGATCTCGGTAGCGAGAAACCCGCTTTAATTTAGGACTGCTTAAACTTAGGGAGAACCAGTTTAGGCCACTTAGGAAAACATCACGTGACTTTTAACGTTATTGATTGGAGCGTCTATATGAGGCTAAGGTCACATGATGCACGCTACGGATCACGTGTCCAAGCGGAAATGTCCCGCTAAAAGTGCGCCAAACACGGCCATTTTTCACTTACGCCCAGGTAACCAAGAAAGCTAGACCTAATCCAGATCGTGCGAATTCATGCATTAAACGCACTGAAGCCACGTGTCTAAATTGCTGGTCCATCTGAGTAGGTAAGTGAAAATCTCGTTAGAAAATAGTATTGTGATGAAATGTGTAGTACCTTGCAAAAGCGACGCAAAATTGGTATAACTGCGTTTACTTTATTCATAATTTTTGTTTTACGATCACATCCAGCCACATGTGATCGGGTGTATTTTATGATCCCACGGGATATGTACAACATGTTCATAATAATGTATAACGGGAATATATATAGCTATTAATTTCCATATTATTTGATTATTTTCGACCCGACGCTTAGACTAACGGAATTTAATATTAACGATAATGTTGACAGACCGTGACATATATTCATTATAAATTATATGACGATGCGACCAGACATGAAGTGTGTGATAATGTTGTCAGACAATTCTAAAACACTGATGTCCAATTATTTGTTAAATTCATCATAATTGACATGATGATTAGGCTAGAGGCACAGAACTAGAATACTGTTGCCGACATTTCTATGATAAATTTGGTGGGTTTAACTGACATTTATAATAATTCATCGGGTTTAGTTGACGATAAATCAGTCTAAAGAATTATAATACTGCCATTGGGGCAGAGGAATATAATAAAGGACAGAAAGGAGAAACTTGAATTCAAGATTAGGCTCTAGACATATGATGTTAGAGACTAAAATCTGAGATGACTGGCAGAGGGACGGCTTAGGGAAGACTGCTTTCTAAAGCTAGAAAATTAATGAAGCCGTCGTATTTGTCTTCAGTCTATGGTGGAGCCTTGCACGACAGTCCAATCTCAGAGCAGAATACGTTGTCGAGCACAGAGAAGGCAAATCCGAACCATTCAATACCTACCTGGGGCAACGTCAGGAGACCGGAGAACTAACCCCACTTCACTATCAGCCGGGGGCTGAAAAGCTAAGTTCCTATAGAAAGGGAACTCACCAGATCAATGCATATTTTTGTCATCCATGATGAAAAACACTTGAATTGTGAGACACATAGTACATACAGCAGACACTAATTCCATCGACAATACTATCATTCACCATCTATTCGTTTTAATTGCAATAAAACAATTGGGTGTATATACTGTACCCCATGCTTTGTTCCTTCTATTAGATGTTACATATTGTCGGATGTTTATCTTCCTTTATAAGGGAGGGGGGGCTCGTAAAATATAATATAATTTAAAGGATAACAATAATAGATAACTGAGAAGGGGACTATGGTAGCGAGAGACCAAATATCTCCTTACAACCTTTTCCAAACCTTGTCTAGTTAGGAGAATTTACCCTCTTCGTCACCCTTCAGAAGTGGGAAAACCCAGCAGGAATTCCTTGAGCCAAATCTTCCACATTCAGATCTATTATTTCCTCTAGATAATTCTTATCCTTCAAACGCTACGCGACAGGACGTCAGAGCCCGAACCCTACATAGACCCCCAACCAGATGATAGAATTACAAGGCAATTCATGCCCTGGATGATGCCAGGGTAACAGAAATATGGGGAGACCAAAAAAAAAAAAAACAAACAGAGAAGAGAACTGGAGCAAGCATGGAAAGACCTTGAACAGATGCAACAGGACATGCAGACCTGGCATGTTTTTTGTTGATGACATCTGCTCCTATGGGAGCTGAAGGTGATGATGATGAAGAACACATTTATTTCATTCCTCTACTGATATATCAGAGAGTCCGATTGACAGTGGTTAGAGCGCTGGTCTCTTGCGGCAAACGTGCCGGGTTCCAACCACGTACTGACACGCTCGAGTCTACTACAGCTGTAAATGGGTACCTGACCAGAGTCAGGGAAGGAAAAGGCAGTGAAGAAGGGAACTGGTCACCCCACCTCTTGATGCTGGACCTAGTAAGGTGAAGTCTCTAACACTTGCACTACCCTAATATCAAGACAAACTGTTAGATTTCAGAAATATTTTTTTAAACCTAGAAAAGAGGAAGTAATCTGATCATCAGAAATTGCCTCCTCATCAAGCACATGTTTTTCCTTTTCAACACTTGGGAAGGTGTGTGTGTGTGTGTGGGGTGGGGGAAGAAGAACCACATCTGATAGAACCAATGACAAGTCTGCTAAGAAAAAGAAAGAAAAAGGAGATGGATTACATTACACAAACAATGAGGAATCCTAGCTCTATCATAACTCGACCAATAAATGTCACAAGATGCCCTCAAGGATTAGCTGAGGCAAGGCACGAAGGATGGCTACTGGCCAAGCTAAATGGAGACAGTTTGTTGCTGCCCTACAAGATGCCACTAGGCGTGATGGTCACTGACTGCTTTGTCAGTCAGGGGCTAAGAATCCAAGAAGAAGAAGACTCTCAAGAATGAGAAAGGACAGAGTAAGGAGAATGCCAAGGATTCAATAGAGAACAAAAATGATGACAGAAATGAAGGATGGAGGGTCCACCAGTCAAAAGAGAGAGACAGAGAGAGGGAAGTGGACAAAGTGACCGACAGGCAATATAATCTCAAGTCAATAGTCTATCAGACATAGAGAGTGAAAGACATTATCTGATGCAACAAAGAAAGTGGAAGACATTAATTGATTTAACAAAGAAATTGAAGGACATTAACTGATGCAACAAAGAAATTCATGGACATTTAGTGATGCAACAAAAGAAATTAAAAATTGTTTCTCGCACCAGATTAGTATGGACTGGTTTTTTTGTGAATAGCTCGTCCAGTCACAATGTTCTGTAAATGGGTCAGGTTACCTACTGTTGGGGCCCTGACAAGGTGTACTGTTAAGTGCGTATATTCTGATGTAATGGGTGAGTGTAGACATCAATAATGACAAACGCGAATGGATGACAGTTCGACGGGTGCACAGGTCACTCACTCCAATCACAGGTGGAAGTCAAGGATGGCTGGACTACTGTGGTCGTTTCATATTATTTAATAGGACGTACACATGGACAGTACGAGCATCGTTACAGGAACACAGGTCAACATAAATAGCATATTGTTGATCAATGGTCTAACTGACGCAACAAAGAAATTCATGGACATTAAGTGATGCATTCAAACCACCGCTGCCTAGCGGGAATATCCATGTTTGGGAAAGGCTTCAAGAGTAAACCATGAGGAAAAATACGGAGTCGGAGTCCCTAAAGCAGTATAATGTTGATTTGACATTATTCTGGCAACTCCTGTGACTTGGCTGTAACCAAACTGTATCAGCTATTGGCGTTCCTTTGGATCTACTGGCTGCGTGGACAGGAGGAACATGCTGCATGAGCAACAGCTTGATCTCCATATAACTGTGCCCAAGCTCACATATATCCAGCAACCTGGGAGGATCAAGCTGCCGATCACACCAAGTGGTGATGCTTTCTGTCGCACCACCTCAGTTTGGGCGAAAAGAAGCTCACACAACAAGCAGAAGAGAGGAGAAAACATTGAAAGGAACACCATGAAATTAAGCAGCTGAGGGTTGTCACCTCAGGGGTGCATTCCCATAATCAGTTATGACTGAAGGGGCTATTATTATTAAGTGATGCAACAAAGGAAATTAAAGAACTTTAACTGACGCATCAAAGAAAGTGAAGAACATTAACTGATGTGATAGAGAAAGAAAGTTGACATCAGCCGATTAACAAACTGACTGAGTAACTGTTTTACAATTCAATACTGGGATTGCAATTAATAATGTTTACATGCAAAATCATATCTGTTTTTATTTCATTCTTCCTTACAACATTAAATGTACCATGTTGTTTTTTATTTGACTTCTATATAGTCATCATCATCATCATTCCTTTCCACTCCCCATGGAACATAGGGCTGAAACAGTTGCTCTCCCTTGATTTCTATTCTGGGCTGTCTTTTTTGGCTGTGCCCAATTTCCTTAGCCTCCTCTTCCACAGTTCTTCTCCAAGTTCTCCTTGGCCTCCCCACTCTTCTTTTCCCTTGTAGGATCCAGTCAACAGCACACCTTGCTTTGCTTGATTGTTCTCTTCTGAGTGTATGTTCTATCCATCCCTTCTTTCTTACCTTAATTTCCATTTGTATTGGCTATTGCCCGCATCTTTTCCTTACATAGTCAGGTGCTCCAAAACTATAACAACACAATCTGACACTGATTGGTAGATCATGCCATTCCCTCGTAAAATTGCAATAATTCCTTCATACAATCCAAAATTTACAAAAACTGCTTAGAGACAGATTTGACGTTAAAATTAACAAGTAACAGTAAGTTCATTCATGTTCCCTTGATCTCCTTACAGAACACTCAGCCACCATTGCATCTGGTCCTTGCAGGAAGCATACACCAAGCAGTCACATGCTCTTGCAAGCGGGTGTTTCTGTGGCAATTTGTTGTGTCGACCCCATGCTCAACCTCGTATTTGTCATCTTGTAAGACAAAACGTTAGTTAAAATGTTAAAAATGTGAAGGTATCCCAGTGGGTTAAAATTAACAACTATACAACCACTTAGAAAAAATCAACTGGTCATGCAACCAATTTATATCCCTTTTTCTAATTCAAATAAACAAGTACAAATAAAAAAAAAAAACTGAGGTTTGTTGGTCAATGACAAATATTATAAACAATATGTGGTAACCTCCATACTTAAAAAAAGGAGCCAATTTACAGATACAGTAAAAAGAATTTCTTACCCATTGTACCCTACTTTTATGCGAACAGCGTTCTCCAACTCCTCACTGTCTAATGTGGGCATTTTGATTGTTGAATGTGGCTAGAATAAATAAAAGATTCCATAACATTATATATTCAGTATTTCAAATAAAAAATTAGATACATCATCAAATGCCTACACAATATTTATATTATATGCCCTTGTGAACTAAAAGTTTCCCAACAGGAACATGCAAATTAGGAAAATACCCTCTTCAAATGTCACTACAGCACAGAAATTTGACAGACAAGAATAACAATTTAAAAATAGAAATAAAAACTGCTGATGTCTCAAGTCAATTGTAAACAAAAAAAAGGTAAAGGATCCCGTTACATGCCCACTGAGGCATTTTGGGAATATGGTGTTAGGCCCATATTTTCTTGACCATCGGCACACAAGGGGTGATGTGGTCAGCATCACGCCGGCCGCCTTAACCTTCCCTGAAGTTGCTCTGGTACCCAATTGGGGCTGGGTCGACCCAGGAGCCGTTTGCGGCCTAAAAAATCCCACATCATCTGGGGATCGAACCACAGACCACTGAGCTAGGAAGCCAGTGCACTAACCACTATGCTACCGCGGCTCCCTAAGTCAATTATACTACTTTCATATTCTTCTTTCTCTTCATTCTTCTTGTGACCTGCCATCCATTTATTCTTTGCTGTCCTCTTTATTGCTACAGGTCTGTATCCTCTGACTCGAAATTCCCAGGGACAACTTCGTTTCAGAAACGGGTCATTTTTCAGTTTTTAGATGTCGTCAAATCACTTTCATAAAGTAGCCCTAATCGCCAAGATGCCCAAAAATGTGTCAAAATAACCCAAAGTCACCCAAGATGATCAGAAAGCTCCCACATCATGATTGAACAGAAGCCCAAAGAAATGTTCGATTTTCAGAATATTTAAGTTTTGGGTGTTGGGTTAAAGGATATGGCTCTGTAGTATGATTTATCTAGCATACCCAGTGTTCATTTATACTCTGTAATTTTTCTATCGTATAGTATCTATTCTGTACTGCAATGTTATATTTCTCACTCACTTTCTTATCTTATTTCATTCATTCATTTTCTTTTCAGCTCCTAACACTGCTAGAGCCACCACTGTAGCTGGTCCCCACTGACAGAGCCACCACTGTAGCTGGTCCCCACTGACAGAGCCACCACTGTAGCTGGTCCCCACTGACAGAGCCACCGCTGTAGCTGGTCCCCACTGACAGAGCCACCACTGTAGCTGGTCCCCACTGACATAGCCACCGCTGTAGCTGGTCCCCACTGACATAGCCACCGCTGTAGCTGGTCCCCACTGACATAGCCACCGCTGTAGCTGGTCCCCACTGACATAGCCACCGCTGTAGCTGGTCCCCACTGACATAGCCACCGCTGTAGCTGGTCCCCACTGACATAGCCACCGCTGCAGCTGGTCCCCACTGACATAGCCACCGCTGCAGCTGGTCCCCACTGACATAGCCACCGCTGCAGCTGGTCCCCACTGACATAGCCACCGCTGTAGCTGGTCCCCACTGACATAGCCACCGCTGTAGCTGGTCCCCACTGACATAGCCACCGCTGTAGCTGGTCCCCACTGACATAGCCACCGCTGTAGCTGGTCCCCACTGACATAGCCACCGCTGTAGCTGGTCCCCACTGACATAGCCACCGCTGTAGCTGGTCCCCACTGACATAGCCACCGCTGTAGCTGGTCCCCACTGACATAGCCACCATTGTAGCTGGTCCACACTGACATAGCCAAAGCTGCAGCTGGTCCCCACTGACATAGCCACCGCTGCAGCTGGTCCCCACTGACAGAGCCACCGCTGCAGCTGGTCCCCACTGACATTGCCACCGCTGTAGCTGGTCCCCACTGACATTGCCACCGCTGTAGCTGGTCCCCACTGCAGCTGGTCCCCACTGACAGAGCCACACTGAGTCCCACCAGAGCCACCGCTGCTGTCCCCACTAGCTGGTCCCCACTGACATAGCCACCGCTGTAGCTGGTCCCCACTGACATAGCCACCGCTGTAGCTGGTCCCCACTGACATAGCCACCGCTGTAGCTGGTCCCCACTGACATAGCCACCGCTGTAGCTGGTCCCCACTGACATAGCCACCGCTGTAGCTGGTCCCCACTGACATTGTAGCTGGTCCCCACTGACATAACCACCACTGTAGCTGGTCCCCACTGACATAGCCACCACTGTAGCTGGTCCCCACTGACAGAGCCACCGCTGCAGCTGGTCCCCACTGACATAGCCACCGCTGCAGCTGGTCCCCACTGACAGAGCCACCACTGCAGCTGGTCCTCACTGACAGAGCCACCGCTGCAGCTGGTCCCCACTGACAGAGCCACCGCTGCAGCAGGTCCCAACTGACATAGCCACCGCTGTAGCTGGTCCTCACTGACAGAGCCACCGCTGCAGCTGGTCCCCACTGACAGAGCCACCGCTGCAGCAGGTCCCCTTTACAGGAAGTCTACATCAAGCATTCACATGCTTTTGTAGCAGTGGTTTCTGTAGCAATTTGTTTTACATGATGAGGTTGTCAGTCCAATGTACAATTTCATGTGTCGCCTGTGGGTGAGGTAGCTTATTCTTTCTTTGTTGCATTAGAGACCCCCGGGAACCACACAGGGCCTTATCTGTTGTAAGTAAGTTCAAATCTAGCTTAAACGTCAGTGGAACAAGGAATGAGAAGAAGATGATGGAGATGAATAGGACATACATCGAGGAAACCTGATGACAGCACAACCAGACAGTCCCTGTTCTGGAATTCCCAAGGTAATAGAGGTAAAGGAAGACCAAAGAACATATGGAAAAGAGAACTGGAGACAGGCATGAAGGTGATGAAGAAGACAGAAAGACCCAGAGCTGATGGCACGGGACAAGAAGACTAGGCACAAGTTGAATGATGAAAGAAGAAGAAATCTAGCTTGGCATTTTTTTCCAAGCCTTATTTCACTCTCTTAAGTTTTATTTTAATGTTTCACTTTTACCGGCATGCGGTCAGTGCTACAGTCTGCTCCTGGCCTAGTTTTCTGTTTCTAAATCGTCTGGATACCACAATGCAGTCAATATGATTATAAACATTGCTTCCTGAATGTCGTAAAGTTGTTTGTAAATCCGCTGCTTAGTTAAATACAATATGTTAGGTCGCAATCAATATACAAATATGCACCACCAATCTGCGCTCAAGGATTCACGCAACATTGCCGGCAGACCCTGAGACAGAATAAATTACGTGAAGTCACAGATTCACGCAAGATGGTGGCAGACATAATAAATTATGCATAAAACACTGTTGGTTTAGAACTCTGAAAACCGAAAAGTACTAAAACGCAACTAACCAATCAGTGGTGTCCCTGCAATTGAAAAAGACCTAAACGCAGCGAACCAATCAATGGGTTCCCTTAGGCATTTGCATCCACCTGCGTCTACCTATATATATATGAGTGTGTTTTTATTCAAATCTACACACAAACACAAAGACCAGTCAGAACAATAGACTAGAGAAGAGAAAGCTGCCAAGACTGATTCCTGCTTACATGCATGCCAGGCAGACTTGCTTCACTAAGTCGAGTCAAAATCTGGCTTGTATTAATCTTAAAGGGTATGTAAACTTACTATAAATAATTGTGAAACTAATATAACTTTTAGGAGTTTGGTTTTAATATGACTATATCATGTATAATGATTGTATTTTATAGTATCATGTATAATGATTGTAATTCCTGGTATGACTGTTGAAGAAGGAAACCACCTGAAAATAACCTACACCTGTATATAATTAATATCACTTTAGGATTTTAGTTTTACTATGACTGTATCATGTATAATGATTATATTTTATAGAATCAGGTATCATGATTGTATTTCCTGGTATGATTGCTGAAGAAGAAAACCAACTGAATATAACCTAACAGTCCTTGTTAGGAATCATATAACTCCAACCTGAATATAACCTATGACTGTATCATGTATAATGATTATATTTTATGGAATCAGGTATAATGATGGTTTTTCCTGGTATGGTTGCTGAAGAAGAAAACCAACTGAATATAACCTAACAGTCCTTATTAGGACTCATATAACTACAACAGTATTGTTAGGATATATTTTACCAGCCAGTATAGCACTTATCAGAGATGGCCCGGTATATTATAGGTGGAAGGACATGGTTGCATCATACCTATGTGTACAAATTATTGGATGTATTCATGTATTGAATTATTAGAAAGAATGTTTTGCATGTTGGCCTGAAAAAGTCTCCCAGCTGCTGCTTTTCGAGTGGCCAACTCTTCTTTGATGCCTCCCTTTCGGTCTATAATAGCTCCGAGGTATTTAAAGTGGTCGACCTGCTCCAGGACCTGTTCTCCCAGCTTAATCTGATGTCTTCTTTCTTCTCGTGATATCACCATGGATTTTGTTTTAGAGCTGCTTATGACCATCCCTCTCTTCTCCAGCTCTTCCTTCCAGACTTGCAGGTTGGATTGGAGATGTGCCTCTGATTTAGCAATCAGGGCAACATCATCAGCAAATGCCAGCTCTGAAATATAGACCTGTCTCATCTTCCAGTACCCCACTGAATACTTTCTTGTTCTCTCCTTACATGCCTTGATGACATCGTCCATAAGGAGTATGAAGAGGTAAGGTGATAGGATATCACCTTGTCTTACACCAGTGGTGGTCCTGAACTCTTCTGACTTATGGTTTGCTGTCCTCACATAATTTCTGCAAGACTTGTAGAAGCTCTGTATAGCATGAATCAGAGGTGCTGGAATATTCTTCCTTGCCAAACAGTCCCAAAGTTTGCTCCAAGGGACCCTGTCAAACGCCTTTTCCAGATCTATGAAACAAAGATGGATCTCTCTCTTATACTCAAGGGCCTTTTCACTCAGCTGTCTGAGTGTGAAGATTAGGTCTTGAGTACTTCGGTTTGCTCGGAATCCGCACTGGACCTCATCCAATTGTGGCTCAGCTAGGCGTCGGAGTCTCTGCTCTAGGATTCTAGAGTAGATTTTTCCAGGGACACTGAGAAGGGATATGCCTCTATGGTTTCCACACTGTCGATTGTCACCCTTTTTGAAAATTGGTGTTATGATGGCGATCTCCCAATCCTTTGGTATGGTCTTGTTGCACCATGCTGCCTGTAGGACCCTTAGGAGTAACAGGTCGCCTGATGCTCCCATGTACTTAACCATTTCTGGTGTTATACCATCATGCCCTGCTGCTTTGCCCATCTTGATTTTCTCCAGTGCTGCCTTCAGTTCTTCCATCTTTATGTCATCTTCATCACCATTGGTTTCCTCTTCTGTGCTAGTGGTTATCATTTCTGATGTTTGACCTTGCTCACCATCAAGGAGTTCTGAGAAATATTCTTTCCATCTTTCCATTACTTCCTTCGGGGCAGTAAGCAATTTGCCTTGCTTGTCCTTAATAAATTTGAGAGGGCATTGTTTTTCCTTCCTCATGTTCTTTAGGGTCTTATAGAACAATTTCTGGTTTTCTTGTGCATCTTTTTCTAGCTTTTCTCCAAATTCTTCCCAGGACTTCTGTTTTGCTGCTAGCACTTTGTTCTTTACTTCTGTTCTGAGTGTCACATATTCTCTATATTTTTCCATTTGTCCTGTTGTGTTTTTAGCTCCTAAGTATTGTTTCCATGCCATTTTCTTCTCTCTTATTTTCTCTTTGACTTCCTCTGTCCACCAAGGTGTCCTCTTTCTCTGGTTCCCAAGTCGGACTTCACCACATGCTTCTGCAGCAGCTGTCTTTATGATATCCTTGAATTTAATCCAGAGGGTTTCCAAGTCATCAGGTTGTTCTTCTGTGTTGCTCACCGCTGCAGCAATAAGCCCCTGATATCTGGTCTTAATTTCTGGCTCTCTCAGCTTGTAGGTCCTAATGCTCATTTCTCCTGCTCGTTTACTTGGTTTCTTGCGTGATGGTGAGCAGTTCCTAGCCTGAGCAACTCTTTCAGTTGTTCGTTTGATTGTTAGCAGGTAGTGATCACTTCCAATCTCTGGCCCCCTCCAGACTCTTGCATCTCGGACATATTTGAATGAGCTTCTCCGAACAATGGCATAGTCGATCACTGACTTCTCATTCTTTGTTGGTTCACATCTAGTGTATGCATGTATGCGCTTATGGGGGAACTTTGTGTTTGTAATGATCAGATTCTGCTCACTGCAGAATCTAAGGAGTCGCTTTCCATTGTCATTGAGAGTATCTTCTCCATAGCTTCCGATAACTCCACCCCATCTAGCATGGTCATTTCCAACTCTGGCATTAAAATCTCCGAGCATGATAACTTCATCTAGGCAGTCATCCACTGTCCTTTGAAGCAGCTCGAAGAATTCCTCCTTGACCTCTGCTCTCTCATCCTCATTTGGCCCATACACTATGACCAGGTTGACTATGGTTTCTCCTTCTTTTAGTTTCACAACCATAATGCGCTCTGAGACAAAGTTCCACCCCTTGATACTATCTTTTTGATTTTGGGCCACAATGCAACCCACACCCCCTTTAGCTCTTTCGGATATGGGTACACCACTGTAGAGCAGCGTGTTGCCATTGAGATCCATGACTCCTTGTCCTTTTTTCTTTGTTTCCGTAATAGCCAGGATTTCTAGTTTTGCTTTCCTCATCTCTTCCACCAGCTCCTCTTCCTTCCCATTTATACTTCTTGTGTTCCATGTTCCATAAGTCGTAGTCCGTAGTCCGTTCCAGTTCGTCGCCTTTAGAATCAGTCCGGTTTTCTCTCTTTTGTTACTCGTAATCGTGGTTTAAAGCAAACAGGTGATTGGCCTGTTGTGCCTTTGCATGGTGGAGGGGCTGCCTCCTTACGGCCTCCATGCAGGCCGCCCTCCTCCTTTTTCATCCGGGCTTGGGACCGGCATTGGCGGAGTTCCTGTCTTGTCTCGCTATTGCTAAATCATACTGAGCCATGTTATCATTCATCCTACATGCAGACACCAGAGACACGCTCATCTCATATACACTAGGGATAGGTGGGCTTGATGACAGAAATTAGCCCTATTTATCCTTGTTACAGGTTTATTCGTGTCATCAAACCTGAGGTCGTATGTTCAGGTCAACCCTGCTGCCTGGAACTTCGCAGGAGCATAGTGGTTGTATCGGAGCTACTTCCTTAGTCCCCCTCAGTCTTGGGTGGGCTAAAGGAACGATCATCAGCGAAGAAGTGTTGTGTGCATCAATTAAGAAGGACAGAACTGTTTTAAGAGATGAGTACACATTAACTCTTTGACTCTACACCAACGCTCTGAGCGTTGCAAAATTCAACACGCCGTGCCACAGCAACGCTCACAGCGTGGTTTTTAGTTTATCACGAATAAACCCTAAAAATCGTCCGCTTAATGCAGTTCATATATTAAAACTCGTAGAATGACTTCTGCTACTATTTAAACAACTAATTTGACTTTAGTTAATCAGCACATGTGCGTGTTTTGATGTTATTATCACAATTTTTGTGAAGATTCGCGTGTTTACGTTTTTCGTTGTTTTTGCTAGAGAAATATGTCACGCTTTATATTTACATTTTCTAAGTCTCCTAAGCAAATAATTGTGTCAAACTACTTTGAAACATTGCTGACATTGATGATGATTGTTTGGTAGTCACAGTTTGTTGTCAAAATACGGAATATATGCAGAAAAGCTAGACACACTACATTTAGTTGATGAGTGGGCGTAGTCATATTCTGGCCGATCAAAAAGCAACAAAACTAGACCTACCGTAACATCTAATCACTAGTTCTTGGTAGAAGATGAAGCTAGAGGTACTATTAAAACATTAAACAAGAGTAAAAAAGTATTTATATGACGTTATTCTTATTTATTTGTTTGAAAATTACGTAATGCACGATTGCATAATTTATTTTTTTCTTACAAAGAACCACGGAAAAACTGGTGCGAATAACACTAAATGTACTAATTTTGGCCATAAGCATGTTTTTTTTAACTTTGTATATGGATTAACTTGACGTTTGAAGACTAAAAAGAAAGTTTTATTGTCTACGACAGTAATTTGTCTTTGGTAAGATCGTATTCTACAGTCAACTTTTTAGCGTTTTTCAATTTTACATGCAAAATGATTAAATTATACCGAACATACTTGTGTTAAAACTACCACAGACATTATATATTTGAATTCTCTATCCATTTCCCTACAGTTTGGTATATAATAAGTACATGTTCAAAGGAAAATTCACAAACAAATTTAGACTGAAAGATGAACACTTCACTCTATAAAATTCTGCCCACAAAAAAAGTCTGGCACAGCGTGCAAAATAACTCTGGAATGAATGAGTTAAAACCATTTCCGTCAGCAAGTGTGAGCAATTAACTGTCCATGAAGACAAAGTGATTTAGCGTAGTCAGAGACAAGATTAACAGCACAACTGATATAATTTTTTTCATATAATTGGAAGAAGGACTTGTTGTAATATATATAAATATATATATATCATCTGTAAAATTACAAATCCATTGCATTCCATCTTCCAACATCCACCCTTCAGCACAAGAGTAGATAGTGTATATACTTAATAAATAAGGAAATTGTATTTGAACGACTTGTCAAGTTTATAATTGTTAAGTGAAAACTGTTTCCTTGTTTTAATATCACAGTTAGTTACCCAACGGCGTGGCATTTTATGACTGTCTCCACTCTACAAATTTTTCGAGATCAGATCATTCACAGACTAACTAAGTTGTGATACCAGTGGTTCTCTCATACACTGGGACTTCACCATTTTCCTACAGAAATTCTATTTCTGTATTGTCAGTACTATACTGAACCTATATACAATTAAAAACCTCATGCTACACTGAGCTTTTCCACAAGTGAATGAATCTAGAACACCTGTCTCCAACTTCTCTCCTCCAAAATCATCACTTCTTGGATCCTTAGCCCCTGACTGACAAAGTCAGAGGCTATCACGCCTAGTGGCATCTTGTAGGGCAGCAACAAACTGTCCCCATTTTGCTTGGTAGGTGGCCATCCTTTGTACTACGCCCCAACTCTGGTTCCATGTCAGTGGCTTCCTTTCGGCTTTTACCACTGGCAATCATACGAGCTTCAGACTTTGGATGTCCATCCCACAGCAAAACTTGTTCATTTGTTGCCGTTTCTGTAACTTGATTTCTTTTTTACATAGACCTGTGCTAAAACCACCAACCTGGAGGACTAGGGTGTCTGCTTTAGTCTGACCCCTACCCTCACAGACTTGTCCAGCTTGGTAGAACCTGCCAGGAGTAAAACTCCCGCTAGCATAGTTCTGGGGGTAAAATCATCACTATTCCGCCATAAACACTTGCAGTTTTTGTTATTACTTGTCACCTTGGTCAAGTATCAACTGTTTTGTGTAAACGGTTTTGTATTTTTTCCCTATACAATTCAGATGTGAAGACCACTTCATTATTAATGCCAGTTGTGAAAATTAGTTGCCACACCACTGTCCATCAATTACTGTACTATTGGTATTACCAACAGTGTACAGCTACCAATGTTAAATTATGTAATATGGTGCTAGTCTTATGGTACAGATAACAAATTCAGTGGATGTATCAGGGCTGTGGAGTCAGAGAGTCTGTTGTTTTTTAGTGGAGTCAGAGTGTGTAAAAAATGTCCAGACTTCGACTCCAAACTTTATGCCACATGACTAGTAAAAAACTGTAGTCTGATTTCTTTCAGGAGTTGGAAAATGTTTTGGCCTCCACAACACTGAGATGCATAATGGTGTTTATGGTATGGTACAGTTAGTACGCCCAAGCACATGCATTCTCAATGGTGTTAGGGCTGAATCATGGAACACTACATATATTTGGTGATGACTGGCTATGTCTCCCACATGGCTGTTGATAAGTTGGTGGTGTTGCTTAAAGTGATCAAAACAGCAGGGAGGATTTCATTACAGATTTTCCTGATGTCCACAGTGTAAGAGAGTACAAGCAGAGATTGGGAAAAAGGAAGCACTTCAAAAGGAACACTAGGAAAAAAAAAGCAGCTGATGGCTTTCACCTCAAAGGCACATCATTTCCATAGCCAGTTAAGACCTTAATGTTTGTTGGAAAAGGTTTGAAACAGGGTTAGGCTTATGGTTCAAGTGAGCAGCAGCGGGTATGTTTTTAATACGTGCAGGTGACACTGCTGACGTATAGATTGGGAGCTGGCTAACATATGTGTCAGCCTGCTATTCTATGAATCCTACCTAGTTTTAGATACAGAGGCAGTACAGCTAACACTCCCAATGGATGTATAATGATGCTATTGTTTGTGTTTCTGTACAGGACTAATAATCCCATGATTGCATCATAAAAATTGTGAGTGATCAATTTTTATTATAACTAACTGCATTAGCAATGAAGCTGAATCGGGACTAATAATCCCATGATTGCATCATAACAATTGTGAGTTATCAATTGTTATTATAACTAACTGCATTAGCGATGAAGCCGAATCGTGATCAAAATAATGATGAAATTCAGGGCTGCAGCAGAAGTAATGCAGGTAACATTCATTCATCACCCTTCGGCTCCCCAAAGAGCATAGGCCTTAAAAATGTATGCCAAGTCTTCCTGACCCGTGCCCAAGGTCTTTCCATAACTTCATCTCCTTTATCTCTTCTCTGTGTGTTCTTTTGTATTCCTCGAGGTAGAGGCAGCTACTGCAGCCTTAAAGTGGCTGTCTGAGATTTCATTAACAAGGGCGGTTATTGTATCAGACTCACAATCCATGCTTCAGAAGGTCCAAAATGGATGGCTCCGGCATGAATGGAAAACCTCCACAGAAGCCTCAAATCTTCAGGAACTGGTGTGGACCTACTGTCCTGGTCAAGCAGGGGTATGCAGCGATGACAGAGCTGCAGCGATGACAGAGCTGACAGACTAGCTTCAAGAGCACTCACAGAAAGTGCACTGGATATGGATGATACTGAGGGCAATTAACGATCGCCTATTAGAGAAATGGTATTGCAATCGATGAATCATCAAGGCTAAGATTGCTGGAATTTGGCATCAAACATAAGACCAGAAGGGAAAGACGTATGAGACGATGCATCTGGCGTGAATACAACCAATGCACAACAGGAACAATTAGCATTCATACCCTTCAACATTTGCTGAGGGAGACTGAGCGCCTATTGGTTTGCCCACAGTGCACTAACATCGATTCTGATCAACAATAAATAATGGAGGAAACCTTGAGTCCTGTGAACAGTAAATAAATAAATAAATAAAGGTAACTAACAGGTAGTCGTTGGACATAAAGGATGACACTAGACAACAGACAAGAAAATATAAGTGATAGGCTTACCGGGAATCGAACCTACGACCAACCAAACGGCGCCATCGCCTAGCTGTGACAGTACATCGTGAAAGGACGCTCAGCCACTTTTGCACCCCCCAAAAAGTGCATTATTGGCTGAGGTCATTCTCATGACACTCACACAACTATGGCATATAGGACCAGTGGACTCAGACTGTTTAAAGACACAATCACTAATATAACTTTCATATCAGCAAGTATAGACCAAATAAAGGCCAAAATACGTGTGTCCTAGGTTCGATTCCCGGTAGCCTAAGCCTATCACTTATATTTTCTTTTCTATTGTCATCCTTTATGTCCAATGAGTATATGCTACCTGTTGATTATCTTTATTTATTTATTTACTAATCAACAATAACAACGCCTCGACCTCTCTTACGCTGGAGATTCCAAAGAAAGAACAAGGCATTTAACCGGCTACTAATAATTCGGACGACTGATAATAATTTATGTAGAATGTCTGAGGCTCGAATATGCCCTACAGACATACAAACAACTGAATGCCAACAAATCAGTCACATCGAAAAGCAATCGATAACACCCAACTGCGCTAGAGGCATTAAACTTGGATTGATGGCACAAAATAATGATCTTAAATGCAAAGAAACATAACATATTTACCTGCACCGTTGTTAAATGCTAAAGGATCGCAGCCCAACTTCTGGAATACCGTGGACGTAAGACAATCGGCCTCTGTTGAATCAGGAAAGCCAGCCAGTAATAATGATAAAAATATTACCGGAAGGGAAACAATACACAAAAGTTCAATTCCGGTAATTCAAAGATTCGAAGAATAGCATTCCCAAACTTTTGACATTAATCAATACATGACTCAGTTCATTTTTTTATAATAAATAGTCACATGTAACAACAAACATATACCTGTGCAATATAACCAGACAACAACCAGTACAACTGGAAAATAAAACGAAGAAAAGACTTAAAATGAAGATGTATAGGATACATCATCAGTTTACAGTCAGCCAGTCTATCAAGACATAATTTCACTTCAGTTAGTCATTCCTCTTCTACCATGTGATGTAAAGATTAGCCAGAGAAAGCGCCATGCCATCCTTCCTGCTGTCTTTCTTTGGGCCTAGTTCCGGTCAAGCCCTCGGCCCTTCAGAGATTGCCTGATGTTGTTCTTTCAGCGAACTTTGGTTATTTCAGGAGTTCTGGATATCTGGCTCTTGGCTTCCCGTTTGTCGTGTTCGCCGGACTTCTCCGGTTCTGCAGACATACCGCATCATCACAACTGAGACTGTTCCACTCAGGTCTGTGTGTGTATGCTGAATATGGTTTGGTTTGGTTGTAAGGACCATCTTCAATGTAGGCTACATGGACAACTTCATCAGTGCTCCGATCTCCTCCCTTAGATCACACAAATAGGATCTCAGCACATTGAACGAATTCCGTAGCACGGGCGATTATCCCATGTGTGAATGCAGTAATCACTTATTCCATAAATGTATTTGTAGTGGGTAGGTTTGCTAATTTTTAAAATTTGCCAGGGCAGTGGCAGTATGGTCTACTCTTTACGACTTCCAGCTACCGAGGGATTCTTAACGTGCGCAACTTGCACACGGGACCTCCTACTTTTTCGCCCTTATCCCAGAAGGCTGGGTATTTGTCACGAAAAAAGTTCTTTCTTTTTTCTGGTCTTCACTCCTCTCCGGCACTATTACTTTGCCATACCTTTTACGTGCTAATTCTCCCAGTATTCATTGATTTTGCTTTCATCGTTCAAGGTTTTCTTATCACATCTTGTCACACCTCTCCCCCCCCCCCCCCCCCCCCTTTTCTCTCCTGGTTATTTTCTCCTTTGTTATCGGCGACGAGTAGCCTAGGAGCAAACTTGCCACATTGACTTTTCGCGTATCATCAGCTCCAGAAGAAGAAATAGTCTACACTGACAGACATTCCTAATGTTAACCCAGAGGTCTTTTTCTGGGATGATACACGAACCCATGTTGTTGCATGATAAGGGGCTAGTTTGCAAACATGACGTGCCCAAATACATGGTCGGTGACAATCTTGGTAAACATTAATACACGAAGGGAGCCGCGCTAGCGTAGTGGTTACAACACCGCTCTGGCGACCGGGTGATACAGGATCAAACCCGGGCGACGGCATTTGAGGATTTTTCGTCGACCGGGATTTGGACTGGATTAACTCGAGACCTGGCGAGAACATTTGAAGGAGTGTCGTCGACCAGGGACTGGCGGCTCCTGAGCCGACCCAGCTGCAATGGGTACCTCCGAAATCGGCGAGTATTTGCCTGAATGGCGAGGGACACCTGTCTCTGTACAAGAAATAAAGGGATACTCACGTAAAATCAATGTCAGGTTAGACATAAAAATAATAACCTAGATAGACTTTGGCGTGATAAACAATTACAAGAAAATAACATCTTAGAGGAGATTGTAATGTTAGATCTGTAAAGTAGTGAATTTGTAAACATGACAGGCGAAACGGAAGAAGCAAAACGTTATATCGTAATGGAGTATGAAGATTACACGTAAAGTGCAATATTTTATGTTGTTGTCACGTAGAGATTATGATCAATAAATTTTCTATTGTTCTCTTCTTTCTCTACCCGTGTCCTCATATTTTATTATCGCTCTTTTATCCTTTTTCTGTGTTTTTCGCATTCGTACGTTTGCGACTACAAACATTATAATTTTCCCATTCTAACGTTTACCCGCTTTCTTTCTCATACTGGGATACGCATTCTATTACGTAGATGTCAGTGGACGAGATGTGTGAATATGCATCAATCTCAGACATACGAGCAGATTTTTGTCTGCACATTCAGCTGACACGCGCGTTTGCATCGGCTGAGCGCTCAGGTGAGGCGCGATAACCGACATCTCCTCGGCGCTGTTTGAGACATTTGTCTGGAAATCCCAGCTGACAAGGCACTCACTGTTGGCCCTAGTCAGCGTGAGGTGTGAAAACGCACGAGTGTCAGTTCATGGTAGTCTTCTAGTTTATGTAAAGTGTTTAAGAATGAGAAGGGGAGATTATTTCGTTTTGCGAAATAAGTTGGGACCCCTTTGTCCTGGTTTAAGATATTTACCGGAGGTTGAAACTAGATTTTCATTTATTCTCCAAATTCGCAGTAGACAGGTTGCTCGTGAATAGAATAAGCTGTATAGCGAAGTTTCTCAGTTTGTTTCGACACTTTGTCGAACTTCTAGACTTCAATAAATATATCAGCGTATGATTCTAAAGTTGTGCGACCACCTGTAGTTCTGTGTTGAGTACAGAGACATACCTGTGAAAAATATAAACATTTTATATCTTTAACCATGTGGGTTTTCAAGTACCAACTGTCTGACAGTGCGTGTGCCTTCAGAGATAGACAGAATACCAATCCCACTAACAGGTTTTTTTAAAGAATAAATGCTTATACTGGGCCTTTGGGCCAGAACATATTCTCCTCGAACTCTGTGTTGAGGCTACTTTGTGGCGAGAATATTACAGAAAATAACATTAACTTTTCCGACATTATTTGATCAAGTGTGTGGTGAACTTAGATTATCTGTTGAGAGAAGTTGTCCACCGGTCATCTCCCTAATTACGGGAAACCTCGTGTTCTGACACTGTGTGCCCGCTTAAGCCTAATTCTTACCTCGTGAGTCAAGTGACACTAACTTTAGTCTGAAATAACTATCGCATGAAGCAGACGCTCCCCGGATCCATTTTTGAAGAAACCAACAAACAAGTCTGCAGAGCTGGGATCCGCTTCATTAAACGACAGTAACAGATAAAAAGTGTGTGAGTGTCCTAAAGTTTGCGCCAGACGGCGAACAACAGCACGATTGTAAGTATATCAGAGCCCTGATGAAAGAACCGAGTGAAAGTAGACTGAAGGATGTTCTTTGTTTGAGTCACCCACGTTGTACTTTCCTTTATGCAAGTTATTGCTAACAATATTTTCCCTTAGAATAAAGCAGAGTATCAAGTCTGTCCATACCTTAAAAGGGGGAAACCATAGACTCAAATCATATGTATCTGTGACTCTTTGGGGTTATCACTTTCTTCTAACGGGACTGTGAGCTATATCCAGGGGAAGGACCATACAAACGGGTCTATCACTATTGTAGCATTCCTTGATTTTTATGACTATGTGTATATGCTTTTGATGTATTTTATATGTTGTGATGTAAGTTTACTATGATAATTAAACTATACCTACATTTATTTCAGTGTGGTGGTCAGTTCGTTCCCATAAGGGACCTCAAGACGCAGCAATAGAGACCGCAGTCAGCGACTCATAGCTTGACTGCCTGCGTCAGGACCAGCGAACCAGAGCTGGTCAAGACCGCACTCCACCTCCACGTGGTGGTCCTGGAAACAGTCTGCAGCTGTGCAGTCTGGCTGAGCGAGTGTGGATCGAAATGGGAAGGCAAACCCGGTCCTAAAAATGCCGTGCAGAAGTCGGATGTGTCGACCGAAAGGTGCAGATATCACAGCTTAGGCGTAAACAGACACAACGCAACCACCGTCCTTTTCAGGACGAACGAAGAAGAAGAAGAAGTTACCATAATATCTATATAATCATTGTTATAGTTTTCCCACGTGTGTGCGTCTACATATTGTCACTTGTGTGTGTGCACGTGAGTGGTATATATATATATATATATATATATATATATATATATATATATATATATATATATATATATATATATATATATATATATATATTATAGACTGTCTGACTCCTCTGGATCTGTTGTAGAAGATAGGCGGAAAGAGAGAGAGATTCTCGATTTCCGGGACAGCCTCTATAAATTTCTACCATCTCACTCGTGGAAATCTATTTCTATTTACTACCTCTCACTGTGACTATCACTTATTCCAACCTATTCAGAAGGGACCAACCCAAGTCTTAATTTTCCTATCAAAAATCTAAGACAGTTGTCAAGTCAGTAATGTTCTATATGAGAGGTAAGAGTAGTGGGGGAATAGACCCCTACTAAAATCAGACACTTATTTGCAATTGTTTTGGCATTTGAGATACTAACATAGACTGCTCCTGATTGGACCTCTCCTCAAAGTAGCAGCTTGGGCGCACAGACAGAAAATTTCGCTTGTATGCTACAGCGTTGTAAGACTACTTCACTGACTTCCCATTGCCTCAAGAAGAAATCATGGACAGCCAGGAACACGGAATATTAGGACCCAATATAGGACAGGTCATAGGCTTGGAAGTTAATTCTAAGATTTGAACAGAGTAACCCCAGAGACATAACTTTACATTCTAGGTTCCAACTTCAAGTGCACTCAGTTAGACACCTAACTCACCTGAAAAAGACTGCACCTTAAATAGTTGCCCAACAATATTCGGACGTTTCCTGTGCAAAAATTTCTCCCGAAACACTCGGGGTAAATTGTTAATATATACATTTTATCAATTTATATTTGCACTTTACCATGCATAATTTGCTTGTGGGTGTACAGTGGCATATGTGACTGGCAACCTCATAGCTACAAATAACTTGATACAAGAACCACCACTGCAAAAGCTGGCGACTGCTTCGTGCGGTTTTCCTCAGAAGGAACCAACAGGAGAGGTGGCCCCAGGCTCCATAGAGAGCAGGGACTGGATGATGATATCATTGTTACATTTTTATTATACAAACTCTTTAGTAAATTTCATATGTGTATGTGTACACGCGCACACACACACACACACATATATATATATATATATATATATATATATATATATATATATATATATATATATATATATATATATATATATATATATATATATATATATATATATATATATACAGTACTTTGCAAAAAAAATGGCAGTCATATTTTCGCAACGCAGCACACTCATAGAAGCAAATAATAATAAAAACTGTATGTCCAGAGGAAGATTGGTATCTCCCTTATCTATTAACAGTGGTTTCAGTACAATATAATGTTGCCTTCTCCAGCAAGGCAAGCCTGGATGCGGCGAGGCATACTTCCCACAAGTGTTTGTAAGTAATTGTGAGTCAGACTGTCCCAGTATTTTTCAGCTTCCTTCTTCAATTGTTCAACGTCTCTGAGTCCACTCTTTTTTAAATGATTCTAGAGTAGTGCCCAAACGTTTTCAATTGGGTTTAGGTCGGAACTGTTGCTGGGCCACTTCAGCGCTATCACATTCTTCTCTTGCAGCCATGCTTTGGTGGTATGAGCTGTATGCTTTGGGTCATTGTCATGTTGAAATGTGCACCCATCGGGGTACATGACCTGCATAAATGGCAGAAGGTGTCCCTCTAGTATGTCGATGTACCTTTTTTTCGTGAGAATTCCTGTGAAAACACACAGTGGGGTGGCACCTCTTGCTGACATCCCTCCCCAAAGATGGAATTTCTGGGTATGTTTCGGTCGCTGGTACACAGGCGTTACAGAGTCTTTCGTCCAAATATTTATTTGAGCAGGATAAGACCAAACAGAACATTCATCTGAAAAAATCACATTGTCCCATGACAAATTTTTGTTTTCGTGGCACCAGTTCAAGCGCATCTGTTTGTGACTCTCTGTGAGCAATGGTGACGAAATTACCCGCTTTTTTGTGTAATTCATCCTGTGTAGCTAACGGTTGACTGTAGCATTAGATACCTCTGGGCTTCCTAACTCGATCATGCGCTGCCGTATGTTTTCTACACTCTTCATTGGCCCAGCCCGAACGATTTGGGCGAGACGCCGATGGTCATTTGTGTCCAAAATGCTTGGCCTCCCACTACCTTCTTTTCGCTCGATTCCATTACCTGCTTTTAATTTACTCACAACTCTGTAGACAGTCCGCTCAGGAATGTTCAAGGTTTTCGAAATGTTGGAACATGTTTGATTTCCTTCATTTCAAAGCTGTGAAATTAACATACACTTTGTCTTTGTATCCATTTTCTGCCACTAGCATTAGAAATTGTCGTCTGCTCTATTATCACGGGACTGTACTCTACGCTAATTTTTTTTAAACTTTTGGTAGTGTTTGCTCACTTAATAATAATAATAATAAATTCTTTAAGCACCAAACACGGCGCATAAGGCAGAAACCAGTGCTCTCCAGGTTGTTCGTTGTGACGCCACTCCTCTTAGCTCTTGCACATTATTTAGGCCCAACGTTCTTCCTTCTCTTATTATTGTTCTTCTGAGTGTTTCTTTTGGTCTTCCTTTTTTCCTCTTACCCTCAGGAACCCAAGTGAGCGCCTGTAGTGGTATTCTGTTGTTTTGCATTCGTAGGACATGACCGATATATGACCATCGTCTTTTCCTTATATAGTCGGAGACATATTTCTGCCTAGAGTCTTCTCTTATTTGTCGATTAGTCTTGAATTCTTTCCAACTGATGTTCATGAGTTTTCTAAGACATTTGTTCTCGAATGTATTCAGCTTGTTCTCCAATGATTTTGTTATTTTCCAACTCTCACAGCCGTATGTTAACACTGAGATAACATTTGAATTAAACAGACGAAGCTTGGTATGTATATTCAATGATCGTAATTTCCAAATGTTAGATAATCTATTGAAGGCGCTAGCTGCCAAAGCAATTCTAGTATGGATTTCTCTTGTTGTGTCACCATCCTGAGTCATTTTACTGCCTAAATAATTGAAACTTTCAACTTTCTGTAGTTTTTCTCCGTTCAAGATGATATCAAAGGTCTCGTTAGAAAAGTTCATAGCTTTAGTTTTTAGAGGCATTTATTTGGAGACCTATTTTAACCGAGAGATGACACAAATTATTTATTGCTTCTTGGGATTGTCTTGGTGTTGAACTTAAGAATGCTACATCATCTGCGAAATCCAGGTCCCCCAGGAATTTTCCATTTGTCCATTTTATACCCAATTGTTCATTGTGGGTATAGTTTCTCATAACCCAATCAATAGCTATTCCAAAAAGGAGTGGTGACATAATACAGCCTTGTTTCACCCCTGTTTCTACTGTAAACCATTCTGTATTCCCTTTATTTGTTCTAACACAACATCTTGCATTGTCATATAGTGCTTTGATTATATTCACATATTTTGTTGGAAAACCATAGATTGTAAGTATCTTCCACAATGATGGGCGGTGTAGACTATCAAAGGCTTTTTGAAAATCGACGAAGGTGATAATAAGTGGCGATTGCCTTTCCACTGATTCTTCTATAATTGTTCTTAGTGTGAATATTTGATCAATACATGATCGTTTCGGCCTGAAACCCGCTTGTTCTTCTCTGATCTTTTCGTCAGCATGCAATTTAAGTCTTTCTAACATCATGCAACATAATAATTTTCCAGGTACTGATAATAGAGATATACCACGCCAGTTATTACAGTCTGATAGATCACCTTTCTTCGGTAACTTTACAATAATACTGTCTTTCCATTGTTGTGGTGGTTGTTCTTCTCTCCATACTTCATTTATAATATTTAAAATTCTCAAGAGGTTGTTGTCATTAACTGCTTTAATCATTTCCCCTGAAATTTCGTCAACTCCAGCAGCTTTAAAATTTTTTAATCTTTTAACGGCTTGTTTGATCTCGTCCAGCGTGAATTCATCGCAAGTTATTGGCAAGGTGGTTGTGGGTGTTTCATTGCTCACTTAAGTGGAGTGCAAATTTGGGGCAGAACATGCATATTTAATTAGATTTCAGCATATTTGGCTGAGCAATATGACTGTCATTTTTTTTGCAAAGTACTGTATATATATATATATATATATATATATATATATATATATATATATATATATATATATATATATATATATATATATATATATATATATATATTTCAATTGTCGTCTTCCGGTGTCCAAAAGCACGTTCATCCGACTCACCGGGGTTAAAATTAATGCTTAGGGAGGGTAAAAAGTATGAGAAAGATGAAGTGATGGATGGAAGCGGAGGGCGCCTGATGATCATATAAGAAGACCCAATACTTAACAGAGACATTTGTCTCATTTCAGTTTGTGGGACAAGTTTGTGATACAAGTTGCTAGAAGTCGACGTTAGACACCATTATCAGACGGGTCTTGAAGACGCTTGACTTGACGACCTAAGCAGTTACCTCGGCCTTGTGCAATATACGTACTGCTGCCACAATATTTGCCTATTGAAGAGAAGTGCAGCCCAAGGTACCTGTGGGAACCAACAGCAACTGAAGCAGACGCCATACGAACCCACACTGGAAGCTAAGTAGTATAACAGCGCAACCAATGGACATTTCCAAAGTTTTCATAAGTTTTACCACAATTTAAATCATCCGATGATGATAAATATCATCGCTTCTTTTTTTTTATAAACAACTTTATTAAAGTTTTCATTGTTAAACTATAAGTCTTCTTCTTCTTCTTGCGATCGCATCTTTGATGATTACACCGTCAGACGAGTTCTCATGATGAATTCGACTGTTGTTTGAAGTTCCTCTTTAACTCCATATAGCTTTGAATCTAGTGTTGAGTCATTGGGCCAGTATATCTTTCTTAACTGGTCATACAGAGGACAGTCCTGTAGAACATGCTCAGCAGTTTGTTCGTTTAATCCACATGTGCACAGTGGTGAAGCAGACAATCGTAACCTGTGCATGCGTTTATTCAGTCTGCCACGCCCTGTCCTGAGTCGAAAAACAGCCATCTGTCCCTGCCGGTCGAGAGTGTGATAGTCGTCTTTGGGCCGGCCCTGTTCTCCTCTTACAGTCTGGATAGCTCTCTTTTTCTCAAAGTATGTGACTTCATTATCTTCTTGTTCACATTCTCCTCCCTTTTTTGCAAGTTTATCTGCCTTTTCATTTCCGGGTACACCACAATGAGATGGTACCCACTGAAGTATGGTTCTCTTTTTGGCAGCTACCTTGTTTAGTTCATTTCTCAGATGCGGGAGTTTACCACCCTTGAGAGCTTGCAGGACAGACAGTGCATCTGTGAGGATGACTACCTGGTGGCAGTCAGAGTTGGTGTTATAAATCATATTTGCAGCTTGCTCTAGAGCTTGAACCTCAGCTGTATAGTTGGAACAGAATTTACCAGTGGGAATGTGCCTAGTCTCATAGTGGTTGTCAGGATATGAGATAAAGTTACCGGCACCTCCATTCCTAACAGCATTAGTTGCTGATCCATCTGTATAGGCATGTATCCATGATTGATCGGGATAGCTTTCTTGGATCATACTCAATGTAGCAGTTCGTTTTTGCAGATCATTATACTCACATCCACTTGTGAGACCACTGACCGACGTATTAATTTGGAGGGCACTGCTGGCCTGCTCCCATGGTACAGGGTATAGGGTGGGCTTCAGTGGTGTTGTCTTCATAGATAGGTCTTCTTGATGCTGTCTTATAAGTCTTTTTCCCCGATGCACAAAGCTGCTACGCTTTAGACGTCCCAACGCCAGATCATCTAGTCTTGCCTTCATTGGGTGCGTTGGCACACTGTTGCACTTTTCCATCTGGATCATGGTCTTTGTGTCTCTTCCATGGGACAATGTCTGCAATCCAGCAACCCTCTGCATCTCTGCCATTGGTGTAGTTCTCATGGCTCCTGTAATGAGCCTGAGAGCTTGATTTTGCACCTTGTCCAAGGACTGCAGATGTGAGTTAGCAGCTGATGACCATGCTGCTGAGCTAAACTCTAAGTGTGGTCTTATTACTCCACTATAAATCTTCTTCAGATTTCGTTCATTTGCTCCCCAGCCGGCACCCGCCAACCTTCTGAGCATGCCCAGTCGCCCTCGGGCCCCTCCCCCTGCATTTTCAATATGCTTATTCCATGCAAGCCTTTGGTCAAATGTCACCCCAAGATAGGTGGGGTAGCTTTCTTCCTTGATAACGGTTGTCCCTAGGTGTATGTCAGCCGATTTGTCCCCGGGGGCGAGGGAGAACAGTGCCGTGGAGGCCCTGTCTGTGTTCATTGTGACAAGCCATCTCTCTGCCCATGACACCAGCATGTCCGCCGCCCGCTGCATTCCACAATCCGCTGTGGTGACATTTTCATCAGCGCACCAGAGTACTAGGTCATCTGCATATAAGGCAGCTTTCACTCCTGCAGGGAGATCTCTCACCAGGTCATTGATGTAAACAAGGAAGAGTGTAGGGGAAATCACTCCTCCCTGAGGCACCCCCTGATGGAGCAACACTTTTCTGCTCTGCAGACCGTCAAGAGTGACTCTAGTTCTCCTGTTATGCAAGTATGACTGGATCCATTTCATCATGTTGCCTTGGATTCCACCTCTCCTAAGTCCTGCAATGAGGCCACCCTTCCACACCCTGCCAAAGGCCCGCTTGAAGTCGACCCAGATCGCTAGGACCCCTCTCTTCTCCCGAAAGGCATCCTCTATTGCTTGAGACAAGTAAGTAACTTGGTCTTCTATACTGTAGCATTCTCTAAATCCAGCTTGTTCCGGCACCAGGATCTGCTCAGACTCTAAATACCATTTCAATCTGTGGTTGACTATTCGCTCCATAGTCTTCCCAACACAGCTTGTGAGACTGATTGGCCGGTAACTTGCAGCCTCGGTCCTACATTTCCCTTTCTTTAGTATGGGTATTGTGATGGCTTCTCTCCATACTTGGGGTACCGTTCCTTTCAACCAGCTGTGGTTGAATATCTCAAGCAGTTTTGTCTTTGCTGCTGAGCTCAGATTTACTAGCATTTCGTTGCTGATTCTGTCTGGGCCGGGTGACTTTTGAAACTTAAGCTTGGAAATAGCCTTCTGTAGTTCTCCTAGCGTGATGGGTTCCCTCATTGGGGCAGGAGTATCTGTCTGTCCCATGGTTGCCAGTATTTCTCTTCTTATCTCTCTCTGATGGTCTATGCCAATGGGCAAGTTGCTTTCCGAACTGTATCTTCTAGCAAACAAGTCTGCAGCTTGTTTTCCTCTGAAAAGTTTGCCACCCTCATCCAACGTGATAGTCCGCCTTGGCGAGGAACGCCCTTCATTTAGAGACTTGACTAATCTCCAAAGTTTCCTGCCGTCTTTCTCAAGGTTCAGCGATGCCGTTTTAGTTCTCCAGCTTTTCCGTTTTTCTTCTAGCTTTGTTCTCTGAAACTCTGCTACAGCCTTTTTCCATTTGTTGTGAGTTTCAAGTGAAGGCTGAGACTCTGCGTTCTTTCTAGCCTTGTCCATAGCTTCCTGACGTTCTTGGAGTGTGCTGGACCAGTATGGTATGTAGCTACGCCGGCATCCTTTGGGAATGGTTTCCCCTGCAGCTTGCAGTATGCATCCGCTGAAGTCTCTCACCACTTCATTAATATCTCGGTTCTGTACCTTGAGGGTAGACAGCAGCGTGTTCACCCGATGCCTGAATAAACCCCAGTTGGCTTTTTTGTAGTTCCATCTTGTAATGGCTGGGCCTGTACTGAGAGTTGCACTCCGGACAGTAAGAAAGATTGGGCGATGGTCGCTTCCCCCTAGCTGATCTCCTACTTCTCTACTAATAGATCATTTTATATCTGGTGTGGAGAAGGCAAGATCTGGTGTTGAAGTTGTGTGCCATCCTCTGGAGTAGAAGGTAGGAGTATCTGTGGCATTATTGACTAGGATTAGGGAGCGATCATCTTGCCAAGTCTCAACCTCTTCACCTCTGCGATCCAGATGGTTACAGCCCCAGCTCCGGGAGTGGCTATTCAAGTCTCCAACTGCTATAAAGTTGGTGGCTGGTACCTGTATAGAGCTGAGACTCAGAGGTTTGTTGTTCGGACAGTAATAGTTCAGGAGTTCTATTTCCATCCTGTCTACCCCCATCTGCAGCAGCTGATATTCCGCTCCATCCACGAAGGCTTTCCCCTCGTGTGCAGGAATGCCACTCCCCACAAGAGCAAGCACTCCTCCCCTTCGTCTATCTTTTCTGTCGGATCTGAAGCATTGATATCCCCTTATTTTAAAGGTTTGATCTGCTTTCAAGTGAGTCTCTTGGATACAGCAAACACTGACTTGCTTCTCATACAAGATGTTTTCCAGCTCTGTCTTTTTGCCGTATCCAGCCTGCTTGCTGTTCACTCCCTCTGCACCCCAGTGCACCATGACAAGTGGCACTCCGGGTTTCTCTTCCTCCGTTTTGTTTTGGTCAGCAGTTCTCCTCCGCCGTCTGCCGACTCCACAAGACGGTCCAGAGGGTCCTCCAGCAGCTGAGGGTGGGCTCTGTCGAGGCTCAGAGCCCGGCACTGCACCTGCCTGGTGGAGCTCCACAGGGCGAGCACCAGAACGAGATTTATTTGACGGTGCACTCTCCATAGAAAAAAAAAAAGCGAGTTGCATGATACTGTGGTTTCCGGTGCGCCTTCTGGCCCAGTATCTACGACTTTAGCACCTGCTCAACGGGAGAGTGGGCTCATCCCTAATCTGTTTATGTTCCCAGTAGTAGACTATTCGCAAGCAGCCTGGGGGTGTCACTGCTCTGCGCGGACCTTGTTTACCGAGGCGGCGTCCGAGCTCGTATGGTGAAAATATGGTTGCGTTATCTTCAAAATAGCCCTGTCTTTCCCGTGGCTTTTCTGCCATCCTGCAACTTTGAGTTAGGGAGTTCTGAGCTCCAGTCTCTTTCCCAGGCGTTTTATCCTGGCCTGGCACGCATACAGAGGACCCCACTTCTGGTTCTAAGTTAGCAGTTGGGGATAGGTGGGGTAGCACACTGTGCATTCCCCGTCATCCAGGGGGCTCTCCAACTATGCAGAGCTTGCACAATGCTGTGCTCTGGTTTTGGGCTCTCCCAAGGAATCCTCACGTCCTGCACAGAGCCACTTCCAGATACCCACCACCTGCCAACCCTCCATTGTAGAAATCTCCTGCATGCGGCCATCCAGTCAAGAGCCAGTAATAAGTCTGGTGCCCAAGTGATCCCCCCAAGCTCAGTGTGCAATGCTGGGTTCTCATCATGCTGCAACACAGGGGGGATTGTGATGCTCAGCCATCTCTCTCAATTCTGCACCGATAAGTGACATCGGGGACTTAACTGTGCCTCAGTGCTGGGAGGCCCCGTTTCCGGGTACACCACACACAGCCAATTGAGGCAACGGTCGCCGTGGGCGTGATAGACGACAAACAGTGAAGAATGAGGCAAGAAAGCATTTAACCCATGAAGTGGGGGTGGATTGGTGCAGACCAGAGCATGTACCACTCGCCGGTGGGTTCTGCATCTACACCTATAGGGTTCCACCCACTCCTCAGCCCATTTAGTCTGGCCCCTCACCCAGGACCTGTCCGGCTTGGGTGACCCTGCCAGGAGTAAAACTCCCGCCGGCATAGCTCCCGGGATCATTGGGGCGCTCAAGCTCTCCAACCACGGCAAGGTAGGCTTACATGTGGAGAGTTAAACTATAAGTGATTATTAAACCTGTTTAGTGGTGGTCCTGGAAACAGGCTGCATCACTGCAGTCTGGCTGAGCGAGTAGGGATCGAAGAGGGAAGGCTAACCCGGTCCCAAAAATGCCGTGCTGAAGTCGGATGTGTCGGCCGAAAGGCGCAAATATCGCAGTTTCGCTGTAAACGGACACAACGCAACCAACGTCCTTTTCAGGACGAACGAAGAAGAAGAAGAAACCTGTTTATCTGTAACTGTAAAGCTATAGTTGGTTTTATCACTATTGAGTGAAGATTGTGTCTGCACCGGTATGAATCATACTGTTTTAAATACATAAACATAGAGAGCTATTAGATTAATAGTTGCCGAATAACCTTCAGTTGGGGGCTTAGAAAATACGGGCGGCCATATATTAACTCACAGAAGGGGCGGAAGAATAATAAGTTCATGACAGCTTAAATGATCTCAGTTGTTATGCTTGTTTTTCTTTAAAATCATGTGATGCTCCCTTAAATAGAAGCATCATTCTTCTATTTCTATCTCTGTCAAGAGTTATCTTAAGCGAAGGCTGATATCCTTGAAGACCCTCATCATTATGCTCTGTCTGGTCATTATTTGACCACTAATGCGCAGCAGGCGAGACAATACCGTCACAACATTCTATCCCACTGCACATGAGATTAGGGGGAAGTATGACATCATTAGGAACAAAGGTCTGAATAAATGTCCATCAATTATACATCTTGGACTGGGAGCGAACCCAGTATCTTTAGAATAAGAGGCGAATGCCATGCCTCTTGGCGACTCCGACAACTGGATTTGGAGGCCATAACACATCGCTTGGTTGCGGACCCTCTCTCTTCTTGTTTTCTGGATCACCTTCCCCAAACACCACATTTCTTATGTTTGGAGCTGGCTTTTGTGGGTTTAAGTCATTGCCATTTGTAAGTCAAGACTGGCGCATCAATGGAGTGGTTTATATGGACATATATATGGCCTTCTTGTCAATTTCTCTTTGATGAGGATTAGAGAACAGAATAGTGGGAATGCCAAAAGAACCTGGAGAAGAACAGCGGAAGAGGAAGCTAAGGAAAGAGAGCTATCAGGAGTAGTGTCGATGCACACGGCCAAAAGTAGAAATCGGAGGCAAGCAGCAGTTGCAACCCTGTGTTCTTCATAGAGCGACCAGTGTTGACTGGCATGATATGCTGTCTCAATTATTTTTTTGATCAGTAAAAGTCTCATCACCTGCCAGTTACTATGGCTTGAAAGGGAGCAAATAACAGTAATACTATCACCTACCAAGCATGTCGTAAAAGACGACTACCCCATCCTACAGACACTTTAAACCACAACAGCTTAAAGAACAATATGGACAAGTTAGCAACAGATAACAAGTGTTAGTGTATGAGCTAAAAGGACGCTGACAATGGATAGGACACCCATCAAGACAATCTGTTGATATCATTACAAGGCTTCAACAAGTGAACTATCCAGTGGATACCAGCCCAATGCAACATACCAGGAAATGAGGAGGCAGACAAACTTGCTAAGGAAGGAGGTGCCTTACAACAAAATGATATAGAGACAACTTACGCAACGACAAAGATTACTATAAAGGCTACATTCAAATCCAAATGGGAAAGAGAGCACCCAGGAAAGAACAGGTCATCATTTTTCGGCTACGCACTGGACACAACAGATTGAGATACCATCTATACCACAAATACAAATTTGGTGCAACAGATCTCTGCACCTGCGGGACCAGCCCGATGACAGTCGATCACCTGCTGCAGTACTGCCCAACCTACAGAAATGAACGGAGTAGCATATGGCAACAACCCACTTCTGTCAACGAAAAGCTGTTTGGAGATGTCGGGAACCTTGAGTTGACTACTGCCTTTATTAGAGTCATAAATGTGGAGGTCTGAAGGCGAACGAGGAAGAAGAAGAAGAAGATTACAAGGCCGTCCTTGATCTGAAAAAAAAAAATTACCATGGTAACAGAGGAAGAGGTAAGCCACACAAAAAAAAAAAATACACAGAGACGATAACTGAAGACAGAAATTAAAGCGATGAGGAAGCTATTGGTGAGTATAAGAGTTAAATGCATTTTTGTTTCTTAGGTCTGGAAAAGGCGTTTGACACGGTCCCCTGGAGCAAACTTTGGTGCTACTTGGCAAGGAAGAACATTCCAGCACCTCTGATTCATGCTATACAGAGCTTCTACAAGTCTTGCAGAAATTATGTGAAGACTTCAAACCATAAGTCAGAAGAGTTCAGGACCACCACTGGTGAAAGACAAGGTGATACCCTGTCACCTTATCTTTTCATACTCCTCATGGACTATGTCATCAAGGCATGTGGGGAGAGCACAAGAAAGTATTCGGTGGGGTACTTGAAGATGAGACAGGTCTGTATTTCGTAGGTGGCATTTACAACCCTGATCGCTAAATCAGAGGCACATCTTCAATCCAACCAGCAAGTCTGTAAGGAAGAGCTGGAGAAGAGAGAAGTGGTCATCAGCAGTTCTAAAACAAAAACCATGGTGATATCACGAGAGGAAAGAAGATATCAGATTAAGCTGGGAGAACAGGTCCTGGAGCAGGTCAACCACTTTAAAAACCTTCAAGCTGTCATAGACCGGAAAGGAGGCATCAAAGTAGAGTTGGCTACCCGAAAATCAGCAGCTGGAAGACTTTTTCAGGCCATAAATCGAAGATTCCTCAGCAAAGGAGAAGTTAGCAAGAAGACGAAGATGGCTGTATACCGCTCCACCTGTGACCCAGTCTTGACGTATGGATGCTAGTCATGGGAAATCACTACAACCCACAAAAGCCAGATTCAAACCTCAGAAATGAGGTATCTGAGGAAGGTAATTGAAGTTACAAGAAGAGACATGGTCCGCAACCAAACGATACGTCAAGGCCTAAAAACCCAACCCTTGCAGACCCAAGTAGAACAGTCCCGACTACGATGGTTTGGCCATGCCTGCAGAATGAGATAAGATCGGCTACCACGACAAACATGGGAAACTAAGTTCCAGGGATCCAGACCTCCAGGACGACCAAGAGTCCGCTGGGAGGACCACATTAGACAATCTTTGAAGGACCAAGGACTAGAATGGAATCAGGCCAGGAGGAAGACAGCCGATAGGATAGTATGGCGCTCTCTCTTCCAAACCTCTGCACCTCATGGTAGAAAGGAACGACTAAGAAAGTAAGGAAGTAAGGAAGCCATGGAAAGACGTTGAGCTGATGGCACCCGGAAGCAGGACTTGATATAAGCGCCCTGGAACACTGAAGAGTAATGAATGAATGAATATTCTCATAACATTTGACTATTCTCTTTATATTTTTCAGACCAAGTCGTTGTGATCTCTCATCCAGCTTTATCAGTTTGTCTTCATCTGGTTATAACTAACGGACAGAAGAACCATACACAAGAGGCATCCCTACCGTACTCCGTGTCTCATCTCAATCTGCTGTCTAAGTTATCCTTTATTTATAATTATGAGATGATCAACCCATTCCATAAACCTGGACCTAGTATAGTGTCTCTATAACTTCACTCCCCTACAACAGTACATGATATGCGACTACCTTTACCTGTATTGTTACATTTCTTATTTTCCTCGTTAGACCTTAGTTCCCCCTGCAGCATTGACCTTCAACCAGTTTGTCCCAGTCCTCCTGTCCTATGCCACCTGCTCAAGATCGTTCAATGTCTCCCATATCCCTTTTATATCTTCATATATGTTCATTATTAGGACAATAAACTTTTTTAAAAATGGGGGTGCGTATTAGTTTCTAGAGTAATTGTCTGTCTAAATTGTCGAATGTCTTTTTCGTAATTCAGACACAGCAGGATAGAACGTTCTAGCAGAATCTAAGGAAGGACTTTTATTTATCTTAAAATTTGACGAACAATTTTGTGAACTCAAACCACTCAACTGCTAGCGCAGGGGATCTCAACCTGGTCTACGTGTACCCCTGGTGGGTGCATCGGGTGTTGCATTCAAAATGGCAGATTTTTATGGGCTTAGTTTTTAGTAAAATATTTATCAGCTACTAGTGAAATCATTTAGATTATAAATGACATATGATTATTTTCGAAATTAATATTACTCTGCGATTGCAGAGCGAGTTTTATATCCGCTGAAATGTGCATGGAGGCATATCTGAATAGAAGGACTGAAATGATATGACAAAGTCACAAATGGGGAATTGAGGACAAGAAACAGACAAGTGCCAGTGGAACAAGAGTTGAGAAGACGCTGGCGATGGATAGGACACACATTGAGGAAACCTGTTGATAGCATTACAAGGCAGTCCTTGTTCTGGAATCCACAGGGAAAGAGAGGCAGAGGTAGACCAAAAAACATATGGAGAAGAGAACTGGATACAGAGGTGAAAATGATGAGGAAAACATTTAAAGAACTTGAGCAGATGGCACAGGACAGGAAGACTTGGCATGTGTTTGTTGAGGGCCAATGCTCCTTGGGGAGCTAAAAGGTATTGATTGATTGATTGATATCTGAAGTCATCCTTATATAACCACCAGCTATGCACAATGCTACAATATATGTGCGTGGAAGTGAACCTATGTCTGTAAGGCTACTTACATCCTCACTGACTCTTAAAATCATCCACACACTTCCAGGGATTCCCCCTATGGTGAAATTTGTTGAGAACCCAGCATTGCACACTAAGCTTGGAGAAGTCAATTGAGCCCCGGGCGTAATTCTTTGGCTTTGACTTCGTTCACTGCATGCAGAGGGATCTCAATGTGGACCCAGTGATAGGCAGGAGAAGCTGATAAGTGGCTCTGTGCAGTACGTGACAATTCCTTGGGACAGCCCAGAACCAGCGTAGAGTATTTTAGTTGGAGAGCCCCCTCGAATGGCGGGGAATATACAGTATGCCATACACTTCTTACTCCTAGCTTGAGACCAGATGTGACAATCTTTTAAATGCAAGCCAAGCTGGAGAAACTGGAGCTCATAACTTTAACTCAACACGTTTCGGAATGGCAGAAAAGCCACAGAAAAAGCCTAGATCTACAGTGTAGATAATACCAAGGAGTCTTGGCATTGGCTGCAAAACAGCGAAAGCTCAGCAGCCCTAGTTAAACAACAACAACAACAACAATATCCGCTGAAATCACAGCCCAGATGGTTACACGAGGGTGGGTGTTTGCACAAGGACGGGGAGATAATTTACACGTCTGCGGACATATTACAGACATGCATCTGAAAGACAGAATGAAGTACGTCGTAATAGCATTCGGATAAAAGTATTACGAAGATATTACTTGAGATAAAAGTAAGAAGTTATTTATAATCACTGAAGAGAATATTCGGAGGGTTCACGCCGATATTTGGGAGAAATGACCTGTTAAATAACATGCAGAATTTTCCTATGAGGAATTTATTTTATTAGTAAGGACAACCGGAATGTGAGGAATCTGAGACACGTAGTCAAAGTGGGAGCTTTTTATAAAGTAACAACCCCAGAACGCGCGTAAGAGGCATCTTCAACAAGTTGCCTTAGCTATTTCTCTGAGTCAGCAGTCTGTCGGTGAACCCAAAGATTTGGGGTAAGTTGTAAATATCTTTTATTCTATGTTTTGCATTATTAACACGTGAAATAATACAGTCGGCCCTCCGTATCCGCGGGTTCCGCATCCGCGGATTCAACCAACTGCGGATTGAAAAAAAAAATTCCAGAAAGTTTCAAAAAGCAAAACTTGAATTTTTTTAAATGGCTCCTAAAAAGCAATGAGCTACAGATGATGATGATGCAGAAGATTTACAGGAGGCAGAGCCATCAATCTGGACACTAGAAAAATTTGCAGCAGTTTTTCAACAGGCGCAAGTGTTAAAGGATTTGATCCGGAAGTACGATCCTTCGATGGAACGAAGCCTCCGTGTCACCCGAGGGATAACAACATGCCTACAACCACTGCAAGATTTGTTTGATGCTGCAAAGAAAAAGAAGAAACAGCTTCCTATAACAATGTTTCTAACTAAAGCATCTGCAATTGTGAAGCCTTGACCTTCAACGCTTGAAGATCCTCAGCCCTCAATCTCCACAGATCCTGACATTAGTATTATTGAGCCTCCTCCAAAGCTTCACTGTCTGCAATCGGAACCTGGTTCTTCCGACGTAGATGATCCTTCTGACGTCCTGTCAGAAGGTTCAAGTTAGCCTGATGTCTCACAGCTTACCTACAGTGCCACACATCTCGTCGCCTCACCACATCGGCATTGTAGGCACCATAAAGCAATCGTCATCGTCATCATACGAGGGTTATCAAGAGAGAAGAACCAAGGTTTTGGTGGGTGTTAACACAGTGTGTGTGTGTGTGTGTGAGAGAGAGAGAGAGAGAGAGAGAGAGAGAGAGAGAGAGAGAATGAATTTATATTTTCTCTATTTATAACTATATTTTCTATACAAGGTATGTACTTGTATTTTAAATATGTGTTTTACTTTTATTTTATGTATTTCTCTTTCAGGTCATTAAACAAAAGCAATCTGTAAGTGTTGAAAGAAACAAAAATGTAACGTTGTTGCTGACGTGTACTACGTAGTTAGGCCCACGATAGTTGCGTCTGTACTGAACATGTACATACTTTTTTTCTTGTCATTATTCCCTAAACAATTCAGTATAACAACTATTTACATAGCATTTACATTGTATTAGGTATTATAAGTAATCTAGAGATGCAAATACAGTACTACGTCATGTTATATAAGGGACTTGAGCATCAGCGAATTTTGGTATCCGCGGGGGGGGGGGGGGGGGCCTGGAACCAACCCCCCGCGGATACGGAGGGCCGACTGTATGTGTATATTGGCATGTGAATATTAATATGTGAAAATTGCTAAGTGGATGTCCAAGTCATTTGAGGCTAGCAACCTCAGCATATAGAATGATGATTTCATGAACCACCAGTGCAAGGGCTGGTGACTGCCTTATGCAAGTTTCTTACAGAGAATTAAAAGCAGAAGTAGTCCCAAGTTTCATATGGAGCGGGGAGGGAATGATGAAAGAATGATGTACATACTTGTTATATTATTAACATTTTCAATCAGTGTACATGTAAATGTAAACACATTCACTCTCAAATTAATGAAAGTTTTCAACCTTTTCAACCAATGTAAATATAAATCTATTCAACCTAATTGTAATGAATGTTTTTTCGCTCAATGGGATTAAAATGAATTCTCATCGAGGGTAAAGTTCTGAGATATATGGGATGGTGGAACAGGAAGAGGGGGACACATATGTATGTGTCGGGAAACTCAATACTCACAGGGTATTTGTTTCTCTTCTTTTGTAATACTAGTCGGTGGTACCAACTGAGGGTACTATATCTGGAACAAGTGAGGGTATAAGTGGCCTGAAGTCGACGCTAGACACTGATACGTGCCGTCTATTACTAAAGTTGATATAATAAGCGGAACAATGTCCGTGGCCAAATAAACACATACGGGTATGTCGACGAACACGTATCAACTGGAATGCCAATTAGTTGATCAACACCTCTTTACAGTTCACGAGATACAATTTATTCAGGTACTGATATGTGATAGGGTTGGCGAGAAATGATGATGATGTTGTGATATGTGATCACTTCCTTGCACACTCGCACCGACCCGAACAATAAAACTCTTGACTCTAAGGCAGGGGCTGTATTTATTCATACAACCCATTCACTGACAAAGAGCAAATAAAGCAAACACTAAACAAAGCAAAACAAAACACCCAGCCAGTGCTCAATTGCTAACCTGAAACACAAACAAAGCACTGATTAGTTAAAATCATAATAAATAATTAATGAGAAACACCGTGCTCTCACCTGCCAAACAACCCGTTCTTCCACGCTACCTGAAACATCCCACTATTACATACACATCCACTCTCATACATGTCTTCCAATGAGACTAGTGTGATGTTGTGCATGAGGCTAGCAAAGTCACAATGTAACACAAATCGCTACCGAAACCACTATTGCAAGAGCGTATAAATGCTCCATGCGGATGCCAGCCTCATTGGTGGTCCCCATGCTTCATAAAGAGCGAGAAGAAAAATATGTATCTCCAAGTGAACCCACGCGCTCTCATAAACCATTCTACACATAACAATAATTAAATAACACTAAAATGAGCATAATACAGTATTAAACGCTATGTACAACGAATATTCTCCTTAACGAGAATAGCTACCACCTCGCAATTGATCCATATCTATATACTTTCCTACACTGTGAAACATGTCGTATGTGACGACTGGCGCACCTGACAACAAGCGTGTCGTATATGACCACTGATAAGACTGAGAACCTCATCATATTAATCGCATCGTTACAGAAACTAACCATTGCCATAGCATATAAATGCTTTGCGCAGGCTTCTGTTGGACACAGCCGCACTCGTGTCTCCATGCTCCGCAAGGAGCAAACAGAGAAACACTTATGTCTCAAAGTGCCTTACGCACAAAGGAGTTGCATTACGCCCACAAAAAATCTTAATACCTAAAGCCAGATTCATCTTCTCAAAGGGAACTTTAGCACTACAAAACTGTGTTCACAACAGATGTAATTAAACTAATCTCAAAGTAACACCATACAATTATTCGTGAACTTACTTCGCGTTCCACTATAATAAACTATCTTGGCATGAATGGATAAAATTATATTAATCTTGTACTTCTTGTAATAGCACCTCTTATAATAACCCAATTTTCATCCAACACTAAATAATAAACATGTTTACTTACTTACTTACTTTCAGATACCTCATTTCTGAGGTTTGGATCTGGCTTTTATGGGTTGTAGTCATTGCCCATGACTCGCATCCGTATGTCAAGACTTGGACATAGGTGGAGCGGTATACAGCCATCTTCGTTTTCTTACCAACCTCTCTCTTGCTGAGGAATCCTCGATTTATGGCCTGAAAAAGTCTCCCAGCTGCTGCTTTTCGAGTGGAATAAACATGTTTAACCCCATAAAAATATACAGTAAAATTATAATCAATCATTGTGAAATATACTAACTAAATTACCTTCGCAGTAAAGAATAAACTAAAATAACTCTTGGACTAACAAAGCTAACATACGTTATAATTGGCCCACTGCGCTCTCAAATAATAAATAGCTTAACATCATTACGCGTATAGCACGTGGTAACTAAAAATGTTATTGTCGCTCACATGCGTTATCTTTATGCACATTTAATACGTGGCCCTGGCTGCCATCTTGCCAACAGTTAATAATATGCAAATTTCAGTCCCTGATATCATCTCTGTCCAGTTCCATGTATGAAATAGGTTCTTTCTATATTCTCACAGCCGTGATCTGTACTTAACACGCCTAGTAAAACCTTTCCACACATTATTCTCACTAATCTATCATTTCAAAACTAAATTTAATGTCCTAAAAGAAATCTCCTTATAAAACACATTTATCTATTTTCTCAAACATTAGAACAGACTCACGCTGAATATAATTCTAAAGATACAGGGAAATAATGGTAATTTCACTAGGAAATAATCTAATCTACCTTAAAATCAAACGTGTTCTCATACCCTGTGCAAACTTCTACTAACTCTGGGTGTCTCACATCTTGCCTCTACTGCGAATCTCACCAAACTGACCGATACGCCTGCGTCAGACTTTTCACACGCCAGCGATGAGGGCTCGCAGTCACGTGGGCTGGAGCTTAATTGTGGCCCTCGCGCAGTCACGTGGGCTGGCGTACTCGTTGGAGCACGCACATCGAAAATATATGATCGTTAAACACATAAATATGACATGAACTTGAGGGGGCCTCTGGGGTGTTTTTATGGCCCCATCACATTCCCCCCCCCCCCCCCCCCCCCCCACACCCCCCCCCCCCCCCCCCCCCCCCCCCCCCCCCCCCCCCCCTGAAGATGTTGTGGTCCCCACAACCTACATTCCGCCGTTGGCCCTGCGCCTGATTCTTTCTGAGCGGCGAGATTCTGTAGAAGGTACCAGCCCGGCTTGTGACCCTCTTGGTCGTCATGTTCCTCCCCGTACGTTGTCGGGCTGGCAGTTGCTGTGGTTTGAAAGAGTCGTACCCTCGTGCAGTGTCGCTGCTTGCGTGTGAGTTCTGCGGTTCAGTGCATGCAGTTGTTGACCTTGGTGGGGGATTGCTTCCAACGTGTTTTACACTCGTTTTCTGTGGACTTTAGCTAACATTCCTCACAATCTGCTTAAGATGCGTTTCCTCTTCTGAACATCGATGTGCATTCCCTTCTATCTGCTTAAGACGAGTTTCCTCCCCTAAACGTAGACCAATTTTCTCGGCGCCCTTAGTGTGACAGTTATCACGGCCATCTCTTGGCTTGCACCCTAAAAGCAACCTAGTTGTGGCAGTACGTTTAGGGAAAGAGCTCCTTGAGGGACAGGCGGATATCAAATGTTCTGTGGACTTGCATGTAAAGCATCGTTTCGGAAGCGGGCCTTGAGGGCATTTGGCTGCCATGTAGTCTGAAAACTCTCCCCAATTGTAGCACCTCAACTTTGTAGGCTTTCTCTGTGCCATGGGTCGCCTCCTACTACTCTTACATTCCTGGCCGCCAACGCCGCATACATAGACTGCGTCCATGCCCTGGACAGATGGTTTGCTATCAAACTCTACTTGCTCGTTCCTTGCCAGACTCCGGAATCCCTTTCTGGAGATCTTGGTCTGATGTATTTACTTACTTACTTAGTCGTTCCCCTTCTACCGTGAGGTGTAGAGGTTTGGAAGAGAGAGCGCCAGACTATCCTATCGGCTGTCTTCCTCCTGGCCTGGTTCCATTCTAGTCCTCGGTCCTTCAAAGATTGTCTAATGTTGTCCTCCCAGCGGACTCTGGGTCGTCCTCGGGGTCTGGATCCTTGGCTCTTTGTTTCCCATGCTTGTCGTGGTAGCCGATCTTCTCCCATTCTGCCGACATGGCCAGACCATCTTAATTGGGACTGTTCTACTTGGGTCTGCAGGGGGTAGGATTTAAGGTCTTGACGTATCGTCTGGTTGCGTACCATGTCTCTTCTTGTTACTTCAACCACCTTCCTCAGATACCTCATTTCTGAGGTTTGGATCTGGCTTTTATGGGTTGTAGTCATTGCCCATGACTCGCATCTATATGTCAAGACTGGGACATAGGTGGAGCGGTATACAACCATTTTCGTTTTCTTACCAACCTCTCTCTTGCTGAGGAATCCTGAAAAAGTCTCCCAGCTGCTGCTTTTCGAGTGGCCAACTCTTCTTTGATGCCTCCCTTTCGGTCTATAATAGCTCCGAGGTATTTAAAGTGGTCGACCTGCTCCAGGACCTGCTCTCCTAGCTTAATCTGATGTCTTCTTTCTTCTCGTGATATCACCATGAATTTTGTTTTAGAGCTGCTTATGACCATCCCTCTCTTCTCCAGCTCTTCCTTCCAGACTTGATTTAGCAATCAGAGCAACATCATCAGCAAATGCCAGCTCTGAAATATAGACCTATCTCATGTTCCAGTACCCCACTGAATACTTTCTTGTTCTCTCCTTACATGCCTTGATGACATCGTCCATAAGGAGTATGAAGAGGTAAGGTGATAGGATATCACCTTGTCTTACACCAGTGGTGGTCCTGAACTCTTCTGACTTATGGTTTGCTGTCCTCACATAATTTCTGCAAGACTTGTAGAAGCTCTGTATAGCATGAATCAGAGGTGCTGGAATATTCTTCCTTGCCAAACAGTCCCAAAGTTTGCTCCAGGGGACCCTGTCAAACGCCTTTTCCAGATCTATGAAACGAAGATGGATCTCACTTTTATACTCAAGGGCCTTTTCACTCAGCTGTCTGAGTGTGAAGATTAGGTCTTGAGTACTTCGGTTTGCTCGGAATCCGCACTGGACCTCATCCAATTGTGGCTCAGCTAGGCATCGGAGTCTCTGCTCTAGGATTCTAGAGTAGATTTTACCAGGGACACTGAGAAGGGATATGCCTCTATGGTTTCCACACTGTCGATTGTCACCCTTTTTGAAAATTGGTGCTATGATGGCAATCTCCCAATCCTTTGGTGTGGTCTTGTTGTACCACGCTGCCTGTAAAACTCTTAAGAATAATAGGTCGCCTGATGCTCCCATGAACTTAACCATTTCTGGTGTTATACCGTCATGACCTGCTGCTTTGCCCATCTTGATTTTATCCAGTGCTGCCTTCAGTTCTTCCATCTTTATGTCATCTTCACCATCACTGGTTTTCTCTTCTGTGTTAGTGGTTATCATTTCTGATGCTTCACCTTGCTCACCATCAAGGAGTTCTGAGAAATATTCTTTCCATCTTTCCATTACTTCCTTCGGGGCAGTAAGCAATTTGCCTTGCTTGTCCTTTATAAATTTGAGAGGGCATTGTTTTTCCTTCCTCGTGTTCTTTGGGGTCTTATAGAACAATTTCTGGTTTTCATGTGCATCTTTTTCTAGCTTTTCTCCAAATTCTTCCCAGGACTTCTGTTTTGCTGCTAGCACTTTGTTCTTTGCTTCTGTTCTGAGTGCCACATATTCTCTATATTTTTCCATTTGTCCTGTTGTGTTTTTAGCTCCTAAGTATTGTTTCCATGCCATTTTCTTCTCTCTTATTTTCTCTTTGACTTCCTCTGTCCACCAAGGTGTCCTCTTTCTCTTGTTCCCAAGTCGGACTTCACCGCATGCTTCTGCAGCAGCTGTCTTTATGATATCCTTGAATTTAATTCAGAGGGTTTCCAAGTCATCAGGTCGTTCTTCTGTGTTGCTCACCGCTGCAGCAATAAGCCCCTGATATCTGGTCTTAATTTCTGGCTCTCTCAGCTTGTAGGTCCTAATGCTCATTTCTCCCGCTCGTTTACTTGGTTTCTTGCGTGATGTTGGGCAGTTCCTAGGCTGAGCAACTCTTTCAGTTGTTCTTTTGATTGTTAGCAGGTAGTGATCACTTCCAATCTCTGGTCCCCTCCAGACTCTAGCATCTCGGACATATTTGAATGAGCTTCTCCGAACAATGGCATAGTCGATCACTGACTTCTCATTCTTTGTTGGTTCACATCTAGTGTATGCATGTATGCGCTTATGGGGGAACTTTGTGTTTGTAATGATCAGATTCTGCTCACTGCAGAATCTAAGGAGTCGCTTTCCATTGTCACTGAGAGTATCTTCTCCATATTTTCCGATAACTCCACCCCATCTAGCATGGTCATTTCCAACTCTGGCATTAAAATCTCCGAGCATGATAACTTCATCTAGGCAGTCACCCACTGTCCTTTGAAGCAGCTCGAAGAATTCCTCCTTGACCTCTGCTCTCTCATCCTCATTTCGCCCATACACTATGACCAGGTTGACTATGGTTTCTCCTTCTTTTAGTTTTACAACCATAATGCGCTCCGAGACAAAGTTCCATCCCTTGATACTATCTTTTTGATTTTGGGCCACAATGCAACCCACGCCCCCTTTAGCTCTTTCAGATATGGGTACACCACTGTAGAGCAGCGTGTTGCCATCGAGATCCATGACTCCTTGTCCTTTTTTCTTTGTTTCCGTTATAGCCAGGATTTCTAGTTTTGCTTTCCTCATCTCTTCCACCAGCTCCTCTTCCTTCCAATTTATACTTCTTGTGTTCCAAGTTCCATAAGTCGTAGTCCGTTCCAGTTCGTCGCCTTTAGAATCAGTCCAGTTTTCTCTCTTGTATTGCTCGTAATCGTGATTTAAAGCAAACAGGTGATTGGCCTGTTGTGCCTTTGCATGGTGGAGGGGCTGCCTCCTTACGGCCTCCATGCAGGCCGCCCTCCTCCTTTTTCATCCGGGCTTGGGACCGGCATATGCGGAGTTTTGGTCTGATGTACGAATACATCAATACCTTCTCATCTTGCGTAATAGACCCCCATACCCTGTCGACACTATACCACTTGCAAACCCCTTGTCGCCTTGTCGGTGCAACTGCGTTTGTAGTTACTATCAGATCACAGCTTTCCTTGTCAACAGCCTGATTCTCACCTACAAGAAGGTCTAGTTGAGGTTCCTGCTCACACACCCCCTCGACTTGCTTTGGCTATTTCCGCGGTTGGCGATGTGTTTTCTTTCTTTGCACCTCCTTTTGTGCTGGCGAACTGGTCTGTGACAGCTGTGCTAGCTGGAACTTTAGACTAGCTACTTCTGATTTGAGTGCCTCTTCTTCATTGTGACTTCTGCACTGGCTATCTGCACTAGTGTATCACGCTTTTTCCCTTCCCAGAAAACAGCATAGTCCCTAACTTCCCTAAATGAGACACCCGGATTTTCTAGGACATATTTCTTCACAAATGACATACTCAGATCATCTCTCAGCTGGCCAACAAAATGGTCAAGAATATTACCTTCACGTGCGCATTGCTCTGGCCCTCACTTTGCACTACTGATGCCCATCACTGGTATTGGATCTGCATCCTAGCGCTCCACTCTGCTCGGAACACGTGTACTCCTCGAAGCCATCTTGCTGCAAGAATGTACTGCTGGGTGTTTACAATATCTGCTCGTTTGCTATTGGCTCGGTGTCACTGTCTGCCTATCCTGCCGACGACGCCAATTGTGATAGGGTGGGCGAGAAATTATGATGATGTTGTGATATGTGATCACTTTCTCGCACACTCGCACCGACCCGAACAACAATAAAACTCTTGATTCTAAGGCAGAGGCTGTTTTTATTCATACAACCCATTCAGTGACAAAGAGCAAATAAAGCAAACACTAAACAAACAAAACAAAACACCCAGCCAGTGCTCAATTGCTAACCTGAAACACAAACAAAGCACTGACTAGTTAAAATCATAATAAATAATTAATGAAATTCACCGTGCTCTCACCTGCCAAACAGCCCGTTCTTCCACGCTACCTGAAACATCCCACTATTACATACACATCCACTCTCATACATGTCTTCCAATGAGACTAGTGTGATGTTGTGCATGAGGCTAGCAAAGTCACCATGTAACACAAATCGCTTCCGAAACCACTATTGCAAGAGCATATAAATGCTTCATGCGGAGGCCAGCCACATTGGTGGCCCCATGCTCCATGAGGAGCGAGAAGAAAAATATATATCTCCAAGTGAACCCACGTGCTCTCAAAAACCATTCTACACATAACAATAATTAAATAACACTAAAATGAGCATAATACAGTATTAAACGCTATGTACAACGAATATTCTCCTTAACGAGAATAGCTACCACCTCGCAATTGATCCATATCAATATGCTTTCTACATTGTGAAGCACGTCGTATGTGACGACTGGAGCACCTGACAACAAGCGTGTCGTATATGACCACTGATAAGACTAGGAACCTCATCATATTAATCGCATCGTTACAGAAACTAATCATTGCCATAGCATATAAATGCTTCGCGCAGGCTTCTGTTGGACCCAGCCGCACTCGTGTCTCCATGCTCCGCAAGGAGCAAACAGAGAAACACTTATGTCCCAAAGTGCCTTACGCACAAAGGAGTTGCATTACGCCCACAAAAAATCTTAATACCTAAAGCTAGATTCATCTTCTCAAAGGGAACTTTAGCACTACAAAACTGTGTCCACAACAGATGTAATTAAACTAATCTCAAAGTAACACCATACAATTATTCGTGAACTTACTTCGCGTTCCACTATAATAAACTATCTTGGCATGAATGGATAAAATTATATTAATCTTGTACTTCTAAAATAGCACCTCTTATAATAACATAATTTTCATCCAACACTAAATAAAAACATGTTGTAACTGTCTTTTTCTCTTGTTGAGGTGATCACTGGCCCAAGACAGTATACATGTTGTTAGGTGTGTAGTGCGAGCGTATGATGAACTGAGTGTGGGTGCGAATGAAGGCGCGAATGTGTTTAGGCTCGTATATATGTAGACACTGCAACCCCTACACTCACATGCAGTAGTCAAGGATGCTTGAACACTGCAGGCACGTTTCAAAACATTTATTGACGATAACACACATAGTAGCATCAACAGGAACAGTCATTGTAAACAAGATCATGCTGACCGGAAATCGATAATAATACATCAGGCGTTCAAAAGGGCTGGTAAACATTCCAATATTCGTGCATGGTCAATAATAATGTTATTCAATGACAGTTCAAAATGCCGCCTGATCTCTCTGACTAAACGCGTCAGATACCTTAATCACCTTGACACATAGGTACAACTTGGCATTCCCCGCCAATTGCACATTATCAGGCTGTAGTATAATAGCCGAAAACACAGTCCTCGTTCTGACGTCAGCTGTGTACTTCTGATAAGCAGGTTACCATCAACCCTGCAGTAATGCTTATTGTAGACATAAATATGCCGCCAATCTGCGGCTCCCACAATATATCTTCGTCACTGGATTTCTGGATGGTATGAAGACTAATAGTCTTGGATGGCTATCTTGAGCACAACATATATGTTCTGTAATGGAGGACCGGTGAGTTGCAGTTCACAGACTAGGTAATCTTCTAACATGTTCTGCCACCGAAAGCGTAATAATGGAAAAAGTCGGTATTACCTGTAACCGAGTCCACAGAACCTAACAAGGAACTCTGCTGTCATTCCAACGCACAGAGATTCACTGGGGAAAACTGCCATCGCAGTCACTTCGAAGATTCTCCCCGAAAAACACAATGGACCCTTGGTCCCTTCAGAAATTCCAGGACACTTCACGGCTTGCCGGAAGTCTAACTCAACTCCCGCTTAAAAAAACCTGCCCATGGGCATCGCCAGAACTGTCTACCTTTGACCCTAAAGGTCAAACACAATGAATGAATAAACAAGGGAAGACAACCCCTAATCAACCTAACATCGCAGGTAAAGACACAATTATTCTTATGATAAAAACATAAGCAAATAACTTGACAGATGACTCCGTCAAAAATGACAGCAACATATGTTTAACCCCCTAAAAATATACAGTAAAATTATAATCAATCATTGTGAAATATACTAACTAAATTACCTTCGCAGTAAAGAATAAACTAAATAACTCTTGAGGTAGAAGCATCATTATCCTTCTATCTACAACTCTGCCAAGAGTAATCTTGTGCGAAGGTAGACACCTTTGAAGACCCAAGTTAGTTACTTTTGAGTGTTGGCCACTGTTGGACCACGATTGCAGAGCTAAGGGGAGGAAACCCGTTACAGTCTTGATGGTGCAATCTTGTCTTGAGGGTACCAAATTCTTCTATATATTCACATCTTAAAGGTTTCAGTTCTTTCTTCTAATTGTTTATTCGTTGTCCATGTTTCTACACCATACAGTAATGAAGAATATATGTAGCATTTTATTATTCTCAGTTTGAATTTGTGAGTTAATTGTTTAGACGTTAGTATTTGTCTCATGTTGTTTAGACGTTAGTATTTGTCTCATGTTTTTGAATATAGCGGTGACCATTCCTATAATCCACACAATCTGCGTAATGAAAATTCTCCGAATCTTTTGGCCAAACACCATCAGCAACCAAGAACTACTTATTCGGAGTAACCAGGAGGACATGCACACCATCATAGCTGGTAGACGCTGGAGTTGGGTTGGCCACGTCCTCAGATGGGACTCTGATACCATCACAAGAACAGCTATGCTATGGACCGCCGGGGGAAAGCGAAAGAGAGGCCGACCAAAAACAACTTGGCGGAGAACTGTGGAAGCCGAGATGCAAAGAATGGACCAGAGTTGGGGCACTGTACGAAGGATGGCCGCCGACCGAGCAACGTGGAATCAATTTGTTGCTGCCCTACAGGACGCCATCAGGCGGGATGGCCACTGACTGCTTTGGCGGTTGGCTGTTATGGACCAAAGAAGATTCCTATAATACAGTAAACACATACATAAATAATTATGAAAAACCGAAAAAACATGCATTTCTTAGCATCTTACGCCAAATATAATCTGGGGGGGGGGGGGGGGGTACCTGAGGCCTTGGTCGAATCAGCACGGGGCTCATCTGCCAAAAAGGTTGAGAATCAGTTGGGTAGGTGATCCACCTCTTCAATGCTGATAACCTCTGGCACAAACAGAACATTATTTACAAGAAACAGGCTTAGGGTCCATTCTTAGGGCATAATATGGCGATACTGGGGAGAAAAGTCGAAACTCTCTCTCATTTCAGTGTACAGTTAGACCAGGTACAGGCCATTTTTGTAATCTTTTTATTGTTTACGAGCAGTGTGGTCAGTTCTATGAGAATACGGGAGGTTTAATTTTCCAAAAACTGGAAGATCTGGACTGACACATGGAAACAGAGAGATCTCTTGGTGGCTAACGGTAAATAACATCACTGCATAAGTGACACAACTGCGTAATCCTTCCAATTTCGGCCCACAGATTAGATATTTACCTCATTATTTAATTGTTATGCTCTCTTCCTTTAGATATTTGCCGTTTAGTGATGCACGTTTCTGTCAACCATAGTCAGAAGCAAAGAGAGAGAGAGAGAGAGAGAGAGCGAGAGAGATAGAGAGAGAGAGAGAGAGAGAGAGAGAGAGAAAGGGGGGGGGGGGGAACTCTGTACCCAATCTAGAACAGCGTTGAAAATAACAAAGCTCTTAAAAGGGCTACTAGTGCATATCTGCTAGCCTAACGAAGCCCCGAAAAGAACTACCGTAGTCACTGAAAGGACAAGCTCTATAAAGGGCAAGCACCCTTTCATTCCCCCTCCCCATCCCTTTTTTTCAGGCTATGGGTTTATAAATAGAATCATCTCGCCATGAAACGGAAAATTCCGCTATAATTATCCCATGTCCTTAAAAGGTAAAATTCAAGAAGTCCCCGGGTGCTCGAAACACCCAATAGCGATCACTAGACAGGAAGAAATGAATAAAAATCGTTCAATGACTGTTCGCTATTTATATTTGCTATCAATCAATACCCTTTAGCTCCCCGAGGAGCATAGGCCTTCAACAAACACATGCCAAGTCTTCCTGTCCTGTGCCATCCGCTCAAGTTCTTTCTGTTTTCCTCATCATTTTCACCTCTGTATCTAGTTCTCTTCTCCATGTGTTTTTGGTCCACCTTTGCCTCTCTTTCCTTGTGGATTCCAGAACAAGTACTGCCTTGTAATGCTATCAACAGGTTTCCTCAATGTGTGTCCTATCCATCGCCAGCGTCTTCTTCTCAACTCTTGTTCCACTGGCACTTGTCTGGTTCTTGTCATCAATTCCGCATTTGTGACTTTGTCATACCATTTCAGTCCTTCTATTCTACGCAAGCACCCGTTTATAAAAGTCTGTAGCTTTTTGGTTGTAGTTTTTGTTGCTCACCACGTCTCAGAGCCATACAAATAGGACTGACTTCACATTTGAGTTGAAGATTCTTATTTTCGTGTTGGACTCAATTTCTCTTGTTCTCCATATGTTTCCCAATACAATGAAAGCTCCTCTTGCTTTCTTATTTTGATATCACTGTCTGTCCCTCCAACTCTGTCTATATTACTGCCAAGATATGTGTACGATTCTACATCTTTTAGTGGTGTTTCTTCAAGTTCAACCTTGTTATCATTTCTTGCATTTATTCTCATAATCTTTGTCTTTTCCCTGTGTATTTTCAGGCCCACTTGTTGTGACCTTATATTTGCGATAGCTCTTAATTAAGTCACCTGAATTTAAAAAAAAAAACAAAAAAAACACACACACACAAAACAGAAAAATATTTATCCCTAACCGAATAGTTCAGGTTTCTGTGACAATTTGTTTTACATGTTCATGGTGCCAACCTCATGCACAATGTCATATTAGTTGCCTTGTACGACATGCCTGATGGTGCATTAGTTATGTTCTTTCTTTGTCACATCAGAGACCCCCGGGAAAAGCGAATAATTTAAATACTGGATATATATTCACGGCCAAGTCAATCCAAACATCATCATAAAATTAATATGTAGGCCCTAAGGATCAATGATGGTGTGAGGAAAAGGGGTAGTCTGATGGGTTGTTTGTATGGCTGATGGCAGATAATTGGTGGATTTAATGTAATCTCGGACACCCCTGCCCCGGGGTTTCTTACCCCTTTTCGCCTTGTTAACATCAGGGCAGTTATAAGAGACTTAGGAACCCAAAGATGCAGCAATAGAGAATGCAGTCAGCGACCATAGCTTGACTGCTTGCATCAGGGTCAGCGAACCAGAGCTGACCAAGACCCTACTCCACCTCCACGTGGTGGTCCTGGAAACAGTCTGCAGCAGTGCAGTCTGGCTGTGCGAGTACGGATCGAAGAGGGAAAACAAACCCGGTCCCAAAAAATGCTGTGCTGAAGTCGGATGTGTCGACCGAAAGGTGCAGATATCACAGCTTAGGCGTAAACAGACACAACGCAACCACCGTCCTTTTCAGGGCGAACGAGGAAGAAGAAGAAGATAACCCATCAAGGGTAAACACGTGATACTTTATTTCAACAACAACAAAATCATCATTCACATGTTATGCTCCTGGAGAATCCCCGGGTCACCACTGCAGTCAGTAGGCCCCAATAAAGTAAACCTGCATCGAGGCCAGTGGCGTATTCTCTATGTGTGCTGTGCGTGCTGCGCACACCTATGCGCGAAGGAAAATAAAAATTTAATTTATTATTCTATAAAATATTTCTCCTCTAAGTTCTGCTTTCGGACCGCACGCATCAGGATAACGGATTTTCCCGCATAGAATCTACGAGTACATCTAGTTTCAGTTTCACAGAAGCGTTTTATAGTGCAGTTTTTATTGGTTGTAGCTGTAATGTTATGATGTATGTATATAAGCATTACCTCGTCATCTACACAAGCACACACATGTTTCAGAAGGGACTCAGTAAAAGCATGTTCAGTTCGTAGCCATGTTTATTTACAGGAAAAAAAAAATGTGTGCAAACATTTCCAACGAAATGTTTCATGTGAGAAAGGATAAGTATGTGTAATGCTCAGTGTGAGTATATATGTCACTGTCTGTATCGGCTGGGAGGTGTCACTGTACGGCCAGAACGAGTGGTGTAAAGTGCTGGTGGTTCTGCGGAAGTCCCTTGTTTAGCTTGAGTTGGTTGTGATTTCGGCCTTGACGCTTGTTGGTTTTGTGGGGCACCAAGGTCTGGAGTTACTGCATTGTCTGTTGAAAGCATGGGAATTCTCTGTTCTGTTGTATTCTGTGGGATTTCTCTTATGTCCACTCTGTTTCGCCTCAGGAGGTTGCTGCTGCTGTCTGGTCTTAAAGTATAGCTCCTGGGTTCAGGGTTTCTGGAAATGATTGTTGCTTTTGACCATGTGTCATTGTTGTGGTTGTAGGTAGTCACATGCTGACCAGGATATAATGGTGGTAAGTCTTTAGCACATTTGTCATAGCTGGATTTCTGAACTTGCTGACGATGCTGAAATTGATCATGTGTGCTGTCTCTATGTTGTGGACGGAAGTGGACCTTAGATGGTAGGAGGTCTTTAATTCTTCTATCAAACATAAGTTCTGCTGGACTGTCGATCTTACTGTCTACCGGTGTTGTTCTCCATCTCAAGAGTGCTAGGTGTACATCCTCTGTTCTTGTTTTCTTCATGATTGACTTGATAGTTTGTATCTGTCTCTCAATGAAACCATTAGATTTAGGGTATCTAGGTGATGATGTGTGTTTGATCTTCCAGTCCTTAGTGAAGTTTCTGTATGCTTGACCTGAGAAATGTGGACCGTTGTCTGATCTAATTTCATCTGGGATGCCAAATATGCTGCAATACTTCTTTGTAATGTCTGCAATAACAGCTGATGGTGAGGGTTGTGGAAGTTTCTCAATGATGGGAAATTTGCTGTAGTAATCAGCAATAATAAGATAGTCATTATTGTCGATGGAGAAAATATCAGTTCCTATGATGCTCCAAGGGCTCAATGGTATGGCTGATGGTATGAGAGGTTCTCTGCACTGCCTATTTGCATGTTCTTGGCAAATTGAACAGTTTTTACATAGTGTTTCTATGTCCTTGTTTATCTGTGGCCAGTAAACATCTTTCTTTGCTCTCAGTTGTGTCTTCACAATACCAAGGTGACTATTATGGAGCTGTTTAAGGATGATATCGCGTTGTGTTTCTGGTACAACAATGCGATCTCCTTTAAGGATCAGACCATCTTCGATGCTTAACTCGTCCCTCATCGAGTAGTATGGACGGATGTGTGTTGGAACTTCCCTGATAGAGCTTGGCCATCCATGGTATATCAGTTCTTTGAGAGAGTTAAGAATAGGATCTCTCGTTGTGTCTTCTCTGATTGTCACGTAGGGTTTATAGTCATTTAATTTCCTACATCTTCTTCCTATTCTTTCACATAAATTCTCTCTTTTATTATCTCTGTAATTTTTTTTTCCTGTGTATTTTTCATCCATTCGTTTTGCGAATATTATTTTCATATATTCGCAAACTTTACCTGTTTTCCTTTCTCTTAAACTGAGAATCGCGCTAGGACGATATTACGTAGATGTCAGGGCTGCAGGGCGCCAGAAGGCGTGATAAGTCGGTTCGCTGAACACAGGACGTAGCAAATCGTCTACATTCTCAACGAGCGCGCGAGCTTCTTCTCGGCATAGTCCCGGTGAGGTGTGATACTTTACATCTGCACCGGTCAGTATCCAGACATTTCTCTCGAAAATCCCAAACTGACACGGCGCCCACTTGGGCCATGGTCAGCTGTAGTGTGAAAACTGCCCTGAAATGGAGTCAGGCTGTCTGGGATTTGAAACTGACACGCGTACATCGTGGTCAGTAGGTGACAGTTACGACACGCGTTAAGCGGACGTAAATGTTGGGAGTAGGGGAGATAATTTCGCGTGGCGAAATAGTTTGGGCCCTTTGTCTGATTTTAAGATATTGGCCAAGTTTGAAACTTTAATTTCATTCTCGCTCATAGACTCCACAGTAGATAGGTCGCTCGAAAACAGAATAGCTGTTAGAGAAGATCTCAGTTTGTTTCGGCAATTTGTCGAACTTCTAGACTTCCAGAAATATTTTCAGCATTTTTATTCTTAAGTTGTGCGACTACCTGTAATTCTGTGGTTGAGGTAATTAATATGATAGATATATAGATTTTGTGAGTGTTAAAGTGTTAAATCGCTTAATTCATTTTAATCTATTTCTTTAGCGCAGAAGAGAAATAAAGTGGTAGGCTATTATATTTTCTAGGGAAGCATTCAGTGGAAAGCAGACTAAAAATTAAAATTTCTAGCTTATAACGGCAATTGTAGCTATTTATAAATTTAATTTAACTGCTAATACTCAGTCGAGTGTATTTTTCTAAACTAACGTATAAACTCTAGAATCCAGCCTCATGAATGGTGACGGAATACGCACGTGTTCTTAATTTATGAGGATTGCTGATTTTTAAATATAACTTACGTCACGGGAAGTTTAAATGATAAGCAAAGCTCTCTGCTTGCAAGTTTAAATGTAAGTCTTAACCAGTACAGATTCTGTTTATTATATTATATGTGTTATTTTTCCTCCACACAGTGAAAGTTTTGGGGTGACCCTAACTTTACCAGCACCTAGTAGTAGTTTCCATACTTCTGAAGAAATAGACAGTCCTTATTTTGAACCACGTGGGTTTTCTCAAGTAACACTGATCTGACGGTGCAAGTTAGACAGAAATACTAATATCCCTATAACGGGTTTTCAAAGACTGTAATGATAAATACTGGACCTTGGAGCCAGCACTTAATTTCTTCTAGAAACTCTATATAATTTGCTGCCTGGTGGCGTGAATATTAACAATCATTTCCCGACTAGATTATATCTTGTGGACAAATCTGTGGTGTGACTAAAGTGAATCCTATACTGAGGGAAGGCACCGACCTGACATTCATCATCATTTTTTAGAAACCTACGCTATTGACACTGTGCTCTGCTAACTCCCGCGCCTGGAATAATTGTTAGGTGACTTAATCAGACATTTGAACAAATTTGCATACCCAAGTAGTCGTTCCCGGAGACTCCGAGTTAAATACGTCTTTTGGAACTGGGGACTTCTTGGCAGAAGACTGCATTTTTTTGAGTCTGTGTGAAGATCTAAAACCAATGTGTTCCAAGAGGCAGCGAGCAAAGTCGTGAGTACCTGAATGAGAAGCCATGGCGGAATGAATGAGTGTACGCTGGTTTGAGTGATATTTTTCACTATTTTATCTTTGACACCCTGTTGCTGTCCTAATTTTTTTTTTTCAATCTGCATAATTTGTTGCTAAGGCTAGAGTTCTTGTGTTTTGTCTTAGGTTAAATCAGATTTTTTTCAAACTCTGTGCATATAATTACGAGATAAAACAAAACACAACTCTTAGACTCAAACCCTATGTATCTGTGACTCGGGCGCCATCATCTGTTCTCTTAACGGGGCCGGGCTAAACCTAGAGTTAACACTATAACGGGGCTATCATCCTTGCAACATTTCCTTGATTTTTTATGACTATGTGTATATGTATTTTCCTTGATGTACTTTCTTTGATGTTGTGAGCCGATTTTTCCTGATAATAAATCGCTCTTGAACTAAATAATCGTGTTTGGTCAGCTCGTTCTAGATCATATATATATATCATTGTTATAGTTTTCCCACGTCTGTGTGTTTACCTGTCGTCACGTGTATGTGCGTGCCTGTGAGTGATAGAAATATACGTAATATGTATATTGGTGTAGTCTGTCTGACGCTGTAACAACTGTTGTAGAAGATAGGTGAGAGAGAGAAGAATTCTTTTCGCTTTCAGAGACAGCCACTATATCAAATCTATCATCTCACGTGTGTGGAAATTCTATTACCTTTCACTAACTCTCACTGAGTCTATCACCTATTCAAACCTATTCAGAAGGGACCAAACCTAGTCTTAATTCTCCTATCGGAAATCTACGACAAATGAGGGCTCGTTTCCGGTCTTTGAACTTAGAATAGGAAGACGAGTACGACAAACGTGGACTCGTCTATCTGGATTTTGAACTTAAGATTCTGTATTCTGATATAGAGTAAGAGTGTGATGTCTTGTGAGTTGTTATATCTTTAAATAATTACCCCCTAGACTAGCGATCTGTTTACGGGCGTGCTGACCACACAAACTAATAAGTTTTTTTTTCCACAGCATCTTTGAAATAATATACATTTTGGTTACAGGTTGATTTGTCGGGATATATGTTAACTGCTGATTGTAATACTAAATGCTGGTAAAGTGGTGAGTGTATAACATTCACTGGGTACTGAGGCAGAACGGCGTTTGAACTAAGTTAAGGAGTGTGTTTCGGACTTATTGTCCAGATTAATTCCCTCCCTTACCCGATCTGACTTCAGGGGCGAACTTATAGTGGATTTTTAAAAATTAAGGGATTATTTTTCTCTTTAATGTTTGCAATATTCTTTTGCTTTTCCACTGTAGCAACTTATTTTTCAGAAGTAATCTTAACTACCATTTAGTTGGCGTAGTCGTGTTTTGCATTAAGTGCTTTATTGCCGATAATAGCAGCGATAGTTAGATTTTACTTTGGAGGAGGTATCCCAGGGTTAAGGATATCATCTTTTGATTTTTGGAATTTTTTTCTCGTAAGTGGTAGGAACCAGGTTATTCTTTTTCCTATTTTCTATCTCCACGTGTCTCAGTCACTGACATAATATGGCCGAGAGGGCAAAGCTTAGACAACTTCTCAGGGACGAAGCGAGAGAGGAGGGACTGGAAGGAGAAGAAGCGAAAGCATTTGTCAGAGACGAACTTGGGAGATATGATGCGGAGAGGAAAGCAGCGGAAGCTAAGGAAAAAGCAGCCGCAGATTTACAGCAGAAGAAGATGGATGAGGAAATGGAAATCCGCAGGATGCAGCAGGAGGAACGTGAGAAGGAGAGGCAGCATGAGGAAAAAGAGAAAGAGAGACAGCACGAGAAGGAGAGGGAGGAGAGACAGCAGGAGAAGGAGAGGGAACAGAGACAGCACGAGTTGGCGCTTAAAACTCTAGAGTTCCAAAGTCGTGGTGCTGCCTCTACCTCCAGCAATGGAGAGTCTTCTCCTCATTCTTCCTTAACTGACCCTGCTAACACTCAATCTCTTCAACTAAATGCTATGTCTTTCACTCTTGAAGCTTTTCCTTGTCCAAATGAGAAGATTGACACATGGTTAGAAAAATTTGAGAAAATTGCAACTCTGTACGGGTTAGAGAGGTCGCGTTGGAATATGAAACTTTCCCAGGCCCTAAAAGGTTCTGCTTATGATGTTTATTCTAAGCTGGAAAGTAGCCAACAAGACGACTACGATGTGTTGAAGAAAGCGTTACTGGAGCGCTTTGAAATGAACGCTCGCAAGTTTTTGCAACTGTTTCGCAACAGCCGGAAAGAGAATTCTGAAACTTTTCACCAGTTCTCATCTCGTCTTAAGGGATATCTAACAAAGTGCCTTGAGCTTTCGCAGCTCCCCTCTACCTATGAAGGTCTTGAGGAACTTGTTCTAACTGAACAAATAAAGAACACTTTGTCTGCTGATACCCGGAGATTTCTCGCTGAGCAGGGGGCAGAAAAACTTGAAGACATTTTGGAAAAGTCTGAGCGTTATCACAATGCGCTGGCTGAACTACCGGCCACAAAGCGGAAACCGACAGAGGAGCATTTTCGAAAACATAACCTAGAGCAATCTTCTCAGGCTTCTAACCAAAACAACCACAGAGAAACTGGACCTCAAAACCCCCCTCCTGAAAAATCCAAGTTCTACAAAAACAAGTACCCCAACCACCCCGAACAGTCTGATCAACCCGACCGACCTACATGGCAGCGTAGCCAGAAAGGACAAGGGGGCAAAGGGAGAACCCCTGAGCACGGGACATATGATCAGACCGAGCACACCGAGCCTAAACGCATCGGATGCTTATTAACAGTCTCGCAAGGCGGAATTATTGACAGTGATTCCCAACCTGTTGGGGATAGACCCTCAACGCGAGGTACTGTTACTTTGAACGGTTCTCAAACTTCTTGCTTATTTGACACGGGGCTTTCTTACGATTGCATTGTTGCCAGAAACCTGGTCAAACCCGGTCAAGAGACAGCAGAGACCGTCCAACTTTGTGGAGTTCGTAAGAGTGATGCACCTACAGCGCTTCCCATCGCATTGGTGGAGATACACTCTGACTTTGTCAGAGGTGTGATCAAAGCGGCTGTTATGGATGATCCCATCTACCCAGTCATACTTGGCGGGAGATACGTGTGTATTGGGAAACCGGAAGAGCCGATTGTGGCAGCAGTAACTACAAGAGGGCAAACCAAGAAGGAACGGGAGCCTGCGCCAAATTTGTTACCTATGGAACTTAAAGAAGCGCAATACAAGGACCCTACTTCGGCACCCTGCTTTAGGAAACTGCCCATGGCTAAGGAACCCAAACAGCACGGGGACATTTTTTCTGAGGATGGCGTACTTTATCGGAGAACGGGCAAGCCTGACCAAGGTTACAACCAGCTCCTAGTACCGAAACAGTACAGAAGCCAAATCCTAGAAATGGGGCACTCTCTTCCCTTCAGCGGACATATGGGACAGAACGCCACAAACCAACGTATAACCACTCATTATTGGTGGCCAGGAGTAAACACTGATATTATCAGGTACGTCAAATCCTGTGCCCAGTGCCAACGGGTACCACCCAAGCAACGGACCCCCCCAGTCCACATGGGTGAAATGCCAATAATGGGAACACCATTCGAACGGGTTGTGATCGACATTTTAGGGCCTTTCGAAAGGACTAAAAGAAGGAACAGGTTTATCCTGACCTTAGTCGATACATGCACTTTATGGGCAGAAGCTATCCCGCTAACATGCGCAGATGCCAAGCATGTCGCAGAAGCCCTCGTGCAGATTTTCACTCGGTTGGGATTCCCGCAGCAAGTATTGACGGATAATGGATCTCCATACCGAAACCTGTTGATGGATGAGATCGTTAAGATCTTGAGGACCCAGCACATCCACACTAAGCCATATACTCCGGCCGGAAATGGGCTCGTGGAACGTGCTAATGGAAACCTCACCATGATGCTAAGTAAGCTGGCACAAGTGAAACCTGAAGATTGGGATCTCTGTATTCCTGCAGCATTATTTGGCTACAGAGAATCTCCTCATACTTCCACAGGATTTCCGCCAGCTACACTCTTATTCGGCAGACCCATTAAGGGCCCGCTTGAAGCCTTACTTCAGTCTCTGACAGACGAGAAGGCTGATGAGACAGTTGTCTCAGCCAGTAAATATGTGTCGGTTTTAAAGGAACGGTTGAAACTAGGGTGGGACCTAGCAACGACTAACTTTAAGCGAGCACGCACCAAGCACGCTAACCGATACAGGAAAGTCGCGGAAGAGAGAGAACTGGAAGCAGGAGAGAAAGTTTTGGTGTTGCTCCCTACCGAGAACAACCAACTGAAGATCGGATGGCAAGGGCCGTTTACCGTCCTGAAAAAGATTTCTAAGGCTAACTACCAGATCTCTATTGAAGGAAAGGAGAAGGTTTTCCATTTAAATCTCTTAAAGAGATACTTGGAAAAACCAGTGCCAACCTCCGACCATCTCCTGACGATCGCCAAAACTGACGAAGATGACGATAGTGGCAGGGATATTCCACCGCTATCACAGGAAATCTTTCAAAAATGTCAGAAGCGGCGACGCTCTTTCAAGCGCGCATATGAGACATTCCGGGGGAAGGAAATTTTGAGGAGTGGACTTGAGTAGGAATTGGACAGAGATGGAGGGGGAAGATGAGAGGGAAGAGGACAGACACCCCGAAGCTACGGTTATAGGAAATTAAACTCCATAACGTAGACATGGAGTGCTTCCATATCTTAAAGGGGGGAGGCTCTGTCACGTAGGGTTTATAGTCATTTAATTTCCTACATCTTCTTCCTATTCTTTCACATAAATTCTCTCTTTTATTATCTCTGTAATTTTTTTTTCCTGTGTATTTTTCATCCATTCGTTTTGCGAATATTATTTTCATATATTTGCAAACTTTACCTGTTTTCCTTTCTCTTAAACTGAGAATCGCGCTAGGACGATATTACGTAGATGTCAGGGCTGCAGGGCGTCAGAAGGCGTGATAAGTCGGTTCGCTGAACACAGGACGTAGCAAATCGTCTACATTCTCAACGAGCGCGCGAGCTTCTTCTCGGCATAGTCCCGGTGAGGTGTGATACTTTACATCTGCACCGGTCAGTATCCAGACATTTCTCTCGAAAATCCCAAACTGACACGGCGCCCACTTGGGCCATGGTCAGCTGTAGTGTGAAAACTGCCCTGAAATGGAGTCAGGCTGTCTGGGATTTGAAACTGACACGCGTACATCGTGGTCAGTAGGTGACAGTTACGACACGCGTTAAGCGGACGTAAATGTTGGGAGTAGGGGAGATAATTTCGCGTGGCGAAATAGTTTGGGCCCTTTGTCTGATTTTAAGATATTGGCCAAGTTTGAAACTTTAATTTCATTCTCGCTCATAGACTCCACAGTAGATAGGTCGCTCGAAAACAGAATAGCTGTTAGAGAAGATCTCAGTTTGTTTCGGCAATTTGTCGAACTTCTAGACTTCCAGAAATATTTTCAGCATTTTTATTCTTAAGTTGTGCGACTACCTGTAATTCTGTGGTTGAGGTAATTAATATGATAGATATATAGATTTTGTGAGTGTTAAAGTGTTAAATCGCTTAATTCATTTTAATCTATTTCTTTAGCGCAGAAGAGAAATAAAGTGGTAGGCTATTATATTTTCTAGGGAAGCATTCAGTGGAAAGCAGACTAAAAATTAAAATTTCTAGCTTATAACGGCAATTGTAGCTATTTATAAATTTAATTTAACTGCTAATACTCAGTCGAGTGTATTTTTCTAAACTAACGTATAAACTCTAGAATCCAGCCTCATGAATGGTGACGGAATACGCACGTGTTCTTAATTTATGAGGATTGCTGATTTTTAAATATAACTTACGTCACGGGAAGTTTAAATGATAAGCAAAGCTCTCTGCTTGCAAGTTTAAATGTAAGTCTTAACCAGTACAGATTCTGTTTATTATATTATATGTGTTATTTTTCCTCCACACAGTGAAAGTTTGGGGGTGACCCTAACTTTACCAGCACCTAGTAGTAGTTTCCATACTTCTGAAGAAATAGACAGTCCTTATTTTGAACCACGTGGGTTTTCTCAAGTAACACTGATCTGACGGTGCAAGTTAGACAGAAATACTAATATCCCTATAACGGGTTTTCAAAGACTGTAATGATAAATACTGGACCTTGGAGCCAGCACTTAATTTCTTCTAGAAACTCTATATAATTTGCTGCCTGGTGGCGTGAATATTAACAATCATTTCCCGACTAGATTATATCTTGTGGACAAATCTGTGGTGTGACTAAAGTGAATCCTATACTGAGGGAAGGCACCGACCTGACATTCATCATTTTTTAGAAACCTACGCTATTGACACTGTGCTCTGCTAACTCCCGCGCCTGGAATAATTGTTAGGTGACTTAATCAGACATTTGAACAAATTTGCATACCCAAGTAGTCGTTCCCGGAGACTCCGAGTTAAATACGTCTTTTGGAACTGGGGACTTCTTGGCAGAAGACTGCATTTTTTTGAGTCTGTGTGAAGATCTAAAACCAATGTGTTCCAAGAGGCAGCGAGCAAAGTCGTGAGTACCTGAATGAGAAGCCATGGCGGAATGAATGAGTGTACGCTGGTTTGAGTGATATTTTTCACTATTTTATCTTTGACACCCTGTTGCTGTCCTAATTTTTTTTCAATCTGCATAATTTGTTGCTAAGGCTAGAGTTCTTGTGTTTTGTCTTAGGTTAAATCAGATTTTTTTCAAACTCTGTGCATATAATTACGAGATAAAACAAAGAAAACTCTTAGACTCAAACCCTATGTATCTGTGACTCGGGCGCCATCATCTGTTCTCTTAACGGGGCCGGGCTAAACCTAGAGTTAACACTATAACGGGGCTATCATCCTTGCAACATTTCCTTGATTTTTTATGACTATGTGTATATGTATTTTCCTTGATGTACTTTCTTTGATGTTGTGAGCCGATTTTTCCTGATAATAAATCGCTCTTGAACTAAATAATCGTGTTTGGTCAGCTCGTTCTAGATCATATATATATATCATTGTTATAGTTTTCCCACGTCTGTGTGTTTACCTGTCGTCACGTGTATGTGCGTGCCTGTGAGTGATAGAAATATACGTAATATGTATATTGGTGTAGTCTGTCTGACGCTGTAACAACTGTTGTAGAAGATAGGTGAGAGAGAGAAGAATTCTTTTCGCTTTCAGAGACAGCCACTATATCAAATCTATCATCTCACGTGTGTGGAAATTCTATTACCTTTCACTAACTCTCACCGAGTCTATCACCTATTCAAACCTATTCAGAAGGGACCAAACCTAGTCTTAATTCTCCTATCGGAAATCTACGACACTGATGTGTTCAAGCCGATTATCGCTAAACTTGACAGAATCAACTTTGATGTTTGGGGTAAGATCTGTTGTCTTGTTGGGGTTTGGTAGTCTGCTGAGAGCATCTGCAAGACCTATATCCTCTTTAATGTTGTTAATAGTTACCACACTCAGCTTTTCGCACATTGGTAAACCCAAAATTGCAGGTCCTTCAACATCTACCAAGTAAAATGTTGACGATGTCCATTCTGAGCCTCTGTATGAACATTCAAGTGTTACTGCTCCAAAACAGTCTATACTTGTTCCATTGTAAGCTCTTAGCTTTGTCCTGCCACTCCTACGTTTTACATCCCTTGTGGGAAATCCTTGCTCATCTACCTTGTCAGGCATGATCTGTCTGAATATTCTTAAGGGTAGAGTGTTACCTTGGGCACCTGTGTCTATCTTGAACCGAATATATCTTTCTTTGTGCCTTTTAATTCCTGGTATTCGGAATTGTACCTTGCAGAAAGCCTGCGTTCTCTTTGGTTCATTACTGAAAGTTAGTATCTTCACAGTATCAAAAGTGGAAGGATCACTTTCTTCACTGGAGTCAAGGTCCTCAGTCATCATAGAGTGTGTTTGTTTTGACGACTTTCTGCTGTGAAGTTTGTGTTGAGCACTGTCTTGTTTCCTCTTGAAACATAATTTTATCCAGTGGCCCCTCTTTCTGCAGTAATGACATGTAGAGTCTTTAGCTGGACAGTGGTTTTGTATGTGGTTTAGGCCACAACATTTACACATAGCACCTCTGCTTGTGTTGTGTTTTTCTTGTTGTTTCGAACCAGTTGCTTTGTTGTGTCTAGGTTTATAGCTTTTCACTGCATCCACCTGGGCTGCTAATGTACCTTGCTGAATTTGTTTAATGCTTAGCGCTTGTGCCTCGTGTTTCCTGCCTTCATCCAGAAGTTGTTGTAAAGTTAGCGTATCACTCTGGCTCAGTAGCCATTTCTGGAACTCTGGCATTGGTGTGCTAAGAAGAATCTGTTCAATAATTCGCTCTTTTTCTTCTTCGTTGCTAAATTTACATACTCTTGTTTTCTCCTTAATGCGAGTGAAGAAATCATCTAGGCTTTCACCACGTTTCTGTCGCAGGTGGTGAAGCTCTAATCTTGCCGCTCTAAAGTTTGTGTGCTTTATGATCAGACGCTTTTCAAATTCGTCCAATATGGCTACGGGGTCGGTTGCCGACTCAACCGGCATGGCGGTAGCAAAACTGTTGTAGATTTTCAAACCTTCATCGTCCAATGCTTCTAGGATATATGGAGTTAGGGTTTGTCCTTCCAGACCAGTGGTCTTGGAATATAGATCTATGCGTTGGCGCCATAACAAGAAAGCTTCACTCTTATCATCTTGACCGGCAAATCTCATTTGCGGTGCGCTGCGGTAATGTTTAGCTGCCATTGTTGACCTCGATGACGAAAATTAGCCGAATAAACTGTACTCACGTGTTATCGTGTAGCTGTTTTGCGTCAGTCCGGTATCGACCGCTGCCACCATGTAATGTTATGATGTATGTATATAAGCATTACCTCGTCATCTACACAAGCACACACATGTTTCAGAAGGGACTCAGTAAAAGCATGTTCAGTTCGTAGCCATGTTTATTTACAGGACCTCGTACATGTCAAGATTCGCATTATATTACAATGTGTAGTTCGTACTTTAATGTATTCATATTACAGTAGCAATCGCCCGAAGTTTCTCGGGTAATTCCGTCACAATGCGTGCTGGACCGTTCGGATTCACGTCTAAAGACTGGTTTGTGTGAACCGGGGTCATGGGCAGATACGTCAATACAATGCGAACATGCGTGCGGTGGCCTAGCAGCTCTCGGGTTGTAAAAATCGACTGTGTCCGTCCAGTGTTTTTTGTGATTAATTTTTGTTAGTTGCCGGGAATGCGGATTATTACAGTGACAGTGAGTTTCAAGTTGTAAGTTAATTAGTATTTCGGAGATAATTGACATATACCCCTAATAACTATCGTTGCGTAATTGAATATAGATGGTTTTTAAATTAAGAGGGGAAGAAGTTAAATAGTAGGCGTACATATTCATTTTAAGTAGCAGCACGCCTAGCTCGCATTACCAGGATACGCCACTGATCGAGGCACTACCGTGGTGGCTCATGTATCAATTTACTGTACATCATAAGATTGTCATTCTTACACGCAACTTCATATTAGTCGCCTGTTAGGACATGCCTGGGGGAGTAGTTGTAGTGGTGTTTGATGGTATTGTATGATGTTGATATTACTAAATGTAATTGTATGAGGCCAGCTGTGAAGGCTCCTGAGATAAAATGTAGTTGTGAATTGTCAGAAGGCCTTTCTTGCTAGCACTACGACCTCACACTTAATTTTTTTTAATGAATGTGGCTACGTAAAGTGTCTAGGGTTATGCTATGTAGTGTGGTGTAATAGGTTATAGATATACCCACAGATATTTAACAAGACTAATAATATTAATAAATATTACAATACACTGAACTAACTCACGTGTGTAAAATTTTTGATAAAATTATATTACATTTATTTTTGTTCTGTATCAATTTTTTAGGTTGACCAGAACTTAAAAGGATTTAGAAATTATGAAAAGAAATGCATGGAATATTATATCATAAATGCAATAGTGTACATATATATGTACTATACTAGTTAGTTTTATTAAAATGTTCTAGTAGTCATCTACTTGGGAGGATATTTAATGTTTGTGCTGTTGGGGTGGCCTCATCACACCTGTCTATATTGACTACACAGTGTCCAGAAAATGGTGGGAATTTTTATGAGGGTATTAGTAACTAAACGGGGTTGGTGAATGTCCAGCAGACCAGAGGCTCACTCATCTTTTAGTTGTAGCTCTGGTGCTGAAATCTGGTGGTCCCACCTCTCTGTGCTGGCGGGCAATAATGGTGGTCTCTGTCACAAGTACTGCACAGATACACTCGAGTAAAGTCACCAACTGAATAGTCACGGCTTGGTTGACAACAGAAACTCGCAGCTCTGCAATCAAAGTATGGGCCATGTGTCAAAATCTATTCTCTACCCACGTCTGGACACAACACTGACACAACAACCACATCATACAGACAGGTCAGATCTCTCTGACCAAACAGCACATTTACCATGGTGGTTTTACCTCAGATAGATCCTCCCAGACTATAGATTCTGAAAAATATTTATTAGTTGTCTGCCCTAAAAGAGGATAGGTAATATGTTTCATTATTCCCAACACTTGATCTGTCTTGCATAATCCTTGCTGGAGTTTATGTACATTGTTGGTCCCTAGACCCTGACTAGGGCGGGGGGTCTAGAGCAAATCCCTACTTGTTTGTAAGGCTAGATTTCGATATGGCAGTATCAAATCACTCAAACATGAAACAATATTCAAAATATATAAAGAAATAATTTCAATCTTACCAGATTATGAATAAATAACACAGAATTGCTAGCAAAACTCAGCTGAGCTGCTGGCTATAGTATGGCGTCCCTAAACTTCTTACACTTTCTTTCATATGGAAATCACCACACTTTAAAATCTGTGTCTATCACTGAACCACTATTGAGAAATGACCCCAAATCCGCGCCTAAGCGCCGACAATATGCTTGTCTGTGGCCAATCACTGCCTAGGTTTATTCGAATTTCAAATTCCTACACTAAAGTCATTTCAGTCATGCTTCAGTCAAGTATGGATGGTTATCTGTAAGTCTGTCCGTCTCTACTTGTGTTTCTACAAAATGTACTTGATTTTTGAACCAACCTTTCTCTCCCCTCCAAAATTTTGTCGTTAAAAGTTATATTTAGACACAGCTACCACCCAAAAACCCTCTCTTCCATACTACGTAGATTTGAACACCTGCGTTTCGAGGTCGTGTTTTTTTGTGCAATTAGCGACACTTTTAGATTCAATACAGTCTGTCGATGATGTGAACAACACTGTCTTTTGTCATTATCTTCAATATTATCTATCCGTCTGTAAAATTAAGAACATATTAGTTCACTGCTCAGAATAGGCCATCCGGCCAGCTAATTTTTATATTCCTAACATTAATATTAAGAAAAATTTACTTTTTAATTTTTGTAATATTTCGAACATCTGCGTTTAGCCGCTGAATTCAAATCAAGGGCTTGGTATCGCGCAAGCGTCCATTCCGTACCTCGTGTCAATTTGGGGGACGTGAATTTTTACTTTCCTCCATCCCCCCCAATTGCGTCTCCTTAGCCTTTCTAGTCTCACGCAATCTTTCCAGTCATATTTTTTTCCTTTTTGATCCGCCGTTCCCCTCCTGTCTAGCAAGTCAATTATTATGGAGGATGATGACCCGCGGTCTAGGCGATCATGTACATCAGCAGCCTACGCATTATGTTTTTATCCTTAAATGTTATCTTTGGAGATATTTTACCGTTGTATCTCTGTCAATTTCACTACAGTAGTGGTTGTAGTCTTTCTTGTTTCCAGGCCCCAGGAAATCAGTTTCAGTCAAAACACTAGTTTAAAATATTTGTACAGGTATCTTTTAAAAAAAAAAATTAAAACATTGTAAGCAGGTATTAAGAAGAAAATAGTGAACTGGCATGTAAATATATAAAATATAAGTTATCATCATCAGCATCATCCCCACCACCACCACTATCATTATCATCACCACAACCGTCTTCACCTTCACGACCACCACAATCATCATTATCGCCACCATCATCAACACCACTAACGCCATCATCATCACCACCACCATCATCATCTTCACAACCACCACCACTATTACCATCACCACCAACATCATCATCACCACCACCTACACCACAATCACCACCACTATCATCATCACCACCACATCATCATCACAACTACCCTCATCACCACTTCCATCATTACCACCACCACTACCACCACCATCATAATCATGATCACAATTTTTCAGTTTCCTGTGAAGCACAGACTTTCAACAAATTTACACCTGTCCTGTACCATCCTTTCAAGATCTTTCCGTCTTAAAATATATTTTTCATGTTCACCTCTAATTCTCTCTATGCTTGTAGGTTTCCCTCTATTTCTCTACTCCCTGCGGATTTAAGAACAAGGAGGAGCCGCGCTAGCGTAGTGGTTACAACACCGCTCTGGCGACCGGGTGATACAGGATCAAACCCGGGCGACGGCATTTGAGGATTTTTCGTCGACCGGGATTTGGACTGGATTAACTAGAGACCTGGCGAGAACATTTGAAGGAGTGTCGTCGACCAGGGACTGGCGGCTCCTGAGCCGACCCAGCTGCAATGGGTACCTCCGAAATCGGCGAGTATTTGCCTGAATGGCGAGGGACACCTGTCTTTGTACAATAAATAAAGGGATACTCACGTAAAATCAATGTCAGGTTAGACATAAAATAATAACCTGAGATTTCGCCTCGAGTATTAGCGGGCGTACGCAAAAAAAAAAAAAAAAAAAAAAGAACAAGGATTAGCGTGTAATGCTTTCAACTGGTTTCCTCAATGCTAACATCTTCTCCTCATCTCTTGTTCTACGGTATTTGTCTGTATTTCAATCCATCTACTCTGCTGCGTCAGTGGCGTACTAAGGGGAATGAGAGGGGACAGTCTGCCCCTGACTCCGTACCATTAAAAAAAATTATATATCACTTCGGTTGACACCAAGGAGCGGGGTGACATTGGACACTTATGAAATGTAGGATTTGCCCTGGGTGCCAATCACTTTAAATACGCCCCTGCTCTGTGCAAGCACTGATTGATGAAAAAAATGTTCTTCAAATCTTCCTTATCTACCCTTGTTTCTTTTGCTTTCGATATTACCTTTGGTACCGAGTTTTCCAAGTCACCATTATTATTACATGGCCAAATAACATTTTTCCTAGGCTCTTTTAACTTTGGGAAATCAACACATAACGTCCATTGGTAGTGACTGGCGCGATAGCTTCCTGAGGCAAAGTTTTCATGTTCATCATATGGTAGCGTCATGCTCCAATCCACCCAGCTGTAAATGGGTACACTTTTGTCCCACTCGTACAAGACGGCCTACCTAAAAATTTGCTCATACCTGGAACCAACCATGTCTATTGACTGGAAGAGCAAAAGTCTGTCGCCTGCGCCTCCACACAACGTGAAGATTTGATTTGGAAGTGCCCATACTACTTCAATATAAATTAAAAAAAAAAAAAAAAAAAAAAACAGTGGTCCGGCACTCAATGCAACATATGTGTCCGGAGTAACCTTAAGCCACCAGCCAAAACGCACTGGAGACGCCGCTGGTACATATGATGGTGACTCGCATCTTTCCTTATTGAACTCACATATTTTGCCAAAATTCAGCAGCTGAGAATCATGAGGGTATTTAAAGAATGCAGACACATGTATTCACCGTTCGTTAATACTTCACTTGTACTCTTCAGGTTTAAATGATGCAGTCAGAAATATTATGCATGACTTTGGTTAAAGTCATACAGAAATGTATCATTTTTTAACATTCATGCAACTTCCCCTTTCGATGACCTAACTGCCCGGATGTTGTAGCCATTTTATGTAGTAAATGCTTCCTGGAATATAATAAATTTGCACTGTATCAGCGAACTACAGTTGAAAGATGGTAAATATTTAATCTTTTTCGGGCTTTTCTGCTCCCCACGCGCTAGATTACCAAGATTCTTTGATTAGATGTAATATTTGAGGCGCTGGCAAGCAGTTAACATTACGGGCGATCATTGAAAAGGAGGTGTTGCCCACTTGTTTTGCTAACAGTTGAACAATTGATGGTGACAATTGTGACCAAATAATTACAAGGACAACGAAAATGAAGCCGGTCAGAGATGTTATTTAAACATTTGATAAATATAGACTTGAGCGAACATAAATTAAGATTTATAGTTTCCTTTATTGCAAACTGCTGAATGAATTGTTATGTCCCAGAAACACGATTTTTCTAATTTGTTAAAATTTCCTTGTTCAAATTAATAACATCTTGTTATCTTCATTAATAAAAATACATTTTATTATTATTTACCAAATATCATCATTATTATATGAAGCATGACCATTCAGCCATCAGATTTCACTCAACATAGGCCTATAGTAATCTCCCACATTTTGAAATAGTGAACGTTAATCTTCTTTGCTGCAAGCTGCTATTAGTTGTACTAGGGCCCATTCCTGCATGTCCATGATTTTTATCGTTTCCAATTCTTTTATATCCATTTCATTACTTTACATCCATCTTCTTCTTGATCACTATAGGCCTAATCTTGTAATGTCAATTAATTGTACTTAGTAAAAGTGGTCTGCATTTTTCTGCAGTTTCTGTATAGGCTAATGTATGAAGGCCTAAACATATTTGATAATTTGGTTGAAATGAACAACAGTGGGACAATTGTCAGTTTTCGTACAAATGTGTATCAATCAGGTGAATATTTGAGTTGCCCACGTCATTAGGGTTAGGTTTAGGGTTATTTTTCCTAAACCTAACCATAACGCTAACTCTTACCCTTTATTACTGCATCTGTGATGCATCACACTAGAAGACAGAGGAAAAACTGTTAACAGGAAGGAGTGCAGAATTAATTCCAGGACTGCCATACATCAAGACAACTGGCTTCATGACATTGCTTGCTCAGAGTAGGCATGAAACTGGATGAGGTTGTCGAAATCCTGCTTTGTAGGAGAAAAATTCCTTGATTTTGCTGGCAAAATGCTGGCAACAAAATCAGCAATTAAATTGAGTTTTTTGCGTGACAGCTTAGTAAAAATAAATTCAGTCAGTCATCAATACCCTTTAGCTCCCCGAGAAGCATAGGCCTTCAACAAACACATGCCAAGTCTTCCTGTCCTGTGCCATCCGCTCAAGTCCTTTCCATGCCTTCCTAATCACCTCTGTATTCAGTTGTCCTCTCCATGTGATTCTCTGTCTACCTCTGCCTCTCTTTCCTTGTGGACTCCAGAACAAGGACTGCCCTGCAATGGCATCAACAGGTTTCCCCAGCGTGTGACTCATCCATCACCAGCATCCTCTTCTCAACTCTTGTTCCACCGGCACTCGTCCGGCCCCTGTCACCAATTCCACACTTGTGACTTGTTCCACTGGCACGTGTCTGGTTCTTGTCATCAATTCGACATTTGTGACTTTGTCATACCATTTCAGTCCCTCTATTTACGCAAGCACCCGTTTATAAAAGTCTGTAGCTTTTTGGTTGTTGTTTTTGTTGCTCTCCATGTCTCCGAGCCATACATTAGGACTGAATTGACATTTGAGATTCTTATTTTCGTGTTGGACTTGATTTCTCTTGTTCTGCATATGTTTCCCAATGCAGTGAAAGCTCCTCTTGCTTTTTGAATTCTTATTTTGATATCACTGTCTGTCCCTCCAACTTTGTCTATATTACTGCCAAGATATGTGTACGATTCTACATCCTTTAGTGGTGATTCTTCAAGTTCAACCTTGTTATCATTTCTTGCATTTATTCTCATAATCGTCGTCTTTTCCCTGTGTATTTTAAAAATAAATAAATTAAGCAATAAAATCCTCAGCTCAACTTGTACTCACCACAGGCGACATGTTGTCATTTCCTCTTTACAAAAATAAGAAATGCCACCTCATGCTTTAATTCTTTTTTATTTTTTCATATTGATTGGAAAATGGAGAACAAGTATGATAGCAAGAAGTTACAAATGTCTGAGTGTGTGCATTTGCAGAATGGAAAATGTAAAGTCAGGAACACCATTTAGTAATTGAGAACGAGAACTAGGCCAGGGCTTCTTAACCTGTGTTCCCTCTAATCCGTGAATGGATTCTAGGGGGTCATTGTAGATAATGTAATATGTTTAATTTGAGTTTTATGTAAATTCTTTCTTAAATAGGGGTCCGTAGCCTTCACTGGACAGTCAGAGGGGTCTGTGGCAGAAAAAAAGGTTAATAAGCCCTGATCTAGACAATTAACAGAGGAAGCAGAACTGTGAACATGGCTTTGGAAGTGGTGGGGGCGCAGAGTGAAGAAACCATTGACTTGCATTACAAGACAGTTCATATTTGGAACACTTTGGATGGAAAATGCGACGAAGATCCAAAAAACACATGGAGGATAGAATGTAAGGCAGAAATCATAGGAACAGAAAAGACACAGATTGAATTAGAGCAGATTGCCCATGCGGGAAAATATGGAGAGATTTAGTTGGAGGCTTGTTATTTCATAGAGCTTTGAAAGTGGAAGAATTCTAGCTACATTTGCCTATTGTCATGAAATTAATGTTAAATCTGATCATTCTATTAAGGACAGCCACTTTAGAAAGCAAAGTCAGTATCTTTTGTCATTATTGTTGAATATGACCTTTGAGTCATATAGCTGGTGTGGATCCACTGTCCTGGTCATGCAAGGGTATGGGGTAATGAGAAAGCTGACAGACTAGCATCAAGCACACCCACAGTGGGAAACTGGATATGGATAAGGAAGAGATACTGAGAACAATTAATGATCGCCTGTTAGAGAATTACACTGCAATAGATGAATTGACTGTTGGAATTTGGCATCAGACGTAAGGCTAGCAGAGATGGATGTTTGAGAGGATGCATCCGTCATGTATACAACCAGCGAGCTACAGGAACAGTTAGCATTCACACTCTTCGACATATACTGAGGGAGACTGAGCACCTATGGGTTTGCCCGGAGTGCAATGGTGTTGATTCTGTTCAACAATAACAAAAAGTGGCTGAAAATTAGTTGGCATTCAAACACAAATGAGCAGGAATACTATATGCACAATATTGTTACAGAAGTTAACAATGAGAGCATTGTTGAAACCTGAGACTGTAAATGAGAGCACATTTTGACAGATATCTGTGAGGACATGCTGATAAACATTCGATAGGACATGCTGATAAACATTCGATAGGACATGCTGATAAACATTCAATAGGACATGCTGATAAACATTCGATAGGACATTCTGATAAACATTCGATAGGACATGCTGATAAACATTTGCTGAAACGTGCTGATATATCAGTATCCGGCAAATGCACTATCTGTTGATCACTCCAGTTTGCCTTGTTGATAGTCCCATAGCAGATGCTGTCGTAGGAGAGTGAAGTGTTTGAGGCTTCACTATACTAGGTCCAGCATTGGGAGGTGGGGTAACTAGTTTCCTTCCTCCCTGCCTTTGCCTTCCATAACTCAAGAGCATTTATAAAACACAAAATGAGACTCAAGAATGGGTATGAGATCACTATATGTACAGTGGTATTAAGGAGATATTTGAGGCTCTTGAGATGTGGATATATAGAAGAATGGGGTGCATCTCAAAGAATCCATTTGCAGCTGGGTAGAAAGGAGTGTGATGACACAGTGCTGCAAACCCGGTACTTTTGCCACAAGAGGTTGATAATAGCGCTGCAACCTTTTGCTCGCCTATAATTTCTGATTTATCCTTTGTAGTTCCTGGGTGTCTCCTTGGAGACAGGGAGAGAAGAGGGCTACTGCTTGAGCTTGTACATGTGGTTTGCAGCCTCATTGTGTAAAACAAACGTCCACAGAAACTACCACTACAGGAGCACGTGAATGTTTTGGTACAGGCTTCTTGCAAGGGGACCAGCTGCGGTGGTGACTCCAAGCTTGATAGGGAGCAAAAAGGACCCTGAGACCCTGGTTGGTCTGGCTTCCTCTTCCATCATTCTTCTCCAGGTTCTCTTTGGCCTTCCCACTTTTGTCTTTTTCCCTGTGGGATATAGTCTGTGGATATGTCAGGATATACTGATTTTGTTTGTTTCCAGAGTGTCTTACTTTTCCATTATTATTTTCTGTATTTAATCTCCGTGTGTTTTTGTTATTGTCTGGTAAGCAGTATGGGCACTAGGAGAGAAATTGGATAAATGTAAAATTAATTCCCTTCTCATTTGCAGACAGAACAACAGCTTGACTGTGCCCTTGACTTGATGAGGCGTCTGCCTCCACAGCAGATTGAGAAAAATTTATGTGACCTGATTGATCTTGTAAGTAGTTTTAATTTATTATGGTGTTTGCTTATGACTGTATCTGGACTGCGTCGTGATCCTCTTTGATAGAGAACCTTCTTCCATCTTTGATGGCTGCTTCTTCCATCTTGGATGGCTGCTTCTTCCATCTTGGATGGCTGCTTCTTCCATCTTGGATGGCTGCTTCTTCCATCTTGGATGGCTGAGTGAATTAATTGGATTTGCTTTTTATGACTTATTATTCATTTTTTTTTTTTTACTTTAAGCCTCCACAGCATGAGGTAACTGGCCCCATGCCCAACCATACTTAGTTGCCTTTTATGACAGGCTTTCAAAGGCACAGTTTCTTTGCTGCCCTTTCAGGCTCTGGTAGCTGATGCTGAGGCAGTCCTATATTGTATAGTTCTGACAATTAGAGAACAATAAATTATAAGTGACAACCAAGAAGCTGCAGAGTTTCATAACATCACATGAGTCACCTCTTCTGATGTGCCTGAAGAAGCAGGAGCCCTGCAGGACTACATGGGGCAAAGTCTCTGTAATCTCAGTCAATGTGTATTAGCGCAGTAATACAAGAGAAGTAGCAGAATAGTTAAGCAGATTACTAAAAATTTTCAAGAATGCTGAATTGTTCCATAGTCCATTGAAGTAACAGAAGAGCTCACAGTGGACATGGTCTTGGTGCTGAAAAAAAAAATGTCCATAAATTATATTCCCTGTACTGGAAAACGGACCCAGTACCTTTAAAGTTCTAGGAGGCCATACCTCTTAGTCACCCCGACCCCGCAAAAAAATGATGAGGAAGATATGGAAAGACTTTGAGCTAAGGACATGCAACAGGAAGACTTGGCTACTCAGGCACATCAGAAGAGGTGACTAACATGAGGTTACGAAAGCCTGTAGCCTCTTGGATGTCACTTATAAATTATTGTTCTCTGTTTATCAGAACTGTATAACATAGGAAGGCTATGCTTCTTGAGGAGGTAAAGGGTAATGAAATGAAGCAATTTACTGTAGTAACAGCTAAAACCTCTGATGACACTGTCAGACCAAATCTGAGGGATCACTGATCTTGGAATGGCTAAGAGATATGGCATCCACCTGTAATTCTAAATGTACCAGGTTCGTGTTCCCAGTACCTGGAACATATTTGATGGACATTTTTTTCAGAACCAGTGGATCCTAATAATGTCACACTCCCCACTGATCTCCTGGGTAGTGAGATAGGATGCCTAGCCTTCTCAGATAAGGGCAAAAAATTGGAAGTCCGGTGAGCAAGTTGGGCATGTTATAAATCCCTTAAAAGTTAGTTGCTTATCCTTTACAGGACGTGGCAATCAACCCCAGCTTTTATTGGCTGTTTGTGATTGTTCTAGGCAATATTTTCATTCAGTAGTTTGCCATTGCTTTCTGAACCGTACGGCGCTTATACCATTGTTAAAAATCCACACAAAGCGATCTGCTACCAAACCGCCTGCAGCAGGTTTCGAACCTGGTATATCTGAATTATGAAACTGCGTTCATATCCATTAGGCCACAGACGCAGACTATAAATCCCTTGGAAGTTGGAAATTGTAAAGAGTAGGCCATACGGCCACTGCGCTGGCAAAATTGAAAAAAAAAAAATTACGCAAACCTACCCGCCACAAAAATATTTATAGAATGTGTAATTCTTGAATACACACACTGGGATCCTCACTGGTGCTATGGAGTTCGTGCACTATGCTGAAATCCTTCTTGTGTGATCTAAAGAAAAAGATCAGAGCACTGATGGAGTTGTCCATGTTCAATGAAGATAGTCCTTAAAATCAAACCAAACATCATTTTAATTTCTGTCCATATGCCCCTTGGTCCGCCTCCACCTCTCTGACCCTTGGGACTCCAGACCAAGGACTGCAGTCTGGCAGTGCCACCAGCAGATTTCCCCAGTATATATCCAAACTGTCCGGCTCATTTCCACACCAGTGACCATGACACACCATCTGAATCCCTCCATTCCGTGCAAGCACCCATTTATGAAAGTCTGTAACTTCTAGGTTATTGTTTTTTTTTTTTGCAGTTATTTAAGCTGAAGATTCTTACTTTTGTGTTGAACTTGGTTCCTAATGATTCCCATATATTTCCCAGTGCAGAGAACGCTCCTTTTCATATACATGGACATTCTTCTGCCATAGACAGTTGAGTTTTATTTTCTTTTGTTGACTTTTCCATGTTGTTTGGTGAAGATTTTTGTGGCTTAGAAGTTTCTGCAGATGGTCAAGCCATTCCCATGCCCAACCCTCCTCAGTCACTTCTTACGACATGTTTGGTTGGTTACAATGTTACTATTCTATGCTCCCATTTCAGCCGCTGTAACATATGGATGTAAATTGCTTACACTTCATAAAATGCTACACAGCAGGTATCAGAGCTTGCTGAGATATACTATCTTATTTGAGAAGATGATGATGGATTATTATTTTTTTGATCCTTAACTGCTGGCTGGCAAAGCATTCAGTGGCCATCACGCCTAGTGGTGTCTTGTAGGGCAGCAGCAAACTCTCTCCACATCACTCAGTGGTCATACTTCGTACAGCGCCCCAATTCAAGTTCATGCTTTTCATCTTAGCCTACACAGTTCCCAGCCAAATTGTTTTTTTGGTCAACCTCTATTACACCTTCCTTTCTGATCCATAGCATAACAGGTCTTGTCATTGTATCGGGGTGTCTTCTGAGGACATGGCCAACTCAGTTTCAGCGTCTGCTCACTATAATTGTATGTTCGGCTGGTTGCTTGTCTCATTTATTTAAGAATTTCACCTACACTTTAAATATGTGACTGAGAATCACTGATCAGGCATTTATTTTGTAATGGCACACATATCATGATTGCTCAGAGTAAGCAGTACTTGGTTGGTGATGGTGTTTGGCTCGATTGTGGATTGAACTGGATAAATCGTGATAATACTGTTAATGTTATGAGAAAAATATTGTTTCTAACATAGTAGGATAGTTTTACTAATTTGTTTGTATGGGTTAAATTATACGCAGGTACCTTCTCTGTGTGAGGATCTCTTATCATCAGTAGATCAGCCACTGAAGATTGTACGAGATAAGACAGTCGGAAAGGACTACTTGCTGTGTGACTACAATCGAGATGGTGACTCATACAGGTTTGTTTATTCTGACCTACTCAGATTGGTAAATGGTGCATTCTCTTGTCTTTTTTTGGTCCCTGTTTTTGCTTGTTTAATCCTCATGCGACCACTATGCATGTCATCCTCCATGAGACAAAGCGTACATTTACTGTTGTAGTCATCATCGTTGAGTAATGTTCAGGGTTCACTTTTGTTCCCCAAGGAGCATGAGTCTACACCACTGCTGCTGGTCCCCTGGCAGGACGTCTGCCAGCTTAGTTTCTGTAGCAGTTTGATGTTGTTAGCTCTAAGCACAACCTTACATTAGTTGACTCATATCACATACCTAAAGAAGTAGTGGTTCTTATCTTTTTGTCTTCTCAGAGACCTCTAAAGCCATTCAGAGACTGAATGATTTTACTGTTGTTAATTAAATGTATGTAACTCTGGGAGTCTAAAACTAGTTTCTTACTTTATTTTTATGAAATTGTTATGGAGGAAGCAATTTAAAAACCAGAAAAATTTGGCGTCACAGTCTGAAAAGGTTTAGGTAACAGGCAGAATTCTTGCCAGGCCTAATTTCAAAACCAGTTTGTTATGCCTTGAACAATTCTTTCAGTAGTTCCTTATAGATCAAGCCATCTCCTTAATAATCATCATCAGCTGCCTTTTCCACATCAGAGGTCATCTACAGTGGATCTCCAACATGTTCTGTCTCTTGTCTTGATGGTGCATTCTGATAGACTCTTTCTTGCCCTTCTCTTAATGTTATCTTCACACTTATAGTTCTGTCTTCCTCTTGCACATTTGCCTTCAACTCTGCCTTCCATTGTTGTCTTCCATTGTCTTTTTATATGGCCAAATATTTTAGCTTCTAATTTTGATCTCCTTCATTAATTCTCTTTTCATTCCTAGGTTTTCTAAGACATCTTTGTTTGGTTTATTTTCTTTCCATGAGATGTGCCCCATTCTGCTATATATCCATATCTCACAGACCTCAATTCTTTCTTCTACTTGCTTGTTCATTGTCCATGTTTCTACAACATACAACAGTGAACAATATACAGGGTGTTCCACGAAAAAGCGGCCCGTGACGTCATGGTTATGGCAATAATTATTAAGAAAGGAAAACTGGCTACTTTCACTTTGTGAATGGGGCCGCTTTTTCATGGAACACCCTGTATATATAGCATTTGATGATTCTCAGATTGAATTTATGAGTTAGTTGTTTAGATGTTAGTATTTGTCTCATGTTGTTGAAGGCAGCTTTGGCCATTCGTATTCTCTTCTTGATTTATGTTTCGCATCTGCCATCTTCTGTTATTAGGTTTTCTAGGACCTCTTTATTTGTTTTCTTCTGTTTCCTTGAGATGCACCCCATTCTTCTATATATCTACACCTCAAGAGTCTCAAATATCTCCTTAGTACATATAGTAATCTCATACCCATTCAGGAGTCTCATTTTGTTTTTTATAACTACTTTCTTAGTCTTTATAAGAAATAATGGAACTGTTTAGAACCAATGGGGGAACCCTTTTGAAAGCTTTCTGGATGTCATACCAAAGCCAAAAATTCAGCATTGACTATATGAAGTCTTTATTGTCTGGAATTTAGATCTCCATGGAGCAACAGCTATGACCCACCTTTGGAAGATGGAACCATGCCATCAGAATCATTGCGGAAGCTGGAAATTGAGGCCAATAATGCCTTTGACCAGTACAGGGAAATGTACTTTGAGGGTGGTGTGTCCTCTGTGTATTTGTGGGACCTGAATCATGGCTTTGCTGGCGTCATCCTTATAAAGAAGGCTGGTGATGGCTCCAGGAAAATTAAAGGATGCTGGGATTCCATTCATGTTATAGAAGTCCAGGTAAGACGTAGTTTATGACGCTAGTGTTGTTAAAGAAGGTACATGTGGAATTAATGAACATCTTTTTTTTTTTTCCAAAATAAGGAGCAAGGTGCACCTCTGTAGTCAGGAGGCTGACACTTCATGTATACTTGCAGTGAGGGTTTATATTGCAGTGTAACACTGTGAGGTTGCTAAATCTATCAAATCTTTCATCATCTCACCTTAATTACTTATTATGACGCGCTTGATGGAAGGAGTGATTTTTAATTTTTCCCTTTCCAGAGATCAGAGACCCCTGGAAATCACTCAAGGTCATTACTTGTAGAAATAGGCTGATAATTTCCAAGTGCTAAGAATTGCATCTTCTTCTTCTTTGATCCTTAGCAGTTGATTGTCAAAGCAGTGAGTGGCCATCACGCCAGGTGGCATCTTGTAGGGCAGCAACAAACTGCTTCCACTTTGCTCGGTCGGCTGCCATCCTTTGTGCGGTGCCCCAGCTCTGGTTCATTCTTTGTATCTCTGCCTCCACTATTCTCCGCCAAGTTGTTTTTGGTCAGCCTCTCTTTAATAGAGCCTCATGAATTTGGTACCAGAGCAACTTCTGGGAAGGTTAAGGTGGTCGGCATGATGCTGACCACATCACCCCTAGTGTGCCGATGGTCCAAGAAAATATGGGCCTAACACCATATTCCCAATATGCCTCGATGGGCGTGTAATGGGATCCCTCCTCCTTTCTCTTTATTAGAACAAATTTTTTTTTTTTTTTTTTGCAGGAACATCTTGTTATTGTTTGAGTCTGCTTCATGGTGCAAATGACCTAAGCTTCAGTTCATGGGGGAAGGGGGGAGGCATCAGTAAAAATCAGCCATACTGCCATCCAGTGGCAGTTTCTGCAACTGTTTTACATAATGAGGCTACAACATGCCTGTTCTATTTTATCTCTTAGAGACCCCAGAGAACTCATGGGGCCTGCTTGTAAATTACCACCCTTCAACTCCCCAAGGAGCTTAGGCCTTCAACAAACTTATGCTAAGTCTTCCTGTCATGTGACATCAGCTCAAGGTCTTTCTATGTCTTCTTTAACCCATTCAAGGTTTGTCTCCAGTTCTCTTCTCCCTGCGTTCTTTGATCTTCCTCTACCTCTCTTACCCTGGGGATTCCAGAACAAGGACTGCCTTGTAATGCTAACAACAGGTTTCCTCATTGTGTGTCCTATGTTTGTAAATGGGACAATTATATTCTCTTTGACTATAGAAAAAATAGTATGAGAAACTTAAACAGGTTTTAAAAAAAATTAGTAAGAGAGATTTATCTTAAGATTCAGTCATTCTGCTTTAAGAAAAAAGTGAAAACAAACCGTATAAGTCAGAGTTTGAGCATTAAAAATTCATGTTTAAATAAAGATTCATATTTTTTTTTTTGTCTTTCAAGATACGCAAATAAGCAGATTGTGGGAAGATATGTGCAGTGTTACTATTTTCAAATAGGGCTGTGTAGTGGGAACATTTGTACTTTCAAAAGTTGTACAAAGGATGATTGTTTGTTCATCCTCCAGGAGAAATCCAGTGGCAAAAATGCTCATTACAAACTGACTTCCACTGTAATGCTTTGGCTTCAGACTAGTAAAGAAGGGTCAGGGACCATGAATCTTGGGGGCAGTTTGACTAGACAAGTGAGTAACCATGTTTCATGTTTGTGTCTAATGTTTTCGTGTTTGCTTTTTGTTTGTTAAAGTGCAGCAGGTGAAAAAAGGTACATTTTCCTTCTTTTAAAAAATAAAATTAAAATTTGTTCTTAAAAAAAAAAAGGAAATAATGGCAGATGGCACAAAGAAAATGGAAGATATAGTTAATCGATTATCTGCTGTGTATTGCCATATTATTTATAACAGGTTTGGTTTTCTTGGGACATTCAAGTCTGAGTAAGAGATTTTGGACAAGGGACAGCTTGTGCCCAAGTAGAACAGTCCCAACTAAGATGGTTTGGCCATGTCTGCAGAATGGGAGAAGATTGGCTACCACGACAGGTATGGGAAACTAAGAGCCAGGGATCCAGACCTCCAGGACGACGCAGTGTTCGCTGGGAGGACTACATTAGACAATCTCTGAAGGACTGAGGACTAGAATGGAACCAGGCCAGGAGGAAGACTGCAGATATGTGACGGTATTGCCTCCCCTGCTTTGCAGTAGTGGTCCAACAGTGGCCAAAACTCAAGAGTATCTAATATGGGCTTCAAAGGTATCTACCTTCGCACAAGATTACTCTTGGCAGAGATGTAGATAGAAGTGTAATGATACTTGTATTACAAAGGGCGTCTTCACAAGATATTCAGATAAGTGAAAACAATGCTACTTTGGCTGAGTACGTTAATTCTAGAATCTGCCGACAACTTTTGTGAAGGAATTAAGCACTTATTAATTTCAGCTCGTTCAAGACCTCACCCCTGATTTACTCAGTGGAATTCTTATTATTCTGGTATAGCTCTGTTTAGAGTGTGTGTGGTAAATTGACTGAGACAAACATGCAGTAACTTTAAAATGATTAAATTGAAGTTAAATTTGTAACATTACAAATAACAAAATTTAATAAACACTTTAGGTTTTAACAGTTTGAAAATAAATTGAATAGTTTAGAAGAAAAGTTTCATCATTGATTTATTATTGAGATGATGGGGAAAAGTTCACTTTGGCAGCGTAAATTTATCACTTAGCTGCCAATAGTAGTTTCTGCTCCCGCTGATGGGTTCTGTTTACACTGCTCTCTGGTCAAGGTTAAAGGTGCCATACGTCAAGGAGTAACGGCCAAGCTGGTCCTGTGTCTCTGTCTATAAGACCCTATATGATGCCGTCTCGCACAACGTTAGTCCACTTCTACCTTCACTTGGTTCCAGAGATAGTACTTTCTGCTGGCACCTCCAATAACTGTGGTAAAAGAATAGAGACAAACGCTGTTCTGAGTAAGGCGTTTTCTGACACATAGTTATGTGCCTCCCCCCTCCCTTCTTCTATTCTACCATTCCATTTATCTCAGAATTTACCCTCGATGAGAATTAAATTTAATCCCTCGGGATAAAACTTTCTTTACATTTAAATAGAATAGCTTTAGCTTTCTTCTTTCATAACCCTCCACTCCCAAAGGAGCATAGGCCTTCAACAAACACATGCCAAGTCCTCCTGTCACGTGCCATCATCTCAAGCTCTTTCCACGTTCTCCTCATCATCTTCACCTCTGTCTCCAGCTCTCTTCTCCATGTGCTTCTTGGTCTACCTCTGCCTCTCTTGCCCTGGGGGTTCCAGAACAAGGACTGCCTTGTAATGCTATCAGCTGGTTTCCTCAGTGTGTGTCCAATCCATCGCCATCGTCTTCTTCTCATCTCTTGTTCCACTGGCACTTGTCTAGTTCTTGTCATCAGTTCCACTTGGGTAACCTTGTCATACCATTTTAATCCCTCTATTCTACGCAAGCACCCATTTATGAAAGTCTGTAGCTTTTTGGTTGTTGTCTTTGTTGTTCTCCATGTCTCAGAGCCATGCAATAGGACTGACTTTACATTTGAGTTGAAGATTCTTATTTTTGTGTTGGATCCGATTTCTCTTGATCTCCATATATTTCCCAATGCAATGAAAGCTCCTCTTGCCTTTTGTATTCTTATTTTGATATCACTGTCTGTCCCTCCAACTTTGTCTATAATGCTGCCAAGATATGTGTACGATTCTACATCTTGTATTGGTGTTTCATCAAGTTCAAACCTGTTATCATTACCTGCATTTATTCTCATTATTTTTGTCTTTTCCCTGTGTATTTTCAGACCCAATTGCTATGACCTCTCATCGAGTGTTTTCAGTTTGTCCTGCATTTGATTACGGTTATGGGACAGAAGAGCCAAGTCATCAGCAAAATCCAGATCATCCAACTGCTTAGTCAGAGTCCACTGGATTCCATTTCTGTTGCGTGTTGTTGATGATCTCATAACCCAGTCTATTGCTAGTAAGAAAAGAAATGGAGACGAGGCATCCCTGTCGCACTCCTGTTTTTATCCCAAACGGTTCTGTAAGCTGTCCTTCGTGAAGAATTCTGCATGTCATGTCTTCATATGTTTTCTTTATTAAATTAATGATCTTCAGGGGAACTCCATTATGCCTCATCAATTTCCAAAGGGATTCTCTGTCTACGCTGTCAAATGCCTTTTCGTAGTCCACAAATCCGATGTATAGTGGTGAATTCCATTCCAGACTTTGTTCAACTATTGGGGCAAAGTCTTTACAGACAGGGGGTATGATGTGCTGGTGTTGTGGGTAGTGGGTTTCCCCCCTTGCTTCACCCTAGGCCTAGTGAATTCTTGTTCATGAAAGGAGCGACCATTGCGGTGTTAGTCTCTTGACCTAGCAAAACCTCTCATACCCCAAGATCGTTGTGCGTGGTGAAGAGCCACACCCTCCTCGAGGTAGTCCTGGTAACTGAGGGTGCGAATCCTCAGGCTAAACACAACGGATCTAGAGGAGCAAACCTCGATAATAAAACCGGTGCACTACACCGTACACGCCCTCTGTGGGTGGGAAGGAGCCAGATGGATACTGAACAAGTCTTGGGAGTGGGAACGAGCGTGGACTGCTCCCTGAAGATCGGAACCCATCGTACAGGCACAGAGACTCAGGACTTGACGATCCTATTGCCTTCAACTCTTGGTCACATGCCTAGAGCCTCGGAGAACTCGGCGTAACCAGCAGGCAATTTGGTGACGGGGAAAGAGCACTGTGAGCCCTACCTTGGCTACGTATCACAAGGAGACGCAGAAACACCCCCTTTATCTCCCCCAGAGCTGGCACAGTACACTTCTGGCTTCTACCCGGGGCGGTAGGAAATCCACATCAAACCTGGCAGAGCAAGTCCTCCATCAGATGCGGCCGATGCTGGGCCCACTGGCGCGTGGACACGTCCCGATCCCCATTGAGACTTGCCCGGGGAGCCCACCCCGGCTCAAAAAAGCAGAGAAGGCCACTCTCCAAACCTCCGATGTCTTGCGGGCAGTGTTAGGATGTGCAAGAACATGGACAGGAAGACTCCACAACTTCCCCACTGAAGACACGCCCACGGCGACCGTTGCCTCAATTGGCTGTGTGTGGTGTACCCGGAAACGGGGCCTCCCAGTACTGAGGCACAGTTAAGTCCCCGATGTCACTTATCGGTGCAGAGTTGAGAGAGATGGCTGAGCATCACAATCCCCTCTGTGTTGCAGCATGATGAGAACCCAGCATTGCACACTGAGCTTGGGGGGATCACTTGGGCACCAGACTTAATACTGGCTCTTGACTGGATGGCCGCATGCAGGAGATTTCTACAATGGAGGGTTGGCAGGTGGTGGGTATCTGGAAGTGGCTCTGTGCAGGACGTGAGGATTCCTTGGGAGAGCCCTGAACCAGAGCACAGCATTGTGCAAGCTCTGCATAGTTGGAGAGCCCCCTGGATGACGGGGAATGCACAGTGTGCTATGCCACCTATCCCCAACTGCTAACTTAGAACCAGAAGTGGGGTCCTCTGTATGCGTGCCAGGCCAGGATAAAATGCCTGGGAAAGAGACTGGAGCTCAGAACTCCCTAACTCAAAGTTGCAGGATGGCAGAAAAGCCATGGGAAAGACAGGGCTATTTTGAAGATAACGCAACCATATTTTCACCATACGAGCTCGGACGCCGCCTCGGTAAACAAGGTCCGCGCAGAGCAGTGACACCCCAGGCTGCTTGCGAATAGTCTACTACTGGGAACATAAACAGATTAGGGATGAGCCCACTCTCCCATTGAACAGGTGCTAAAGTCATAGATACTGGGCCAGAAGGCGCACCGGAAACCACAGTATCACGCAACTCGCTTTTTTTTTCTATGGAGAGTACACCGTCAAATAAATCTCGTACTGGTGCTCGCCCTGTGGAGCTCCACCAGGCAGGTGCAGTGCCGGGCTCTGAGCCTCGACAGAGCCCACCCTCAGCTACTGGAGGACCCTCTAGACCGTCTTGTGGAGTCAGCAGACGGCGGAGGAGAACTACTGACCAAAACAAAACAGAAAAAGAGAAACCCAGAGTGCCACTTGTCATGATGCACTGGAATGCAGAGGGAGTGAACAGCAAGCAGGCTGGATACAGCAAAAAGACAGAGCTGGAAAACATCTTGTATGAGAAGCAAGTCAGTGTTTGCTGTATCCAAGAGACTCACTTGAAAGCAGATCAAACCTTTAAAATAAGGGGATATCAATGCTTCAGATCCGACAGAAAAGATAGACGAAAAGGAGGAGTACTTACTCTTGTAAGGAATAACATTCCTGCACACGAAAGGAAAACCTTCATGGATGGAGCAGAATATCAGCTGTTGCAGATAAAGGTAGACAAGATGGAAATAGAACTCCTGAACTATTACTGTCCGAACAACAAACCCCTGAGTCTCAGCTCTATACAGGTACCAGCCACCAACTTTATAGCAGTTGGAGACTTTAATAGCCACTCCCAGAGCTGGGGCTATAACCATCTGGATCACAGAGGTGAAGAGGTTGAAACTTGGCAAGATGATCACTCCCTAATTCTAGTCAATAATGCCACAGATACTCCTACCTTCTACTCCAGAGGATGGCACACAACTTCAACACCAGATCTTGCCTTCTCCACACCAGATATAGCTGGATTTATTAGTAGAGAAGTAGGAGACCAACTAGGGGGAAGCGACCATCGCCCAATCTTTCTTACTGTCCAGAGTGCAACTCTCAGTACAGGCCCAGCCATTACAAGATGGAACTACAAAAAAGCCAACTGGGGTTTATTCAGGCATCAGGTGAACACGCTGCTGTCTACCCTCAAGGTACAGAACAGAGACATTAATGAAGTGGTAAAATACTTCAACAGATGCATACTACAAGCTGCAAAAGAAACCATTCCCAAAGGATGCCGGCGTAACTACATACCATACTGGTCCAGCACACTCCAAGAACGTCAGGAAGCTATGGACAGGGCTAGAAAGGACGCAGAGTCTCAGCCTTCACTTGAAACTCACAACAAATGGAAAAAGGCTGTAGCAGAGTTTCAGAGAACAAAGCTAGAAGAAAAACGGAAAAGCTGGAGAACTAAAACGGCATCGCTGAACCTTGAGAAAGACGGCAGGAAACTTTGGAGATTAGTTAAGTCTCTAAATGAAGAGCGTTCCTCACCTAGGCAGACTATCACATTGGATGAAGGTGGCAAACTTTTCAGAGGAAAACAAGCTGCAGACTTGTTTGCTAGAAGATACAGTTCAGAAAGCAACTTACCCATTAACATAGATCATCAGAGAGAGATAAGAAAAGAAATACTGGCAACCATGGGACAGACAGATACTCCTGCCCCAATGAGGGAACCCATCACACTAGGAGAACTACAGAAGGCTATTTCCAAGCTTAAGTTTCAAAAGTCACCCGGCCCAGACAAAATCAGCAACGAAATGCTAGTAAATCTGAGCTCAGCAGCAAAGACAAAACTGCTTGAGATATTCAACCACAGCTGGTTGAAAGGAACGGTACCCCAAGTATGGAGAGAAGCCATCACAATACCCATACTAAAGAAGGGGAAATGTAAGACCGAGGCTGCAAGTTACCGGCCAATCAGTCTCACAAGCTGTGTTGGGAAGACTATGGAGCGAATAGTCAACCACAGATTGAAATGGTATTTAGAGTCTGAGCAGATCCTGGTGCCGGAACAAGCTGGATTTAGAGAATGCTACAGTATAGAAGACCAAGTTACTTACTTGTCTCAAGCAATAGAAGATGCCTTCCAGGAGAAGAAAAAGGTCCTAACGATCTGGGTCGACTTCAAGCAGGCCTTTGACAAGGTGTGGAAAGATGGCCTCATTGCAAAACTTAGGAGAAGTGGAATCCAAGGCAACATGATGAAATGGATCCAGTCATACTTGCATAACAGGAGAACTAGAGTCACTCTTGACGGTCTGCAGAGCAGAAAAGTGTTGCTCCATCAGGGGGTACCTCAAGGAGGAGTAATTTCCCCAACACTCTTCCTTGTTTACATCAATGACCTGGTGAAAGATCTCCCTGCAGGAGTGAAAGCTGCCTTATATGCAGATGACCTAGTACTCTGGTGCGCTGATGAAAACGTCACCACAGCAAATTATAGAATGCAGCGGGCAGCAGACATGCTAGTGTCATGGGCAGAGAAATGGCTTATCACAATAAACACAGACAAAACCTCCACAACACTGTTCTCCCTCGCCCCCAAGGACAAATCAGCTAACATACACCTAGGGACAACCGCGATCAAGGAAGAAAGCTACCCCACCTATCTTGGGGTGACATTTGACCAAAGGCTTACATGGAATAAGCATATTGAAAATGCAGAAGGAAAGGCCCGAAGACGACTAGGCATACTCAGAAAATTAGCAGGTACCAACTGGGGAGCAAATGAACGAAATCTAAAGAAGATTTATAATGGAGTAATAAGACCACACTTAGAGTATAGCTCAGCAGCATGGTCATCAGCTGCTAACTCACATCTGCAGTCTTTGGACAAGGTGCAAAATCAAGCTCTCAGGCTCATTACAGGAGCCATGAAAACTACACCAATAACAGAGATGCAGAAGGTTGCTGGATTACAGACATTGTCCCATAGAAGAGACACAAAAACCATGATCCAGATGGAAAAATACAACAGTATGCAAATGCACCCAATGAAGGCAAGACTAGATGATCTGGCATTGGGACGTCTAAAGCGTAGCAGCTTTGTGCATCGGGGGAAAAGACTTATAAGACAGCATCAAGAAGACCTATCCATGAAGACAACACCACTGAAGCCCACCCTATACCCTGTACCATGGGAGCAGGCCAGCAGTGCCCTCCAAATTAATACATCAGTCAGTGGTCTCACAAGTGGATGTGAGTACAATGATCTGCAAAAACGAACTGCTACATTGAGTATGATCCAAGAAAGCTATCCCGATCAATCATGGATACATGCCTATACAGATGGATCAGCAACTAATGCTGTTAGGAATGGAGGTGCCGGTATCTTTATCTCATATCCTGACAACCACTATGAGACTAGGCACATTCCCACTGGTAAATTCTGTTCCAACTATACAGCTGAGGTTCAAGCTCTAGAGCAAGCTGCAAATATGATTTATAACACCAACTCTGACTGCCACCAGGTAGTCATCCTCACAGATGCACTGTCTGTCCTGCAAGCTCTCAAGGGTGGTAAACTCCCGCATCTGAGAAATGAACTAAACAAGGTAGCTGCCAAAAAGAGAACCATACTTCAGTGGGTACCATCTCATTGTGGTGTACCCGGAAATGAAAAGGCAGATAAACTTGCAAAGAAGGGAGGAGAATGTGAACAAGAAGATAATGAAGTCACATACTTTGAGAAAAAGAGAGCTATCCAGACTATCAGAAGAGAACAGAACCAACCCAAAGACGACTATCACACTCTCGACCGGCAGGGACAGATAACTATTTTTCGACTCAGGACAGGGCATAACAAACTGAATAAACACATGCACAAGCTACGATTGTCTGCTTCACCACTGTGTACATGTGGATTAAACAAACAAACTGCTGAGCATGTTCTACAGGACTGTCCTCTGTATGACCTGTTAAGAAAGATATACTGGCCCAATGACTCAACACTAAACTCAAAGCTATATGGAGTTAAAGAGGAACTTCAAACAACAGTCGAATTCATCATGAGAACTCGTCTGACGGTGTAATCATCAAAGATGCGATCGCAAGAAGAAGAAGTTCAACTATTATTCTCAAAGTGGCTATCTGGTCTGTACATGATCTGTTTTGTTGAAAACCTGCTTGTTCATCTCTCAGTTTCTTGTCTATGGACTCTTTTAATCTCTCAAGGATAATCCTGTTTAATACTTTTCCTGGCACTGATAGGAACATTATTCCTCTATAATTTGTGCACTCTTGTAAATTCCCTTCTTAGGCAACTTAACCAGATATCCTTCCTTCCATTCTGCTGGTATCTCTTCCTTTTCCCAGACTTTACCAAGTAATTTATATAACATCTCTGTAGCCATGTCGATATCTGCTTTGATGGCCTCTGCTGGAATGCCATCAGGTCCAGACGCTTTACCATCTCTTAGAAGCTTTATGGCTTTCTTTATTTCTTCCTTCGTTGGTCTTTCACCGTTAATTTGTAGCTCTTCTTCTGCTGGCTGGATGTCTGGGGGGTTTGTTAGAGCTGGTCTATTGAGAAGGTCCTCAAAATATTCTGTCCACCTCTTCATTTGCTCTTGTATATTGCTGAGCAGTTTTCTATTCTTGTCTTTTATGAGGCAACTTGTTTGCTTATATTTCCCTGTTAGCTTCTTTGTGCTGCTATACAGTTCTCTCATATTTCCTTTGGCTGCAGCATCTTCTGCCTCTCTTGCCAACTCCTCAATATACTTCCTCTTGTCTCTTTTGATACTTCTTTTACGCCCACGGCGACCGTTGCCTCAATTGGCTGTGTGTGGTGTACCCGGAGACGGGGCCTCCCAGTACTGAGGCACAGTTAAGTCCCTGATGTCACTTATCGGTGCAAAGTTGAGAGAGATGGCTGAGCATCGCAGTCCCCCCTGTGTTGCAGCGTGATGAGAGCCCAGCATTGCACACTGAGCTTGGGGGGATCACTTGGGCACCAGACTTAATACTGGCTCTTGATTGGATGGCCGCATGCAGGAGATTTCTACAATGGAGGGTTGGCAGGTGGTGGGTATCTGGAAGTGGCTCTGTGCGGGACGTGAGGATTCCTTGGGAGAGCCCAGAACCAGAGCACAGCATTGTGCAAGCTCTGCATAGTTGGAGAGCCCCCTGGATGACGGGGAATGCACAGTGTGCTACCCCACCTATCCCCAACTGCTAACTTAGAACCAGAAGTGGGGTCCTCTGTGTGCGTGCCAGGCCAGGATAAAATGCCTGGGAAAGAGACTGGAACTCAGAACTCCCTAACTCAAAGTTGCAGGATGGCAGAAAAGCCACGGGAAAGACAGGGCTGTTTTGAAGATAGCGCAACCATATTTTCACCATACGAGCTCGGATGCAGCCTTGGTAAACAAGGTCCGCGCAGAGCAGTGACACCCCCAGGCTGCTTGCGAATAGTCTACTACTGGGAACATGGACAGATTGGGGATGAGCCCACTCTCCCGTTGAACAGGTACTAAAGTCATAGATACTGGGCCGGAAGGCGCACCGGAGACCACAGTATCACGCAACTCGCTTTTTTTTTCTATGGAGAGTACACCGTCAGATAAATCTCGTGCTGGTGCTCGCCCTGTGGAGCTCCACCGGGCGGGTGCAGTGCCGGGCTCTGGGCCTCGACAGAGCCCACCCTCAGCTGCTGGAGGACCCTCTGGACCTTGTAGCGGTATGGCAGCTTGCGTACCCTGACAATCCCCAGAGCTATGCCAGTGGGAGTTTTACTCCTGGTAGGTTCAACCAAGCTGGACTGGTCTGTGTGGGTAGGGGTCAGACAAAAGCTGGTACCCTGGTCCTCCAGGTTGGGGGTTTTAGCATAGGGCTGACACCCCTGTCTGTGTAAAAAAAATAATGAAGTTACGGAAACAACATCAAATGAACAAACTTTACATGCCTAAGAAAAATTCACCGCATCTTTTGGCCGAATACTATCACCAACCAAGATCTGCTTACTCGTAGCAAGCAAGAGGACATGCACACCATCATAGCTGGCAGACGCTGGAGCTGGGTTGGTCATGTCCTCAGAAGAGACCCCGATGCCATCACAAGAACAGCTATGTTTTGGACCCCTGAAGGAAAGCGAAAGCAAAGTGGAATCAATTTGTTGTTGCCCTACAAGACGCCACTAGGCGTGATGGCCACTGACTGCTTTGACGGTCGGTGGTTAAGGATCGAAGAAGAAGAAGAAGACGGCGGAGGAGAGCTACTGACCAAAGCAAAACAGAAAAAGAGAAACCCAGAGTGCCACTTGTCATGATGCACTGGAATGCAGAGGGAGTGAACAGCAAGCAGGCTGGATACGGCAAAAAGACAGAGCTGGAAAACATCTTGTATGAGAAGCAAGTCAGTGTTTGCTGTATCCAAGAGACTCACTTGAAAGCAGATCAAACCTTTAGGGTAAGGGGATATCAATGCTTCAGATCCGACAGAGAGGATAGACGAAGGGGAGGAGTGCTTACTCTTGTAGGGAATGGCATTCCTGCACACGAGGGGAGAGCCTTCGTGGATGGAGCGGAGTGTCAGCTGTTGCAGATAGGGGTGGACAAGATGGAAATAGAACTCCTGAACTATTACTGTCCGAACAACAAACCCCTGAGTTTCAGCTCTATACAGGTACCAGCCACCAACTTTATAGCAGTTGGAGACTTTAATAGCCACTCCCAGAGCTGGGGCTATAACCATCTGGATCACAGAGGTGAAGAGGTTGAAACTTGGCAAGATGATCACTCCCTAATCCTAGTCAATAATGCCACAGATACTCCTACCTTCTACTCCAGAGGATGGCACACAACTTCAACACCAGATCTTGCCTTCTCCACACCAGATATAGCTGGATCTATTAGTAGAGAGGTAGGAGACCAACTAGGGGGAAGCGACCATCGCCCAATCTTTCTTACTGTCCAGAGTGCAACTTTCAGTACAGGCCCAGCCATTACAAGATGGAACTACAAAAAAGCCAACTGGGGTTTATTCAGGCATCAGGTGAACACGCTGCTGTCTACCCTCGGGGTACAGAACAGAGACATTGATGAAGTGGTAGGGGACTTCAGCAGATGCATGCTGCAGGCTGCAAGGGAGACCATTCCCAAGGGATGCCGGCGTAACTACATACCGTGCTGGTCTGGCGCACTCCAAGAGCGCCAGGAAGCTATGGACAGGGCTAGAGGGGACGCGGAGTCTCAGCCTTCACTTGAAACTCGCGGCAGATGGAAAGGGGCTGTGGCGGAGTTTCAGAGAGCAGGGCTGGAGGAGAGACGGAAAAGCTGGAGAACTAAAACGGCATCGCTGAACCTTGAGAAAGACGGCAGGAAACTTTGGAGATTAGTCAAGTCTCTAAATGAAGAGCGTTCCTCACCTAGGCAGACTATCACATTGGATGAAGGTGGCAAACTTTTCAGAGGAAAACAGGCTGCGGGCTTGTTTGCTGGAAGATGCAGTTCAGAGGGCAACTTGCCCATTGACGTGGATCATCAGAGGGAGATGGGAGGGGAAGTGCTGACAACCATGGGACAGACAGATACTCCTGCCCCAATGAGGGAACCCATCACACTGGGAGAACTACAGAAGGCTATTTCCAAGCTTAAGTTTCAAAAGTCACCCGGCCCAGACAAAATCAGCAACGAAATGCTAGTGAATCTGGGCTCGGCGGCGGAGACAGAGCTGCTTGAGATATTCAACCACAGCTGGTTGAAAGGAACGGTACCCCAAGTGTGGAGAGAAGCCATCACAATACCCATACTAAAGAAGGGGAAATGTGGGACCGAGGCTGCAAGTTACCGGCCAATCGGTCTCACGGGCTGTGTTGGGAAGACTATGGAGCGAATAGTCAACCACAGATTGAAATGGTATTTAGAGTCTGAGCAGATCCTGGTGCCGGAACAAGCTGGATTTAGAGAATGCTACAGTGTGGAAGACCGGGTTACTTACTTGTCTCAGGCAGTGGGGGATGCCTTCCGGGAGAGGAGGAGGGTCCTGGCGGTCTGGGTCGACTTCGGGCAGGCCTTTGACAAGGTGTGGAGGGATGGCCTCATTGCAAAACTTGGGAGAAGTGGAATCCGGGGCAACATGATGAAATGGATCCAGTCATGCTTGCATAACAGGAGAACTAGAGTCACTCTTGACGGTCTGCAGAGCAGAAAAGTGTTGCTCCATCAGGGGGTACCTCAAGGAGGAGTGGTTCCCCCAACACTCTTCCTTGTTTACATCGGTGGCCTGGTGAGAGATCTCCCTGCAGGAGTGAAAGCTGCCTTATATGCAGATGACCTAGTACGCTGGTGCGCTGATGAAAATGTCACCACAGCAAATTATAGAATGCAGCGGGCAGCAGACATGCTAGTGTCATGGGCAGAGAAATGGCTTATCACAATAAACACAGACAAAACCTCCACAACACTGTTCTCCCTCGCCCCCGGGGACAAGTCAGCTGACGTGCACCTGGGGACGGCCGTGATCGAGGAGGAAAGCTACCCCACCTATCTTGGGGTGACATTTGACCAAAGGCTTACATGGAATGGGCATATTGGGGGTGCAGAGGGAGAGGCCCGAGGACGGCTGGGCATGCTCGGAAAATTGGCAGGTGCCAACTGGGGAGCAGGTGAACGGGGTCTAAGGAAGATTTATAATGGAGTAGTAAGACCACACTTGAGTTTAGCTCAGCAGCATGGTCGTCAGCTGCTGACTCGCATCTGCGGTCTTTGGACAAGGTGCAAAATCGGGCTCTCAGGCTCATTACAGGAGCCATGAAAACTACACCAATAACAGAGATGCAGAAGGTTGCTGGATTACAGACATTGTCCCATAGAGGAGACACAAGGGCCATGGTCCAGATGGAGAGGTACAACAGTATGCCAGTGCACCCGGTGAGGGCAGGACTGGATGATCTGGCATTGGGACGTCTAAAGCGTAGCAGCTTTGTGCATCGGGGGAAAAGACTTGTAAGACAGCATCGGGAGGACCTATCCATGAAGACAACACCACTGAAGCCCACCCTGTACCATGGGAGCAGGCCAGCAGTGCCCTCCAAATTAATACATCAGTCAGTGGTCTCACAAGTGGATGTGAGTATAATGATCTGCAAAAACGAACTGCTACATTGGGTATGATCCGAGAGAGCTATCCCGGTCAATCATGGATGCATGCCTGTACAGATGGATCGGCAGCTGGTGCTGTTGGGGATGGAGGTGCCGGTGTCTTTGTCTCATGTCCTGATGGCCGCTGTGAGACTGGGCGCATTCCCACTGGTGAATTCTGTTCCAACTATGCGGCTGAGGTTCAGGCTCTAGAGCAAGCTGCAAATATGATTTATAACACCAACTCTGACTGCCACCAGGTAGTCATCCTCACAGATGCACTGTCTGTCCTGCAAGCTCTCAAGGGTGGTAAACTCCCGCATCTGAGAAATGAACTAAACAAGGTAGCTGCCAAAAAGAGAACCATACTTCAGTGGGTGCCATCTCATTGTGGTGTGCCCGGAAATGAGAGGGCGGATGGACTTGCAGGGAAGGGAGGAGAATGTGAACAGGAAGATAGTGAGGTCACATGCTTTGAGAAAAGGGGGGCTGTCCGGGCTGTCGGAAGAGAGCGGGGCCGGCCCAGGGACGACTATCACGCTCTCGGCTGGCAGGGACAGATGGCTATTTTTCGACTCAGGACAGGGCATAACAAACTGAATAAACACATGCACAAGCTACGATTGTCTGCTTCACCACTGTGCACATGTGGATTAAACGAACAAACTGCTGAGCATGTTCTACAGGACTGTCCTCTGTATGACCAGTTGAGAAGGGTGTGCTGGCCCGGTGGCTCAACACTAAACTCAGGGCTATGTGGAGTTGGAGAGGAACTTCAGGCGACGGTCGAGTTCGTCATGAGAGCTCGTCTGACGGTGTAATCATCAAAGATGCGATCGCAAGAAGAAGAAGAAGATACTTCTTTTTACTTCTTTGTTTGCTTTTGTGTACACTTCTTGAGCCTTGGCTTTGGAACTTCTGGTTTTGCTTGTGTTTATATCTGCTTTCTTTTTTTTTCTGTCTTTTATCTTATTGATGGTTTCTGTTGTTATCCATGCTTTTTCTTGTTGTTCCCTTTTCCCCAGTATTTCTTCACGTCTCATTCCATACAGTTTTGACCTGCTGCCAATAGTCTTCTGTATTCTCTACATCTTCCAGCAGTTGGAGCACTTGGAATTTGTTGGATACTGTGACCACAAATTTGTCTCTTGTTTCTTAGATGTCTTACATTAAATTGTTGTCTATAATTTTGCATTGTTGCATATCTCTTGAGTTTCATTTTTACTTTGGCTATCAGAAGGTGGTGATCTGATGCCACATCTGCTCCTCTATATACCTTTACATCCTGCATTGATGATCTAAACTTCTTGACGGTGTACTCTCCATAGAAAAAAAAAGCGAGTTGCGTGATACTGTGGTTTCCGGTGCGCCTTCTGGCCCAGTATCTACGACTTTAGCACCTGTTCAACGGGAGAGTGGGCTCATCCCTAATCTGTTTATGTTCCCAGTAGTAGACTATTCGCAAGCAGCCTGGGGGTGTCACTGCTCTGCGCGGACCTTGTTTACCGAGGCGGCGTCCGAGCTCGTATGGTGAAAATATGGTTGCATATCTTCAAAAATAGACCTATCTTTCCCGTGGCTTTTCTGCCATCCTGCAACTTTGAGTTAGGGAGTTCTGAGCTCCAGTCTCTTTCCCAAGCATTTTATCCTGGCCTGGCACGCATACAGAGGACCCCACTTCTGGTTCTAAGTTAGCAGTTGGGGATAGATGGGGTGGCACACTGTGCATTCCCCGTCATCCAGGGGGGCTCTCCATCTATGCAGAGCTTGCACAATGCTGTGCTCTGGTTCTGGGCTCTCCCAAGGAATCCTCACGTCCTGCACAGAGCCACTTCTAGATACCTACCACCTGCCATCCCCCCACTGTAGAATCTCCTGCATGCGGCCATCCAGTCAAGAGCCAGTATTAAGTCTGGTGCCCATGTGATCCCCCCAAGCCTAGTGTGAAATGCTGGTTCTCAACATGCTGCAACACAGGGGGGATTGTGATGCTCAGCCATCTCTCTCAACTCTGCACCGATAAGTGACATCAGGGACTTAACTGTGCCTCAGTACTGGGAGGCTCCGTTTCCGGGTACACCACACACAGCAAATTGAGGAACGGTCGTCGTAGGCGTGTCTTCAGTAGGGAAGTTGTGGAGTCTTCCTGTCCATGTTCTTGCACATCCTAACACTGCCCGCAAGACATCGGAGGTTTGGAGAGTGGCCTTCTCTGCTTTTTTGAGTCGGGGTGGGCTCCCCGAGCAAGTCTTGATGGGGATCGGGATGTGTCCACGCGCCAGTGGGCCCAGCATCGGCCGCATCTGATGGAGGACTTGCTCTGCCAGGTTTGAGTTAGTAAATTCCAACTTTGTCATCTTCATGGCATTGTGATGCTGAGGTGCCTGTGGATTTCCTACCACCCCGGGTAGAAGCCAGAAGTGTACTGTGTCAGCTCTGGGGGAGATAAAGGGGGTGTTTCTGCATCTCCTTGAGATACGTAGCCAAGGTAGGGCTCACAGTGCTCATTCCCCGCCACCAAATTGCCTGCTGGTTACGCCGAGTTCTCCGAGGCTCTAGGCATGTGACCAAGAGTTGAAGGCAATAGTATCGTCACGTCCTGAGTCTCTGTGCCTGTACGATGGGTTCCGATCTTCAGGAAGCAGTCCACACTCGGTCCCACTCCTAAGACTTGTTCAGTATCCATCTGGCTCCTTCCCACCCACAGAGGGTGTACGGTGTAATGCACCGGTTTTATTATCGAGGTTTGCTCCTCTAGATCCGTTGTGTTTAGCCTGAGGATTCGCACCCTCAGTTACCAGGACTACCTCGAGGAGGGTGTGGCTCTTCACCACGCACAACGATCTTGGGGTATGAGAGGTTTTGCTAGGCTAAGAGACTGACACCGCAATGGTCGCTCCTTTCATGAACAAGAATTCACTAGGCCTAGGGTGAAGCAAGGGGGGAAACCCACTACCCACAACACCAACACATCATACCCCCTGTCTGTAAAAGACTTTGCCCCTCTAAACTTCTTGTTTATGCATATAAGATCAATCTGATTTTCTGTTCTATGGTCTGTGATATCCATGTTGCCTTGTGTATTCTCTTATGTGGGAACATGCTTCCTCCTATAGCCAGTTGATTTGAAGCACAGAAGTTTGAGAATAGTTCCCCATTTTCATTCATTATTCCTAGCCCATGTTTTCCCATGACTTCTTCAAATCCAGTGTTGACTGTACCTATTTTTGCATTCATGTCACCCATCAAAATTGTGATGTCTCTTCTTTTAACTTTATCCATAATTTCCTGCAGTCTAATATAAAATGCTTCTTTCACAGACTCTTCTTTGTCATTAGTTGGTGCATAACATTGGATGACATTTACATGTATTTGCTTTTTAACTGTTTTAAAAGTAGCTGTTATTATTCTGGGTCCAACAGCTTCCCATTCAATGAGTGCTTTCTGTGCCTCTTTAGATAACATAAGAGCTACCCCTTCACTGTGGTGTGAACTTTCGTCTTCATGTCCTGAGGACAGCACCAATTCACCTGTCATGAGTTTCTTCTTGTCTACCCCCTTCCACTTTGTTTCACACATTCCCAGAACCTCGATTTTATATTCCCTCATTTCTGCTACTACTTGTGCCACTTTCCCTTGTTCGTTTAATGTCCGAACATTCCAGGTGCCAAATCTGGAAGTTCTAGAAGAAAGAAGGTTAGTCAGCCACACAGACTCCTTTCGGCTTTCTCTGTGTTGCATCATACGCCTCCCTGCGAGAGGACCTTCCCCTGTCTTGGATGGCTGTTTTATTTTCCTTAACCTTTAGCACGCTGCATTCTTTGGCGAAAATTTTCGCCTGCAGCTGCATTCTTTTTCACAGCGTCCCGTTTCTATAGTGGGTGACCCTTAATGTCTATAGTTTTTGTGTTTCTTGGTCAATTGCTATCATTTTTGGAATTTATATAAATAAATGAATGATGAATCTGATGATATAAAATTTGTTTGTGTACATATTAGATGTGATAGGAAGAGAGGAAAGGAAAGATGAAAAAAACGAAAAAAAAATTTAAAATAATAAAAAAATATTTTTTTTAAATTTTAAAATTAAAAAAAAAATTTTTTTAAATAACCAGCAAACGAATGGTCCATATCCCTTGCATCTCAATGAAAGTCATTTGACCAATAGACCAATACAAATCAAATGACGTTCTTTTCGTTACACCCATCATCAGTAGCAAAGCAACAAACGCTCTCGTCAGCTGTGACATTCGGCCGAAATTCTAAATCTTTCCGATATTCCTAGTCCTAACCCCTAACATTATACATACTAGCAATGCCATTCTACTTTCGTTTCCATCTCAGCCATCAAACATATTCTGAGAAACGATATCAGCGCTTATAAAGACAAAAATCTTATCCCCACCGCATGGCGTCAGAATCCAATGAAATTAGAGCAAAAATGGCCGCGTGTTGATGCCGATTCATTTCGATTTTAAAAATTTACAAAAAATAAATGCGGATACACCCATCGCTTTTTTAAGATCGGAAACGGAAGCTAACTCTCTTGCAAATAACATTAGAACTTAACATCCGGGGCTGAAAATCACGTGTACACAAGTCTTATGCTAGAAACGATGATAGCCGCAAGGTGCCACATGGCGCCTCCAGCATGGAGAACATAGGTTACGTTCGTAGCCATGTGGCGCCCGCAGCGTGCTAAAGGTGACTTGTCCATATTTGTTGAAGTTTTTTGTGGTTTAAATTTTTAACAGGATGGGGTAACCAGCCCCATGCCCAACCCTCCTTAGTCGCTTTCTACGACATGCGTGGCAAGGAAAGCTTTAGCTTGACATTACATTTAAATGGAAAGGTTAATAGCTCAGATAGAATATGTTTACATTTACATTTCCACTGATTGAAAAGTGTTCACAATATAAATTGAATATGTTTTCATTAATGTTTACACTGAGTTGAAAAGTTTGAAACTTTCATTAACTTTAATATTAATGTTTTCACATAGACATTTACACTGAGTTAAAGCTTGAAAACTTACATTAATTTTAAAGTGAATATGTTTATATGGACATTTACACTGCTTTGAAACTGTAAGTATTTATACTTAGAATGTACATCATTTCTTTCATCTTTCCCTCCCTGCTCCACAGGAACCTGGGACTACTTTATGCTTTTAGTTCTCTTTATGAAACTTGCAATAAAGTAATCACCAGCTCGTGCAGTGGTGGTTCATGAATCATCATTCTATACGCTGAGGTTGCCAGCATCAAATGACTGGGACATCCACGAGCGATTTTCATACATTAAAATTCACATGGCAATATACATATATATGTTAGTTCACATGTTAGTAATGAAATATAGAATGTAAAATGACAACTTACGCCAATCCTGTCTCACAGGCTTTTTGCGCAGATGAATAAAAGAGACTTGAATCGGCCACTTACACGCGTCTGGGGTGTTGTTAATTTAATAAGTTCCCTCTCTGACTTCGTGTGTAGTCCTTCAGTTTCCTCAGGCCCGGTTTCCTTATTTAATATGAAAGAGATTTCCTGGGCTATGAAAGTCCGTCCAAAATTCTCCAATAAAAGGTGTCCGGTATGTTACGAAGGAATTCTGATTTCTAGGCTTCACTCTAGCAAGGTCTGGTATCTTGGCAAGTGATCTTCACAGTAGTTTTTTCACAGTGAAATAACACTGAAACGTCTCCTTAGCCACCGACCGTCAAAGCAGTCAATGGCCATCACGCCTAGTGGCATCTTGTAGGGCAACAACAAATTGATTCCTCTTTGCTCGGTCGGTGGCCATCTTCGTACAGTGCCCCAACTGTGGTTCATTCTTTGCATCTCAGCCTCCACAGTCCTCCGCCAGGTTGTTTTTGGTCGACCTCTCTTTCATTTTCCTTCAGGTGTCCAAAGCTTAGCTGTTCTTGTGATGGCATCGGGGTCTCTTCTGAGGACATGGCCAACCCAGCTCCAGCGTCTGCCAGCTATGTGCATGTCCTCTTGCTTGATCCGAGTAAGCAGATCTTGGTTGGTGATGGTATTCGGTCAAAAGATTCGGTGAATTTTTCTTAGGCATGTTGTGTGAAAAGAGGACAATTTCGACATTTCCTTCTCTGTAACTCTCCAGCATTCCGCACCATAGAGAAGCACAGAAAGCACACAGCTCTGATATAATCTTAATTTTGTGCTTGTGCTGTATTGAGAGGACTTCCAGATGTTGTTTAGGCTAAAAAAGGCTGTTCTTGCTTTATTCATTCTGATGTTGATGTCTTTGCCTGCCCCGCCGTCTGGTGTTACTATGCATCCTAGGTATGTGAAGGTGTCTGTCTGTACCAATTGCTGATTCCTTACTGATATGGGCTAGGGTTGCTCACATTGAGCGTCATGACCTCTGACTTCTTTAAATTGATGTTCAAGCCCACCTGCTGGCTATACTTATTAGGTATATCCGTTTTTTCCTGGATGTGTTGATGTGAGTGTGCTAGTAGTGCAATGTCATCTGCATATTCCAGATCTCCCAATGTAGAAAATGTAGTCCATCTTATTCCTCTTGGACTGCCCTCTGTTGTCTGGCGCATCACCCAGTCTATGACTGTTAAAAATAGAGTGGTTGATAAGGGGCATCCCTGTCGTACTCCTGTCTTCACCTCAAGGGTTAGGTTGCTCTGCCCAACACTATACGTAAAGTTGGCATAGAGGCTTTTTATGATTGACACTATGCAGCTTGGAATTCCATAAGCCCTCAGTATTTTCCATAAACTGTCCCTATGTATGCTGCCAAAAGCCTTTTCAAAATCAACGAAATTAATGTACAGCTGTCTTTGCCATTCTGAGCACTGCTCTATAATGTTCCTGAGAGTGAATATATGATCTACACATCTTCTGTTCTTTCTAAATCCTGCTTGTTCTTTCCTCAGTTTGTGGTCTACTGCTTTTGAAATTCTCTGTATAATTATCCTGCCTAGTATTTTTGCTGGGAACCGAGAGAAGAGTGATTCCTCTCCAATTATTGCAGTCTGCAAGATCTCCCTTCTTGGGCAATTTGACAATTATTCCTTTGTTCCACTCTGATGGTGTTGTCCCTGTTTTCCAGACTTGTGCAAATAGTGGTTCTAATAGTTCCCCTGCTAGCTCAGGGTCTGACTCAAATAGCTCTGCATTTAAGTTATCATGGCCAGGAGCTTTTTCGTTCTTTAACCCTTTGATTGCTGTGATGATTTCTTCTTTTCGTGGAATGTCTGTATGTCACGAGTTGGATTTAAGTTAGAGTTATGCCTGAGTGTGGGACAAGACCCTAGTATGAGAAAAGACTAAGATGATAGATTGTTGTTGAGAAAATGATAGTGAATGTAGTAAGGTGAGTCTATTGGCTCGAGGATGATAACCGAGATTAAATCTTCCTTGCCAATCGTGACTTCAAGAATTGCTATAAACTCACCCCCCTCTGACTACCCTTAACAAATTAAAGGAGATAAGGTTAAACTAATACTACAGACACCACTATACAGACAACAGTTATGGACTATATAGTGAAGAAGCTGATCCAGTGAACATTAAATAAGTTTATTATACAAATCCACATAAGTTCATAACATAGTAACAACAATATATATCGTGCCAGGTTGCACTGACCTGGAAATAAAAGAGAATCAATTTAAATTTATAAGACACAACAAAAATATGAACCCAACCACTCTCACTCATTCATTCACCCTGCAGGGGGAAAAAAAAAAAGAATGATTAATTGGTTTCTTACTACCGTCTAATTTAGTGGCGCATCAACTGTAGCCACCACTATCTATTACACTACTATATCTATTGTCAATGGCTGCTGATACTGCAAGAAGACTATCTGCACAGCTGCTAACTCTATATCTATTGTCAATGGCTGCTGACACTGCAAGAAGACTTGTATCACTCAATGCTCAGAGGCTACCCTCTAAGAATAATATGAGACTCTACAAGTCCCTGATCTCCGGGTTTTAAGAAAACCCTTTCACTGAAGACTGCGTCGCTGTCTTGACCTGCTCTTTCTTACTCCCCCTCTCTCTCTCTGGGGCCAATATATTCAGAGCCGATACCCACCGCGGTACAAGCTCTAAAGCCTCTGGCGTTTCCTCGACTTTTCTCTCCTTGAGAAGACTGGCTACCTTTGCCAGTTGTCAGGAACAAGATTTATTGGCAACCCGAACTACAGGCCGTGACCATTTGCTGTGGACACAAGAAATGCCACTATGTATACAACTTCAAAATACTCTCATAAAATAACTTACTTATTAGAACATATACAGTTGTTGCTCCCGTCACACTCATATCTTAGCACAAACATGTAAACACCCAAAACGAAGACTGCTCCACTATTTCCCCTTTCTCTTGTGCACGATGATACATAAATATTTACTGACCCCGGGTCAACTACTCCCGACAACACCCTGTCTGTCTAGTAAAAACCCAGACGTACTGATCAAATACTGATTATACACAGCTTGCCTCAGGCATTAAAACATTAGAACAGGTAGGGAAATCTCCCGTACTTAGGCCTACTTTAACTCTGTAAGCGGTCCCAAGACCGTTATTTTGGTTACCCAAATACAATAAAATACACGTTTACTGCACACCCATGATTAAAATTCACCAATACATTTTTATATTACATCTCTATGCACAGAAATATATATCTCTATAGACTATATTTCCTAGAACTCATTAAATCCCATTACACAAAAATCAAATACTACTCTGCATAATATTTAGTTACACAACCACTTAAGGCACCATACATTTCCCTTCACTTCTACCCAACGTGGTTACACTGCAATTATTATACTTCCACAGATAGAAAAATATTTAATTATCTCCTCTGTCCATCAAGAATTCCTACTCAAATAAATCCCATTAACCACGTGATTAAACTACAAATCCGTTCCCGTATTTTTTATATGTGACTTATCAGAATTAAACTCTCACTGAAATAAAATACACGCACTTCCGACTATTCTGTAAATTAACTTAAATCAAGGATGCGTGTATTTCTACAGACCTTCTATTAAATCTTACAGAGCACACAGACGTAATATCTCTTTATCACTCCTGGACACTGCTATCCTCGAAGAAATAATTGATGGCGTTACAAGTTACTTTAGTTTTAAATAAATTACACTTGAACGGGCTAAGACTCTCTTATAGACTTAGCTTTAATTACCACGCTACTTAAAAATTATAGACATACCAATTACTGCGTTTCTTCTGCTCAGAAGCAGACAATAATTCTATGGATGCACGGCCGGGAATTTTCTGCAGACGACGAGACTTCGAATCGATCTTCGCCCGTATATATCTTTAATTTAGCCACGCTGACCCCAGACCTACTTGAGGCTTGGCGTCATGTTACAACCAATGGAATTAGTGCTAAATCTAAAAATATCCCTGTGCTCATCTTCTAAATTTAGAATCTATGAGTAGCCTGCTTACTTTAAACCGCGCGTCTTTTCGGACTCGTAATATTACCTAACAATGTCCGTAGCGTGAGTAGAATCAAATGTGATTCGCTCTAACGTAAGGAGGATGTTACCTGGGTAGTGGTCATCACCCCTCCCCCGATTTACTGGGTAGGGGTTAATTAAATCACGCTCCAGCTTACCACGATAAAATGACCGCGATAAATTTATACAACGCAAAATGGAATTACAAGATCGCGATATCTGAAAAGAGTAGACTGGTGCCATACTGTACTGACTTACTGTAATCCCTATAGAAAAAAACCCGCTATTTCTTTACCTACAAAACAATACTAAACACCCCTACTATTTATAGAGAGAAAGACTACACTCCCCTTCTTTACTAGAGAGAAGACACAAATGGCAAACTCAATCATTACAAAAGAGAAACCAAAAATGGGGCCTGTTAAAGCCCAAATCACAGTAACTCCTCACACTGTATTTACATCTAGATCGTTTTCAGCCTCAGGAACATTCAATTGTGTCTCTGGTGGTTCCTTGTTCAGAGTTTCTCTGAAGTGCTCTGCCCATCTTGTTTCCTGTCCCTCTGCTGTTGTGATGAGATTTCCTTGCTTATCTCTTACTAATGTAATATTGTTTGCACCTCATTTTCCGCTGATGAATTTAGTTATTTTGTATACTGTGCTTTGTTCATTTTTCAGTGCTGTCTCTTCTGCCTGTCTTGCAAGATCGTCTAGGAAATTCCTTTTGTTGGCTCAAGTTTGGCGTTTAACTTCCTTGTCCAGCTGACTGTACTGTTCGCTATATAGTTGCTTTAACCTGGGGGACTTTGCTTCTGTTTTCTTTCTTTTCATTTCCTTTTTCAACAATTTCAACTGAAACATGTCAGGCTATATTCCCGGTCTCCCACGCATTGGTTTGTTATGGAGTTAAAAAAACACTCCAATCATTTTCAAACAGGCAGGGTCGGGTGTGGTACTTTCAAAATATTCAGCGTGAAATAAGTTGCATAATGCAAAAGGTCACGTATTACCATATATAGCAATAAGACATACGATGCCATGCATACAGACTCGCGAACATGTCGTTAACCTCATATGACGTGTTTAAAAAGTAACAATTCATTACTTTATCAGAAAGTAATCTCTTATCGGTGTCTGTCCATAAGTTGTCTCCCCGTATTCCCAGCTTTGGTGTTGCGAGCACCGTCTTATCAGTGATTAGGCAGATAGCGCTGGGTGATGTACGTGTTAATCTGCCATGGCCAAGTTTGGTACAAGGGAATCTTACCAACCTGCCTCTCGTAATATTATCTCTATCTCTCCTTGAAGTGTGAGGTGTTTATCATCCACAAGGAGTGTCAAATAACATACAAGACACAATATACTGAGAGTAGTGGAAGAATACTTGAAAATATAAACTATCTGCTACATAGTATAGACAGAAAGGAAGTGCGACAATTGAAAGCACAATATACTGAGAGTAGTGAAAGAATACTTGAAAATATAAACTATCTGCTACATAGTATAGAAAGAAAGAAAGTGCGACAATTGAAAGCACGCAATAAAATCAGTACCACAAATGCACCAATTACTGCCAGAGTGAAACAAAGATCGAGAGGGGCCGCCCTATTCTGTCACAAGGTAGGATATTATGGCGCTTTCTCTTCCAAACGTCTACACCTCACAGTAGAAGAGGAATGGCTAAGTAAGTAAGACAGCTTGTGAAGTAAAAAGTTAAAACTTTATGCGTTTACAATCATGTTAAGGTAATACAAGCAAACAAATACTCCTCTTGACAGCCATGTTTTGTATGGTCATGTCAGTGTTGATGTCTTGCTTCTGCAGGTTGAAAATGATGCTGCAGTCAATGAAAACTCACCACACATAGTCAACATTGGGAAGATGGTTGAGGTAAGCAAGTGTTTATTTCTTCTTTAAAGTTGCAAATTCCTGAATATCTTTCTGTAAGAAGTGCTGAGTACTTGTTAGTGTTCTTATATTTGGTCAAAAGTAACATGCAAGATTTTGTTTCAGTTTTATGATAAGCATATATTTGCATTGCCCAATGTGGTTCCCAGAGATCTGAGGAAATAAAGAAAGAATAAGACCACTGATCCCTCAGGCATGTTGCAAATGACATCATACACAGTATGTTTTAGATAAATCATACATTTGCCGTAGTCCTCTAGATAATAAAGAAGAGAGCGAGGGAAGAAGTAAACTCTGAATAAAGACTTGCACGTCTAAGGCAAGATAGGCACTATAAATACTATGTACTCCATCTTTGAACACCTTATATTAAAAACAAACTAGAGTAATTCTCCAGTCTCTGTTGAATGTATTAACAAGAAGATGAATACAAAGTTACGTTAACATCAAATAGCCAGTGAAGTGCATAGCTCCCATGAAGTACCAGATGGGTGACTACACAATATAGGCAGAAATAAATACTCTTGCACTGGACAACCAAAGTCATCCATGAACAGAATAATGATCAACGCTTGCCCTCAAACATGGCCATGCTTCCTCGTCTTCACCTGCGTCCCTCTCTCTCTGCTTTTTCCCCCAGCCATCCACTGGCCTATTCTTCACCACCAATCAGACAACAAACCCCCCCCCCACATTCTCACCTGACCTGCTGATCATGCAGTTTCATGTTGTCAGCTCCACAACACTCTACTGACAATCACTCATAATATGACTGTCCTTCCGTACCTGCTCCCAGCGAAGTACAGACAGTCCACAGCTGTTGAACACATCTAATATATGGTTGTGCATAGGGCTGACAGCCTCATCATGTAAAAAAATTACTGCTGAAACTATGGCTGCAAGAGAATAACTGTGGGCATAACTGTTATTTTGGTGAGCCATGTACATACATTACCTGTCAGAAATTGACCTGTGCTGTAGATTTTCTTTAGTTAGCATTAGTTTATTTTAAAACTGTCTTGTATCAATGTCTTTCATGATTAATGCTCAGTGTCCTTGAACTTTTCAGGAGATGGAGAACAAAATCAGGAGTACCCTGAATAGCATTTACTTTGGCAAAACAAAAGATATTGTCAACAGCCTTCGTTCCATTGAGCCTTTGCAAGACCCCAAACAGCAGATTGCCTTTAAGAAGGACCTGTTCCAGGCGCTTTCACAAAGGCCACAGGCGCAGTGATGTTGGAACTCATGTGAACTGCTGTTGTTTAACTGTCCAAATATACGCGTGAAAAGTGCAAACAAACTGTCACCATTAGTCTTCGTGTTTTTTATTAAATTTTGTGGAGGAAGGGGGAAGAAGTATGCTCACATAATTCTGCCTATTTCGAGCTGTGTTGATTTCCTTTGTCATTGTGTGGGTCCAAATTAAAAATGCAGATGAAAATACAGTAATCTAAGGTTTACATTTTCAACAAATGAAAATGAATATTTTCACCGTATTTAGCCTTTAATGCTCATTACTGCAGATAATTTTTAGCTTGTCAGTTTCTGTATTCTTAGCTATATCTATCAATTCTTGAGTTCCTGGTTCTTTCAGATCCATTCTTGTGGTTTCATTAATCTACTTGTAAGGTCTAAATGTCTGTGGTTTCTTTCATTCACTTCTAAGATATTCCATTACAACAAGGGTCAACATAAGGTAGATCCTGAACTGCTGGTAGTCACAGAGGAGGATTTGGTAGATTTCCAGGTGACTAAGGGGTAAGAGAAAGAATTTTAAAACCAGAGAACTTTCAGACTAGCCTACTTCTGTAGGTATTTAAAAATGCAATGTAACACGATTAAAACTACATTTTCTATGTTCCCAGAGAAAACTCATGAACTAGCTTACTAAAATTCACTTGAATTGCGAGCAACATGAAATGTGCTGCATTTATTCCAAATACTCTGAAAATAGACATGAGATTTTACCAACGTAGATCTTTGGAGAGTTCTTCTTTCTTTGTCTGATGATCAGATTGCCTCCTGTTGTATCGCTCTGTATAGAGTTTCCTATCATCTTGTAATTCTCACCATTTCTGGGTTCAGATGTCTGCTCTGCATCACTATGTGAAAGTTTCCAGCCTGGCTTTAATTTAAATTATTTGATGCTTTTTTTAAGCCTGTAATCTTATATGGGAGAGTGATTTTGGAGATTATTTGTGAATTTTATAAGAAGCTTTGACTCACATATTTTGATATAGCTGCTCATGTTAACAGGAAATTTGTTAAATTTGTATGCAGCAAATGTTAGCAGAAATTTTAGTGGATATTCTTACATTCAGAAAACATCAAGAAGTGGTATGTTACATTTTTCTGTTCCTGTGGCATGACAACATTTTCTGAATATTAAGAATGCCCTGGGTAAGCAGCGGAAGAATGAAAAACACATAGAAAAGAGAACTGGAGATAGAAATGAAAGGGGTATGGAGATATGAAACTGATGGCATGGGACAGGAGAAATGGGGTTAAGTTTATTGAACCCTATGCTCATTGGGGAGATGAATGACATGATGATGATGGTGCCTCATGACATTTCTGTCGAAAGCCTTTGCCTGAGTGCTATGGCGTTATTATAAAAAGTGTCAAATTTGACAATCAGGATGGCCAGGTTAGATTACTTGCTGTGAATGACTTGTTCATGTTGATGAATTTGTTTTTGTTTAGCTTTAAGTTTTAACAAGATGGGGTACCTGGCCTCGTGTACAAGTCTTTTTAGTCACCTCTCTTTTTGGCATGCCTGGTAGATTACAGTGTTACTGTTCTTTGTTCTGATTTCCTCTTTCATCATCATCAAGTGCCATCATGTCTCTTCACAAATTCTTGTCTGCAGTACATTTATTAACTCCATTGTTGACCTCTTTCCTTGATGGCAAACTATCCAGTATCATGTCTCTTTGTCGTCCTGCATCTCTTTCCTTCAAACTTTCCTGTTGTCACGATATATTGCAGATTTCTTCTTCTCGTAATGTGCCCAGAGAAAGTGGATTGCTTCCTTCTAACATGAGGAACAGGCTTCCTTTGTGCAGTGGCCCTTTAAGAACATCCTCGTTATTCTTCTTAGAAGTCCATTCTCCTCCTTTCATATTTCCAAATATGCACTGGCAGAAACACTATGGAATACTGCTTAAATATTTTTTTTCTGTTTCATATGGTCTGTGGATGTTTCTTGATAAAACTTTGATATTCAGACCAGAGTTAAAAAAAAAGCATGGAATATGTCACTTTCTGTTTTTGGTGGTCACTGATTGAGGGATGAAAGAATCCACAGGTTGGGTTGTTGAGGAAGCCGTTGAAACCTTTAGACACATTTCAAGATCTGGAAAATGCAGATGACATGACAGTGGTGAAGAGCACAAAAAATACACTTGACAAAAAATGGTATCACCCGATCTGTGTATACACGCACCACTCACTATAGTGATGAACAGTGACAACAAAAATAGCCACCTGATTGTATTAAAAAGAAATCTTCAGGGTGTGGGGAAGCCATTTACATACCTGGACAATGTTATGGACCCATAGGAGGTCAGTGTCTCCGATGCCATCACAAGAACAGCTATGCTTTGGACCCCTGAAGGAAAACGAAAGAGAGGCCGACGAAAAACAACCTGGCGGAGGACTGTGGAGGCTGAGATGCAAAGAATGAACCAGAGTTGGGGCACTGTACGAAGGATGGCCGCCGACCGAGCAAAGTGGAATCAATTTGTTGTTGCCCTACAAGACGCCACTAGGCGTGATGGCCACTGACTGCTTTGACGGTTGGCGGCTAAGGATCAAAGAAGAAAAAAAGGAGGTCAGTGTGAAGGCAAGGATAGAAAAGACACAAACTTTTTTTGTTTGTTTACACCTTGCACTGAGCTTAGTGCTGCACATTGGGGTGGCAGAAGAGAGCTGGGGAAAAGACCTTTTGAGCAGAACTAGACAGGAGTTCGTTGAGCAAAAGATAAGAAGGCAAATACAAAGTCAGTTTGAAAAGTGACACCTGGCGTAGTGCATCAGAAAGTGGTAGGGTATTGTCACAGACTCTGAAGGAAAGAAATGGCCAGATAATACAAATGAAACAAGACATGAGGATATAACTGAAAGAGGCACCAGGTAAAAGCAGCAAGTAGGCAAGATGGATAAAGGCATATAGCTGTTGGTCTAGGTAACCACAATGAATGAAGAGCACACAAAAAAAAAAGCACTGCATCTTGATATTGCGTTTTGTATTAAATCTTTGAGGACTCAATCTTGTGAACATTAATTTTCAAATTGTATTTTATCTGATATGAACACAAACATTGCTAATTATTCCTGCACCACCACCCTTGATACAGATTGCTTATGATTTTTAAAAATTTTAATGTAAAGCATTACAGTACTTGGAATGAATGTTTGGGTTATTTCAGATTATTAAACGCTGAAGGAGGAGAGTTTTAAAACTGTGCAGCTGTATTGGTGTTTGCAAGCTACAAGTTAATGTGTACTTCTTTGTAATTTGTTCCTTTTTTAATCTTTTTTCAATTTTTTGTTTTTATTTGGGTGGGGGAGAAAGGAGATGTAAAAATTTAATTAGTTTTTAAGTTTGTATTTAGATTAAAATGAGCAGTGAAGTGCTAAATGTTAAATCATAGTGGCCCGTGAATCCAGAATAGAATTCATGAATTATTGTGTTTAATTATTACTATACTAATTTGAATTTTAATTAAAGATATTAAATAAAAACATTTAAAGAACCTGATGCATTAGACTGTTTGTTTCAATCCCTATGGATTTGAGCTTTCACTTGTTACCCATTTGTATTTTACGTGAGTTTCAGGGTTTGCTTGCAACCCAGAGGGCTTTTCAAACTCAGCAGGCTCAACATTGGTAAATAATACCAGACGTACTAATTGGAGGGTGGTGCAATACCTCGAGTTGGATGGTCTTCTGCCATAGAGGGGATATTAGATTGTTTATATTGATAAATATGCTGTGATTGCCTTAGAATGAATTTTCTGTTGTGAGTTGTGGAAGTAGGAGATGGGATTAAAACAAAAATTTAGTTTAATTAAACAGAAAACATTCATTTTAAGATTTTGAAGGTTTAGAACATTTCAGATGTTGTTTCCACCAATCAGAATATGGTTTACAAGCTTCACAAGGGCAGATAAGTACATTTAAAGACATGCAACAAACTTTGTCAGTGAGAATTCTCCAGTTTTGCCTGTCACCCTTCTACTTAATTGTTATATGGATGCAGATCATGGGCAGTCAGTAGACAAGCAAAAAGATGGGCAAGAGATGTTTTTACATAAAAATGCTAAGAGTTAAGAGGACAGCTAAAAAGGCAATTGGTGATATAAAGAAAAAAGGCCAGTTTGCAAAGATCGATAAAAAGGCCAATTAAGAAAGATCAATAAAATAACCTGTTAGCAAAGATCAATAAAAAGACCAATTACAAAGATCAATAAAAAGGTCAATTACCAAAGGTCAGTAAAAATGCCAATTTCAAAGATCAATAAAAAGGCCGATTTCAAAGATCGGTAAAAAGGCCAATTAACAAATGAAGCTTGTACGTTTCACGGGTGGGCAGTCCACATTTATTGGTTTTTAGAAGTATACTTCATGACAGCTGGAGATGTTGATGAAAAAGGATACAGAGGTTGACAAAGTGTCACCGTTGACTTTGCTAGGAGCATTATAAATGCTCAAGCAGGAATTAAAAGCGGTGATTTGGTTTTGGTTAAGGGGGAAAGTATAAAAAAATGGTTTAAGAAATAAGAATGGATTTGAATAAAGACTATTTGTCTTGCTAAAAGGGAGATAAAATGAGGGAAATAATACTTTGATCAAAGGGAGGAGACTCTGAATATTAAGGTCAGGGGAGGAAAGTGCTTAATTACACTTAAGTAGATTTGGTGAGTTGGTAATTATGGTTTAGAAAATGTACATATAAGAATTGTATAGCAAGCTTTAGAGAAGACAATATAAGGTTAAGTCAAATTATGCAAAGGGAGACAACGGTTAATTACCTCCCTTATATGATTAAGTGAGTTGAGAGGAAAAAAATATGCACGTGAAAAGTTTACCAGGACAACGGATGACACTTCACTGAGTTGTTTACACAGCGGATAAGCGTGAACATATTCCAGCTGAGTGGAGAATAGGAGGAACCAATGAATTTACAGTAAACAAGGACAGATCAGCTGATAATGATTTTATAGAGGAGAACACACTTGGACACGCTGGTGAGCGGTCGCATTTTTCGGAGGAGCAGTCCTGGTTAAGGACGTAGAGTGGCAGGAATGTATTTTCTGCCAGGCTCAAGTTCAATTTCTGTGGGAAACAGAATGAATACTTCTGAAGAATCCTATAGACCTAGTTAGAGTAGTAGAATCTATTCACATATGAAAGACAAAGCTGTGTTTAAAGTATAGGCTTAGTGATAAGGGGTGATAGTAAGAAATATGAGTGTTGTGAGGATTCTGTGAAACCAAAGTAAGTAGGTCCTTTGACTCATAACTTTTGATAGACATTGAATAGAATGATTTCAGAAGCTGAAATAAAGTATTACAAGGTTAACGACGCTTACAACTAAGTGTGCGCAGGATAATGAGAAATGAAGCTGAAGCTACAAAATTGACTATGAGGTGGATAAAATGAGACTAAGTAAGCATCTGAGAAGATTTACAGAAGAATATGGATTTAATAGCCGTGCTGGGCTATTGTGTAATGAACTTTGCAATATTGACTGTTACAAGTAAGATGAGTAAGAAATTGAAGGGTGATTGTATTTACAGGATGAAACATGCGCTCTCTAGCAGGTATAAGTATGAGGATACTGCAACAGGTGTACCCAATGTGCTAATTGGCATATATGAATTTTAAGATGATGGTATTTTGATTAATATGGATCAAATCTTACAGGATTAGTAGAGGAAAGAAAACAACTCAGGAAAGAGTTGATGAAAGGCTTGGGAGAAGCCAGAATAAATAGAATAGCCTTAAGGGAAGAAAATAGGTATAAACCATATCTGATAATGTTCTCAGGTAGAGAGCTATATATATATATGTGTGCATAGGTACATGAATGTGCCCAGGAGGAATGGGACATACAAGAGACAGTTAGGAAATGTTTGTACCTGGAATTTGTACCACATGCCTCTGTTATGATGAACTTCTGAGATGTAAATAAAATGTTTGTTTTGATGGAACGTTTCTCAAGTTGGGTTAAGTCTCTAAAAGGTTGTTGAGTGCTAGAGTAAACAAGATACTGGATATAAAGAAAATCACCACTATACGAAGTTGTCACTAAGTGACATCACAAGGAGGGATGGAACGAGTTAGGTTGGAAGCTTGAGATATATCATCCAGGAATAGTCAGCTCTGGCGGTGATGGCCAGTATTAAGATATACTCTTACTTGGAAGATTGTCAATAGATTAAATTGACAAAATAGAAAATCCGACGACTAGGTCTGCCCCAGTCACCTAGTTCGTTGGTTAACAATTAGTGCCAATATTCATATACAGGGCACTGTCACATACATTACTAATTAGTCCTAGGAGTTCACCACCACTGTGAGAAAAGGAATAAGATCTGAACAGCATGGCATGAAAGACAAGCTGGCAACTTAATTGATAAACAGCACAGGAGACCACAAGTTGTGGAGAAACATAAATGCTAGTGCCAGTTAGCATGACCATAGAATGGTCATGACCAAGAAAGATAAAAGTATTATCAACACCGAAGACAACACCATACAACAGCAAGATTTATTATCGGAAGAGAAGAAGAGTGAAAATTTATGTAAAGATAATGACAATAACTGATACTGAAATCATCATCATGTTCTATTTCGCACCTTATGGAGGTGCAGCTGGTCCACTTCCAGGAAGCCTGTACAAAGCATTCACATGCTTTTGCAGCGTTGGTTTCTTTAGCAATTTGTTTCATATGATGAGGTTGCTTTCCTCATGCACAACCTGATCTTGTATGACACACTTGATGAAGCAGTTGCACGATTCTTTCTTTATCTCATAATAGACTACACGGTCGATTTCTTGACACAAAATGATTCTGCACGACATGCTGTGATATTTTGTAGAGTGTGCATCATAGTTCGTTCCTGCTTGTGGACAACTGTACACTAGGGTTGTGGAGTCGGCCAAAATATTTTCTGGCTCTGGAAGTTTTAGAAATCCGGCTCCGGAAATTTAAGAACTCTGACCTCAGCCAATGATGAACTGTTTGTTGGGTGCACAATTGGCGGAGTGTAAGAGTTTATATTAGTCGTCTTGTACTACAAGCATTAGGGTGTAGTGGTCCTTTCTTGTCTGCTCAAAGACCGCTGGGAACTGCACGGTGCATACGGTACATTGGGTCAACATAAATGGCAGCTAAAGAGATGTCATTGTCCAGTACATGAGTTTCTCAGAGAAAGAGGGGGATAGGGGGCCGAAGTTGGAGAGTTTGTAACCGATGCCGGCTCTATACAAAACTACCCACTCCTCGACTCCCGACTCCGAAGCCCTGAGTAAAACAATTAAATTAACTCAAATTTTAAATAAAACACATATTAAATATTTTATTTCAGTTCTATACATTTTGGTATAATATAAAGCGTGTTGGAGTGAAAATGATTTTAAAAACAAGAAATGGAGCAGTCATAATTGTATGTGCTCCGCTCCAGGTGTGAACAAAAACTTGCTACTTGATTGCTCCGAGCTACGCTGTAAAGCCCTGAATCAAATGTCAAGTCAGTCCTATTGTATGTCTCTGAACATGGAAATCAAAAACAACAACCAAAAAGCTTCAGACTTTCATAAACGGATAAAACAGGTAGTCTCAAATCAGATACTGCTGTAGGGAGTGGAAGTGTTCGAGACTAGGTCGAGCTTTAAGTTCCCCTCCTGTGTGCCTTTACTTTTCTTAACCTTCGTGTTTTGGTCTGTCTTACACCACAGTCATATTTACAGCTCACAATAATATGATAAAACCGACCGATATAACAGCCAATGAGAACGCTCCTTTTTCTGGTGTGTATAAGGAAACCTTTTATGCTTAACATAGAGGCCTATTTTGTGTACTTGACAATACGAAGATATTTAATTTCTTAAAGACTAAAGATATTTAAACGAAAAAATATAGCTAGTTTAAACAACGGGGATATTACTTAAGAGGTATGTGTAAAGACTTCCTCGAATAGTATGGTAGTCTAAGAAAAAAATCGTTTTAATTGACATTTATACATCAGGGTAGTCCCCAATATAGTTGGTTAAAGGCTGCATAGATTTAAATGCATTTTGCTATCTAAACAAATTTTAGATAGACTGATAGAGATAAATTACCAGTATGATACTAACTTTAAATGATTAAAATCGATCCACAATTAAGAGAGATAATAGATTTTAAAATTTCTGCACATTGAACGCGAAGGCAAAAAGACGCATTGGTTTGGGATTCCTAAACACCACTTTTGCCCCAACCCTCCGCGAGGTACGATGCGACACTATATAAAACCTTGAACTTGGCTGAATTGAGGCCACAACATTTTCAAATACTGTGCGGAACAGTCGAAAGCGGCAAACGCTTGCTGTCAAATATTTTGCCGCTGTATCTACGTAGCAGACCTAGATACCCCTTTACAGCCTGTTATAGCTATTGTGTATTACCTGAGGGTAAGAGAAATGTATATATATATATAATTATGTAATTTTCCTGTGTATAATCCACTTATGTGTTCGGTAGTGTGTTATATGTGTTAAGAAAAAAATTACAGGACGAGTGTGCTGCCGGCTTGAACGCAAGCATGTGTCGAATTTTAGAGACGAAAGTCAGCATTGAGAATGTGTAGGATAATTGAGAATTATGGCGAAATCCACGACTGTAAGTTTAATAATGTATTTGAAGGAGTAAAGGAACATCACACTGTACAGGAACATAAGAAAGGATGTCAGAAATTGTTAACATGTATTAATCAAGGTGTCACTTACTAGTTTGTACTAAACCTAATCATTGTAAGGAAGCATATTATGGACAATGGATCTAAGTTATGATTTATAAGGAAAATGTAATCACATCGAACTGGCTGTAAGTGGTACTGAAGTAAAGTGTTATGTACAACTGTTAGCACATTGTCTGAGATTGTTTGTAACGTTCATTGTGTGTGTGTGTGGATAAAATAGTGCTGGACCATACAAGGTTTGCGATTATTTGTATTTCCCAGGTTTTATCCTGAAATGACTAACAGTCTTCGAAACATTCAATTCTGAGGAACTCTGTTGGTGCGAGACATTCTCAAGATACTTAGAGCGAGTTACCACGTTGTTTCCCAGCCTGGAGATCCAGACACTGTGCGATCCGGGCTATAATGGATTCTTCACATTATAAAAGATAGGTGGACACATAACTCCACTGGTTGGCACATCCAGACACATTTTGTTAAGAAATAAATCACACATCAATGACTCATGACGGATTTAATACACTTATACCAACTTTACAGTCCAGTGAAAATAACAACTATATATAAATATATATATGAATAAAATAATTGACATTTGAAATATAACTACCATATTTAACTATTGTGGAAATGAAAATTCCATACTTATTTATTTCTATTATGTAAAAAGCATTTGAATTTTATTATCATTTTCCTAACCGAAAAGAGAAACGGTATAGGATCAATAAATTGTAAATATTTACACTCAGTCTTACTTAATTATTCAGTTTGAGTTAGGTTCTGTTTGTATGTATATTACATATCTATTAAATTAATTTATCCCCTAGCAGAGTCAAAATAAATATAATAACCATTATTCAGGGTGGGATCTGGAGAGGTAGCATTTAGACCTTCAGTAACATTCACTATCATCATACTTGAAGGTTTATACAGCTTGACCCTACCTTGATTGTCGATACACCCTTACTCTTTTCAGAGAAGGGGGTATTTCTTATAAGACAGTCTCTTATCTGGCGCTATACTGGTATCCTTTGATACATCTTTTTGTCTGGGATATCCTATATTCTAATAACATCTGAACCTCTCGCGACACTAACCCAACGAGCAGAGTCGGGTATCCATTTACAGCTGGTTATGCTGTAGGTGACGCCACCGTGTTTCAAACACGCTCGCTACCTTTCCTGCAAATATGGGTGCTTGCCAAAAATAGAAGGATTGTAGTTGTATGACAAGACCACTAATATGGAACTGATGACATGAACCAGGCAAGTGCCAGAAGAACAAGAAATGAGAAGAAGACGCAGGAGATGGATTGGACGCACGCTGAGCACACTTGTTGATAGCTTTACCAGGCAGTCCTTGTTCTGGAACCTCCAAGGTAGGACAAGCAGAGAAAGATCAAAGAATACACAAAGAAGAGAACTGGAGACAGATATAAAGAGGATGAAGAAGATTTGGAAAGACTTGACATAAAGTGTATGCTCCTCAGGGAACTGAAATGTCATGATTATGACTAGTTAACTCATTTACATTTGATTATGTTGTTTCTTTTCAGTATAAAAAAATCATTTGGAGGAAAATGGGGGGGGGGGGGTGTGTGTGTGTGTGTCAGATATTTGTGACGTCATGTAAAGGAGGTAGTCTGGGTTTTTGTGACTAAAGAGGGAAAGGGGCTTAAAAATGACAAAAAATTGCGTGACGTCACATGTGAACAACCCCATATATATATATATATATATATATTCTTCTTTGATCCTTAGCTGCCGACCGTCAAAGCAGTCAATTGCCATCATGCCTAGTGGCCAGTCATACGAGCCACAGACTCCAAATGTCCATCCCGCAGCAAAGTTTGTTAATTTATTGTTGTTTCCGTAACTTCATTGTTTTTTTTACATAGACAGGGGTGTCAGCCCTATGCTTAAACCCCCAACCTGGAGGACCAGGGTACCAGCTTTTGTCTGACCCCTACCCACACAGACCAGTCCAGCTTGGTTGAACCTACCAGGAGTAAAACTCCCACTGGCATAGCTCTGAGGATTGTCAGGGTACGCAAGCTGCCATACCGCTACAAGGTATATGTACCATTGATGGCATATATATATATAATTATATATATATCCTACCTATATACATATATATATATATATATATATATATGTGTGTGTGTATATATATATATATATATATATATATATATATATATATATATATATATATATATATATATATATACAAGGGGACTGACAAAAGTCTTGGGCCTGACCATGATGGAGTCACAGAAGGAAGATGAAACTTGGCACATTTAAAGTTCATCATATTTGCACTGAATGTGTAAAGTACGCGTTTGTTTCTTCAATGGGTTTTCCCGCTACGGTGCACGGCGCAATGTACCCTATTGACCGGATCTGCTGCTCCAAAGATTTGACAAAAGAATGAGGCCAGAGCTGTGATAAAATTTCTGATGTTTCAGGGAAAAACACCTACAGAAATACACAGGGAGATGGAACCAGTGTTTCGTGATTCTTGTCCTTCATATACTTCGGTTAAAAAAAAACTGGTGTCAACAGTTTAAGTAAATAATAATAATAATAAATTCTTTAAGCACCAAACACGGCGCATAAGGCAGAAACCAGTGCTCTCCAGGTTGTTCGTTGTGACGCCACTCCTCTTAGCTCTTGCACATTATTTAGGCCCAACGTTCTTCCTTCTCTTATTATTGTTCTTCTGAGTGTTTCTTTTGGTCTTCCTTTTTTCCTCTTACCCTCAGGAACCCAAGTGAGCGCCTGTAGTGGTATTCTGTTGTTTTGCATTCGTAGGACATGACCGATATATGACCATCGTCTTTTCCTTATATAGTCGGAGACATATTTCTGCCTAGAGTCTTCTCTTATTTGTCGATTAGTCTTGAATTCTTTCCAACTGATGTTCATGAGTTTTCTAAGACATTTGTTCTCGAATGTATTCAGCTTGTTCTCCAATGATTTTGTTATTTTCCAACTCTCACAGCCGTATGTTAACACTGAGATAACATTTGAATTAAACAGACGAAGCTTGGTATGTATATTCAATGATCGTAATTTCCAAATGTTAGATAATCTATTGAAGGCGCTAGCTGCCAAAGCAATTCTAGTATGGATTTCTCTTGTTGTGTCACCATCCTGAGTCATTTTACTGCCTAAATAATTGAAACTTTCAACTTTCTGTAGTTTTTCCCCGTTCAAGATGATATCAAAGGTCTCGTTAGAAAAGTTCATAGCTTTAGTTTTAGAGGCATTTATTTGGAAACCTATTTTAACCGAGAGATGACACAAATTATTTATTGCTTCTTGGGATTGTCTTGGTGTTGAACTTAAGAATGCTACATCATCTGCGAAATCCAGGTCCCCCAGGAATTTTCCATTTGTCCATTTTATACCTAATTGTTCATTGTGGGTATAGTTTCTCATAACCCAATCAATAGCAATTCCAAAAAGTAGTGGTGACATAATACAGCCTTGTTTCACCCCTGTTTCTACTGTAAACCATTCTGTATTCCCTTTATTTGTTCTAACACAACATCTTGCATTGTCATATAGTGCTTTGATTATATTCACATATTTTGTTGGAAAACCATAGATTGTAAGTATCTTCCACAATGATGGGCGGTGTAGACTATTTATACAGTTTAAGTGCGGCCGCTCAAATGTTGCTGATCTGCCAAGATCTGGTAGACCAGCCTCAGAGTGCAACGATGAAAATGCAACAAGAGTGAAGAAAATCATTGACTAGGATCGAAAAATGACAATTGTGGAGATAGCTAGTAGAGTAAAACTAAATGAAAGAACAGTTTATAGAATTTTACACAACAGATTGAACATGAGAAAAGTGTGTGCACGCTGGGTTCCGCGACTGTTGACACGTGAACAGAAGCAAACGAGGGTAAATTGCTGTCAACAGTTGCTCAAAAAGTGTCAGTCAAAAATTTTTTTTCAGACCATGGTGACAGTAGATGAGACTTGGGTACACCATTATGACCCCGAATCCAAAATTGCCAGCATGCAATCGAAAACCCCGGGCTCCCCAACACCTGTCAAGCCGAGGGCGCAGAAATCTGCAGGAAAAGTGATGCTGACTGTTTTTTGGGACGGCAAAGGTGTCCTTTTGAAAGATTATCTGTCTCGTGGCAACACAGTTAATGGACAGTACTATGCAGATCTTCTCACAAAACTAAGAAAGGTTGTGACCAGGAAACGAGGGATAACGCGCACTCAAAATCTTCCTTTGCTTCAAGACAACGCGCCCTCTCACAAAGCACGGCTTGTGCAGCTAGCAGCCAACGATTTGAATATTGAAATTCTTCCACACCCACCATATTCTCCTGATTTGGCTCCATCAGACTTTTTTCTATTCCCAAATCTTAAAAAACAGCAAAAAGGAAATCATTTTGACAGCGATGAAGAGGTTATACTGGCATGTGATGACTGGTTTAGTTTGAAAAATAGGGTGTTCTACTCCCAAGGTCTTTTCAAGGTCAAGCAGAGATGGCAGAAGTGTGTCAATTCAGACGGTGGCTATATTGAAAAGGAATAAACACTATACAAAATTTCAGCTCTCTGTGACATGTCCTTCATGGTCAGGCCCAAGACGTATGTCAATCCCCTTGTATATATATATCATCATCATCATCATCAGCTGTCATCTCCACAACGAAGGTTGGCTGTAATGGATCTCCAATGTCTTCTGTCTCTTGTCTTGGTGGTGCACTCTGATAGATTCCCTCCTGTCCATCTCTTGATGTTATCTTCCCACTTATAGCGCTGTCTTCCCCTTGCACGTTTGCCTTCAACTCTCCCTTCTGTTATGGTCTTCTGCAAGATGTTATGCCTTTTTATGTGGCCAAAGTATTTTAGCTGCCGAACTTTGACCTCCCTCATTAGTTCTCTTTTCATACCTAGATTTTCTAGGACCTCCTTATTTGTTTTCATCTCTTTCCATGAGATACGCCCCATTCTTCTATATATCCACATTTCAAGAGCCTCAATTCTTTCTTCCAATTGCTTACTCATCCTCCGTGTTTCTACACCATACAGTAATGCAGAATATATATAACACTTCATAATTCTCAGTTTTAATCTGTGAGATAACTGTTTAGATGTCAGTTGATGTTTCATGTTTGGCCATTCCTATTCTCTTCTTGATTTCTGTTTCGCATCTGCCATCTTTTGTTATTATATGACCAAGACATAAGTAGCTCTTGACTTGTTCCAGGATTTTCCCATTTATGCTTATCTTTAATGTGGGTTTATCGTCTGTTTTGCTAATTATCATAGTTTTTGTTTTCTCAATATTAATGTCCAATCCATATTCATGACTTACTGTTCACTTGCTTCACTAGTTCTTGTAACTCCTGTTCGCTTTCAGCTAACAACACGGTATCATCTGCATATCTAAGGTTGTTAATTGACCTTCCACTGATGTTCAGTCCTGGTATTTCCTGTATCTGTTTGAAAATTTTTTCGGTGTATAGATTACATAGGCATGGGGACAGCACACAACCTTGTCTGACACCTCTTTTTATGTCTATGTATGGTGAATAATTCCTTCCAGATCTTACTGTGGCAGTTTGCTCCCAATAAAGGTTACTGAGTATTCTTATATCTTATCCATCAATACATATGTCTTCTTACTTACTTACTTAGTCGTTCCCCTTCTACCGTGAGGTGTAGAGGTTTGGAAGAGAGAGCGCCAAACTATCCTATCGGCTGTCTTCCTCCTGGCCTGGGTCCATTCTAGTCCTCGGTCATTCAAAGATTGTCTAATGTTGTCCTCCCAGCGGACTCTGGGTCGTCCTGGGGGTCTGGATCCTTGGCTCTCTGTTTCCCATGCTTGTCGTGGTAGCCGGTCTTCTCCCATTCTGCAGACATGGCCAAACCATCTTAGTTGGGACTGTTCTACTTGGGTCTGCAGGGGGTGGGATTTAAGGCCTTGACGTATCGTCTGGTTGCGTATCATGTCTCTTCTTGTTACTTCAACCACCTTCCTCAGATACCTCATTTCTGAGGTTTGGATCTGGCTTTTGTGGGTTGTAGTCATTGCCCATGACTCGCATCCATATGTCAAGACTGGGACATAGGTGGAGCGGTATATAGCCATCTTCGTTTTCTTACCAACCTCTCTCTTGCTGAGAAATCCTCGATTTATGGCCTGAAAAAGTCTCCCAGCTGCTGCTTTTCGAGTGGCCAACTCTTCTTTGATGCCTCCCTTTCGGTCAATAATAGCTCCGAGGTATTTAAAGTGGTCTACCTGCTCCAGGACCTGTTCTCCCAGCTTAATCTGGTGTCTTCTTTCTTCTCGTGATATCACCATGGATTTTGTTTTAGAGCTGCTTATGACCATCCCTCTCTTCTCCAGCTCTTCCTTCCAGACTTGCAGGTTGAATTGGAGATGTGCCTCTGATTTAGCAATCAGGGCAACATCATCAGCAAATGCCAGCTCCGAAATACAGACCTGTCTCATCTTCCGTCCTCACATAATTTCTGCAAGACTTGTAGAAGCTCTGTATAGCATGAATCAGAGGTGCTGGAATGTTCTTCCTTGCCAAACAATCCCAAAGTTTGCTCCAGGGGACCATGTCAAACGCCTTTTCCAGATCTATGAAACAAAGATGGATCTCCCTCTTATACTCAAGGGCCTTTTCACTCAGCTGTCTGAGTGTGAAGATTAGGTCTTGAGTACTTCGGTTTGCTCGGAATCCGCACCGGACCTCATCCAGTTCTGGCTCAGCTAGGCGTCGGAGTCTCTGCTCTAGGATTCTAGAGTAGATTTTACCAGGGACACTGAGAAGGGATATGCCTCTATGGTTTCCACACTGTCGATTGTCACCCTTTTTGAAAATTGGTGTTATGATGGCAATCTCCCAATCCTTTGGTATGGTCTTGTTGTACCACGCTGCCTGTAGAACCCTTAAGAGTAATAGGTCGCCTGATGCTCCCATGTACTTAACCATTTCTGGTGTTATACCATCATGCCCTGCTGCTTTGCCCATCTTGATTTTCTCTAGTGCTGCCCTCAGTTCTTCCATCTTTATGTCATCTTCACCATCATTGGTTTTCTCTTCTGTGCTCGTGGTTATCATTTCTGATGCTTCACCATGCTCACCATCCAGGAGTTCTGAGAAATATTCTTTCCATCTTTCCATTACTTCCTTCGGGGCAGTAAGCAATTTGCCTTGCTTGTCCTTTATAAATTTGAGAGGGCATTGTTTTTCTTTTCTCATGTTCTTTAGGGTCTTATAGAACAATTTCTGGTTTTCTTGTGCATCTTCTTCTAGCTTTTCTCCAAATTCTTCCCAGGACTTCTGTTTTTCTGCTAGCACTTTGTTCTTTGCTTCTGTTCTGAGTGTCACATATTCTCTATATTTTTCCATCTGTCCTGTTGTGTTTTTAGCTCCTAAGTATTGTTTCCATGCCATTTTCTTCTCTCTTATTTTCTCTTTGACTTCCTCTGTCCACCAAGGTGACCTCTTTCTCTTGTTCCCAAGTCGGACTTCACCGCATGCTTCTGCTGCAGCTGTCTTTATGATATCCTTGAATTTATTCCAGAGGGTTTCCAAGTCATCAGGTCGTTCTTCTGTGTTGCTCACCGCTGCAGCAATAAGCCTCTGATATCTGGTCTTAATTTCTGGCTCTTTCAGCTTGTAGGTCCTAATGCTCATTTCTCCCGCTCGTTTACTTGGTTTCTTGCGTGATGTTGGGCAGTTCCTAGGCTGAGCAACTCTTTCAGTTGTTCTTTTGATTGTTAGTACATATGTCTTCAAGACATTCAATTATTTTCTCATGATGAACTCTGTCAAAAGCCTTCTTAAGGTCGATGAAGCACATGTACTCGTACATACTTTTTTGGACCTCTGTATATTTTTCTGCTAATATTCTTAGGCAAATTATTGCCTCTCTTGTTCCGCTGTTCCGTCTAAAACCAAACTGTTCTTCTTGGATTTCGCTGTCTACCTTACTTTTTATTCTTTCCTGTATGATTTTGAGTAGTATCTTAATTGCATGACTCATCAGGCTGATTGTTCTGAAGTCTGAACATTCTGTTGCGTTAGGTTTTTTGGGCAATGTTATAAAGTCTGATGTCTTCAGGTCGTGTGGTATATATCCTGTATTGTATATACGAGGATAGATCTGTGATTATATCTTTACCAAAGCTCTCCAAGGCTTCTATCATTTCAATTTTTATGTTGTCCATGCCTGCTGATTTTCCTTTTTGTAACATATGTATTGGCATTCTCTACTTCTGATCTGAGAATGTTAGGGCCTTCATTAGAATCTGGTGATGGTTTTTTTTACCTCTGTTGTCCTCGAATAGTTCTATTACGTACTCTGCCCATCTGTTTGATATGTCTTTCTCATCAAGTAAGATTACAGATTACACCATTGGTGTTCTTGATACAGCCTCCTCCTTGGGCAAACCGCGACCTATTTGATAATTTCTTTATTTCTTCATGCGTATCTCTTGTCATGTGCATTGCTTCCAAGTCTTCTATTTCCTTGCATTTTGTTTCTATCCACCGCTCTATTGCTTGTCTACGCATAGTACGTATGTCATTGTCTATTGTTTTATATTCTGGATTTTTTTTTTTGCTTTCTTTCTGCCATTTTATTCAAGATGTCATCTATCATCCAAATTTGATTTTTCTTAGGCTCCTTTTTAGGTAAGTTTGCATATGCTGATTGTATTCTTGTTTTTAAGCATTCCCATTTTGTGGTTACTTTTTCTTCTAGGTTTTCTCTTCTATACTGCTCCATGCTTTCTGTCAGTAACTGTTCATATTTTTGATGTCAGCTAGATATTTTTGTTTTATATCTGGTTGTTTCAGTGTTGATATTTCTATCTGGGGTTCCTCCTGTCTTCTGTTTCCTGTTCTTTTCAGCTTGATATTTACTCTGATGACGACCGGATTGTGATCTGAATTTATGTCGGCGCCAGGTGTCTTTGCACTTGTGACACTGTTCTTAAATCTATGTTTTATCATGATATAGTCAATTTGATTTCTTGTTACATCTCCTGGGCTTTTCCATGTGTATAATTTCCTTGAGTGGTGTTCAAAAAAGGTGTTACATATGACCAGCTGGTTTTCTTCACAGAACTGGATAAGTCTGTCTCCTCTATCATTTCTTGCCCTTAATCCATGCTGTCCTACTATTTTCTTGTATTTTCCTTGTCCCACTTTTGCATTCATATCCCCAATTACTATCAACACATCTGTAAATTTTACTGGTTTAAGTGTGTGTTGTAGCTCTTCATAGTATTCTTCTATTTCTTCCTCGCTATGATCTTTAGTTGGTGCATAAGTTTGTAAGATTGATATGTTGAATGGCTTTGCTCTCATCTTTAGTAACATCATTGTGTGTCCAGTATCCACATACGTATTTTTTCTAGCTCTTTCTTTATCAACATTCCTACTCCTCTTTCATGTTTTTCTCCTCCTGAGTGTATAAGCGTGTATTGATCTCTTTTTATGTAGCCTGTATCCAATAGTCTTGCGTCTGCAACTCCCAGTATATCGAGTTTCATGTCTGTTGCCTCTAATATTAGATTGTCAAGCTTTCCTTCTCCGTTTAGAGTTCTAACGTTCCATGTTCCTATTTTCAGGCTCCTCCTACTAGTTTTTAGGTGGTCTTTCTCAGAATGCTCCCTTTCAACAGAATTTGAGGAACACTCGTCATTATGTACTTCCTTACTCATTAGAGGAGTTTTTTGTACAGTAGATTCTTCCCCAGGGGACAGAGAGTTCTCTACATATCGGTTCTTATCTTGTTGTTGTGATCTCATTAAATTCTGTAGGAAGTACGTGGTAAGGACCCAATCTCTTCCACGGTGGCTAGCTGTTGTCTTTTTCTATGTCCGACACGCCTCTAGTGCGCCACACACTTTGCTGTTCAGCTTTGTGAGCATTTGATCTTCTTAGATTCCTCTGCCTCACTCACCGTCTCAGTCTTTGTGTACTAGGGATACACCAATATGTACTGCACACAAGCTACCAATTTGGAAACAACAGTGCTTCCCTGAAATGATAGAAAACATTCCTGGTATTGAGAAAAAGAACAGCCAAAATGAAACCTAAAGGAGAGTCCTAACCACAAAATATATAGAGAAACATTACCCAAGCAACACCTGGATCCATGCGTACACAGATGGATCAGCAACTAATGCAACAGAAGATGGGGGTGGAGGAGTCTTCTTGAGCTTAAGCAATGGCACACAAAAGAAGATAGCTGTCGCAACAGGAAAATTTTCAACTAACTTCAGAGCAGAGGCAGAGGCCTTAAAAACTGCATCAGAAATTCTAATGACAGAAGAAAGCTCAGAGAGACCAGTAGCTATCTTCTCAGATGCGCTGTCAGTGATTACAACATTGAAAAGTCAAAGTAATGCTGAACTGGATGACCTAAGAGTAACACTTCACAGACTATGTCAGCAGTACAAAAGAGTTGTAATACAGTGGATCCCTTCTCACTGCAACATCCCTGGAAATGAAGAGGCTGACAGATTGGCAAAGGAAGGGGGAAAACTTCCTCAACTTGACACAAATATAACCTATGAGGAGTCCAAGAGTTTTATCAAGCGCAGATACAGGCACAAGTGGGAAGAAGAGCATCCAGGCCACACCAAAAATGATCCTTATTACCAGCTCAGCAGAAGAGAACAAGTGGTAATCTTCAGACTTCGCACAGGTCATAACAGATTGAGATACCATCTATTCAACAAACTAAAGATAGGAACTACTGATGAATGTGACTGTGGCACCGATAAAATGACTGCCGAACATCTGCTTCAAAGGTGCCCAACATATGAGGAACAGAGAAAACGCATATGGCCATCACCACTACCATTCCTGGAGAAAATCTACGGAGATATCAACAGCCTCAGGCTGACCACTGCTTTCTTTGAACTTATTCAAGTTGACATCTGAGGGTGAACGAAGAAGAAGAAGAAGAAGTGTACTAGGGATGGACATTCCCTTGAGTAAGATTACTCCTACTCCACTCATGTAGTTTAGCCAGTCAGCAAGCAAAGACTGTTGCCCGGGATGTGGTCACCGCCATACACAAGCGGTATTCGTGGAGCCATACATGAGCTAGATAAAGAGAGGAGAACCAAAAAGGATCCTGACTATCCTAAAAAGGACACGGCTGTCTCTCACCGTGAGGTACTATCCCTCTCTCTCTGTATCCTACACCCCAATATATATAAATATATACCTTGTATATGAGTGTGTGTGTGGATGTAATTTTAAAAGCGGGGTGGGTGTGTGGGGGAGGGGAAGGAAGAAATGAGGAAGCTTACAATGAAAATACCGCGTTCCTATCTCAAGAAGTTCACAAATACTGTATAGTGATATTGGTATCGTGATTTTGGTATCGTGATTTTTCATTGGGAAAGCAGAAAAAGTACTTATGATCCCGGGGACGCCACGAATTGTGTATGTAAATTAAAAACAACAAAAGAAAATAAAAGATATTAAAAACACCAAACCAAAAAACAGTAAAGAAGGGGAGGGGTGTAAAGTCCTGGGATCCTTAGTCTGATATTTAATCAACTTTCATTTATCATAAGTAATATGTTTTACAAGAACACCACTAGACCTTGACCTTATCTGCCATTTACCCACTATATATTAACTTTTGTTCTTGTTAAATACTGTTTAACTTTATTGTGCAATTCCCTAAACTAGGTTCCCAAACGCAGTCATCCTTTTGCACACATTTGCCTTCACCTCTTCCTTCCATTGCGGTCTTCGGCAAGGTGTTATGTCTTTTTATTTGGCCAAAATATTTTAGCTGTCTAATTTGGATCTCATTCGCTTATTCTCTTTTCAATAATGGGTCGAAACACGTGTTCGACGTGGTGGGTGGGGGGGGGGGGGGGGGGGGGGGGGGGGGGGGGGGGGGGAACAACATGTTCTGATGATCAGACTACCTCCTGTTGTATCGCTATGTATAGAGTTTCCTATCATTCTTTGGTTTTCTATTACCTCTTTATTATTTTTCTTCTTTCCGTGAGATGCGCCCAATTTATATATACGGTATACATACATACATACATACATACATACCGGTCATCAATGCGAGACACAAGACAACACCGGAAGTTTACAATGGGCACCTCAGCCTATTAATGACGCAATCACTTCTGTTGTTCCTCTATTCTGCAGTATATGTCAGTCAAAACAAGACAAAGACCTTGATACTGTGTCCAGTAAATGATGTCGCATTGATGACCGGTCAGTAAAGCATCCTTTTTTGGGGATGCCTAGCTGGCCGCGAGGTTAGTGTGATTCGCTTGTATAGCTAGGCGGTGTTGTCGTACGGAAGGTACGGGGTTCGAACCCTGGGTAAGCCACTCACGTCTGTTGTTTTTCTGTTGTCTAAGTGTTCTACATCTTTCTTACGAGTGCCTGAAAACATACCTTTATGTTTGTCTAATATTAATTTACTGTTTACAGGCCTCGGGTTTCCCTTCCTTATGTGTTATTAGTATCTCATGTCTCTTGTATACAGTACAAAGCGATTGCGATGCTAGACGTATAATGGTACAGTACATATATAACCTATAATACAGTACATATGGCTTGATAGTCATAATAAACGCCTATGTTTCTGGCCTATGTATTTACTGCACGGTACTGTACTTACTATCCTTAAGTTAATGTGAACTTTCGAAAATACAATACCGTGAAGTGCATCATAGGTCCCAAAAGCAGCAAAACCAGTTCTAGTGATAGCAGCAGCAAGAGACAAAGGAAAAGTATCGATTTGGAAGTGAAACAAAAGGTAATTAAACATCACGAAGGTGGAAACCAGTGAATGCTATAGCTCGTGATTTGGGCGTGTCGCACTCAACAGCCACGACGATCCTTAAGAACAAAGAAAAAATTCTCCAAGCTGTTAAAGGATCGACTCCACTGAATGCTACAAAGCTTACGAAAATGCTAGAGGGACCTATATCAGATATGGAAAAATTGCTAATGACCTGGATTGAAGACCAAACACAGAAGCGAATCCCTCTCAGCACGTTGACGATCACTGCTAAGGCACGAAGCTTGTTCGAAATGCTTAAAGAAAAAGCAGGACCAGACTACAATATCGAGTTTAGTGCTAGTTCTGGGTGGTTCAAGCGCTTCAAACAACGTTTTTCGCTGCATAATGTAAAAGTGAGTGGTGAGTCTGCGAGTGATGGTGCTAAGGCAGCAGAATATTTTGTCGAAACCCTAGATAAACTAATTGTAGAGGGAGGTTATTGGCCCCAGGAAATTTTTAATATCGACGAAACCTCCTTATTCTAGAAACGAATGCCTGAAAGGACCTTCATCCATAAGGAGGCCAAGTCAATGCCAGGCTTTAAGGCAGTACATTAGCTGAAATACACTACTGTATGTGTACAGTATCTTGGCTATTTAGTCAATACAGGTACAGTAGCCCATATAACTTTGTTAAGCATATAGCATAGTGTTCGTACAACGTCCAAATCGCATAACGTCCTATTTCACAGAACGTATCGTGGACGATAAGCGGCTCATGACTGTATATATATATATACAGGATTAGGATTTATAATATTGTTAAAGCGTTTATATTTTTCTCCCTATTTAATCCAGAATGATCAAAACCTTGCGATCCAGCGTTTTTTTATGATCTGATGTTCCTACCAGCATCTATAAATTATTTGTGTAACCACCTTCTTGTTGAGACCCCTGTGCGGGCCCCTTCTCCATTTATGACGAGAGGACAAATCTAGAAAAACACAATAATTATAAAAAACCTTAACTGGAACGAAACATTGCCAGAATACAAACTTTTTTCATATATATATATATATTTATTATCAGTCTGCTGAGGCAGAAACTTGGTACTATGTTATCTGACCCAGGACAGGAGTTTTCTTCCATCGGACATATTCACGAGAACTCACCGTCCACACTCGGCCATCATATAATCGAACAGCCGACTATTATCATTTAACATTTGTTTTCTCCTATCACATCACAGAGAGTCACAGCCCCCTGAGGCTAGACCGCACTGGAACAATATATTAACTTATAAATTTCCATGACAGTGCCACTACATAGAAAAAACTTATTCCAAACCAATACCTGCAGTAAGAAGAGGAATACCCCCAGGAGAAAAATAATCAACGCACCAATTCAGCGACTCCCGAACAATAGCAGCTGCATAAACGGAGAGTCTGGGGCTGAACTGGACAAATACTAGGACTCAGAAGTAGTATACAGTGCGCAACTTAGGTCGCATTCAGGCGGCGGCGCCTAACTTTTATATAGCAAAATACTCGATCGATGTATCTGTCCGACAGTAAGGTCGGCGATAGGCGCTCTGAGCATACATGCGTGTATATAACCAGTGAAAAACGGTGTGGCAATGTGGACTATGGCAGTCGGAAAAGTCTCAACTGTCCCACCGAATGTCACACATTTCACCATTTTACCTGTAGCGCAAGATGGATGGACTTTCAAAAACCCCCTTAGTAACCTAATCCAACATTATCGATTTTTTAAATTTTCCGTTATTATCAATTTAAAAAAAAAATATTTTTTATATATATACAAAATACTTAGACAATATATATATAAAAAATATTCGCCCTCCATTATCGAACAAATTTATTGCTATATAACAAGTCATGCATCTGATCGTCAGATGAAGTCCCCCGGCTAAAATATATTGCTATATAAAAAGTCATGGGCCGCCGCCTGAAACGCCGCCGCCTGAAATCGATCGAGTATTTTGCTAAATAAAAGTTAGGCGCCGCCGCCTGAATGCGACCTAAGTTGCGCATTCTATACTACTCTCAAATTAGTCTAAATATGTGTTTGATTAATTCACTGGAACGTATGCAGTCGACAGTGGGGTAAGCAAATCTGATAGTGAGCTCATTGTATGTGTGTTGTGAATGAACGGAACGATAGAATTTATTTCTTAAGTGTTAAAGATTATTTGATGGAAGATACTGGTGGGGTTATCAAGAAGAGAATGTTATTATTACTTTCGCTGATAACTGGCGAATCAGCATAAGTCGGGCTTACGGATGGCCGACAGGTGTGTGACTATAGAGATCATAACATACGCGAATGTGTATAGGTTCTTTAAGTGTGTCTATAGTACAGTCACTCACACCACAGCAAAGTAGAAGTCAGGAAATGTTGTAACTCCTGTTAACGTTATACAGTTTATTGACGAGACAGTCACGTAAACATCATAGCAAGACAATTCACAGCATACTCATGAAGCAACATGTAAGTAAATCCAAAACAACGGTTGCATAAACCACCACAGCAAATCATGGGCATTAAGTACAAAATATCCACCAGGAAACACGAATCAGCAAATAGGTGAATAGGCTGCAGGACATAGCAGCACATATTTCATCTCATAATAGTACAGCAAAAAATATCATTCTAGTTCTCAATAGTCCATGACTTTGAATCAATATGCATACAATGCATTAACAAGCCAACGAGATCCGTGGCTTTGAATAACAAGTTCCCTGGGAGAAAACAACATTCTCTTCAACACACTATCTATCTGCAAAAACAATCCATCACAGGAATATGAATATCGATTAATGGCCTGTACAATCCGTGGCCTCATAATATCTTCAATAACGTACATTCTGCACTTATCAAATATTCCTTTCACAAAAAGAATATATGCTGGAACACACTAGCGAAAATGGTAAAGCGTCCATTTCCAAGCTCTGCCAGCCAAATACTGTCACGAAAAATCAGCTGCTTAAAACAGCTCAGTACAAAATTCATTCAAGCGCAAACTCGCAGCTTGAGATGTGAGCAGAATTCATCCACCTTTCCCCCCAAAACTAATTCATAGAACGTTCGACAGTTTCTTTATCCTATTTTTAAAAAGCAAACTAACAGCTAGTCAAAAGAGCTGTGTTCAAAAAGCGTGTGTATAAAAATCCGACCCGTACATACGAGTCTTAAACACTTAACTCCCCTTAATTAAAATATGACTTAACAGACTACACCGACCCCCGGGGAAAAAAATGATATGATCATTTTTTTGTGGAAAAAATACATTGAACAAAAAAATTGAGGTCGATGCAATCATAATATCTACACATAAGGGTTACCCTATGTTAAGTCATGTTATCATTAAAGAACAAAAGAGGGATAGAAGTAAGTGTAAAGTAAAAGAAAATGAAGTATAGAAAGATAATGAGATAAGGATACGAAGATCAACAAATTCAAAGAAATATGAAGTATATCAAGTATAGACTAGCTATGACATCATAAATGAAAAGTGAAAAGAGCAGATGAAGTACAAGAAGAATGAGCAGACAGTGATATATCATAGTAAACAATAAGTTACACAAATTCATATTTATACCAAAAGACACATAACTAGTTACCATTAAAAAAAATAACATAATGTGCATGATAAACAAGTTAATAAACTTATAAAGTACCAGTGATGAACTCATTATAGACATTAATTAGCAATATCGCTATGCGTAGTTACCCCTAGCGTACAATCAAGCGCTGGGCAAAGAAAAAATACATCACAACCTCAGAAAAAACATTTTTTTAATGTACTAATATCGCTATACACAGTTACCCCTAGCGCACAATCAAGCGCTGGGCAAAGAAAAAACCATACAATGTCAGAAAAACACCTTTCCTTGTCTTAATTTTTTTCAAAAAAAAAAAAAAAATGTACAATACCGAAATGTAATGATAAGTTAAATAAAAATAGTATCATCATTACAATTGTCATATACTCAACGTTTATCTAAACACAGTGGTATAAGAACAATATGGTAATGAAATGGTGCATTAAAGATGAACCAACACATTATCTCAAAGGAGTTAACCAATCCTAATACAATACTATCTAATATACTATAATACACTATACCAACATACAATTCTATCTACTATCTCCAGAGGTCTTGAAAGAATCTATGAACATGAAGAGGTAACATCATACAATGCGGAGTCAACATGTCGACTGGCTTCATTGGAACAGCAAATCTAGCGATCAATACCACAGCCTACTCAATCAATATAGCAGCTCTGACTCTCATCGCAAAGCCTTCACTGTGAAAAAACACAAATGAAAATCTCTGTTTGGTAAAGGTAGGATTTTATGAAATACAACAGTCAATTTTAATTTTAATCTATCAAATGTGACCGTGTAAACTTCCGACCCCTGTACGATGTCAATCAAACCTTCCTCCATTACACAAGAAAGGGTAACAGAGAAAGAAGCTCATACTAAACCAAAATCCTGAATTAACCAGGGTCATAAAAGTGTTCCACCAGTGTGCGTTAATGTATAATAGAGTCATAGATATATAACAGATACCGTAATCTATAAGAAGATCTAGGAGATGATAGTGATGACTAAGAGTGTCATGATGGCTGACAATCTGAGATTTTGCGCAAGACAAAGGAAATGCAGTAGACAACGGCGTGCATCTTAAAGGCTGAACTGAAGTCACAGCCTATGTACTGGGCAAAGAAAAAAGTAAGAAAGATATAATAAAGATGTAAAAGCATACAGTAGTAAACTTGGACCTACGTCGAAGTTTAAAAGGAGCGCAGCGAGTGCGACAAAAAGTCGTAAAAGACGAAGATATCGAGCTTACCGGTCCAGCAAGAAAGCTAAAGAAACGCATAAGGTACATATATGTACTAACAACTAAGTCCGTACATGTGGCAAAGAAAACGCTAGTCATTGCAGCAAAGAAGTTGCAATCAACGTGACTGGATGTAGATTCAGTCGCAGCTATAAAGCTAGTGTATGTATCAGACAAAACTGAAGGATCTTCTTCTATAATAGTAGTTAAAGAAGAGTCAAAATTAGAATAACGACGTACTGAGGTATGTCGAACTGGGTTACAAGAAGCACTAAAATTAGTATGATGAACAATAGTATCATCCATACTGCAAGATTGCACAAAATTAGCAGAATGTACTTGGTGATAAGATTTTGGCATAGTGGCGGCAGTAAGATTATGTCGCCGTTCCCAAGCAGCAATTTGTACTGGCGTACAAACCTTTATACCATGTATCTGTCCGACAGTAAGGTCGGCGATAGGCGCTCTGAGCATACATGCGTGTATATAACCAGTGAAAAACGGTATGGCAATGTGGACTATGGCAGTCGGAAAAGTCTCAATTGTCCCACCGAATGTCACACATTTCACCATCTTACCTGTAGCGCAAGTTGGATGGACTAGAGACTGTCTAATCCCAACAGTCTTGCATCCAGAATCAAAGAGAACTGAGACTGGATTATTATTTACAAATCCTTTATGCAAGGTAAGAGACCCTCTTCCGTCGTGTGCAGACAAGGCAGGAAGAGTAATCGGAAGAGGATGACCGCAACTCAAGGTAGTTCTAGCTGTAGGTTGGAACAAAGTTGTGCACTCCGGGCACTGAGATGCTCTCTCGAAATCGAAAGCAGAGCAAGCAGTAGCATTAGAGACACTATTATCATTGTTACCTTGATCATTAATAAACTGGGACTCTTGTTGAGCAGAGTTAGCATGGCGATGCGATCTATTATTATTTGGAGATCTACCATCATATCGCGATCTATCGCGACTATTATCTCTATTGGAAACATTGTTATTTGCTCTATTGAAACTATTGTTCTGATTTGAACCCCAGTTAGCATTGTAGCGATTACTATTTCCCCTTTGATCAAAATATCTATTCGATGGATTTTGTTGTCTTCGAGAAAAATTATTGTAGGGTTTATAATCTCTATTGTAGTTACCCCTTCCAAAATTTTCATAATTGTTGGAACCAAAATGTTGAGGACCATTAAATTGTCTCCAGTTCCTTGAAGAAGGGGAATTACTACGTGATGGACTCCCTTGGTACTGTCCGAAATCACGATTATCTCTCCTATCAAAATTGCGATCCGCACTTTGAGATCTACGGCGCAAATTAGGACCATATGGTATTGCTGAAGCCACGGGTAAACCTTCTCTGACCTCAGAGTGGCTAACAGTCACATTTGGGTGTGCAGTGACGTATTGGCGACAGTATTGTTCCATATCTTTCAAGCTTGTAGGTTTTCGCTCATGTAAAAAAGAAAGAAAAGAAGCGTTTACAGACGACATGACTTTGTCACGAAGCAATAAGTCAATGAGGGCTTCGTATGTATGTTCAGTTTTTGAAAGTTCCACCCAACGTGAAAACGTAAGGCGAATATTTGCTATAAAGTCTGAAAAATCTTTCCCTGTCTCTGGCAATAAAGACTTAAAGCGTAGACGATAACCATCTTCATCCAGTTGGTATTTTTTAACAAGACCGCTCTGACAACATCATAGTTATTTTTGTCAGGGCCCTCCAACATACTTATATTGTTCATAGCTTCACCCTTAAGTATTTCCATAAGTCGTGCACAATATTCCGACTTGTCTATCTTAGGAGATTCGCATGAAAGTTCAAATCTATTCAGATAGAATAAAATATCGTCATAGGCAGAGTTAAAAGTAGGCAATCTGATTTTATAAGAATTAGTATTTGCCTTATTAGAAGTTGTTTGATTGTTTGTCTCATTTTGTGTATTACCAATATTCACTATCTTTATTTTCTCCAGTTCCATAGCTAAGATCCTTTCCTCGTGTAGTCTTTGGTTTTCTTCAGCTTGTATCTGAAGCTTTCTTTATTCCATTTGCATTTTTTTCTCTTCCATTTGCTGTTGAATTTTTCTATCTTCAGCCTCTAATTTCTGTTTTTCAGCCTTTAATTTCTGTTTTTCAGCCTCCATTTTCTGTTTCTTTTCTTCTGACTTCTGCGCCTTGGCATATTCGGCAAGTGCGAATTCTTCTAATCTCTCCGTAGTCATACCAAGGGATTTCCCTTGTGTAATGAAATAATTCAAACTAGACATTTTGCTGTATTTTACAAGATATTGTGATGAAGTGGACTGAGATCCTGTCTTTCAAATGGCCCATGTCTTTTTCTCCTTGCATTTTGTTCACTTTTTCTAGGAGGGATTACAGGTAATCCTTCATCATGTTTTTTCTCCTTCTATTTTTTTACGTTTTTCAGAGTGAGATCACGATGGAGTTGTATCTCATCTGCTTTATGTTTCTTCTTTATGTAGTTTACAGTTGGTGTGTAGGAAATTGTTGCAGTATTTTTTTATATGGAAGATTATAGAGCCTGGATCAGTTTTGCACCAGTTTAGACTTTTTAAAAGACATATTTTTCGGGAATTAAATATATTTCGGCTATTTTTGCTTCAATTGGCAGTAGAGGGCAGAGCTTAATCCCTTTTATTTGTCTAAAGCAGTACCGGTTGCATCAGAAATGTTTACGACGATTGATTGGCCGAGAGCTAACGGCATTTGAAATCATTGGGGGAGAATCAAAGCCACGCATATGACGTCACGAGGTCAGCGTTCTGATCTAAGAGGATAAATAGGCCCGTAATTTAATTCTCGTTCTGTCTAATGTAATTGCCAGCCGCGTGCCAGAGTCAAAATTGTCGATTGCCTTTCAGTGGGAAAATTCGAGTTTTGGTAAGCATGATTTTTGCGGGGTACTTTATTTAATTTTCCTAGTCCTGGGCCGATCAGTTAAGTTTCTTTGGGCAGTTTAAGTTTAAGGTTAATTCTTAATGCCAGCGCCATCAATACTATCTTAGTGATAGACTTGAGAAACGTAAGAGGTTCATAATAATTCCTTATTGAAGGAATAGCGGTGTCTAGATGGTTTAAAAGTTGTGATGTTACGGGCGTGCTTTGGATTATTTCAAAGTAGGTCTGTAGAGAACCCGCATCTCTGATTATATTTATTTACAGAATGGCGGGAGCTTGGGTATTTGTGATTTTATTGAGAGTGTAATGCTGCTAGTTATTTATATAGTTACACATCTATCTGTGGACGGGAGTGAAAGAGGTGTAATTTGTAAGCACGTGGGTGCGTTGGTTACTGAATATTTATTTGAGACGATGTTCAGAGGGGTGAGGGGGAGAGAAGCACGTGGTCGTAAGAATTGTAAACACGTGTTTGTAACTACTGAGATTAAATTGGTAACCTGGGGTTATGTATAACTTCTAGGCAGTATGTCTATGCTAGCATCTAACAGGGTTATACGTTATTGATTATGTATTGTGGTTCTGAGTATTCAGAAGACGGAGATGAAATTATTTCTGTTAAGGGAATAATATTTTATTTCATTTTTGAGGTGATTAATAATACTGTACGGGAATGTAATGTTTTCTAGAGTGAGGTCTAGTTATTGGTGGTAAACATTGCTGCAGGTAGGGTCAGCGTAAGAAGTAGGCCACAGTACGTCTGTCCAGATAGGGCCAGTGAAATATTGTTGTTGCTCGGACTTAGTCAGGCAGAACAGACGATCTGGGTCCGCCAATGTTTACTTTGGGGCTCAGGTAGAGAAGGGAACAGTAGAGGAGCGGACTTTGTTGGCATGATTATTTGTATGGTGGTACATAAAGGGAAGAGAGTCAGGGAGTTATTTTTGGAATGTATTATTTACATGTTGTTTAGCTGTTGCAATTTTTTTCTGTCTAACAGCAGGTATCGCGGCTCTGAAGGAGAGAGCGAAAGTTTCCAATAACTTTTCCCCGGCAAGAGTTGGCAATCTCACACAGAGAAGGGTTGAGATTTTTGCCAGAGGCGGACGAAGTATAGAGAACCCGTTTTTCCCAGGCAGGAGAAGACATTTCTCGAGTGGAATAGGATTTGTTGGATAAATCCTGAGCGCTGAGCTCGTTCTGTTACACACGCAGATTTGGCATGCTGCCAGCGTTGTCGTAATTTTTTCGCTTCGTCCCGGCAATAATAACGCCGAAGGCCTGAACCCAGAGGGGAGCGGGCAGGTAAATCCAGAGTGGTAGCAGCAAAACCAGCTACTTATGCCAGTTTTTCCAGAAGTTAGTGTTGAAACCTAGTCGTCACTTACAGAATTGTGGAGGGAAACAGGGTTACAATGCCCTCTACAGATTTTAGAGCAGAGGAAAGCTTTTGAAGTTTAGTCTACAGGTGGTAGCCCTGAAAGACAGAACTGAGACATAGTTCTGTGTAGATCATAACAGAGGACAGCTGCTGAAGAGTTGTAGAAGAGTTAGTTGTGTAGCAGTGTTCGGGAGATTTCAGGATAGGCTGTGTAGAACCGAAGTCTGCGCAGAGATTGTGTAGACACTTCGTAGTAGTTCCAACTGTGTACTTAGAGTTAGAGTTAGAATTTAGAACAGCTAGTTTGGAATGGAGGCTCGACATCTGAAACCCGACCAAGTGCAGTGTGGTTATTTCATTTAATCTTACCTTCTTTCTCCATAAAGGTGAAACTTGTGGGTGAAGGGTTGGGTTTGATGATACTGTAGCGGGAGGTTATTTAAAATTATTTATATGTAAAAGTATGCCAGTAAAGAGTTCTGACCTTACAAGTAATACCCCAGTCTTAGAAATAAGCACTGGTGTATTGTTATCATAAAAATAGTCAGACTGTAAAAACTCTGGCCCCGTTGGTAAGAAGTAGTACCAGGATTTAAGGTGTCTCCTCCCTATGACTATCTTATGATTACTTATATTCTAGGGGATAAGTAAAATGAACATTCACTGAAACCACAAATGGAAGAAGTGAATAAATCCTCAGGTACAGTTAAAATAGTTTAATAATTACACTAATATTCTATTTCTACTAGTGGGAAAAGAGCATATACATATATATAAAAGTATTCACACAATTACTATTATGGTCTGTTTATACTTCAAGATCTTAAATAATAAAGTTACTGAAATCACTGTTATTAGTCCTTTGAATTTAAGGATAACTGTCATCAGTTGACTGAGTTTCTGTATGGTTACTTATTGTTTTCAACTATTGGCTGTTTCACATGTATAGGTGGTCAGTGTCAAACAGGACACTTATCTTTCCAACTTGATACTGCTGAAACTGTCCTTTGCTGATATCAGACTTGGTAGGCCCAACAGTAATGATGCCAATGACCAGTTGAAGTTCACTCTTTGGGGTCCTGCACTTTGGTGGGATTGCCTCGGATGAACTACACCGGCTTCTGATACTGGACAGTCTGGTTTGAGTTATTTCATGGAACCTGCAACATATCAGCCTTGGCTAGTATCTGGCTAGACTTGTAGTTGACTAGCACAGATGTCAGATCAGTCAGTCATCAGATGTCACCGTTATACAATCATAGTAAGTAAGGACATCATTTCAGTGATATAGCATTAATATTAACATTTCAATTAAGTGTAACTGACTAGCACATAAGTCAGACAAGTCAGTCATCAGGTGTCAAAGTTATACAGTCATAGCAAGTAACATCAATTCAATGACATAGAATTAATATTAACATATCAGTAATAAACATCATCTGGTTTATTCCGCTCCTATACATCCCTTCATATGCTATAACTTGATCCTTCCAAATCATTCATATCAAGTACAAATTCAATACTGATGCTATCTTAGCAACTACCCAAAATTAATACATAAAATAAATAAAGTGAGTGACCATGTGATCAGGTTGCTTTCTACTGAAACTGGCTGTAGAACCCTCCAGTTTACCAGCTGTAAATGGGTACAAAGTTGTGCGCTCGAACTAGGGAAGGCAAAGGCAGCGAGGAAGGGGACTAGTCACCTTAACCTCGTAAACTGGGATCTTCCATGATGAAGTTTCTAACACTTCATTTCCCTATGACAATCTCTGCCATGGGACTGCCTTTATCTTCGTAAGCGATAAAGCAATATGATAAATATATCTTCATTAGGCCGTGGGGCTATTTGTGATTACTTTTTGTACAAGCAACACTCATCCATAATGCACATGAATAAATCATATTAAAATAATAATACGTTATATCAATGAATATTATACAGGCATATTTTGTGAATTCTGTATGAACCTGAAATAACAAATATTATACACGGTAGTTATCATAATTTCGCTTACCCTCAGACTTCAGATACTGGACTTAAAAATGTTTCTGGCGATCCGCTCACAATTCATGGGTCGTGGCGAAACTCTGCCTCCAGTCTGTCTGAACCCTCTTTCGTTGTCTGTAGCTCAGTTTACCGATACGCTTTAAATACGTATAGCGCGGACGTATCGGAGAGTACCGACGTCACAGCTTAAACCTAAGCCTGAAAAATCCTTCCCGAACAGTGATTTCGGCCGAACTGTGCGTCGACTGAAATTTTGCCTTTATCATTCTCGGCTATATAATATCCATATAGTTCCATCTTATCTAGTTTTATACAGCTGATAAAACTCTATCTTCCTATCCATGTAATTTCCCAAACTGTTATTTGTTGATTTTAATATTTAGAACAGAAGTGGGTTTACATGCTTTTAGCGTAACTGTGGGCAGCCGAAATACGCATATATCTCCGTAAATGAGAACTTCCTACCGTTCCATCTTATATGCAGTTATACACCATCCTTCCCTGTACTGAAATGTAAAATCCTTTTCATACGGATTCCCTTCTGTTTTTATTTATCGTTGGCGATTTCCTCTGTCCGATACACATTTCGCTGATACGCCGCCATTTTGAAAGCGGTCGTTCGATCGTAGACGGGTTTATAAATCTAACTGATCCCGTTTGCAATGACTTGAAACCAATTTTGCGACATAGCTCCTTCATATTTTAAGCTGGATGATATCTAGCTTAACTATTGGGTACAAGACAATTGCAAAACGACCATTCCGAGGTTAGTTTTCCTTCCTTCTATCCTCCTCAAGCTCTGTGGGATGACGACTAAGAAAATCTGCGCCCACATTCTGTTTTCCAAGAATATATTCATCCTTTACTACCTCTCTCCTTCCTGTTCGGCTTTTCATCCAGGCTCTTACTGCTGGTGAAACCGGGTCGGTAGGTTTCCCATGAAGTTTACCGCCCTCTTTTCGTTGATAGTTGGATGTGGTTTTCCCTCGCAAATCCGTAGGTGTTTGATTTTCGCTACGTGATTTGTTCCTTTTTTCCCGCGCATGGGGTTCAGACTGCAATTGAACCTGTGTGGGATGTTTCCTTTCCCCTCCCGTGCAAATCTCGGGAGTACCCCTGATTGCTGGTTTGCGTGTAGATTTTTGATGAAGACTCTTCCGTCGACTTTCTGAATCTACATAGGTGCACTCTGGACAGGAATTTACATACTGATTTATGTCTTCCGTAATACCTGGCCAGTAGAACTGGGTGGCTATTCTTTGTTTTGTGGCACCATTACCCAGGTGTTCACTCAAAGTTGATATGTGTCCCCAGCCTATAACCTTATTCCTATAGGTGGATGGTACAACAATTTGACCATGACTTTTCGTCCCTCTGCCAGCTTTCCTGTACAAGAGTCCATGTTCCCTATAGAAGTGTCCTTTCCTTGGTGTGTTATGTGTCTTTGACAATTTGCCAAAACAAGGCTTCAATGTGCTGTCTGCTTCTTGAGCCCGTTTCATTTCAGTCGAATGAAATTTTAAGTTGGTGTCCCTCTCTATGTTCCTGGAGTCAGACCTGGTCTGGGTTTCTGCCATAACCATAGGTTTTACAGGGTCTCCCAAGAAAACATATTTACGCCCCAACAGTAGGGGGTAAAAGGGATCATCTATCACTGCTGCATTTATCTCCCCTTCCACATAGCGACAACTGACCTGAATCTTTGCTATGGGTAAAGTAAGGGGTGATGTTCCTTTTAGTGGCCCTTGAATATCTACTGTTTCTGTGGAGATTTGTTCAGGGCACACCAGAGATGCACACACGACTGCGTCATAGGACAAACCTGTGTCATACATTCCTGTGACTTGTTTGCCATTCACAGTCACTATCTCCTGGGTAGGTGGGTGATGGAGGCTATTCTGACCCACAGTCAGTTCCTTCCTAACAGAAGTCCTCACCTGTAGACATGCAGCATGATGAAGGGGTTTTTTCCTCCCACATTCATCCGTGTTGTGGTTGCTCATCTTACAAAATTTGCACCACTTAGCTCCCTGTTTGTAGGGTTTATTTTCCTGAGTCTGAGGGTTCTTGTCCTTATTATCAAATCTTTGCTTGTTTCGGTATGGATGATCCTTCTGGTCAAACTGGGTATTCTGCGGTGGTGGCTTATATCCTTCTACCTGCTTCCTTTTTGTTCCTACCAATTCAGCTTGAGCTGCTTGGTATCTCTCTGCACATTTCAAAATGTCTTCCAGCCTCTCTGCTCCTTGTTCCATAAGGAATTTCCTCATTTCTTGAGACATGGAATCTTTCACTTGCTCTAACATAACCATTTCTTTCAGATCCTCGTAGGTTTTCTGATACTTACCTAAACTACTCCATTTCAACAAATACGTTTCTAGCCTAGCTGAGAACTGGTTATATGTTTCTCCAGGTAGAAGTTTAGAAGTTCTAAATTTCTTCCTATATGCCTCAGAGTTCTTTTCATACCGGATCAGTAAGGCTTGCTTTAGTATTTCATAATTTTCCTGATCTTCTTTGGGGATTTTCAGAAACACATCATATGCAATACCTCTCAATCCCTGGGATAACTTTAGACTCCATTTTTCCTTTTCCAGTCCATATGTAGAGGCTAGCCTTTCATACCTATCCAGGTACGACTCAATTGCGTCCTCCTTTTCAACAAATGGATCTAGGTGGAAGTTCATGGCCCCATTTGCTGTGTTCTGAAAAGAGCTATTCGCAGAATGAGGTGAGCTATTACCATGGGTGATAGTCCCAGCCTGAAGTTCAAGATCAAGCTGTCTCATTTTCAGCTCATGGTCTCTCTCTGCTTGTAACCTCCTTTCTTCTCTCTCAGCTTCTAATTTCTTGGCTTCTCTCTCCGCTTCTAATTTCTTGGCTTCTCTCTCTGCTTCTAATTCTAATTTCTTGGCTTCTCTCTCTGCTTCTAATTCTAATTTCTTGGCTTCTCTCTCTGCTTCTAATTTCTTGGCTTCTCTCTCTGCTTCTAATTTCTTGGCTTCTCTCTCCGCTTCTAATTTCTTTGTTTCTCTCTCTGCTTCTAATTGCTTTGCTTCTCTCTCGGTGTACTTTTCACATTCCGTCGTGACATACCGGATCAGAGCGTCACCATCCATGCCAAGCTCTTTTCCCACCTGCAGTGTAGCCGACCTAAATTTGACCAAGTCAGCCATGATGTATCTGTAGTCTAGTAGGGCAAGCGATCTTACTCCAACTAATTTACTACAATATAATTAACTTAGTTAAAATTAAAGTTAATTAAACTGACTTCACCATATATGAAACAGCTTTCTTTATCTGTACTCAATGGTACTCCTAAAAATATAATTATTTCCTACTATGTTACTCTTTCCAAAAAAATTTTACAAAACAAAATTTTCTACACAGCAGAAATGGAAAGTTGGCTCAGGAATATCAAAGATATATCCCGGACGAGCCCCCACTGTAGCGGGAGGTTATTTAAAATTATTTATATGTAAGAGTATGCCAGTAAAGAGTTCTGACCTTACAAGTAATACCCCAGTCTTAGAAATAAGCACTGGTGTATTGTTATCATAAAAATAGTCAGACTGTAAAAACCCTGGCCCCGTTGGTAAGAAGTAGTACCAGGATTTAAGGTGTCTCCTCCCTATGACTATCTTATGATTACTTATATTCTAGGGGATAAGTAAAATGAACATTCACTGAAACCACAAATGGAAGAAGTGAATAAATCCTCAGGTACAGTTAAAATAGTTTAATAATTACACTAATATTCTATTTCTACTAGTGGGAAAAGAGCATATACATATATATAAAAGTATTCACACAATTACTATTATGGTCTGTTTATACTTCAAGATCTTAAATAATAAAGTTACTGAAATCACTGTTATTAGTCCTTTGAATTTAAGGATAACTGTCATCAGTTGACTGAGTTTCTGTATGGTTACTTATTGTTTTCAACTATTGGCTGTTTCACATGTATAGGTGGTCAGTGTCAAACAGGACACTTATCTTTCCAACTTGATACTGCTGAAACTGTCCTTTGCTGATATCAGACTTGGTAGGCCCAACAGTAATGATGCCAATGACCAGTTGAAGTTCACTCTTTGGGGTCCTGCACTTTGGTGGGATTGCCTCGGATGAACTACACCGGCTTCTGATACTGGACAGTCTGGTTTGAGTTATTTCATGGAACCTGCAACATATCAGCCTTGGCTAGTATCTGGCTAGACTTGTAGTTGACTAGCACAGATGTCAGACCAGTCAGTCATCAGATGTCACCGTTATACAATCATAGTAAGTAAGGACATCATTTCAGTGATATAGCATTAATATTAACATTTCAATTAAGTGTAACTGACTAGCACATAAGTCAGACAAGTCAGTCATCAGGTGTCAAAGTTATACAGTCATAGCAAGTAACATCAATTCAATGATATAGAATTAATATTAACATATCAGTAATAAACATCATCTGGTTTATTCCGCTCCTATACATCCCTTCATATGCTATAACTTGATCCTTCCAAATCATTCATATCAAGTACAAATTCAAATACTGATGCTATCTTAGCAACTACCCAAAATTAATACATAAAATAAATAAAGTGAGTGACCATGTGATCAGGTTGCTTTCTACTGAAACTGGCTGTAGAACCCTCCAGTTTACCAGCTGTAAATGGGTACAAAGTTGTGCGCTCGAACTAGGGAAGGCAAAGGCAGCGAGGAAGGGGACTAGTCACCTTAACCTCGTAAACTGGGATCTTCCATGATGAAGTTTCTAACACTTCATTTCCCTATGACAATCTCTGCCATGGGACTGCCTTTATCTTCGTAAGCGATAAAGCAATATGATAAATATAACTTCATTAGGCCGTGGGGCTATTTGTGATTACTTTTTGTACAAGCAACACTCATCCATAATGCACATGAATAAATCATATTAAAATAATAATACGTTATATCAATGAATATTATACAGGCATATTTTGTGAATTCTGTATGAACCTGAAATAACAAATATTATACACGGTAGTTATCATAATTTCGCTTACCCTCAGACTTCAGATACTGGACTTAAAAATGTTTCTGGCGATCCGCTCACAATTCATGGGTCGTGGCGAAACTCTGCCTCCAGTCTGTCTGAACCCTCTTTCGTTGTCTGTAGCTCAGTTTACCGATACGCTTTAAATACGTATAGCGCGGACGTATCGGAGAGTACCGACGTCACAGCTTAAACCTAAGCCTGAAAAATCCTTCCCGAACAGTGATTTCGGCCGAACTGTGCGTCGACTGAAATTTTGCCTTTATCGTTCTCGGCATATATAATATCCATATAGTTCCATCTTATCTAGTTTTATACAGCTGATAAAACTCTATCTTCCTATCCATGTAATTTCCCAAACTGTTATTTGTTGATTTTAATATTTAGAACAGAAGTGGGTTTACATGCTTTTAGCGTAACTGTGGGCAGCCGAAATACGCATATATCTCCGTAAATGAGAACTTCCTACCGTTCCATCTTATATGCAGTTATACACCATCCTTCCCTGTACTGAAATGTAAAATCCTTTTCATACGGATTCCCTTCTGTTTTTATTTATCGTTGGCGATTTCCTCTGTCCGATACACATTTCGCTGATACGCCGCCATTTTGAAAGCGGTCGTTCGATCGTAGACGGGTTTATAAATCTAACTGATCCCGTTTGCAATGACTTGAAACCAATTTTGCGACAGATACATCATTTGTAATTTTGCCTGAATTTGTTTTCCAGGTGTGCTTACACTGCATTTTTATGTATTTGACATGTATTTGAGTTTTGTTTATAGGTGTAAATAAAACTTGTACATTACAGCTGGAATTAGTTATTTCTATTACGTACAGTGGCTATCTGTTGTCTGTATCGTGGTGTATGTGAATCTTAATTGAACCTTATCCCCTTAAGGTAGTTAGAGGTGGTCGAGGCCATAGCAATTTATACGTCCGGAGTGGCGAGGAAGAGTCAATTTCGGTTCTCACCCTCGGAGCCCAGGTCTCAACTTTCACATTTGCACTGTAATTTTTGTCTGAATCTATCCTTTCAGTCTTTCTTCTCACTAGTGTCTTGTCACTATATGTAGACAGCATCTTGTCGTAAATCCATTTCGTGACAGATATGTAAGTAATGTAAATATCCAGGAGACACTCACTCTATCCCAACTTCGTGAGTGACAAGTTCTTGCTTAAGAACTTGTACAATTACCTTTTTAACTACTAATAATGTTATTAATTATATATATATATATATATATATATATATATATATATATATATATATATATATATATATATATATATATATATATATATATATATATATATTATGCATTATAATATTGACAGTGTATGACAAAATAGATAGTACAAACAAAAGTGACAAAGACAAGATATAAAGCACAAATGACCACATTCGCAGAATCAACTAAATCTGAAAGCGAAACCAAAGAAAAAAATATTGCAAAGAGTGCAATGACACTGCGAAAAGTAAGACAATACAAACAACAACACAGTGTATAAACGAAAAGTTGTATATAAATCAAAGATAGTAAGAGGAGTAAGACACTCACAAACAAATTAATCAAAAACAAAGCTACAGAGAAAAAATATAACGACAACAACACTGACACGTTTAGCCACACCTAAACTATTACTGTCATGAGGGACAAGTAACGGTCTGAACCTCGGCAAGGTTTTTAGCCTTGAACCGGAATTACCGCTCAATTGAAACTCACAATCTCGACCCTATAGAACGCTCATGAAGGCCCTGTGTGAACCGGGATATTCCCTTCATAAGTCACCGCTTCAACCACCCACATAAACATGAAACATATAATATGGAACACGAGAAAGAATAAATAGATTATGCTCTGAGGAAGGCTCAATGTTACACCGAACAGTGGTACAGTTTACAAACAAACAAACCACTTATCTTCAAAAGGAAAAAATCCCAGCCTCCGCAGCAACAACAGTGATGTAAATCAGGTATCACACAGTCTGAATAAATTCAATGGTGATCGGTACTGGAACTCCAAAGTGATAGCGGCTTTCGAATGAAATTCCTGACATCGGGTGCTGAAATCCTAAGTTGGCGCACGAGAAGAACGACTGGAATACTGCCACTCTTGACTTGAATAACTTGTGCATAAAAGTCAGTACTGAAAACACTGTAAATCCAGCTGAATTGACATCACAGTAAACTTCTGGACTGTTTATACCTCGAATCACTGGCGACCACTTCTGTTAAAGATTATTTGATCGAAGATACTGGTGGTGTTATCAAGAAGATAAATGTTATTATTACTTTCGCTAACTGGTGAATCAGCATAAGTCGGGCTTACGGATGGCCGACAGGTGTGTGACTATAGAGATCATAACATACGCGAATGTGTATAGGTTCTTTAAGTGTGTCTATAGTACAGTCACTCACACCACAGCAAAGTAGAAGTCAGGAAATGTTGTAACTCCTGGTAACGTTATACAGTTTATTGACGAGACAGTCACGTAGACATCATAGCAAGACAATTCACAGCATACTCATGAAGCAACATGTAAGTAAATCCATAAAAAAGATTGCATAAACCACCACAGCAAATCATGGGGCATCAAGTACAAAATATCCATCAGGAAACATGAATCAGCAAATAGGTTAATAGGCTGCAGGACATAGCAGCACATATTTCATCTCATAATAGTACAGCAAAAAATATCATTCCAGTTCTCAATAGTCCATGACTTTGAATCAATATGCATACAATGCATTAACAAGCCAACGAGATCCGTGGCTTTGAATAACAAGTTCCCTGGGAGAAAACAACATTCTCTTCAACACACTATCTATCTGCAAAAACAATCCATCACAGGAATATGAATATCGAATAATGGCCTGTACAATCCGTGGCCTCATAATATCTTCAATAACGTACATTCTGCACTTATCAAATATTCCTTTCACAAAAAGAATATATGCTGGAACACACTAGCGAAAATGGTAAAGCGTCCATTTCCAAGCTCTGCCAGCCAAATACTGTCACGAAAAATCAGCTGCTTAAAACAGCTCAGTACAAAATTCATTCAAGCGCAAACTCGCAGCTTGAGATGTGAGCAGAATTCATCCACCTTTCCTCCCAAAACTAATTCATAGAACGTTCGACAGTTTCTTTATCCTATTTTTAAAAAGCAAACTAACAGCTAGTCAAAAGAGCTGTGTTCAAAAAGCGTGTGTATAAAAATCCGACCCGTACATACGAGTGTTAAACACTTAACTCCCCTTAATTAAAATATGACTTAACATTAAGTTACCACTTATTTGCCATCTTTTATTTTTATCTCTCACTAATCTGAGTGTCCCCAGGATAGGTTACATTAAGGACGTATTCTTTACCCGTCCTGAAATACCCTACCCCATTGCTAATTATTTTGATCTTTTGTGTAAATTTCCTCTGTCGGGATCTTTCCTAGTTTCCCTATACAGAGGTTGGGCCTATTAGATTTATATTTTCATTTCTCTTATGTAAACTGACATTTATTTATGTAATGATAATGCTTTTCTTGATGTTGTAGAAAATGTATTTAGTGACGAAAATAAACTTAATAAACCTTAAGCTATTAATGTTGGTCAAAACCCCTTCTATTATAAGTGATCCATAGTTTATCTGTTTTTACGTCTGTACGTATTTCTGTCACAAAATTGTGTGTGTGTGTGTGTGTACGTGAGGGTAGGATAATTTAAATCTATACCAAGTGAGGAAGTGCGTCTCTTTTAAATAGAGTCGTACAAGATAGGCTGGATAAGGACAATTACTCAATCTAAGACTGTGCTTTCTCTTACACCAGTTCTCCTCGTGAAATAGGAACTATTTCTCACACCTTCCTCTCACATAGCTATCACTATCACGCCTCTGCTCCGACGGGACCATAAATCTCTCAGGCCTGTCTATAAAAAATTACGACATAATGGGGGCTCGTCCGGGATTGAACTAGAATCCTGTACAAGCACCACTTAATGGGTAACCAGATCCAGGATCTGATCTAAGTCGGAGTCTAGTAATTGACTAACGTCTGTTACGGTACCTAATCTGAATTTTCATTTAGAAAGAGGGTGTTGTGTGTTCGTCTTGTGAATTATGAAGCAATAAATAAGAAATAAATCCCCTAGACAGCGATCTTAGTTACGGGGTGTTTTGACCATACACACATATAGGATTGTTTTTTCCACAGCATTATAGAATTAATTCCAACTTTGTTTTTGATAATAATCTATGTCAGATATATAATATATGATAAATTTTGTAAGAGACTGCTGGATCGCGTGATTGTTTAACAATCACTAAGGTTTTTTTTTGGAAGTTAGCAGAGTTGAACTAAGTAAAGGACGTCAATTCTGACTTTCAAATCAAGTTAATTACGTCCCTTCTCTTAACTGACTTCGGTGGGCGAGTTTTGGGTCGTTTCTTTTTCTAAAAATAAGGAAAAACATGTTTTCTCCTAAAATTTTTTAGAATTTTATAAAAATTATTTTTTCCACCATATTAATAGTAGTTTTTCTAATGTTATCTGATCTACCATTTATTTGGCGTTTTCGTCTGCATTATGAGCCTTATTTTCCAGATAATAGCAGCGATGTTGGGAAACTGATATCTGTAGGAGGTATCTCAGGTAATTTTATTTATTTTTGGGTTTTTTCTCTTAAGCGGCTAAGAGTTTTTTTTCCCCTCCTTTTCTTCTTCTTTTCTCGACTTAGTGGCATTCAGTTCTTTGACATGGCTGAGCGTGTTAAACTTAGGGCGTTGCTAAGAGAGGAGGCAAGGGAAACAGGATTGCAAGGAGAGGAAGCGACCGCGTTCGTCAACGAAGAACTTGACAGATATGACGCGGAGAAGAAAGAAGCACAAGATAAAGCAGAGAAGAGAGAAGCACAAGATAGAGCAGAAAAGAAAGAAATGGAAGATCGTCAATTGGAACAGAAGAAAATCGAGGCAGAGATGGAATCTCGCAGGGAAAGAGAGAAGGAGAGACAACGTGAGGAAAGAGAGAAGGAGAGACAGCACGAACTGGCGCTTAAGGCCCTAGAGGTACAAAGTCGTGGTGCTATGTATTCCTCCAGCAGCGTAGAGTCTCCACCCCAGTCACAGGCAACTGATCTCTCCAGCACACAATCTTCCCAACTAACAGCGATGTCTTTTGCCTTAAAATCCTTCCCTAACCCCAATTAAAAAATTGTCGCGTTTTAGAGAAACTTGAGAGGATGGCGAATCTGTATGGGCTAGAGAGTTCCCGGTGGTGTTTAAAACTTTCACAATCTTTGAAAGGTACCACTTATGACGTGTACATAAAGCTGGGAAGCAGCCACCAAGATAACTATGACATGTTAAAGAAGGCTTTACTGGAGCGTTTCGAAATGAACGCTCAAAAATTTCTGCAAATGTTCAGAAACAGCCGGAAGGAGAGCACGGAGACATTTCAGCAGTTCTCTTCACGCCTGACGGGCTATTTGACAAAGTGCCTGGAACTTTCCGAACTGTCCCTCCCGTATGAAGGAATTCTGGAATTTGTTCTTACAGAACAAATAAAAACCACTTTGTCGAACGAAACCCGTAGATTTCTGGCTGAGCAGGGTGCAGTAAAGTTGGATGACATCCTCAATAAGGCGGAACGTTATGTAAATGCGTTGGCCTAGCTTCCCAGCACAAAACGCAAACCGACAGACGAGCCTTCTCGGAAAAATAATCTAGAGCAGTCTTCCCATTCTTCCCATCATTATAACCAACTAGAAACTATATCCCAGAGACCTCCCCAGGAAAAATCAAAATTCTACAAGACCCGATATCCCACCAACAACAACCATCCTGATCAACCCACACGGCCTGCATGGCAGCGCGGCCACAAAGTTCAAGACAAAGGGACAGACCCCTGAGCAAGGGACGTCTGATCAGGGCAAGCACACCGGGCCTAAACGCATCGGATGCTTGCAACCAGCCTCGCAAGGTAGAATTAGTGTCAGTGATTCTCAACCTGAGGGAGAGAGGCCCTCAACGAGAGGAACTGTTATTTTGAACGGTACTTCAGCATCATGTCTTTTTGACACGGGTTTATTCTTTGATTGCACTGTCTCAAGGCATTTGGTCAAACCCGGTCAAGAGACAGAAGAAACCGTCAAAATATGTGGAGTTTTCAAGACTGACGCACTCAGAATGCTTCCCATTGCACTGGTGGAAATACACTCCGATTTTGTCAGAGGTGTTATCAAAGCGGCCATCATGGATGATCCTATCTACCCAGTTATCCTGGGAGGTAAATATGTGTTTATTGGGAGACCGAAAGAGCCGATTGTGGCAGCAGTAACCACAAGAGGGCAAGCCCAGAAGGAATGGGAGCCGGCGCCAAATTTGTTACCGACGGAACTAAAAGAGGCGCAACAAAAGGACCCTACTCTGGAGCCCTGCTTTAGAAAACTGCCCATTGCTAAGGACCCCAGACACAACGGAGACATATTTTCTAAGGATGGCGTACTATATCGTAGAACGGGCAAACCTGAACAAGGTTATAATCAGCTCCTAGTACCGACGCAGTACAGAAGTCAAATCTTAGAAATGGGGCACTCTCTTCCCTTTAGCGGACATATGAGACAAAACGCCACTATTCAGCGAATATCGACTCACTATTGGTGGCCAGGAATGAACTCTTTTATTATCAGGTACGTGAAATCCTCCGCCAAGTGCCAACGGATGGCCCCCAAGCATTGGACACCCGCAGTTTCCATGGGTGAAATGCCAGTAGTGGGGACTCCATTTGAACGGGTTGTAATCGACATTTTAGGACCCCTAGAAAGGACTAAAAGAAGGCACAGGTTTATCCTGACCTTAGTCGACACATGCACTTTGTAGACAGAAGCTATACCGCTAAAATGCACGGATTCCAAGCATGTCGCAGAAGCCCTGGTGCAGATATTTACACGGTTAGGTTTCCCTCAACAAGTTTTGACGGATAACGGATCCCAATACTGTAGTCTGTTGATGGATGAGATCGTTAAGATCTTGAGGAACCAGCACATCTACACAAGCCCTTATAATCCGGCTGGAAGTGGGTTAGTAGAACGTGTTAACGGAAGCCTCACAATGATGTTACGCAAGCTGGGACAAGAGAAACCTGAAGATTGGGAGCTTTTCATTCCTGCAGCCTTATTCGCCTACGGGGAAGTTCCCCAGGCCTCTACAGGATTTCCACCAGCTACGCTCTTATTCGGCAGACCTATAAAGGGGCCGCTAGAAGCCTTACTTCGGTCCCTGACAGACCAGAAGGCTGACGAGACAGTCGTCTCAGCAAGCAAATATGTATCAGAGCTCAAGGAAAGGTTACAACTAGGATGAGACCTAGCAACCACCAACCTTAAGAAAGCACGCGCAAAGCACGTTCAACGATACAATAAAACAGCGAAAGAGAGAGAACTCCAATCAGGGGAAAAGTTTTGTTGTTACTTCCAACCGGAAACAACAAACTTCGCATCGGATGGCAAGGGCCGTTTACCGTCCTTAACAAGATCTCCCGCTCTAATTACAAGATCTCTATTAAAGGAAAGGAGAAGGTCTACCACGTAAATCTGCTAAATAAATACTTGGAAAGACCGGTGCCGTCCTCCGAGCATCTCCTGGCGGTTGCCATAGCGACGGAAGATGAGGAAGATGACGATAGTTACATGGAGTATCCATTGCAACAAACGGAATCTTTCAAAGGTGTCAAATTCGGCGAAAATCTCTCGGAAGCACAACAGACAGAAACCAGAGCGCTACTGAACAAGTACACAGCAGTGCTAACGGATGTGCCTGGTCGAACAAATCTCATAGAGTTCGATATGAAATTGACGAACGAGACCCCTGTTCGAACCAGAGTTTACCCCATTCCGTATGATAAAGTGGATGCACTACGCGGAGAAATAGACAAGCTACGTCAAGCAAGAATTATCAGTGAGTCTACCTCTCCTTACAGTTCGAGTGTAGTACTGTTACAGAAGCCCAATAAGGAAGTTCGGCTGTGCAAAGATTACCGTTTACTAAACACTGTAACTGAATTCCAGCCCGAACCTCTGCAGAGCGCTTCTGAGCTGTTCTCGAAGCTTAGCAAGGCAAGAATCTTCTCAAAGATTGACTTGAGTAAAGGGTATTACCAAATACCAGTCAAGGAGGAAGTTAAACCTTTGTTAGCTTTTAGCACCAGTGAAGGACACTACTCCTTCAACGTGTGATGCCGTTCGGATTGCACAACGCACCAGGGGTATTTACCAGAATGATGAGAAAGCTTTTAGAACCCTTGCAAAGCCCCATATCCATAATTTCATGGATGACATATTAATTGCATCGGAAAACTACGACGAACACATTGCTACGGCTGCTATGCTCCCCAGGAGACTACAGGAAACTGGTCTCACAGCAAGACCTAGCAAATGTCTCATTGGTTTTGAAAAGCTAGACTTCCTGGGGCATACCATTTCTCAAGGCTGCATGTGGCCAGTTACCAAGAATATTGAGAAAATAGTTGCTGCAAAAAGGCCCCGAACGAAGAATGACACCCGTTCTTTTCTATCACTGTGTGCATAATATCAGAAATTTATCAAAAATTTCAACGGGCTAACGGCACCCCTTACTGACCTTACCAAAAAAGGGCGACCGGACAAGGTTATTTGGGATTCGAAGTGCGAACAAGCTTCATCATCATCATCATCAGTTGCCATCTCCACAACGGAGGTTGGCTGTAATGGATCTCCAACGTCTTCTGTCTCTTGTCTTGGTGGTACACTCTGATAGACTCTTTCCCGTCCATCTCTTGATGTTATCTTCCCACTTATAGCGCTGTCTTCCCCTTGCACGTTTACCTTCAACTCTCCCTTCTGTTATGGTCTTCTGCAAGGTGTTATGCCTTTTTATGTGGCCAAAGTATTTTAGCTGCCGAACTTTGACCTCTCTCATTAGTTCTCTTTTCATACCTAGATTTTCTAGGACCTCCTTATTTGTTTTCATCTCTTTCCATGAGATACGCCCCATTCTTCTATATATCCACATTTCAAGAGCCTCAATTCTTTCTTCCAAATGCTTATTCATCGTCCATGTTTCTGCACCATACAGAAATGCAGAATATATATAACACTTTATGATTCTCAGTTTTAATTTATGAGATAACTGTTTGGATGTCAGTATATGTTTCATGTTGTTGAATGTAGCTTTGGCCATTCCTATTCTCTTCTTGATTTCTGTTTCACATCTGCCATCTTCTGTTATTATATGACCAAGATATACGTAGCTCTTGACTTGTTCCAGGATTTTCCCATTTACGCTTATCTTTAATGTGGGTTTATCGTCTGTTTTGCTAATTATCATAGTTTTAGTTTTCTCAAGCGAACAAGCTTACGTCACTTTAAAAGGACGATTGACCGGATACCCCATTTTGAGACTACCTGAGCTCAAGAAACCTTTTAAATTGCGGGTCGACGCATCGGGTCAAGGCATCGGGTCAACCCTGCTCCAAGCAAATGACAGTGATCCGAATCTGTTATTTCCCATTGCGTATGGCAGCCGTAAACTGAATACTGCAGAACGGAACTATTCCACAGTTGAAAGAGAGTGTCTAGCACTGGTTCATGGCATAAGAAGACACCATGAATATCTTTACGGAGTAGCATTCACGGTGCAAACAGACCACGCTCCTTTAGCCTTTCTTGGCGCAAATAAGGAATTTAACGCGAGGACCATGCGCTGGGCCTTGCTATTAAGCGTGTACTCCTTTAAAGTGGAATATATTCCGGGAAAACAGAATGTCGGAGCAGATTTTATGAGTCGGAATTGGAGCCCGGAAGAGGAGGATGAGATTGAACACATCAATCATCCAGAAGCTACTGATCAAGAGAGCTCTAATGTCATAAAAGAAACTTGAAAAAATGGTTTCATGTCTTCAAGCGGGGACGACTGTGACATGAAAATTGAGCACCATTTGATCGATCCACTTTATTCTCATCAGCACCCCTCATTCTTTTTCAATCTACTCGATTCCACGTTGGTTCCCTCGCTTCCTAATTAACATGCAAGTCGTTACGCGTAAGCCTGGCCTTTCTTGCATTCTGCTTTGCTGATAGATTTAGACACACCTACCTGTCTTCCTTTCACGCGCCATCATTATATGTATATAGATTCATAACTGTCATTCCTTCTAAAGGGGGCGAGGCTAAGGGTTTTCTAGCTCGCTAGAGAGAACGGGTCGTTAATTGCAGTCTGCAAAGGCGTTAACCATTTTACCGATTTTCATCCCTTTGATCGTGGTCAAAAGGACGCAATTTGCTCACCGAGAGAAACGAACTCAAAGGCGCCCGCTTGCTAACCTCCCAATTTACGGTCGGCGGGAGCGTGAAAATAGATTTTGATTCGCGATTTGAACAGCAAAATTGCCCTGACCGGACGTAAGGTGCTATTTTTCGCATTAAGGGACGAATATCCAGCGTCTTAAATTTGTTTATAAATCTCTTATAATTCAATTTATTAGTTCTCTCCAGGATTCATGATAGTCTATCTCGCATAGTAGAGCCTTATACAATTTGGATTCGTATTATACGTGGAGATTTCAGTTTCCTGATTTGCGGTAAATAATATTATATTAGCCATTAAGTGTTTTAATGTGTTAAAGCTTCATTATATTTCCCCGGGATTTTTGTGTTAAGTGAAACGTATTAAAATAACATATAGAAAAGTTTACCAGCTATAAATGTAAAATTAATTACCCGCTATTTCCTCAGTATGAGATGTTTTAAATTAATTAATAGACACTAGGCGGTGGATAATTTAGAGAACGCGATTTATTTTCTATTTTAATCTGGTGTAAAATTTTAAGTGACTAGTGTTCATATTTCATGTTAGGAGCGACGAGATTAGCTAGACACTTGTGAGGTTTAAAATTTAATTTAATAAGGGAGTGCTTAACAAGTCAGTCCTAATTGGTGTTACATTAGGATTTATAATATTGTTAAAGCGTTTATATTTTTCTCCCTATTTAATCCAGGATGATCAAAACCTTGCGATCCAGCGTTTTTATGATCTGATGTTCCTACCAGCATCTAAAAATTATTTGTGTAACCATCTTCTTGTTGAGACTCCTGTGCGGGCCCCCTCTCCATTAATGACGAGAGGTCAAATCTAGAAAAACGCAATAATTATAAAAAAAACCTTAACTGGAACGAAACATTGCCAGAATACAAACTATTTTCATATATATATATTTATTATCAGTCTGCTGAGGAAGAAACTTGGTACTCTGTTATCTGACCCAGGACAGGAGTTTTCTTCCATCGGATATATTCACGAGAACTCACCGTCCACACTCAGCCATCATATAAACGAACAGCCGACTATTATCATTTAACATTTGTTTGTTTCCTATCATTTCACAGAGAGTCACAGCCCCCTGAGGCTAGACCGCACTGGAACAATATATTAACTTATAAATTTCCTTGATAGTGCCACTACATAGAAAAAACTTATTCCAAACCAATACCTGCAGTAAGAAGAGGAATACCCCCAGGAGAAAAATAATCAACGCACCAATTCAGCGACTCCCGAACAATAGCAGCTGCATAAACGGAGAGTCTGGGGCTGAACTGGACAAATACTAGGACTCAAATTAGTCTAAATACGTGTTTGATTAATTCACTGGAATGTATGCAGTCGACAGAGGGGTAAGCAAATATGATAGTGAGCTCACTGTATGTGTGTTGTGAATGAACGGAACCATAGAATTTATTTCTTAAGTTACCACTTATTTACCATCTTTTATTTTTATCTCTCACTAATCTGAGTGTCTCCAGGATAGGTTACATTAAGGACTTATTCTTTACCCGTCCTGAAATACCCCTACCCTATTGCTAATTATTTTGATCTTTTGGGTAAATTTCCTCTGTCGGGATCTTTCCTAGTTTCCCTATATAGAGGTTGGGCCTATTAGATTTATATTTTCATTTCTCTTATGTAAACTGAAATTTATTTATGTAATGATAATGCTTTTCTTGATGTTGTAGAAAATTTATTTAGTGACGAAAATAAACTTAATAAACCTTAAGCTATTAGTGTTGGTCAAAACCGCTGCCATTATATGTGATCCATAGTTTATCTCTTTTTACGTCTGTACGTATTTCTGTCACAAAATTGTGTGTGTGTGTGTGTGTGTGTGTGTGTGTACGTGACGGTAGGGTAATTTAAATCTATACCAAGTGAGGAAGTGCGTCTCCTTTAAATAGAGTCGTACAAGTTAGGCAGGATTAGAACAATTACTCAATCTAAGACTGCTTTCTCTTACACCAGTTCTCGTGAAACAGGAACTATTTCTCACACCTTCCTCTCACATAGCTATCACTATCACGCCTCTGCTCGGACGGGACCATACATCTCTCAGGCCTATCTATCAAAAATTACGACACCTGGATCCTGCTATCCTGCCTTTTAAGAAGAAACCTGGATTGATCAGATCATACGACAGCACGTCACAGGTTGTTAGTCCATCTGAGGTGCTGTCTGGCCCATTCGTATCTAGCTGCGATGTGTCGCGGAAGCAGACGTGACCGTTGTGCTGTCACTTTTTTTTGTTGCTCGAAGGCGTCTGAGGACCGCCAATAATAGTTTCCAGTCATTGAGTACACCCGTTTTCACTTTCTTAATAGCATAAGGACGGTATCACTTTTCGTAGTTTAACCACTAGGCGTACACCGCTATTCGACCCTTTGTAAAGTCGCTTTATTCATTTTTGGCTGATCCGACGGTAATACATTTTATAGCAAGTGTGGTCACCTGTTTTTGGTGTGTGTATGTGTGTGTGTGGGGGGGGGGGGGGGGGGGGGCGATCAGTTGAATGTGTACACAAAAGGGGCAAAATTAAAATTTAATACCGATGTCAAGCGTTCCTGTTACTCACTGAACTGAAATAATTTTGTACAAAATGACTTCGTGCCAAGTAGATTTTCATTGATGTTGCTATCACACACATGGTCCCTAACGAAATCACACAAGAGGAAAATCCCATCCTGTGAGGTGAGATGCTTAAGGTAGAAGTATACCCAGAAAAGCTTAAAAAAAATAAAAATCCAACAATTTTCATTTTCATGCTTTAAATCATCGTCAACATGTTCTTGAACTAAAAATAATTCATAGAAGCTTAGAGATACTCTGGTTTGATAGGAATCAGTGTTTTTCTACACACGCCCCCTTGAGTGATTTGCATAGCAACCAATGTTTATAGTTGGTTACCATGTGAATAATGACCCAACAAGAAGGTGCGTAATTGTAAAACTGCGAAATTATAATTATACATAGGCAACAGGAAAAAGATATTTATAACTTTTCCACGGGGAATCACTCAATGATTTCTTGTGAATTTTTCAAAAGTGTGTGTCTAGAAAGCTTTGATCGTAAATTTCAACATTTGTTACATGCACAGTGCATTTTCACCAACATCAACTCTATTTATTGCTAGTTTTATACTGATTCTGTATAATAGTAGTTAGCAGAGCTTCTTTTGTTCCCAATGAGAAATAAGACAAAGACTGGGAGGCGTGTACACCAACAAACCGTTGCCTGAAAATGAAACACCTATTGTCGATAGTGACGCTATAAAACCTCTGTGCTCCTCAGCAAAGAAAATAAAGGTCATAAAGGTCCAAGAAAGTGAAGGACAAGCTAAAAATGACAACAAAGGAAATGGGTTTATCCTTATGGATGTAAAACTACTGTTTGGGTTTTTATGCGCTAACTTTAGATGTGACAAATGTTATCAGTACTCACTGACCTGTGAGATCGTCGAAGAGACTCGGAATGGCTTTTGTCATGAAATCAGTATCAAGCGCACAAACAGCGGCGAATGGACTGCCAATTTCAATACTTCTGATGTTTCATCTTCAGCTACTCACAAACAAAGAAGTAAATGTGCGAATGGTGGCATTTGTGCGTTCTATTGGGAAAGGCCACAGTGCATTGCAGAATTTTTCGATATACATGAACACAAGTCAACGCATGGCAAAGAAAGCATACAGGAGAACGCTGCACAGGATCTATTCAGCAAGTAAGGACATTGCAATGGAAAGACCCTGAGAGCACTGAAAATGGGATTCATAGACACTGCAGCTGCAGTAGAAGGAGACCTTTATTCAACAGGAGCTCATTAAACTTCATTTTGTGAGTTCTTTTTCTGTTTTTCTTTGTTTTCTCGGAATTGTCTTTTTAGCATAATTGGTGATCTTTGAAACAAGATATCTCTGGAGCTGTACATTCAATTGACATGAAAATTAACACAGTTGGTTATCATATAATCTTACAGATTATGACCTAAAATGGATACAATTGAATTCAAAATTTTAGTTTTATGACCATCATGCATATATAATGAGGCACAAATATCAAACATTCAAGAAATATAAATTTTGAAAATTCATTACAAATCAACCTTTTGGTCAATATCTGTTATTTTAGGTCAAAACCTCAAGCTATATATACTAATTCAATTTGCCAAGTTTCAGTCAGATCCTTGTAAAAATAACATAGTTATGATGTTTTAAAAAAGGTGTATAATTTATTCACTACGGCGGCCATATTGGTTAGCTAATTTGCATAATTAATGAGGTCATTATGTGGACAAAAATGTTAAGTCCATACTAACACTATACCCATGGTTGTTTGATTCTGAGATGAAAATTTGAGTTTTTTACCCTACAAGGTAGTCTACTACCTTAAGAAAAGCCAATAATGTTACTAGGAGAAGCAGAATGAGAAATAATAGCACTTCCGTTTCTGATCGAGTTACAACAAACTAGCCTTTGTGCTGGCGACAATGAGTCTTGCCAAGGATATAGAAAACATGACTTTTCCCAATGTTGTCGGTTGAAAGAACGCGAAAAAAACAAAAAACAAAAAAAAAGGTGATTTGTCTTATTCAGACAAGATACAAAGAAAATAGCCAACGTTGCAGCCACACGGCCTTCGTCGGGGAGAGGAAAGAACATAATATTGTCGACATTGGGGAAATATTTCAGGAATATTTTATTTAGTTTCAACATTTATATTGGCATTTTCACTCTCTCGATGGCACCCCCCTCCTGCCTGGCACCCGGGGCGGACTGCCCCCCCCCCCCGCACCCCCCTTACTACGCCTCTGGTTAAAGTAACGTTTATGTTGAAAATAAATTACTGTCCTGAGTTCCATAGCCCGTTGTGGTTGTTCCACAGCAAGCACTATGCCCTTTCCACAGTTTCACTCAGCCCTCTGAAGATGACGTAGTGTACACATTGAAAATCAAAAGGAACACTGCTCCCGGGTTCTGATGGTGTACAATACCATCACATTAAACAACTCGACGACACAGCCATTACAAATATGGTCAGCGATTTCAGTACCAGCATACAGAATGCTGAGGTGCCGGAAGACTGGCTACACAGTTACCTTCGGCTACTTCCTAAACCTGGCAAAAACCCCACACTGCACAGCAGCTATCGAAATATCACACTACAGAATGTCTATGGTAAATTACTTGAGAAGATAGTTGCAAGACAAGTAATGAACCACCTCGAAAATGCACACATCCTTTCTGATACCCTGGCTAGCTATAGGCCTAAGAAAACAACATGAGTAACGCTGTAACGTTTGCGTACGATGTGTACGAAGGATTTCAGGGTAAAAAAAGATACGGTGGCTGTCGCAATTGACCTAGAGTATGCTTATAAAAGTATGGACTTTGCAACCCTAATAAGCAGTATAATGGCATGTGGTGTAAACCCTTGGATAACAAGGTGGATAGCAGCTGCCTTAATGGAGAAATCAGTTGCATTTTGTTTGGGAACATGGACATCGGAACCAATGCGCATTTGCCCGGGACTACCCAAGGGTTCTCCACTGTCACCAGTGCTGTTTAACATCTACACAGCAAAAGTAGCAACCTTTCAACCAACAGGACTGGGACGAATATTAACTTTCGCAGATGACATACTCATGTGCAGAACTGACTCAGATAGACAGGAAATGGTCCAAGGCATACTAGAGACACTACAGGCGGTTTCTAAATGGTGTGAGGAAAGCGGATTAAAGGTCAATCCCAACAAAGCCTGTGTGATGGGATGCTCCTTGAACAACTCCACAGTGAAAGCAGACCTTTCAGATAACACTTTCAATGGGCAGAACATTCAAAGGCAAGACAAGCTGAAGTATCTGTGAGTACTGTTAGATCGTGGACTATCGTTCAAGTATCATTGCGAACTGATCACACAGAAGTGCAAGTGAGGACTGGCAGCCATAAAAACAATGGCTGCTGCACGTTTGGAACAGAGACTACTGTTTCTCTTGTATCATCAGCTTGTGATTTCAGATATCGAGTATGGGCAGAGAATACTCACGCTGTCAGTGTCACACTGCCATCAATGGTACCTATACCTTGTATCGGTATGGCAGCTTGTGTACCCTGACAATCCCCAGAGCTATGCCAGTGGGAGATTTACTCATGGTATGTTCAACCAAGCTGGACTAGTCTGCGTGGGTAGGGGTGTCGTAGATTTTAGATAGGAGAATTAAGACTTGGGTTGGTCCCTTCTGAATAGGTTGGAATGAGTGATAGTCACAGTGTGAGCTGGTGAAAAACAATAGAATTTCCACACGTGAGATGATAGAATGTGATATAGAGACTGTCTTTGAGAATCGGGATAATCTTCTCTCTCTCACCTATCTTCTACGACCGTTTTTTTTTAAAGTGTCAGACAGTCTAAACCACAGATATATATTACATAAATCTCTATCTTCTCACGGGCACGCACATACACGTGACGACAGTTAAACACACAGACGTGGGAAATCTATAACCATGAATATATATATTATTTGAACGAGCTGACCAACGCACTGATTTAGTTCAAGAGAGAGATTTTATTATTATCATCTAAAAAAAATCTTCTCACAACACCAAAAATTACATCAAGGAAAAACATATACAAATAGTCATAACATTCAAGGAAAATGCTACAAGGATGATAGCCCCGTTATGATCTTAACTCGAGGTTTAGCCCACAGCCCCGTTAGGATGACAGATGATGGCCCAAAGAGTTATAGATGCATGTGGTTGAGTCTAAGAGGTTTCTTTCTTTCTCGTAAATGTATGAACAGAGTTGGATAAATCTGATTTAGCCTAAGAAAAAAGAAACTCTAGCATTTGTAACAAATTCTGCAGATTTAAAAAAATTTAAGATAGAAACTGGGTGACAATAATACACCGGTAAAATAACACTCTGACCTGTGTACCCTCATTCATTCAGCCATGGCCTTTCTCACACATATATACTCACAACTTTGCTCGCTGCCTCTGGGAACATAATAATTCTAGGACCTTCACACAGACCCGAAAAATGCAGTCAGCGACCAAGAAACCCCCAGTTCCAAAAGACGTACTGAACTCTCTGTCTCAGGGAAACAATTCCTTGGGTGTTCTAATTTTTTCCGAATGTCTGATTAGTCACCTAAAATTTGTCCAGGCACGAAAGTTAGCAGAGCACAATGTCATTAGCTTTGGATTCTAGGATTTAATGAATGTCAGATCGGTGTCTTCTATCAGGCAGGTACTATATTTGGTCACCACAATACTAGTCACAATCTCTGTCGGAATGTTACTGTTATTCTTGTAATAATCTCGCCGCCAGGCAGCATGTACATCTAAATTTGTGGAGCAATATGAACTGGCTCAGAAGCCCAATATATATTTCTAGTCCTTAGAAACCGTTAGTGGGATTGCTATTACTGTCTCTCTCTGATGGCATAAGCACTGTCAGATCAGTGTTACTTGAAACAAAAAAACACCCACGTGGTTAAAGATAGGAACTGTCTATGCTTCACTCAAATATGTCTCTTTACTAAACGCTGGCAAGTTGGGTACCACCGTTTCACTATATAAAAGAAAGAACACATATCAAATAATTTACATATATGTACTCAATATAACTTACATTTTAAATAGCAAGCCGACCGCTTGACTTATAATTAAAACTTCCCGTAAAGTAAGTTATATAAAAATCAATCATCAGGAATTAGGAATATCTTCGTATTCCGTCAATATTCACTGATGTCGCATCTAGCATTTATAAGTTAGATATAAAATATTCTCTCGTCTGATTATTTAGCAGTAAAATTAACTTCATTATAGCTACATTATTGTTTAATGCTAGAAATTATAATTTATTCTGCTATCCACTGAAACACGTCACTAGAAAATAATACAGACTATATAAATTTAGCACTCTGCACAAAATCTAACTAGTGAAATAAAATCGGCAATTTAACACTTAATCACTTCACAAAATACTAGATAATAATATATTTACCTCAAACACAGCACTACAGGATATCGCAAAATTAAGAATTATACGCTTATATTTATGGAAGTCTAGAAGTTCGACAAATTGTCGCAACAAACTAAGAAACTTCGCTTATACAGCTCTACTCTTCGCGAACCACCTGTCTACTGCGAATTATTGAGAAAGAATGAAAATAACGTTTCAAACTAGGGTTAATATCTATTAAACGGACAAAGGGGTCCCAACTATTTCACCACGCGAAATTATCTCCCCTTTCTCATTAACCTTCGTTTAACTTAGAAGCATGTCGTAACTGCCCCGGAGTGTCTTGGCACCTTCCTCTCCCGATTTCCATTTCTGAGCGGGGGAGGCTAGGAAAGTTTCCCGAGAGCTACGTTTTCCCAGACTATATGTCTGCTCTACGCCGTGTAGGTGACCGTTTTAACGCCTACCTGAGCGCTCAGCCCGAAGCAACCGCGCGTGTTCGCTGGAAAATTCAGACAACTGTCTGCCATTTCGGGTCTGATAGAAGCGAAAGTCACAGCTTCGTTCACTGACATCTATGTAATAGAATGCTAGTCAGTATGAGAAAGAAAACGATGATGGGAAAGAAATATATTTTTCGCAACGAATGCGAAAAATACAGGCAAAAAAGTAAAGAGTGATAATAAAATAAAAGGATCCGGGTGAGAGAATAGGAAGAAGATGTAGGCAATTTAATGATATAAAGACCTACGTGACAATGGGTCAGACACAAGCTGATACCCTGGTCCTCCAGGTTGGGGGTTTTAGCACAGGGCCGACACCCCTGTCTATGTGAAAAATCGCACATGTTACGGAAACGGCAACAAATGAAAAAACTTTGATGCGAGACGGACATCCGGAGTCTCAGTCTCGTATGACTGACAGTGATGAAAGCCAAAAGGAAGCCATTGGCATGAAAACGGATGCCCTGACCGCAAAACACGAAACCAGAATTGGTGTTTGGAACGTCAGAACTATGAATGAGGCAGGAAAGCTGAGACAAATCATAGCAGAGATGAGGAATTACAAATTACATATCCTGGGAATAAACGAGAGCACATGAACAGAGATGGGGAGAACAAAAACAGCTACAGGGGAAACAGTACTTTATTCTGGTAGAGAGGATGGTCAGCACAACGAAGGTGTAGCCATCATCCCGAAGAAAGAAATGGAAAGGTCTTTACTGGAATGGAAACTCATTAACAACAGACTAATAAGAGCAAGACTGAGAGGGAGATTCACCAACACCACAATTATACAATGCTATGCACCAACGACAGCGATGAAGAGATCAAGGACGAGTTCTATCAACAGGTACAAAAGGAAATGGAAACTGTACCCAGGTACGATCTTATTATAGTAATGGGAGACCTTAATGCGAAACACAATAATTATAACGAAAGAGTAATGGGGAAATGCAGCAGTGGAACAGTAAATGAGAATGGGAACAAATTAATAAGCTTCTGCAGTATTAACAACCTGGTCATTGGAGGAACACTTTTTCCACACAAAGAAGTGCACAAGTTAACATGGGAATCACCAAACGGGCGAGACAGAAACCAAATAGATCACATAATGATCAATGGCAGATGGAGACATGCACTACAAGACGTGAAAGTAAGAAGAGGCGCAGATGTGGGAAGTGATCATCACCTAGTAGTAGCAAGACTGAAGGTGAAACTCAGAGATGCTGGACCAGTTGCAGTCAAACAGAAAAGATATAACATCACGAAACTTAAGGACACCCTCACCAGAAAAGCGTTCTTGGTCGACGTAAAGATACGATATCAGATTACCAAAAGCCAGGAAAGAACAGAGACCGATGATGTTGACCAGAGATTCAACACCATCTCAACAATATACAGTACAAGGAAAGCAGCAAGTCATGCTTGGGATTCCAGGAAAGAAAGAGCAGAGACTGGATAACACCAGAAACGCTAAACACCATAGCGAAGAGAAAGGAAATGAAAAGAAAGAAAACAGAAGCTAAGTCTCCCAGGTTAAAGGCAATATATAGTAAACAGTACAGTCAGCTGGACAAGGAAGTAAAACGTCAAACCCGTGCTAACAAAAGGACATTTCTGGATGACCTTGCAAGACAGGCAGAAGAGGCAGCACTGAGAAATGAATAAAGCACAGTATACAAAATAACTAAAATCATCAGTGGAAAACGAGGTGCAAACAATATTATATTAGTAAGAGATAAGCACGGAAGTCTCATCACGACAGTAGAGGGACAGGAAACAAGATGGGCAGAGCATTTCAGAGAAACTCTGAATAAGGAACCACCAGAGACACAATTGAATGTTCCTGATGATGAAAATGATCTAGATGTTAATACAGACATCCCACGAAAAGAAGAAATCATCACATCAATCAAAGGGTTAAAGAATGGAAAAGCTCCTGGTCATGATAACTTAAATGCAGAGCTATTTAAGACAGACCCAGAGCTAGCAGCAGAACTATTGGAACCACTATTTGCACAAGTCTGGAAAACATGGACAACACCACAGAGTGGAGAAAAGGAATAATTGTCAAATTGCCCAAGAAGGGAGATCTTGCAGACTGCAATAATTGGAGAGGAATAACTCTTCTCTCAGTTCCCAGCAAAATACTAGGCAGGATAATTATACAGAGAATCTCAAAAGCAGTAGACCACAAACTGAGGAAAGAACAAGCGGGCTTTTGAAAGAACAGAAGATGTGCAGATCATATATTTACCCTCAGGAACATTATAAAGCAGTGCTCAGAATGGCAGAGACAGCTGTACATTAACTTTGTTGATTTTGAAAAAGCTTTCGACAGCATAGACAGGGACAGCCTATTGAAAATTCTGAGGGCTTATGGAATTCCCAGTCTCATTGTTTCCATCATAAAAAGCCTCTATTCTAATTTTACGTGTAGTGTTGGATTGAGTAATGTAACTTTCGAAGTGAAAACTGGAGTACGACAGGGATGCCCCTTATCAACAACATTATTTTTGAAAGCCATAGATTGGGTGATGCGCCATACAACAGAGGGCAGTCCAAGAGGAATTAGATGGACAACGTTTTCTACACTGGAAGACCTGGAATATGCAGATGACATTGTACTACTCGCTCATTCACATCAACACGTACAAGACAAAACCGATAGACTGAATAAGTATGGCCAGCAGGTTGGCCTGAACATAAATCTGAAGAAGACAGAGGTCATGACACTAAATGTTGGCAATCCTGAGCCAATAACAGTAAGGAACCAGAAGTTAGAACAGACAGACGCATTTACTTACCTATGATGCATAGTAACACCAGACGGCGGAACAAGCAAGGACATTAACAACAGAATGAATAAAGCGAGAACAGCCTTTGCTATTCTCAACAACATTTGGAAGCCTTCCCAGTACAGCACAAACACCAAATTAAGACTGTATGAGAGCTGTGTACTTTCTGTGCTTCTCTATGGTGCGGAATGTTGGAGAGTAACAGAGAAGGAAATGTCGAAACTGTCCTCCTTCCACACAATCTGCCTAAGTAAAATTCTCCGAATCTTTTGGCCAAACACCATCAGCTACCAAGAACTACTTATTCGGAGTAACCAGGAGGACATGCTCACCATCATAGCTGGCAGATGCTGGAGTTGGGTTGGCCACGTCCTCAGAAGGGACCCTGATACCATCACAAGAACAGCTATGCTATGGACCCCCGAGGGAAAGCGAAAGAGAGGCCGACCAAAAACAACTTGGCGGAGAACTGTGGAAGCTGAGATGCAAAGAATGAACCAGAGTTGGGGCACTGTACGAAGGATGGCCGCCGACTGAGCAAAGTGGAATCAATTTGTTGTTGCCCTACAAGACGCCACCAGGCGTGATGGCCGCTGACTGCTTTGGCTGTTGGCGGTTAAGGATCAAAGAAGAAGAAGAAGTCAGTGTCACAATGTGAACGACTGGAATGCATTTAAAATGAAGGGATGCGACTAGTTTTTGGCTGTACGCTTGATACCCCCATTGTGACAATGAGATACATACTCGGATTGTTGTCGATTTGATCCAGATATGCGATGGCCCATGCAAAAGCCTATATGCGGGTAACCACCGACAACAGACGAGAACGTAGTTGACATCAAAGGAGCAAGAATAAATAGGGGGATGTCATGGATGGCACAGGCAGAGGCTACGATTGGTCAGGTGTCCAGAGTTGAAAATATATCCAAAGGGGAAGCGTGGAGTATGTCAGGGGAGAACTGGATAAAGTATCAGCAGGTCATCATTAGCCTTGGCAGAGAGTGCAGATCTTGGGGCAATGGAAACGCAGAGCTGGAGATTAATCAGCTAAAAAGTGATCATGCTGGGGATGATGTCGTAAATTTTGAGATGTTAGGGCTGAGATATTTATGGTCCCGTGCGAGCAGAGGTGTTAGTGATAGCTATGTGAGAGGAAGGTGTAAGAAATAGTTTCTGTTTCACTAGGGTGGTGATAGTGTAAGAGAAAGAACAGTCTTGGATTGAGTAATTGCTCTAATCCAGCCTATCTTTTACGACTCTATTTAAATTCAGGCGCACTTTCTCACTTGGTACAGATTCAAATTACACTACACTCACGTACACACAATTTTGTGACAGAAATACATGCAGACGTGAAAACAGATAAACTATGGATCACATATAAGGGCCGGGGTTTGACCAACACTATAGCTTAAGGTTTATTATGTTTATTCTCACCAGAAAATATCACAACATCAAGAAAAGCATTTACATCAATGAATTATAGTTTACAGACAAGGAATGAAAAATATAATCTAATAGGCCCTCTTTCTTGTATAGGGAAACTAGGAAGATCCCAACAGAGGTAATTAATCCAAAAGATCAAAATAATTAACAGTGGGGGAGGGGGTAGGGGGGGGGGTAGGGAATAGTCAGGACGGGTAAAGACTAAGTCCTTAATTTAACCTATACCGTGAACACTCAGATTAGTGAGTGCTCAAACGAAGACTGGTATATCATTGGTAACAAAAAAAAAAAATAAGTTTCTTTCTTTCCGTTCACTCACAACACTCATGCAGTGGCCCACTTTCAGATTTGCTTACCCAGATGTTGACGCTGCATACATTCATGGAATTAAACACTAACAGGTATTAAGACTATTCAGTCGTATTCGTTGTCAATTGCAGCCCCAGACTATCCGGTTTGCTGACTGCTATTTTTCGGGAGTCGCTGAAATTGATACGTTATTTTTTTCCTGGATATTCCTCTTTTTCACTGCAGGTATTGGTTTGGGATAAGTTTATCTAGGTGGTGGCACTGTCCTGGGAATTAATATGTTAATATATTGCTCCAGTGCGGTCTAGCCTCAGGCGGCTGTGACACTCTGTGACGTGATGGGGAAAATGGTAAATGATAATAATCGGCTGTTTGGTTAGGTGATGGCCGAGTGTGAACAGTGAGTTCTCGTGAATATCCGATGGAAAAAAAACTCCTGTCATGGGTCAGATAAAAGAGTACAAAGTTTCTACCTCAGCAGACTGAATATATATATATATATATATATATATATATATATATATATATATATATATATATATATATATATATATATATATATATATATATATATATATATATATATATATATATATATATATATATATATATATATATATATATATATATATATATATATATATTAAATGAAAAAAGTTGTATTCTTTGAATGTTCTGTTCCAGTTAAAATGTATAATTATTCTGTTTTTCTTAATTTGACCTCTCGTCATAAATGGAGAAGGTGGACCGCACAGGGGTCACAACATGAAGATGGTTACAACAATAATCTCTGGATGCTGTTAGGAACATCAGACCGTAAAATCGCTGGATCGCAAGGTTATGATCAGCCTGGATTATATTGGAAGAAGTTACAAACGTTTTAACAATATTATCAATATCCTAATCTAACACACGTTTAGGTAAGACCGGTTAAGCACTCCGTTATTAAATTATATTAAAACCCACAAGTGTCTAGCTAATCTCATCGCTTTTAACACGAGATATGAACACTAGTCACTGAAAGTTTACACATGATGAAATAGAAATAAATTGCGTTCTCTTAATTATCCACCACCTAGCGTCTATTAATTAATTTAAAGCATCTCTTACTTGGGAAATAGCGAGTAATTAAATTTACGTTTACAGCGGGTAAAATTTGCTATACGTTATTTAATTAACACAGAAAAGAACCCAGTTAAATATAATGGAAACACTTTAACAACTAAATCAATCAAATTCTAATATATATATATATATATATATATATATATATATATATATATATATATATATATAATATATATATATATATATATATATATATATATATATATATATTCATTCATTCATAACCTTCCACTCCCAAAGGAGCATAGGCCTTCAACAAACACATGCCAAGTCCTCCTGTCACGTGCCATCATCTCAAGTTCTTTCCACGTTCTCCTTATCATTTTCACCTCTGTTTCCAGCTTTCTTCTCCATGTGCGTCTTGGTCTACCTCTGCTTCTCTTGCCCTGGGGGTTCCAGAACAAGTACTGCCTTGTAATGCTATCAACAGGTTTCCTCAGTGTGTGTCCTATCCATCTCCATCGTCTTCGTCTCATCTCTTGTTCCACTGGCACTTGTCTAGTTCTTGTCATCAGTTCCACGTTGGTAACCTTGTCATACCATTTTAATCCCTCTATTCTACACATGCACCCATTTATGAAAGTCTGTAGCTTTTTGGTAGTCTTCTTTGTTGTTCTCCATGTCTCAGAGCCATACAATAGGACTGACTTCACATTTGAGTTGAAGATTCTTATTTTCGTGTTGGATCCGATTTCTCTTGATCTCCATATGATCAGCCTGGATCATATTCATATATATATATATATATATATATATATATATATATATATATATATATATATATATATATATATATATATATATATATATATATATATATATATATATATATAATATGTATTAATAGCGCTTGAAACAAAGACAGGTAGGCGTGGCTAAACTAGGAATCAGACAGATGGCGAAAGGCATGGCTTTTTTGCGCGATAACCCGTGCATGCTAATTAGAGAAGCGGGTGGGAAACCACGTTGAGCGATTTGATTGAAAAAGAGTGAGGTGTGCCGGTTAGAGTAACGTGGACCGATCAAGGTGCTCGATTTTTATCTGTCACATATGATGACACCACTGTGTACACTGATGGGTCTGTAGTGCGTGGTGAGAAATCAGGATGGGGCTTCTCTGTGAGAATAAAGGGCAGGGTTGTTGCTGAACAGAGTGGGGCCTACATGACAACAACCTCCAGCATGAGAATGGGCAGTTATATTGTCAGACTCTCAAGCCATGCTTCGGAAAGTTCAGAACAGATGGCTGCAGCAGGAATAGAAAACATCAATAGAATCCTCAAGTCTTCAAGAACTGGTATGGATCTACTGTCCTGGTCATGCGGGGGGTGGCAATGAGAGAGCTGACTGACTGGCCTCGAGAGCTCCCATAGTGGAAACATTTGACACGGATAAGGGAGAGATACTAAGGGCAATTAATGATCGTCTGCTAGATAACGACACTGCAATTGATGAATCCACAAGGCAGACTGTTGGAGTTTGGATCAAACGTGGGACTAGCAGAGATGGACGTGAGAGAGAATGCATCCGTCGTATGTACAACCAACTTGCTACAGGTACAATAAGCACTCATTCTCTTCGACATTTGCTGAGGGAGACTGAGCACCTATGGGTTTGCCCGGAGTGCTTCTTCTTCTTTTTCTTTGATCTATAGCGGCCGACCGTCAAAGCAGTCAGTTGCCATTACGCCTGGTGGCGTCTTGTAGGGCAACAACAAATTGATTCCACTTTGCTTGGTCGGCGGCCATCCTTCGTACAGTGCCCCAACTCTGGTTCATTCTTTGCATCTCAGCCTCCACAGTCCTCCGCCAAGTTGTTTTTGGTCGGTCTCTCTATGGTTTTCCTTCAGGGGGTCCATAGCATAGCTGTTCTTGTGATGGCATCGGGGTCTCTTCTGAGGACATGGCCAACCCAGCTCCAGCGTCTGCCAGCTATGATGGTGTGCATGTCCTCTTGCTTGCTCCGAGTAAGCAGATCTTGGTTGGTGATGGTATTCGGTTAAAAGATTCGGTGAATTTTTCTTAGGCATGTTGTGTGAAAAGAGGACAATTTCGACATTTCCTTCTCTGTAACTCTCCAGCTCTCCGCGCCATAGAGAAGCACAGAAAGCACACAGCTCTGATATAATCTTAATTTTGAGCTTGTGCTGTACTGAGAGGACTTTCAGATGTTGTTTAGACTAAAAAGGGCTGTTCTTGCTTTGTTCATTCTGTTGTTGATGTCTTTGCTTGCTCCGCCGTCTGGTGTTACTACGCATCCTAGGTATGTGAAGGCATCTGTCTGTTCCAGTTGCTGATTCCTTACTGATATGGGCTCAGGGTTGCTCACATTGAGCGTCATGACCTCTGTCTTCTTCAGGTTGATGTTCAAACCCACCTGCTGGCTATACTTATTAAGTCTATCCGTTTTTTCCTGGATGTGTTGATGTGAATGTGCTAGCAGTGCAATGTCATCTGCATATTCCCGATCTTCCAATGTAGAAAATGTAGTCCATCTTATTCCTCTTTGATTGCCCTGTGTTGTCTTGCGCATCACCCAGTTTATGACTGTTAAAAATAGAGTGGTTGATAAGGGGCATCCCTGTCGTACTCCTGTCTTCACTTCAAAGGTTAGGTTGCTCTGCCCAATGCTACACGTAAAGTTGGCATAAAGACTTTTTATGATTGACACTATGCAGCTTGGAATTCCATAAGCCCTCAGTATTTTCCATAAACTGTCCCTATGTATACTGTCAAAAGACTTTTCAAAATCAACGAAATTAATGTACAGCTGTCTTTGCCATTCTGAGCACTGCTCTATAATGTTCCTGAGGGTAAATATATGATCTACACATCTTCTGTTCTTTCTAAATCCTGCTTGTTCTTTCCTCAGTTTGTGGTCTACTGCTTTTGAGATTCTCTGTATAATTATCCTGCCTAGTATTTTGCTGGGAACTGAGAGAAGAGTTATTCCTCTCCAATTATTGCAGTCTGCAAGATCTCCCTTCTTGGGCAATTTGACAATTATTCCTTTTCTCCACTCTGTTGGTGTTGTCCCTGTTTTCCAGACTTGTGCAAATAGTGGTTCCAATAGTTCTGCTGGTTGCTCTGGGTCTGTCTTAAATAGCTCTGCATTTAAGTTATCATGACCAGGAGCTTTTCCATTCTTTAACCCTTTGATTGCTGTGATGATTTCTTCTTTTCGTGGGATGTCTGTATTAACATCTAGATCATTTTCATCATCAGGAACATTCAATTGTGTCTCTGGTGGTTCCTTATTCAGAGTTTCTCTGAAATGCTCTGCCCATCTTGTTTCCTGTCCCTCTACTGTCGTGATGAGACTTCCGTGCTTATCTCTTACTAATGTAATATTGTTTGCACCTCGTTTTCCACTGATGATTTTAGTTATTTTGTATACTGTGCTTTATTCATTTCTCAGAGCTGTCTCTTCTGCCTGTCTTGCAAGGTCATCCAGAAATGTCCTTTTGTTAGCACGGGTTTGACGTTTTCTTTCCTTGTCCAGCTGACTGTACTGTTCACTATATATTGCCTTTAACCTGGGAGACTTAGCTTCTGTTTTCTTTCTTTTCATTTCCTTTCTCTTCGCTATGGTGTTTAGCGTTTCTGGTGTTATCCAGTCTCTGCTCTTTCTTTCCTGGAATCCCAAGCATGACTTGCTGCTTTCCTTGAATATTGTTGAGATGGTGTTGAATCTCTCGTCAACATCATCGGTCTCTGTTCTTTCCTGGCTTTTGGTAATCTGATATCGTCTCTTTACGTCGACCAAGAACGCTTTTCTGGTGAGGGTGTCCTTAAGTTTCGTGATGTTATATCTTTTCTGTTTGACTGCAACTGATCCAGCAGCTCTGAGTTTCACCTTCAGTCTTGCTACTACTAGGTGATGATGACTTCCCACATCTGCGCCTCTTCTTACTTTCACGTCTTGTAGTGCATGTCTCCATCTGCCATTGATCATTATATGATCTATCTGGTTTCTGTCTCGTCCGTTTGGTGATTCCCAAGTTAACTTGTGCACTTCTTTGTGTGGAAATAGTGTTCCTCCAATGACCAGGTTGTTAATACTGCAGAAGCTTATTAATTTGTCCCCATTCTCATTTACTGTTCCACTGCCGCATTTCCCCATTACTCTTTCGTTATAATTATTGTGTTCTCCCACTTTCGCATTTAGGTCTCCCATTACTATAATGAGATCGTACCTGGGTGTAATTTCCATTTCCTTTTGTACCTGTTGATAGAACTCGTCCTTGATCTCTTCATCGCTGTCGTTTGTTGGTGCATATCATTGTATAATTGTGGTGTTGGTGAACCTCCCTCTCAGTCTTGCTCTTATCAGTCTGTTGTTGATGGGTTTCCATTCCAGTAAAGACCTTTCCATTCCTTTCTTCATGATAATGGCTACACCTTCGTTGTGCTGACCATCCTCTCTGCCAGAATAAAGTACTGTCTCCCCTGTAGCTGTTTTTATTCTCCCCTTACCGGTCCATCTGCTCTCGCTTATTCCCAGGATACGTATTTTGTAGTTCCTCATCTCCGCTGTGATTTGTCTCAGCTTTCCTGCCTCATTCATAGTTCTGACGTTCCAAAAACCAATTCTGGTTTCGTGTTTTGCGGTCGGGGCATCCGTTTTCATGCCAGTGGCTTCCTTTCGGCTTTCACCACTGTCAGTCATACGAGCCTGAGACTCCGGATGTCCGTCTCGCAGCAAAGTTTTTCCATTTATTGTTGTTTCCGTAATATGTGCGATTTTTTTTACATAGACAGGGGTGTTGGCCCTGTGCTAAAACCCCCAACCTGGAGGACCAGAGTAACAGCTTTTGTCTGACCCCTACCCACGCAGACCAATCCAGCTTAGTTGAACCTACCAGGAAGCCCGGAGTGCAGTGAGGTCGATTCTGATCAACAATAACAATAACACTGAGCCCTTGACCTTGACTCTCATTTAAAACCCAATAGTTTCAGTGGATCATACACCGAGGCAGCCACTAGATCTCTTGCACATACCTCAACAACCTTAACCCCTGCTGCGAATCCGAAGTGTCTCAAGTCACTTGGCCACTTTGAATGAATGTTACTCATCCAATCTGGATTCAAACGACATGGTCTGCTCAATCATAATCTGGTGCGATGATGAGGAATGTAGCACTATATCTGGTCGTCTTCGAGATCTTCTAATGCTTTCCGGATATGTCCCTCGCCCAGGTAGATATGTTGCCATCTCCCAGTCATTTGCAGTCAAGAATAGATGGTAAACTGATACTTCATTTATTTGGTTTGGGATGTGCTGACTTCCCTGCTCTCAGAAAGTATGTATTTGTGGTAGTCGGTTTCACATTGCTGTTCGCATTCACCCTTGCTAGGTCTGTTGTAGCAGCCAGCTCATTTAGTACTCTGTTGAGGTGCCATGTGTATTGCCAGTGCCCTAATGGCACTTTGCAAGCTGAGAGCACATGTTCAAGTTCTGCTTCTCTTGACACAGGGGGCACTGAGCATCGTCAGATTTTCCACATCTTACAAGGTTTGCGGACGATGACAGGAGGTCATACATTGATCTGATAATGAAGCTGAATCTAAAGGGTGCCATATATCATTCCATGTCAAGAACCTTTGCAGAACTCCTTCCCATGTAGCCCACTGGCCTTGTTGTGCTTGCTGCACAGCTTGTTGCATCCTCTTAACATTCTCAACTTCTCGAATTTCCTGAATTACCATATCTCTGCGTTCCTTGTTGGATGCTTTGGACCACCATCGGATGTCATCATGGCCAAATATCAGTCTATGGGTTTGTATCCAATACCTCCTTTAGCTTGAGCGACTCTTGGGCAGCATCAATATCTTCATCCACTTTCAATATCCTTCCAGTTTTGAGTGTGGGCTGAGTGGACTAAGTCATCTGTTGATTCGCACAGCATCATTGCGAACCTCGCCTTTCCTTCTTTGTATTCTTCCACAACTGACTCGAAAGCGAGCACACGCTTTGTCGTCTTGCAGTCCAGTGCTACGCCCGACAGATCTGGTGGCACCCCTAGCCATTTCCTTATGAACTTGTTGAGCTTTCTCTCCATAGCTTCTATAATAATAATAATAATAATAATAATAATAATAATAATAATAATAATAATAATAATAATAGCCCCTTCAGTCATAACTGACTATGGGAATGCGCCCCTGAGGTGGCAGCCCTCAGCTGCTTATTTTCCTGGTGCTCCTTTCGACGTTTTCTCCTCACCTCTGCTTCTTGTGTGAGCCTCTCTTCGCCCAATCTGAGGTGGTGCCGTAAATAGCATCGCCACTTAGTGCGATCGGCAGCTTCATCCTCCCATGTTGCTGGATCCATGTCCAGTGCCCTCATATCTCTCTTGCACACATCTTTGAACCTCAGCTGTGGTCGCCCAACTGTTCTCTTGCCATCTGCTAATTGTCCGTAGAAGATATCTTTTGGGATGCGACCATCTTCCATGCGGCGAACATGGCCAAGCCAGCAAAGTCTGCGCTGTCTAAGCAGCGTATACATACTTTGAAGGCCAGCACGTGACAACACCTCGACATTTGTCACTTTATCTTTCCACGAGATGCCGAGGATGCGGCGTAGACACCGCAAATGGAAGGTATTGAGCCGTCTTTCTTGCTTAGCATAGGTCGTCCAGGTCTCGCTGCCATATAGGAGTGTGCTGGTGACGCAGGCATTATATACCGCAGCTTTGGTCTTCATTGTGAGTTTAGAGTTTCCCCAAACACGAGATGTGAGGCGGGCAAAGGTAGCTGCAGCTTTGCCAATGCGGCTGTCGATTTCTGTATCCAGTGAGAGTTTGTCATTGATGGTAGACCCTAGGTATGTGAAGTGGTGCACCACTACCAATTCATAGTTATCGATAGTGATAACTGGTGCAGCACCCACATCCTGACTCAGCACATTCGTTTTCTTTAGACTTATTGTGAGGCCAAAGTCCTTGCATGCTTTAGTGAAGCGATTCATCAAGCTCTGAAGCTCCTGTTGGCTTTGAGTGACGACTGCAGCATCATCAGCGAACAACAAGTCTCTTATAGTGACCCTTCTGATTTTTGTTTTTGCCTTCAGCCTTGAAAGATAAAACAGACGGCCATCTGACCTAGTGTGAAGGCATATTCCTTCAGTTGCATCTCTGAATGCATGTTTCAAGAGTAAGGCAAAGAAGATTCCGAAGAGGGTCGGAGCCAGAACACAGCCTTGTTTAACGCCACTTCGTATATCAAAGGGCTGTGACGTGCTTCCAGCATATTGGACTGTTCCCTTCATGTCGTCATGGAGTGACTTTATCATTTCCAGCATTTTAGAAGGGCAGCCTATTTTCAGGAGGATTTTAAAAAATCCATCCCTACTAACCAGGTCGAATGCTTTTGTGAGGTCTATAAAGGCGATATATAATGGTCTTTTCTGCTCTCTTGATTTTTCCTGAAGCTGGCGGAGAGAGAAGATCATGTCTGTTGTTGATCTGCCAGCTCGGAACCCACACTGTGCCTCTGGATATATGCGCTCAGCTAACTTGTGTAGTCGCATTAAAATGACTTTGGCAAAAACCTTACCAACAATACTAAGAAGAGAGATGCCTCTGTAGTTATTGCAATCACTTCTGTCTCCTTTATTTTTATACAGTGTTACAATCTTGGCATCTCGCATGTCTTGAGGAATAGTTGTCTCTTCCCAGCACTGGCACAGCATCCTATGCAGGGGATGTAATAGCGTGCTCTTACAGCATTTGATTAAATCAGGAGGAATCCCATCACTGCCTGGTGCTTTGCCAGAGGCCAAGCTATCAATGGCCTTACTAAGTTCCTCTAATGTTGGTTCGGCATCCAGCTCCTCCATAGTTGGCAGACTATTGACAGCATCAAGGGCTGCAGGCGTAACGGTATTGTCTCTAGCGTAAAGCTCAGAGTAGTGCTCGACCCACCTCCATCTGCTTACCCTTATCGGTTAGCTTCTCTCCGCTGATGGTTTTTAGCGGTGCCGTCTTACTTTTATGGGGGCCAAGTGCTTTCTTTATACCGTCATACATTTGTCTAATGTTGCCTGTTTGCGCTGCGATCTGGATGCTCTCACTGAGCTGGGGCCAATAGTCATTTGCACAGCGTCGAGCAGTTTGTTGAACTTTGCTTCTCGTAGCCCTCAGGATCTGTAGGGTTCTGGCACTCGGTGAACGTTTGTATTCATTCATAGCACTGCGCTTAGCTTCAATAACAGGTGCCATCACATCTGATGAAGCGTCAAACCAGTCATTTGACTTTGCTGTTTTCTTACCAAAGGTGGCAAGTGCAGTACTTTGAATGGTGTTCCGTAGATGCTCCCAGTTCTCTGTAATAGTATCACCATGCTGAGGGCTACTGAGCACTTTCTTGAAGGTCGCAGTGAATTGAGCGATCATGAAAGGGTCTGACATCTTGCTGGTATCAATGCGTGGTTTCCCTTCATGTCTGACACGATAACGTTTTCTTGGTTGTGCTCTGATTTTGCAGCAAACCAAGGAGTGATCTGTGTCACAGTCTGCACTATGGTACGAGCGCGTGGAGAGCACAGACCTGAGGAGTGGCCTTCTGACGAGAATCAGGTCAAGTTGGTGCCAGTGCTTGGATCGTGGGTGTCTCCATGACACCTTATGCTGGGGTTTTGTCTGAAAGTAGGTGTTGGTCACGCAGAGGTCATGGTGGACGCACAACTCTAAGAGCCGTTGTCCATTTTCATTCATCTTGCCAATACCAAACCTGCCCAGACATGAAGGCCATGAAACATTATCGGCACCCACTCTAGCGTTAAAGTCACCAAGGAGAACAAGCTGTTCTTGCCTAGGTATGCTTTTGATTACTGCTGCTAGATTCTCGTAGAACTCATCTTTAGCTTCTGAGGCAGAGTACAGAGTAGGAGCATACACACTGACAAGGGTGATGGGACCTGTGCTAGTTTGCAGGCGGAGCGTTAACAGGCGTTCTGATCCATTCTCGCCTGGTTCAACCATGTTAGTTAGCGATTTTTTGACCGCAAAACCTACTCCGTGTTCTCTAGCTTTATCAAGATCTTTCCCTTGCCAATAAAATGTGTAGTCCTTCTCGCTCACCATTCCAGAGCCCGCCAGGCGCGTTTCCTGAAGTGCAGCTATATCCACCTGAAGTCGTTTAAGCTCATCATTAATTATGGCTGTCTTCCTTACATCGTTTACATCCTGTAGGTTTTCGGATAGTCCAGTCAACATAGTCCGGACGTTCCAGCATCCCAATCTGAGAGTTTGCTTATTTCTATTTTTTCGATAATTGCTTGGTGCAAAATTTTCTGTCCACAGTTCGGGTTTGACCCTAATCCCCATGCACCCAATGGGGAAAGCAGACAGTGGCGGGACAACACCTTATTGACTGGGGGCTGCCCAGCTTGAAGCGGGCGGTAGCTGTCCAGTGAGATCCTAGAACCTTTCCCACTGTCGGAAGTAGCCCCTGGCGCCATGCCCTACGCCAATTGGGCAAAATGCTTATAACCGGTAACTGCTACTTCCCGTGTTTTGCCGACACCTATAGGGTGAAGCTGGAGTGTCCTCTCCAGGGCGCGAGCTTGGGCACAGTTATATAGCTTCTATTGTGCTTATTTCAAATATAAGCAGTGGCCATAAGAGTTTATGAATCAGCATGAACATTGATTTGACAAATGTGATGCCACTTTCTCATGTCGGCAGTTGTTCATATTATTTGGAATTGAAAACAATGTATATCCTAATTATAACCCATCAGAGGTTGAACGGGAATTTTTTTTTTCATAACAAAAAAAAAATGAACTGGAAGCACCACAGTTTGAAATTTCCTATGAGCCTGCTTTCGTCTATGATCTGCAGTCCTCTATCTGCTATTTCTCTTGTCTGTTGAATGTTGCTCGTCCAATCTGGGTTCAAATACCACGGTCAGCTCGATCATTATAATATGGTGCCATGGTGATGATTAATAAAGAGAATTTAAATTTACCGATTCAATGCTCACACGAACAACCGGAAACGGATTCTAACGGACGCATTAACATGGGATAAACATGGCAGTGTAACCTTTTAGTACCATCGGTTAGTGCATAAGTATTTGTTTTTTTTAGAACGTTGATTACACTCAGTAAAACAGTTGCAAATAAGGTTACATCATTTGAAATGAAATGCTGCAGAAGGATGTTGAGAATACCCTGGACAGAAAAAAGACCAACAGAGAAGAGTTTGATGCCTGCAAATAGGCCTAGGCTAATCAATGTGAAGGTCTGATGCTGTTCTTACAATGCATAGGCCTATGACTTTTAACAGATGAAAGTCAATTAAATATCTGTTAAAGTCAGTTGTATAACTGGAACCACCAGGCCTTTACACCCCTCCACTTTAATATTATTCTTGTTCAGAGTTTCTTCTTGCTTTTGATTTTTTTTTTAAACATAGGGCCTATAGGCAAGGCATAATTGGTAGGCTATGTGATTTTTCCTGTTTACAATGATTTGACATGTGTGATGCCACTTTCGGTAATTTCCTATTACTCGTAGGTTTTTGCTCCGCAGTGAATATGTGTAGTTATGTCTTGTTTCGTTAGGATTAGGGTTAACACAAACCCTAACCCTAACTGCTACGAAAGAACACATAACTACACATATTCATTGCGGAGCAAAAACCCACAAGTAATAGGAAATTACCCACTTTCTCTTATCGGCAGTTGCTCATATTATTTGGAATTTAAAACAATATATAGCCTATCCTAATTATAACCCATCAGAGATTGAACGGGATATTTTCCTTCTTTAATTTAAAAAAAAAAAAAAAACAACAGAGAAGTACTGCACTCACTAAACGTAGAGGAAAATTGGCTCCTAAATACCATCGCAATAAGGAAGCTGAAATTTTTCGGTCATATAAAAAGACAATAGTATGGAAAAATTAGTGATGGAAGGCATGGTCCCTGGAAAAAGGGGAAGGGGTCGACCTAGACGACGGTGGACCCAGGACATCACAGAGAGTCTGAACTTGTCTTTGGTTGATGCAGGTCGACTTGCCTAGGATCGTGATGCATTCAGAGCAGCTGTAATGGAGACAACGTTCTGGAGAGAATCCGTCACATGATGATGATAACGTTGATTAGATAATAGAATTTGCCACATATAGCGTGGGTTGAAGTGAAGAACAGTGGGCTGTCTGATCAATACGGCCTTTAAAAAAAAGGAATCACTAGGATGACATCGAAGAACATGCCCCACTGTTGTTCATTTTAACCCAACAGAGTAATATAAAATAAAAATGTAAGGTTGAATCACAGAATAAGGTAATCATGCTTCCATGTCGGGTAAAGGGGAAGGATAGTAGAACAAGGTCTACCATTTGCCCGAAAGTTATCTATACGGATAAGTAACTGCATCACTTCGACACATTGCAAAGCACCCACTATTAAACTAAACAAAATCCAACTAAAATGAACAAAAAATATCAATTTCAACATCGTAAATAGGTTACAGTTATGTTATATAATGCCTCAAATTTCTAATTCCATAGTAAATCATGCTCATGAAATTTATGTTACGTGCAAACACACCACACTACATACAAACACATCACACTGAGTCACAATATGGCAGCATCCAGTTCATCATTCTTCCCCTCCGCCCCATGTCGCCCAACTAATGATCAATAAATATATGTCACAGAAGTTGGTCTGCGCATGCTCACGATTCATAACCACCCCATGTTTGTGCAACAGTTATTGTTTTTGAAAAAGCTCGACACCTCTGCACCTCACGGTAGAAGAGGAACGACTAAGTAAGTAAGAAAAGCTCGACACAGAATAAGGTTTTGGGTTAAGATTAGTGTTAGTGGTTATAGATCTGAGATTCCTGCATACATACATTGGGATTCTCGTCAGTGCTACGGAGTTCGTGCACTGTGCTGAGATCCTCCTTGTGAGATCTAAGGGAGGAGATCGGAGCACCAATGGAGCTGTCCATGTGCAATGAAGATAGTCCTTAAAACCCAAAAATAAATTAAAAAAAAGATCTGAGATTAGTGAGATTATCATTTGCAATAAAAAAGAAAAATGCTGAAAATCGGGTTACACTTAGTTATAATCTGGAGACAGAAGAATATTCGTTAATGCTAACCTTACCCTAACTCTGTTTTGAGCTTTTTAAAAAAAAAGAGGCGCAACAAACAGTGAGGCCATTTAAAAAGCAACAAATTAAAAAAAAACTTACGGCTTATTACTTCATCTCTGCATCACCTTCTAAAAAAAATATTGAAACATTGTTTCAGCCAGATAAATAATTTCATTTATAAAAAGGTTAATAATGCGCTGGCTTCTTAGCTCGGTGGTCCATGGTTTGATCCCCAATTGAGGTGGGATGTTTTAGACTGCAAACAGCTCCGGGATTGATCTACCTTCATGAATTGGGTACCAGAGCAACTCTGGGAAGGTTAAAGTCGGCCGGTGTGACGCTGATCACATCACCCCTAGTGTGCCGATGGTCAAGAAAATATGGGCCTAACACCATATTCCCAATATGCCTCAATGGGCGTGTAATGAGATCCTTTACCCTACCTTTTTTAAAAAAAATTTCATACAACAAAGAGCATGCATGATTGGACTGACTAAGATGAGTTATCTATCACGAATTGGACAACATGGGTGCTCTATTCTGTGATTGAACAAAAGTTTAATTGTAAAGTACTACATAGTGCTTGCCATTTTGGCCTATGTAGAGAATCTAAGATGCATTAGGTTTAAAATGTTGTATCATCTGGTAGGTAACTGAAGCAAAACTTCTTTGTATTTGTGTCACATTCTCCTTTCAGTCTTCCCTGAGCAAAAATTCTTCCTAGACAATTAAATTATTTAATTTCATAATTATTTTCCTTTGCGCTCCTTACGAGGCATGGAGCCAGCACTACAGTTGTTCCGTATGCAGGAAGCCTGCGCTAAGGAGTCACATGTTCTTACAGTGATGGTTTATTTAGCAGTTTGTAATGATGAGTGAAGTTGTGGCACAGATAAAATGACAACTGTGAACATCCGCTGCAAAAGTGCCCAACATATGAAAAACAGAAAAAAGCACAAATGGCCATCACCAGTACCACTGCTGGACAAACTCCACGGAGATACCAACAACCTCAGATTGACCTCTGCTTTCTTTAACCTCATTGAAGTTGACGTCTAGAAGTGTACAAAGAAGAAGAAGAAGTTTTATATGATGAGGTTGCAAGTCCCATTCGCAACCTCATATTGGTCACCTTGTACAACATGTCAGAAGGTGCAGGAGTCTTTTTTTTGTCTCTTCAGAGACCCTTAGGAATGTACACGAGGCATGTTCCCCAGAACATTACTTTTATGTACTAATGTAAATATTCTGTTTGACCTTACTTCATGTACTGATGGGGTGATTTTATGTTTTTATTAAGCATGTGAGCAATGAAGTTTATAAATATTAGACAAACATAAAGGTATGTTTTCAGCCACTCGTAAGAAATAAAAAAGTAGTAAACTAGACAACAGAAAAACAACAGACGTGAGTGGCTTACCCAGGACTCGAACCCAGCACCTTCTGTGCGACAACCCCGCCTAGCTATGCAAGCGAATCACACAATGAAGTTTAGCTTGTCTTGTTCATACTTTGTTTGCAGTGATCTTTAATATTGTTTTGCTTTAATGTATTCTTAATTGAATTCATTATTACTTTACTTTACTTTGTCTGCCCATTCTTGCCGCGACGCGTAGTGGAGAGTTGAACTTTTCATTCCTGAGTCATCCTTATATGACCACCAGCTATGCATAATGCTATAGTAGACAGAAGTGGAAGTGAACATCTGTCTGTGAGGCTAATTACACCTTCATTTACTCATTAAATTACCCACACACTTCTAGGGATTTCCCCTGGTTGGCTGAATGCAGGAGGATCTCGCTATGGACCTATGATAGGCAAGGGGAGCTGAAAAATGGCACTGTGTAGGACGTGACGATTCCTTGGGAAAGCCCAGAGCCAGAGCACAGTATTTTAGCTCTGCATATTTTGAGAGCCCCCTTGAGTGGCGGGGAATGCACAGTATGCCACACACTTCTTCCTCCTAGCTTGGGGCCAGATGTGAGGATTCTTTAAATGCAAGCCAAGCTGGAGAGACTGGGAAGCATGACTTTAACTCAATACTTTTTTTGAATGGCAGAAAAGCCGCAGGAAAAGCCTAGATCTACAGTGTAGAAAATACCAAGGAGTCTTTAACTTGATATTGGCTGCAAATGAGCGAGAAGCTCAGCAGCTCTTGTTAAACAACAACAACCCTCCTTCAAGCTTTTTCAAAAATAATTATCGACATGAAGAAAAATTGAATTGGGATAGTTATGGGGAGCAACTCTTATCGATAGCCTTTTGGTGTAAATCCAGTATGTGTCCCTGTATTCTGCGACTTGATCATATCTATGATTTATGGATTTAAAGATCAGTGTTCAAAATAGAATTTGAATGTAATTTCTCATGTTGGCCATCTTTATTTGTTTGAATTTTCAGGACTGCCTGGTTGTTAGGGGAAATTTTTACACAGAAACCTTGAACTTTTCTACAGTCAGATCTGAAAATGGGTGTTCATCGTTTATGGTCATTTATAAAGAAAAACCAAAATAGGGTTGTGTCGTATGTCGACCTCGTTGAAGTGGCTGAAGAATATCCTGGGGGTTTGAAAATTCTTGTAGACTTTTACAGCTGGGAGCACTTTATGGCAAATCATTTTTGGAACTCTGTTACTGAAACAACAGACAACAGGAACATCGTTTTTGCAGGTGGTGAATACAGTTTATTAGACACTTTTATCAAAGAGTTTATTGAGCGGTTGAGAGCTGTCAATATTGAGTTGGTATTTTTTCTGGATGGCGCCAAGGGCACTGGACAGATTGCCTCTAAACAAAAGATGAGAACCTGGCAACTCAGGTATTTTGAAGAGCAGAATAGGCTGAGGAAAACTGCAGACTTCTTGCGAGGCATGGTATGTAGTGTTTATTTTTATCAAAGGAGAGGATAATATTTTTAATGTGCCACCATGTACAGAGATAGTCTGGGCTTGATAGCTTCATATGTAACTTAATAAATGAACAAAATCGTGTTTGTTTCTGTCAGTATTTTCCCCACTTTCTTACATTTCTGTTGGTTCTATTTTTTTTGGGCCAGTTTACATAAATTTCTGATGATATCATTATTTTCTTCCTGATTTTTATGCTTATATTCTTGCAGTAGTGTTTTAAATAGCGATTTTACATTACATTCAACCCCTTGTACCCCTGCATGACCAGGACAGTAGATCCACAACAGTTCCTGAAGATTCAAAGCTTTTATGGATGTTTTCCATTCATGCTGCAGCCAATGTGAACCTTCTGAAGCATGAATAGAGAGTCTTAACAGCCTTGGTTGATGGAGACTCAGACAGCCACCTCAAATCTGCAGTAGCTGCTTGTATCTCCATTCTCATGCTGGAGGTTATTGTCATGTAAGCTCCGCTCTGTTCAGCGATAACCTCACCCTTTACTCTAGTTGAGAAGCCCCATTCTGATTTCTCACTACAGAGTACAGACCCATCAGTGTACACAATGGCATCATTTCTTGCATGATCAAGTAGCACTTGAGGAGCAGATGTGGCATCAGATCACCACCTTCTGATAGCCAAAGTAAAAATGAAACTCAAGAGATATGCAACAATGCAAAATTATAGACAACAATTTAATGTAGGACATCTAAGAAAACAAGAGACAAATTTGCGGTCACAATATCCAACAAATTCCAAATGCTCCAACAGCTGGAAGATGTAGAGAATACAGAAGACTATTGGCAGCAAATCAAAACTTATTGGAATGAGACATGTGAAGAAATACTGGGGAAAAGGGAACGACAACAAAAAGCATGGATAACAACAGAAACCATCAATAAGATAAAAGACAGAAAAAACAAGAAAGCAGATTTAAACACAAGCAAAACCAGAGGTTCCAAAGCCAAGGCTCAAGAAGTGTACACAGAAGCAAACAAAGAAGTTAAAAGAAGTATCAAAAGAGACAAGAGGAAGTATATTGAGGAGTTGGCAAGAGAGGCAGAAGATGCTGCAGCCAAAGGAAATATGAGAGAACTGTATAACAGCACAAAGAAGCTAACAGGGAAATACAAGCAAACAAGTTGCCTCATAAAAGACAAGAATGGAAAACTGCTCAGCAATATACAAGAGCAAATGAAGAGGTGGACAGAATATTTTGAGGACCTTCTCAATAGACCAGCTGCACAAAACCCCCCGGACATCCAGCCAGCAGAAGAAAAGCTACAAATTAACGGTGAAAGACCAACGAAGGAAGAAATAAAGAAAGCCATAAAGCTTCTAAGAGATGGAAAAGCGACTGGACCTGATGGCATTCCAGCAGAGGCCATCAAAGCAGATATCGACACGGCTACAGAGATGCTATATAAATTACTTGGTAAAGTCTGGGAAAAGGAAGAGATACCAGCAGAATGGAAGGAAGGATATCTGGTTAAGTTGCCTAAGAAATGAAATTTACAAGAGTGCACAAATTATAGAGGAATAATGTTACTATCAGTGTCAGGAAAAGTATTAAATAGGATTATCCTTGAGAGATTAAAAGAGTCCATAGACAAGAAACTGGGAGATGAACAAGCAGGTTTTCGACAAAACAGATCCTGTACAGACCAGATAGCCACTTTGAGAATAATAGTTGAACAAAGTCTGGAATGGAATTCACTATTATACATTGGATTTGTGGACTACGAAAAGGCATTTGACAGTGTAGACAGAGAATCACTTTGGAAATTGATGAGGCATTATGGAGTTCCCCTGAAGATCATTAATTTAATAAAGAAAACATATGAAGACATGACATGCAGAGTTCTTCTTGAAGGACAGCTTACAGAACCATTTGGGATAAGAACAGGAGTGCGACAGGGATGCCTCTTGTCTCCATTTCTTTTCTTATTAGCAATAGACTGGGTTATGAGAACATCAACAACATACGACAGAAATGGAATCCAGTGGACTCTGACTAAGCAGTTGGATGATCTGGATTTTGCTGATGACTTGGCTCTTCTGTCCCATAACCGTAATCAGATGCAGGACAAATTGAAAACACTCGATGAGAGGTCATAGCAATTGGGTCTGAAAATACACAGGGAAAAGACAAAGATAATGAGAATAAATGCAGGTAATGAAAACAGGGTTGAACTTGAAGAAGCACCAATACAAGATGTATAATCGTACACATATCTTGGCAGCAATATAGACAAAGTTGGAGGGACAGACAGTGATATCAAAATAAGAATACAAAAAGCAAGAGGAGCTTTCATTGCATTGGGAAATATATGGAGATCAAGAGAAATCGGATCCAACACGAAAATAAGAATCTTCAACTCAAATGTGAAGTCAATCCTATTGTATGGCTCTGAGACATGGAGAACAACAAAGACAACAACCAAAAAGCTACAGACTTTCATAAATGGGTGCTTGTGTAGAATAGAGGGATTAAAATGGTATGACAAGGTTACCAACGTGGAACTGAGGACAAGAACTAGACAAGTGCCAGTTGAACAAGAGATGAGAAGAAGATGATGGCGATGGATAGGACACACACTGAGAAAACCTGTTGATAGCATTACAAGGCAGTCCTTGTTCTGGAACCCCCAGGGCAAGAGAGGCAGAGGTAGACCAAGAAGCACATGGAGAAGAGAGCTGGAAACAGAGATGAAGATGATAAGGAGAACGTGGAAGGAACTTTAGATGATGGCACATGACAGGAGGACTTGGCATGTGTTTGTTGAAGGCCTATGCTCCTTTGGGAGTGGAGGGTTATGAATGAATGAAAAGATGAGAACCTGGCAACTCAGGTATTTTGAAGAGCAGGATAGACTGAGGAAAATTGCAGACTTCTTGTAAGGCAGGGTATGTAATGTTTATTTTTATCAAAGGAGAGGATAATATTTTTAATGTGCCACCATGTACAGAGATAGTCTGGGCTTGATAGCTTCATATGTAACTTAATGAACAAAATCGTGTTTGTTTCTGCCAGTATTTCCCCCACTTTCTTACATTTCTGTTGGTTCTATTTTTTTTGGGCCAGTTTACGTAAATTTCTGATGATATCATTATTTTCTTCCTGATTTTTATGCATATATTCTTGCAGTAGTGTTTTAAATAGCGATTTTACATTACATTCAACCACTGGTACGTGCAAGGGTTCGGTTCTTCAAAAACCTCGGGTACATGAAATTGGCATGAATGGAGCTTAAGAAGTTATAAGAAATGAGGGTTAGCTTCCAGGTTTGTCTAGAGCGTCATTTATTTGTGTTTTTATGTACTAATAAAAACATGAAAGGTAATGCACATATTTGATACATTAAAAGTGAAAAAAATATATATGAATATTATAGAACAATCACACAAGACCTAGTCAGTCGTATTCTGTCCCAGTATCCATCAGACAAGGGCGTGCTGTTCCTGAAGGTCATGGTTGATTGTCTGGGTTGTCTACCGTATGGCTGAAAAATGAGATTCTAAAGGTTGAGAAGCACAGTGAGACAGACTCGTGAACTCCACTAGCTTTGGTTGTCATAACTTTTTCCTCTTCCAGTCTCCATCAGTGTCAGGTTAATTGGGGCCACTGCATTAAGTTTCTTCTCATCTAAGATTCATGCTTATAGTTGGCATCAAGGATCTGCTTGTAAATAATGTAATCTTCAAACATTGTCAGTGCCTTAGGCAGGTTAGGAATTGTCAGCAGGTACACCATAGGCCTAGACTGGTGCCTTGATGGCCTTTTTTTTTGGCCGAATCGTACGCATTGTGAATTCGTTAATTGTAAGTGTGCGTACTGTGGCTGATGCATTTTTTAACTGAATCAGTTCTTGACATGATCTTTTCTCCTTCATAGGTATAGACCTAATGACACTTATTAATCACTTTGCAAAATGCAAATAATAAAACGTATACAAATCTGCAAAACAGAATAGCTGAAAAATCTCTGACCTTTTATGACTTGACCTGCAACAAGCAAGTGCATTTGAATATCATCGAAAAATTAACCTTGTTCCAACCTTCATGCTGGTAGCTATTCTGTCTGACTATACTTCATGTACTGACGGAACGATTTTGTGTTTTTATTAAACATTCTTCCTAAGCATATGAGCAGTTATCTTTAACATTCTTTTGCTTTGATGTATTCTTAATTGAATTCATAATTACTTTACTTTACTTTGACTTTTTCTGTCCATTCTTGCTGTTAAGGTTATATTACAGTAAATATGGGCAATATCCTGCTACTTTGAAATTAGAAAACCATGGGAAGAGAGAAAAAAAAAACATCAAATTTCCAGCTGCACTGCCATTTAAAAGCAATAAGAGCTTATTAACCACTTTAATGGCAATGCCTTTTTTAAGTATAGAAAAAAATATAAATATCTGTAAATTAAGTCATTCACCCCCAAAATAATTTCTGTCACCTTTTGGTGAACCATTCACCAGTTTAAGAAGCACTGCTCTATGTGCTTGGTGCAGGATGTAGTTCTAAGTTCATATAATTGTTCAATTTATCTGATGTCACCATTTCTTATTCTGTCTTTCCTGGTAACATTAATAGCTCTACTCATACATTTGACTCACATGTGATTTATCTTCCCTGTACGTACAACAGGGACCAAGTCTGACACTGACATCAAATTGTTGGTTAAAAATATACTATTTGTCGTCTTTAATTTTCTATACTGATGTTTGAATGTATGAGTAGTGGTGACAGTTAGAAAGTCACTACACTGGGTTTTTGACATCTTGTTTCAGTTTCTCTGTTGAGTGGTGAAAATGCTAGTACTTCTTCCTTCCTTCCTTCCCCTAACTTATCCCTCCCTCCCTTCTTTCTAATCAGAACATTTCTTCAGAAATAAAACACTATTTTCTACATGGTTTTAGCTGCCTTATGACCAGTTAGACCTTGATCGTCTGACCCGGCCTTGTTTACAAGAGGTGCAGAATGTGTTGACATTACAAGATTGTGGATGTACCATTCACGTACAAGTATCAGGTGAGATGTACTTCACACACCCAACACACATGCACATATGCATGCATACGTAGAACTTAAATGCAACAAAAATACATATAAAATGCAATGAGATGGTTTCATTCATTTTCCTTCTCACCCTTTATAGATCAAGTAGCCACCAGTGCAGTTGGTCTCCTCTCAGGATTGTTATTGTTGAGCAGAATCATCATTGTGCTCCAGACAAACCCATCAGTGCTTAGTCTCCCTCAGCATATGTTGAAGGGTATGAATGCTAACTGTTCCTGTTGCACGCTGGTTTTATACATGGATGCACTCTCTTATACGTCCATCCCTGCTAGCCTTACTTTTGATGCCAAATTCCAGCAATTGTAGCCTTGTTGATTCATCTATTGAAATGTTCTCTAACAGGCAATCATTAATTATCCTCAGAAATTTGTCCCTTATCCATATTCAGCATCTCCACTATGGGTGCTCTTGAGGTTAATCTGTCATCTCTCTCATTACTTTGTACCCCTGCATGACCAGGACAGTAGATCCACAACAGTTCCTGAAGATTCAAATCTTTTATGGATGTTTTCCATTCATGCTGTAGCCAATGTGAACCTTCTGAAGCATGAATAGAGAGTCTTAACACCTGTTGCTGTCATTTTCGACGGAGTCATCTGTCAAGTTATTTGCTTATGTTTGTATCATAAGTATAATTGTGTCTTTACCTGCGATGTCAGGTTGATTAGGGGTTGTCTTCCCTTGTTTATTCATTCATTGTGTTTGACCTTTAGGGTCAGAGGTTGACAGTTCGGCGTAGGCCTATGGGAAGGTTTTTTAAGCGGGAGTGAGATATACTTCCGGGAAGCCGGAAGGTCCTGTTTTTTCTGAAGGGACCAAGAGTCCATTGTTTTTCGGGGAGAATCTTCGAAGTAACTGCTATGGCAGTTTTCCCCAGTGAATCTCTGTGCGTCGGGATGACGACAGAATTCCTTGTTTAGTTCTGAGGATTCATTTTTCAGGTAATACCGACCTTTATGCATTATTACGCTTTTCGGTGGCAGAACATGTAAAGGATTACCTAGGGTGAACAGCAGCTCACTGATCCGCCATTTCAGAACTTATATATTTGTGCTCGAGGTAGCCATCCAAGACTGTTAGTCTTATATTGTCCAGAAATCCAGTGACGAAGATATATTGTGGGAGCCGCAGATTGGCGGAATTCATATCTACAATAAGTATTACTGCAGGGTTGATGATAACCTATTTAACAGAAGTACACGGCCGACGTCAGAACGAGGCCTGTGCTTTCGGCTATTATACTACAGCCTGATATGTGCAGTTGGCGGGGAGTGCCAAGTTGCACCTATGTGTCCAAGTGACTAAGGCATCTGACGCGTTTAGTCAGAGACGCCAAGGGCGACGCTACGAACTGTCATTATTGAAGAACTTTGCTATTGACCATGCACGTCTATTCTGATGTTTACCTTTTTGAATGCCAAATGTATACCTATCGATGTCAGGTCAGCATGACCTTGTTACACTGACTGTTCCTGTTGATACTATGTGTGTTCCCGTCAATAAATGTCTTGAAACATGCCTGCAGTGTCAAAGCATCCTTGATTACTGCATGTGAGAGTATGGGTTGCAGGATCTACATCTATACGAGCCTAAACACATTCGCGCCTTCATTCGCACCCACACTCAATTCATCATACGCTCGCACTACACATCTAACAACATGTATACTGTCTTGGGCCAGTGATCACATCAACAAGAAAAAAAAGACAGTTACAACACCCTAACTGCCTTGGTTGATGGAGACTCAGACAGCCACCTCAAATCTGCAGTAGCCGCTTGTATCTCCATTCTCATGCTGGAGGTTATTGTCATGTAAGCTCCACTCTGTTCAGCGATAACCTCACCCTTTACTCTAGTTGAGAAGCCCCAATCTGATTTCTCACTACAGAGTACAGACCCATCAGTGTACACAATGGCATCATTTCTTACATGATCAAGTAGCAGTTGATTAATTTCCAGCTCTGCTTTCCCGTAGCCCCAAGCTCTGCACTCCCTGCCACAATGCTGATGATGACTTGCTGGTAGTTTGTCCAGTTATCACCTGACATCCCTCTCTTTATTCTTGCTCCCTTGATGTCAGCTGTAGTCCTATGCAGGGGATGACTTCTATCTGTGGTTATCCGCATATAGGCTTTTGCCTGGGCCTGGGCCATTGCATATCTAGATCTAATCGACAGCACTCCAAGCATGTACCTCATTGTCACAATGGGGGTATCAACATTTGCTCGCATGAAGTTAAAACAACGGACTCTTTCCCACACCAAAAAAGTTCAGTTATTTAAGTCTCAATGTTTAGACACAGGAAGAAATGGAAAGACATTGAGCTGATGGGCTCGTGACAGGAGGACTTGGCATGAATTTGTTGAAGGTCTATGCTCCTTGTAGAGCTGAAGGGTAATGAATGATTAAATTAATTAAAAATAATTACGAAATCTCGCATGTAAATATAATTGATGCTAGCACAGAGCACTGGGGATTTCCAAAGAAGTTAACATTAAAATTAAATGTCACCTGCCAAACATAAGTTAAAGCAATGTTAGGATTCAGGTTGTAAAAAATAAAGTCCTGAACAAGTGATTATCTGTATTATAAAATGAAAGTCTGTTTTGTGATTCCGTCTGTCAGTCTACACAAAATTGTTTGACCATTTCTAGACTACCTAGAAATCTGAAATTTGGCATGCTGATAGGTCTTAAGATATGATGCCCTAAAAAACTTCAAAAAACAAAAAATTAAATACGGCAGCTTCATAATTAAGCCAGAAACGTTTGGCGCCAAGGGAAATAATTTAAAAAAATTATAAGAAGTTTTCATTTTAAAGGGAAAATAGCTTATTATAAAGCTAGGGAATATATGTGATTTATAATCTAAAATGTTCTTATTTTTACAATGCGACTTTTAATAATTAAGCAGATATTTTATAATGTAGAAGTGTAAAAAGAATATTTAAGATTTTACATGGCTAATATTAATATTGAAGTACAATTATAAAGTTGTGGTGGATTTGGTGTTATGGATGTTATTATTTAATATTAATTGTCTACCAAGTGAGGTCAGCTGTGTAGGTCCCTGAGTTTAGTAGTTGAAGGTTAAGTATTTACAGGGAAACTTATCTGCTACCACCCTATGATCTCACTTGGCGCTATATTTTTACTTATTAGTTATGTGACTACGTCTAATTATCTAGGGTAATGAATATATAATGTAGTGTAAGTCAAATTAAAACAAATACACTTAAAATTCTAACACATATATAGGACTGGGTCAGTACAACAACCACAAACAGATTAACACTCTAAAATATATCTTATAGAAGTCTGTGGCTGAATATTTAGTAATAGGCTATATTACAATTTTATTTGCCCTGAGTCAGAATTTTCTGAGTCAGGACCAACAACAAAATGAAATTTATGGTTTTATTTACAAAATTTAAATACCACAATGGATCTTCTGTCCATACAAATAACTATTACAATCTAATTATATTTTGGTATTTCTATAAACTAAGTAACACTGGTAACTAATGGTGGGGTTGGGGTGTTGTCATCATCCCCTCTCTTTCTTTTATTCTCTTGTGGAATGTTTATATAACAGTGTATTATTTTATGTTGTCGTTAGTAAAATACTTGGATGAACTATTGAGTGCCAACACAAGGGCACTTATCTTTATGATGTTAGTAGTACAATGCTGCCACTCTCCTGTATTTCAAGGGTTGATTCGTGGAGACAGCGTGTACCAGCAAAATTCACTTTAATGACCAATCTGACACAGTCCCTGGTGTATTGTGATAGACAGCGTGTATCAGCAAATATTCTCACTTTCTCTCATGAAGATACAGTCACCAGGGTTCTGGCACTACTTTAGTACCAAAACAAAAAACCCTGAAACAAGGTTATGATTCTTTATAACACATCTGCAATCTCATTCCACAAGTAATACATGATATACTGCAATAAAAGGAAAAGGGTCAGATCTATCTGACCAACCCATTTCAACCATTTTCATCTGAGATAACTCATACCAGTGCTCCCAGTTTTCTCCCTAATGGCTACAACGCCTCTGACACTGCAACAATGATTCTCTCCCATAGAATAATGTGGGTTAGCCTTCCCACTGGTAACTGTGGAAATCATATTAAGTTATACAATGCATGTCAGTTTTACTGCGTGTAAGCAACACCACAGGCCCTGCATACGTCTGCTGGGGACCTCTGTACTTAGTCGTAACCTTCCCCATAAAGCAGTATCTCATACACCAATTTTTGTGTAATAACAAGATTAATAAATTCGTTCTTACCACAATTCAGTGAAATATCACAAACATACGTTGACTGGCATCAGCATTAATATATCTTTAGCTTTGCCTTTGTCCAGACTGCCAAGGTTTGTTCCTTATCACTACTGTTCTCAACGCAGATTGCAGACTAACAATTTTGTGTCAAATGGCAACAAGCCTTGAAAGCATTTTGCCAATATCCCTAGACCGGCCCAATCACAGCGAGGGTCTAGCTATTCAATTCAAATTTGAAAAAAAAAAAAAACTCCAAACATATTAGGAGTGAGTCTGCCAAATATATTTATCTTTTTGCCTAACCAATACCCTCCTTCCTATACTCTTATACCAACCAATAGGATTTGAATCACTCCCATACCTCTTTTTTTAAACTTGCGTCCCCAACTAACGTTATGGATAAATGAGCAAGAACAACAGTCTGTCCGTCTTACCGTTCGTAGACATATAGTATTATTTCAATATCTGGGTTAATAATTGGACTATTATGTATATTACAACATATTATTGCTCAGGAGACACTAAGCTATCTTTACATATGATTTTTAGGGCCATATTCATTGTCGTTTGTATTTTCAGTTTTGTCACTGTTAATTGTCAATTTTAACTTTTCCATAAGTCGGCCATCTTCCCCCCTCCTCTATCATTTTATTCAAAATAAAACAACTTGTTTGGGTTACGTCAGAGATACACTACTAGGCGGAAATTGAGAGCTGACTGTGTGTGTGTATACAATCTGGCGGGTCCAACAGCGTGGATATATGCATGAAACGGCGTGTCGAGCGAAGAGGGGTTATGCAAGGCGGCGTTAACATTTGCGTTAATACTTGCCGCAGTTTCGTGCCGCAGATCGGGAAATTGTCCGGATTGCTACAATTAGTGGCGTTAAAGTTAAAATATTACGTTAATTCTTGCCGCAGTTTTCGTGTCGCAGATCGGCACAATTGTTAATTGTAAGTCTCAAGGACGAAACTAGGAAAGCGTGTTAGATTTTACGGCGGGATCATTTTCTAAGCATTACCACGGCACAAAATTCAGCGTTCTACTGGCGTAGAAGACGACGAGAGGCAAACACACTCGGGCGGGTTTATTTATTATCATAGGACTAAAATCTTACTGAATTTAGCGATTATTTCACAGATTTCGCTACAAAAGTAATTCACTTTAGAAAGCAGATTCTCATTGTGTCTAATAACTACAACTATACTTTGCAATGTAAATCTGGACCAGAAACATAAGATATTGGTTCTTATTAATGTATATAAGGCATGCAGACGTTTAAAATGCTCCAAAATGCAATGGGGTCGTCGTAAAATATTCTTTATTTTTTTTTTTTTTTTTTAAATACCCCTTCTGGGTCAAAGTAGATCTGTTGACTTTATTGTGTAAAATATGTGTGATCTCGGCCCTAGCTAAGATACTTTGATCTTAGCAAAAAGGCTAGTTATGTATTAGTTATAAAACTGAATTCCAAAGAGGACGTACCAGAAATATCAGTGGGTGGACATAATATAAATAACTTGAGGCATTTTCATCTTAAAACAAGCTAACTTATAGGTGCATGAAGGTAAGAATAATTTGGATTATGCTTTTTAAAGTACATCTAAAAAAATAGTTGTTTGCTTATTATATTTTAAAATAGGAAATGAGCTGGTACAGGGAAGTCATGCATACCCTTGTTTCGCGCTGGCGTACAGCCTTAGAAGTGGACGGAGATTATGTGGAAAAATAGCATGTGTAAAGGATACATCCAGTTATGCTGTGAATGAATTTCATACATTGTGAATAAATAGTTTCAGAGAGAAAAAAATTTGGGGCATTACTTTCTGAGCAACCCTCGTAATTTATATGAAACAAACGTCAAAATAAAGAGAATTGAATGCCATTATACTATATAAAATGGTCTGTCACATTAATATTATAGCTCAACATAAGATCCAGCATTAACCACATGACTTCATAATGTGCAGAGATTTTTGTTGTCTATAATAACATCTGTTTATTGGCCATTTCAGATTTTAAAAGATGTTTTTATTTTGTTTTCGGGGGGAGGGGGGGGGGGGGGGGGAGAGAAATTAGACTAAACAGTCACATGACAACCATTAATCCTTGTTTTGATGTTTCATAAGGAGTGAAAAAAGGAGATGATGATAATGCCTTACTAGATTACCTGTTTTATGTATATCCAACCATTAATGTTTGTTTTATGTATATCCAACCATTAATGTTTGTTTTATGTATATCCAACCATTAATGTTTGTTTTATGTATATCCAACCATTAATGTTTGTTTTATGTATATCCAATATAAATGAGAATGTAAAAATTTGAAAATAGGAAGAGACTTTTCAGTCATCCTAGAGAGGGAATATGGACACAAGCTGAGAAAAATCAGCATAATTAGCACAATCAATACTGATGGGAACTTCCAGGGAGAGAGGAAAATATGCTGTGACCTGGTCATACAGGTAAAAAAAAGAGACCTTAGAGAAGAGGACTCAACATGGGGAAATGTGGATACAACTAGAAATATATTCTGTGAGCCTGTACACCCCAAGATACACAGTTTAGAAGAGCTAGATCTCTGTTTGTTGCAGAGTGGGGTGACTACAACATCTGTGTTGATATAGTTGATGTGCGACTATTAATATGAATGAGCTTTATCTTGTACCTGCATTAGATGTTACTTTGGCTAATCAGTGGTGTCATCAGTCCTCACAACATCAAACTGCATTCAGGAATCAATGCATGATGGACGATACAAATAATTTATTAATTATACATGTTATTATATTACAAATATGGCTAATCGGTTCTGCTGTGGCTTATGCAAATTTTTGTATACATTGATCCAATCTGACACTTGTGTCAAATGTCCATCAAACCTTTGAAGAGGCAAAGAGTTTTATAAGTAGCAGATACAGGAACAAATGGGAAGCAGAACATCCAGGCCACACACACACAAATGATGCATATTACCAGCTCAGAAGAGAACAAGTGATAATCTTCAGACTCTGCACAGGCCACAACAGATTGAGATACCACCTATTCAACAAGCTAAAGATAGGAACTAAGGATGAATGTGACTGTGGCATCGATAAAATGACTGCTGAACATCTGCTTCAAAGATGCCCAACATATGAGGAACAGAGAAAGCACATGTGGCCATCACCAGCACCATTCCTGGAAAAGCTCTATGGAGATAGAAATAGCCTCAAGCTGACCACTGCTTTCTTTGAACATATTCAAGTTGATGTCTGAGCATGCACGAAGAAGAAGAAATGTCCATCAAACTGCCAAATCAAAATGCTCACTTCCCGAGCTACATATGTCCAATCCTTTGGAGAAAGGTATTATCCTCTTATTCTCAATATACACCGGTACATAACATAGTTATCCTGACAAACAATTGTCTCACTTCATGGTGGGGCACAACTGACCTCTAAATAGCAGCATACATACTTATTAAACCACCCGTCCATTCACCAAGACATCAACATGTCAGTTTCTCAGAAGACATATGGTGAAAACACATTCTAAAATGTCTCAATACATACATTACTCCCTAATAACATGCCATTCGTTCAACAGAGATGCTCTGCAGTGCTCGATAAAAGGCAATCATGTTCATGTGCCAAAGCATCTCTTAACACTGTTAACGAAAAAAAATCTTTGAAAACAAACAAAATAAAACTATTTTATCTTCTTGCATTGCAGGAGAAGCAGACCACATTATAGCAAAACATTTGCGAGACGATAATGCTGCATTTGCAGTGTTAAGTAATGATACAGACTTTTGCATCTTTAAAAATTGTGTGCTCATCCCTTTGGACTACTTTGATGTTTACAATGATCTTGGCCTGGGGTCAAGGTCTTTGAGGGTGAAGGAACCAGAGAGGCTGAAATGTGGGGTTGTGCACACAGAAAGTATCATGAGTTTACTTCGTGTGAGTATGTACTTGTGTGTGTTTGCCCAGGTAGTTGGAGTGGAGCATTATTGATTGTTCATTAGATCATTTTTCCCTGTGTAGTACCTGGGGGGTCACTGAAGAGACAATGAGTGTATGAAGTCCTGAACAAATGATAATGATTAATAATATAACATTGCTTTATAATGCTGTTAAAGGGCGTGTCACAGCTTTATTTATTTACTTACATTTTACGATCGAGGTCTTATATTGTATACTTCACCATGGCCATACAAAATAGACGAGCTGAATTCAAGACGTTATATTAGACTTTATATATATATATATATATATGGGTCTAGCTTAGCTGCAAACTGACTAAAGTTCTCTCCCACTTTCTTCCTAGAGTTACAAAACTTCTTCCTATGATCATCAGCATGTAGCTGATATCATACAAGAAGTGCTTTTTTAAGAGGGTCATAGTCATCCTGTTGTTGTTGTTATTGATCCAGCGGCACCATGTAGTGATATCTGCATGTTTTCACAAGTTGTTTTGTTTCTCCGTACAAGGTGTTCCACTTATCTGGCCTGGGAGGAAGGAGCATTTTCCTAACATCATCTAGTGCTGGGCACTCAAAAAGGTGGTGGTCGCCAGTTTCGTAGGGATAGTTACATAGCTGGCACTCTGGAGAATGTTGTGGTTGTATTCTGTTCAAGTGACTGCTGGGTGGTATGTGTTGTGATCTGAGCCGAAAAATGGTGCTCTGATCCCTCCTTGTAAGATGGCTGATGTTTTCATTAGGATTAGGATCAGCCATATGTCTGTAAACCTCTCTCCCGGTGTTTCCCATGGCCTATCTGTTTAGCCAGGTTTCTTTCTTTGTTGTTTGTATGAGTGATTTGGCTGTTTAGGGAGTTGTTGCTGTGAGTGGTTGTTCTTGTCTTGTTCCTTTCTTTCCAATCTGTCTGCTCTGTTCATTACCTGGTGTATTTGAGTGACCAGGGATCCACTGTATAACTATTCTGATGCCATAGGAGTTACATGATCAGCATCCAGGATTAGTTTGGCTAATTCAATTCTGCAATGTTCACTGCCTTCCCAAGCCTGAAGGACAGACATTGAGTCAGTAAAAAAATTTGAGGGAAATACATTCTTCAGATAGTATATGGCTGTTTCCAGTGCAATGATTTCAGCTTCATAGTTGGAGCACAACTCCCCACAGGCATCAGACAGCTCGTCAGAGGATCCATCTGGATAACATGTAGACTCTGTAACCTGCTTTGATGGTGGCCTTAAATGCAGATCCGTCACTATAGACATGCAACCATTCCTCAGTGTAGAATGTTTTGCTGAGATGCGCTTGTAAGACTTACTGGGTCCGAATGCTTAGTTAATCCATCTACCAATTTTATTTGAACTTCTGTTTTGATATGAGTATGTGGTGGTTAATTTTTTTACTACCTGTATGTCTTGTCTTTTTCCTGGAAGCTAGTATCAGTTTTGGATTTCATGGACATGGTTTAAGACTGACTTTTGTTTTCCTAGTTGTGTTCCTAGTTTTCTGAAAGGTGTGTTTTGGGGTGGTTTCGGTTCATTCTTTTCAGGCATGTCATAAAAATCTACTTCTACAGCTACTATAAGGTTGTGTATAGGACTGGCAACCTCATCATGTAACATAAATAGCTACAGAATCTACTACTACTACAAGAGGTTGTGCTTTGGCATATGCGTCCTCAAGAGGGCTATCTGCAGTGGTAGCTCTGTGTTTCATAAGGAGTGAAAAAAGGAGATGATGATAATGCCTTACCAGATTACCTGTTTCTTTGTTTCTTCTTCTTTTTTTTTCTTTTTTTTTTTTTTTCTGTTCATGTTCCTGTGTTGCTCATCTTATTTATTTCAGTGTGGTTGCAGTGTACCGTGTCTTTTTTTTTCTTAACCTGTCTATACTTCTTATCTTTGTCTATTATATTTAACTTTGGCTGACGAAAGGTAAACCCCAAAACATCCCGCTTCTTTTTTTTTTTTTTTTAAGTGTATCCTTCACTTGTAAAACTGATTCAATATTAATTTAAATTATTTTTTGCTACATGTGTATCTTAGAGGCTATCACTCCTGTTTGGTCCTGGGTAGATTCCTGTGCCAAAGCATTTCATGCACTTTGCTGTGTTGTTTTCAGTAGCAATGTATTTATGTAATGAGCTTGCCATCCCCATCACAGCCTCAATATAATGGCATGCCTGAACAAGTAGTGATCCTATTGCATTTTTGTCCCCTGAGAGGTCTCTGGAGGCAATACAAGGTGTCATACTATTTATTACTTGTAATCTTTGAGAACAAGTTTTTCTCATAAAGGTTCATAGCCTTTTATCCGAAATGCTTCGGGATGAGAATGTTTAGGAAACTGGGATTTAAAAAAATTTCAGATGTCACTCAGCTCGGGATTAAAAAAATGATCTCAGTTTGATAGGAAAGTAGCTCAACTCTTGATCCACAAGATTTGCTGTGTTTTTTAAATATTTAATGGACAGCCTCAGTGTCTGTCCCAGGTTATTATGTTTTTTTGTAAGTGACAGTAGAATTACGGTACTGTTTTTCTGTCTAGGCACCCTAAGCTTAGGCCTAAATCCTAATGTTAAATCGCTTACTATAACCCTATTTCTAGCATTTAGTTTTCTTGTAAATAATAAACGGCTAAAAATCTCAGAACAATGACCACTAGCGCTTATATTAACTGTAACTCATAGTCTGTTTTGGGCATTTTCAAAAATAATTATTGACACAACAGCGAACTAGGGAAAATTTTGTATTTCAGATGTCGCCCAACCTGTGATTGAGAAGTAGCCCAACTCTAGATCTATAACATTAGTTGTTGTAAGCTCTAGTGTCTACGTCAACTTGTCTAATGCATTGTGCATGTGCTAATGTAGTAGTATAAAGCACATAAACCAGAGACATGATGAAACAGATCCTCGCTTGTGGTTGAGTCATTTTTGCTAATGAGGGCAATGAAATAAACGCTTGGTTTGATTTTAAGGACCATTTTCATCGAGACAACTCCATCAGTGCTCCAATCTCCTCCCTGAGATCCCACAAAGAGGATCTCAGCACAGTGCACGAACTCTGTAACGCAGGCAGGGATCCCAAAGCGCGTATACAGGAATCACACATTCTGTAAATATTTTTGTGGTGGGTAGGTTTCCTAACTTTTAAATTTCGCCGGGGGCAGCGGCCATATGGTGTATTCTTTTCAGTTTTCAACTGCCATGGGATTTTCAATGTGTGCAGCTTGCACACGGGACCTCCTATTTATTTTGCCCTTTTCCGAGAAGGCTAGTCATCCAATCTCACTACCCTTGAGACCAGGGGGGAGTATGACATCATTAGGAACAACAGGTTTTGAAAAATTGTCCATGAATTATATTCCCTGTACTGGGAGCAAATCTGGTACCTATCGAATTGGAGGTGGAGGCCATGCCTCTTAGAAACCACACCCACTAAAAAACTCTGTTTATTATTATTATTCTTATTTTTTTTGTTTTTACGAAAAGCTTTTGATTTTCAGAGATTTTTCAATGTCAGAATTTTGCAAAAATGGTTACTGACATGTACAGTAATATGAGTATTGTCCAGTTCACTTGACATTTCTGGCATCAATTCTCATTAATTTCATTAATCCTCAGCTTCGACATCATGAGTCTCTTATTGAGTTTGCTGTCATTAGTGGGAATGACTTCACACTTCCATTTTTGAATGATCTCCATGTCTTTAGGACATCATACATTGGGAAGATGAACAGACTGGCAGACTTAATTTATCGGAACAGAGTAGCTGAACAGTGTGCATTCTTTGGGCCAGCAATTGTAAGTATGTCAGCAAGCTCGTAATTGGTCTTATATCTTTTTGTTTCTTGTTGTCAGCTGCTAACTATATGAACACACTGACTTAATGGCAGAAGACAACTGCTAGGATTACAATAATAGCTCGTTACAACCACAAATGCGAATAAATCGGTGAACTGCAGGACAGTTTGTACCAGGGGCTTTTGGCATCTACTTTAGTAACACTGAACCCTCTAATAGTCGGAGGGGAGAGAAGTGGGGATGATGAACCTTACAAAGAAAAGATCGTGTTCCTATCTCTTGCAGTTCAAGAATATATTTTAGCAGCCAGCTTGAGAGTTTTCATTGGGAATGCTGAAACAGTAGTTTTGATCTTGGGAATGCCGCAAGTTTAAATGCCGGCAGGAAAGGTTTGGTCCGAAATCTTCCTAGTTTAAAAAATCTTCCCTTATTTTCCCCTCACAGTTGCCTAAAGATCTACCAATCATCCACTGGGATCTACTGGTTGATCAGGATTGACTGGTTGCCAACCCATGATCTATACCATCTCCCTTATACAGTGACTGATCAGAACAGAATATGATACATAAGCAGGAAGCACATATAGCTTTGCATATGAAGTCATTTAGTATCTATGCAACTCACTTCTGCCACAAACTGTTAGCAACTGTTAATTGTAAGCATTAAACTGAAGTAGCAGTCATAACATACATAATCAGTATATCACAATGAGCGCTAGAAAAATCAATGTCGCACATATGACCTGATACTCTCGATGGAGGCATTCATCACTGTATACATTGACATGCTGTAGAACATGAGAAGATAAGTGTTAGATTCATGACTTCAGTAATAAGTGGCTCACAGGACCAAACTGTATCACAGCTACAACTCTGGCCCACCCGCACTCAAGACAAGGAACCTTTCCATCTGAAATGATGATGCTCACACTTCAAATCTCACTCAACTGAACTAACCATGACATGACATTCATCACACAACTTTTCACCTCTGACCACTATTCAGTCACATCTCTTTTCAACATATCTGAACGACACACATGAATCTAACAATGCTATTCTACAACTAGAAATCATCATCAGCATCATTTTCTTTGTGCTCCTTATGGAGCATGGAGCCACCAGTGTGGCAGGACATCTGCATCAAACATTCACATGCACTTGCAGTGATGGTTTTTGTGGTAGTTTGTTTTATAAGTTGAGATTGCCAGCTCCATGCATAAACTCATATTAGTAGCCTTGTACGACATTCCTTAGGGTGCAGTAGTCCTGTTACAGCTAGCAGTAACATGGGTAAATACTTCACTCACTACTGCTTAATATAACAGACAGGCAAAGCCCACTCCTTCCGGAGCATAAGTTCCTGACACCCATACCACAACGTTCGTGGCACTTAATTTATCTTTTTGATGTTAGAGGAAGCTTGACGTTTTACTAGCCATTTCCAGCCTCAGAACATCCTGATACTGAAGGGGCATGAATGAATGAAGATATTGGTTTGAGAGTGATTCTGTAGAAGTGGTTTCACAGTGTGTGAGCTGATTGTCATACTAATTACTTACATGTTACAGACAACACCATAAGTTAATTATTACTGATGTTTATTCTAATGAGATGTTCGCATGTCCAGGCTAGGGATCCAGACCTGCAGGAGGCTGTACAACATTCTCGGAGGTTCTACTCTCTCACCCTGGATGATGAGGAAGGGAAGGAAAGTAGCTTCGGCTATACTCTCCTTGCTGATGATATCAAGAGAGGAAAGCTACCTAGCACAGCTGTGGCCATGTATCGAGGCCTGTATTGGCACCGGCAGGTAAGGTTGCCTGTCTTCTTTATCTTCATAACTTGGGACTTTAATTTGTTACTGTTAGATTGTGAGAGATGAGAAGTTTAGATTGAGAGAGATGAAAAGTTTAGATTGAGAGAGATGAGAAGTTTAGATTGTGAGAGATGAGAAGTTTAGATTGTGAGAGATGAAAAGTTTAGATTGAGAGAGATGAGAAGTTTAGATTGTGAGAGATGAGAAGTTTAGATTGTGAGAGATGAAAAGTTTAGATTGAGAGAGATGAGAAGTTTAGATTGTGAGAGATGAGAAGTTTAGATTGTGAGAGATGAGAAGTTTAGATTGTGAGAGATGAGAAGTTTAGATTGTGAGAGATGAGAAGTTTAGATTGAGAGAGATGAGAAGTTTAGATTGAGAGAGATGAGAAGTTTAGATTTTTAGAGAGATGAGAAGTTTAGATTGAGAGAGATGAGAAGTTTAGATTGAGAGAGATGAGAAGTTTAGATTGAGCGAGATGAGAAGTTTAGATTGAGAGAGATGAGAAGTGTAGATTGAGAGAGATGAGAAGTGTAGATTGAGAGAGATGAGAAGTTTAGATTGTGAGAGATGAGAAGTTTAGATTGTGAGAGATGAGAAGTTTAGATTGTGAGAGATGAGAAGTTTAGATTGTGAGAGATGAGAAGTTTAGATTGTGAGAGATGAGAAGTTTAGATTGAGAGAGATGAGAAGTTTAGATTGAGAGAGATGAGAAGTTTAGATTTTTAGAGAGATGAGAAGTTAAGATTGAGAGAGATGAGAAGTTTAGATTGAGAGAGATGAGAAGTTTAGATTGAGCGAGATGAGAAGTTTAGATTGAGAGAGATGAGAAGTTTAGATTGAGAGAGATGAGAAGTTGAGATTGAGAGAGGTGAGAAGTTTAGATTGAGAGAGGTGAGAAGTTTAGATTGAGAGAGATGAGAAGTTTAGATTGAGATAGATGAGAAGTTGAGATTGAGAGAGGTGAGAAGTTGAGATTGAGAGAGATGAGAAGTTGAGATTGAGAGAGGTGAGAAGTTGAGATTGAGAGAGGTGAGAAGTTGAGATTCAGAGAGGTGAGAAGTTGAGATTGAGAGAGGTGAGAAGTTGAGATTGAGAGAGGTGAGAAGTTTAGATTGAGAGAGGTGAGAAGTTTAGATTGAGAGAGATGAGAAGATTAGATTGTGAGAGATGAGAAGATTAGATTGTGAGAGATGAGAAGTTTAGATTGAGAGAGATGAGAAGTTTAGATTGAGAGAGATGAGAAGTTTAGATTGAGAGAGATGAGAAGTTTAGATTGAGAGAGATGAGAAGTTTAGATTGAGAGAGATGAGAAGTTTAGATTGAGGGATGAGAAGAAGATGCTGTGATGGATAGGATGCATATTTAGGAAACCTGTTGAATAGCAGATCTTGTTCTGGAATCACTAGTTAAGGGAGGTAGGGGTAGACCAAAAAGCACACGGAGAAGAGAACTGAGACATAAATGAAAGGGATTAAGAAGATGTGAAAATACGTTGTGCTGATAGCACACTGAGGAAACCTGTTGATGAAAGCAGTACATGGCAGTTCATAAGATAAGAGAGGCAGACAAAAAACACAAACAATGACACATTCCCGCTAGTTTCTTGGAAGAATATGGAAAAGGTGACAGAGATGCAAAAGCATGAACCAGAGCAGGGGCACCACACGATGGATTGCTGCCGACCAAGCAAAGTGGAGATGGATTGCTGCCCTAGAAGACACCATCAGACATGATGGTCACTGGCTGCTGAGTCAGTCATTGGCTAAGGATCAAAGAAGAAGAAGAAGGAGACCGTGCACATTGCACACTATGGAAGCTAAATTGAAATTTCAGTTTTCTAGAGGTGCATTGATGACCATTGACCATGTCAGGATAAGGTTGATAACAAAGATGTATTGAAGTTGACAAGGAAGGGAAACAAATGAAATGACATGAGGAGAATTAGTGCTACCATGAGGATACATAACAGAAAGAGCACACCACAATTATTTCTCATGTTTTGGCAGGTTATTTGCTAATAATGTATATGTCACTTGTTTATTTCAGCAATTGTTTATTTTCACAGCAGTTTAAAAACAAAATTTTTAAATATAATATTTGTCTGAAGGCATTTGTAATATTGATATGAAACTAAAACTATAAATCTTCAAGCGTTTACAGTCATCCTGGTTGTATCTGTTAATGTTGCCTTTTTTTAAAACTATCTTCCATTATACCTTTCATGCTGTGATGTTTTTATATAACTTCTTCTTCTTCAAGTGCCATGCCTAGTGGCATAGGAGATCATGTCTCTCCACAACTTCCTGTCTCTTCTTTCTAACTTGTGAAATAAGTTTCCTTTGCGTATTGGCCTCTTCCAGGACATCCTCATTACTCATTTTGATTATCCATTTATGAAAATCTATGACTATATTAACAAGTTTCCTCAGTATGTCTCCTATCCTTCTCCAGGATCGTCTTATCTCTTAAGTGAAAAAACATTTAGAGAAAAAAAATTTCAGGTTCTGTATTTTCGAATGCTTATTTAGTGTTACCAATTTGTATTATTGTTGTTGCTTTATCTTCCAGTTTTAAGGCAGCCGCCTCATGTAGACATATTATAAACACTTAGCTCTTTGTGTATAAAGGTCTATATCCTTTTATCTGAAATTCTCATGGATAGCTTTGTTTTGAAACCAGAATTTTTTTTGGTTTTCAGATGCCGCCCAAATCGTGTAAAAGTAGCACAAATTGTCCTAAATAGCCCAAGTTGCCCAAAATATGTTCAAAAAATCTCCCAAAAGTTGCTCAAAATAGTCATGAAAAGTAACCCTAAGTTGCATAAAGAAACTTCTGATTTTCAGATTATTTCATTTTCCGGGTGAAGGGATATAGACCTGTACAGGGTGATATAAAAGTCACTACTTATTTTGAAACTTTCATTTCCTCACTTTTATTTATTGGATACACATGTTATTGGATACACACATCATTGGATGCACATGTTATTGGATACACATGAAGCAAATGTCAAAACAAAGAGCAGTATCAGCCATTTGATATTTAACTAAGTTTAAATTTTTATTTCCAGAAAAAAAAAATATAATAAAATCTACAATGATAAAAACACTGACATAATCGTGACATCATCATTAAGCAAAGTATGATGCACTGTTTCGTTAAATATGTGGCCCAGTGCGTCCGATTTCAACAGGCATTTTTGTTGGGTTGCCTTCCTTAGCCCTTGACTGTCCCCAACCTACCTGCAAGGAAACAAGTGTGTGTGTGTCTTTTTCTCTTTGTCTGGTCCCTACCCTTTGACCTATCTGGCTCAGGAGACCCTGCTGGTAGCTATGCTGCCGCCAGGATAACTCTAGGGGTCATGGGGACACACAAGCTCCTCTGCCTTGCCAAGGTGGAGACACAATAGATGAGGCTGACATGATAGAAGAGAGATACAATCGCTACCTGCTGTGAGTTCATGTTTTGAACAGGCTGAAGCTGTTGTTGAGCTGTAATGTTTATGTGACGTGCGTTTTATATGAATGTTAACTCCTAAAGGATGCCGTGGCTTTCCCATGTTTGATGCAAGTAATTTTCAAGTTTTTTTTATAGTGATAAAGTTTGAGAGTTGTATCTTTCTAGTTTTTTAAAGTATGATAGTGCTATACATAGTTTTAAAATAAAAGAGTTAATAAAATATAACATTAGTGCAACAGGAGACAACAAATTAGTTGAGATATACCATCCCCCAAAACTGGCCTCCCGTCAAGAATACCTTTAAGAGTTAAAAAATGCCACGGACAGCCAAAAAGAGTAATGAGGATGTCCTGAAAGAGGCTAATGCTCAAAGGAAACATTTCACAAGTTAAAAAGAAGCAATCCACTTTTTTGGACATGTTATGAGAAGAGGAAAGCTGGAATATATCGTAACAACAGGTAAGACTGAAGGAAAAAGAGATAGGGGAAGACAAAGAGAGCAATATTGGACAGAGTTTGACATCGGGGCACGGAAAGAAGTCAGCAGAATTGATAAATTGTACTGGAGACAGGAAGTTGTGGAAGTACATGATCTCCTACGCCACTTGGCATGGTACTTGAAGAAGAAGCATTTTATATAGTAAAATGGTAGTTAATTCTCTTTATTTTAACTTTTCCTATAAATGAGTTCATTTGGTGTGAAGAAAATAACATTTGTTAAAATAAGGAGGCACAATGGGCTAATCACCTGTTTGTCAAACACTTTGATTGCATGTTTTACCCGTGAGTTACACTCTGTTTAGGTGTGAAGAAAATAACAATTGTTAAAATAAGGAGCAATTTTTCAATCACCCTGCATATTTGTTAGCTCAGATGAATGATGACTGTATTGGGGGTCTTGTATCATTCAGGTGCTGGAGGATCCAAGTCCTAATGTTCCCTGTGCTGAAGTAGCTCTAAAAGCATTAAGGGCATACATTTATGCCATTCTGCTACCATCACACAGGATGTCAGTCAAAGAGATCGGTCGCACGCCAGACCTGGCAGTGGCAGAAATGACGGTCAGGAAATTTTTTTTTTTTCTGTAGTCTATTCTACCTCCCATGCAGTGATGTTCTTATTTACCTTACTGATCTTTATTGTGAATGTTGAATGGCCGAGTGGTTAGAGCACTTACTTCTGGAGACAGTTACCAAGCTCAAAACCAGGTAGCATCAGGCTGCAGCTTACCCACTGTAACTCTCCTCTTGAGTTTGGGAAGGCAAAGGCAGCAGGTAAGGGAACTGATCACCTCACCTCATAAAGCTGAGACCTTGTATAGTGAAGTCTGTAACACTTCACTCCCCAGTGGAAGTGTCTGCTGTGAGACTACATTTATCTTTTTTTCCTCTCTTTTATTACACTGTCTTCATAAAATCCTGTTTCAGTTTAAGAGTTTAATGCAAGGGTTGATATATTCCAAGTGACAAATGTTGAGGTACTGTCACGTGCTGGCCTTCAAAGCATGTATACACTGCTTAGACAGCGCAGACTACACTGGCTTGGTCATGTCCGCCGCATGGAAAATGGTTGCATCGTGAAAGATAACTTCTAGGGACAACTGGCAGATAGTGAAAGAACAGTTGGGCGACCGCAGCTGAGATACAAAGATGTGTGCAAGAGAGAAATGAGGGCACTGGACATAAATCCAGCAGCCTGGGAGGATGAAGCTGCCGATTGCACCAGGTGGCAATGCTGTCTATGGCTCCACCTCAGATTGGGTGAAAAGAAGCTCACACAACAAGCAGAAGAGAGGAGAAAATGTCAAAAGGAGCACCAGGAAAATAAGCAGCTGAATTCTAACCACTCTGCCAATCGGATGTGGGAAGAGTAACAAATAAAATAATGAAATAAATGAAAAGATCATGTCTGATAAGATTCATCGTTTCTCCATGAATGATTCGGTGATTTGACTATCATTTACTCATCACCCTTCTACACCCCAAAGAGACGTATGTCAAATATAAGGAGTGCACAATGCACAGAGAATAAGGTCTTTGTTTATCTCATTTTCCCCCTGAACCCCCCAAAAATGTGTGGTTTTTACTTTTCGAGTTTTTTTTTCATAAACGGGTGTTGAAGTAGGAACAGAAGGATTGAAATGGTGTTACATGATCTCCAATATGGAACTGATGACCAGGGCCAGACAAGTATCAGTGGAACAAGAGATGAGAAGGGGCTGGTAATGGATAGGAGACACTTTGAAATGTCTGAATAACATTAGAAGGTAGTTCTTGTTCAGGATTTCCCAGGGTAAGAGAGATAGAGGGAAACTGAAAGATACACGGAGAAGAGAACTGGAGACAGAAATGAGGAAGTCATTGATAGACCTTGAGTTGATGACCTGGGGCAGGAAGATTTGACTTGAGTTTGGTGAAGGCATGTGCTCTTTGTGGAGGTGAATGGTAGTGATGATGATATATACACTCGCACATCTATGTCTTTTTCTCCATTTTGGATCCTTAACTGGTGACTCTCAAAGCAGCCAGTGGCATCTTGTAGGGCAGCAACAAACTGTCTCCACTTTGTTAGGTCGGTGGCCATCCTTCGTGGAGTGCCCCAACTCTGGTTTATGCTTTGCATCTCTGCCTCCACGGTTCTCTGCCAAATTGTTTTTGGTCGGCCACTCTGTTGTCTTCCTTCGGGGGTCCACAGTAAAACAGTTTTTGTAATGGCATTGGGGGCTCTTCTGAGGATGTGGTCAACCCAACTCCAGTGTCTGCTAGCTATAAAATGGTGCACATGTCTTCTGGGTTGCTCTGAGTAAGCAGTTACACACATATGTATTTTGATGTTTATAGGATCAACCAACATATTCTTGAAAGATATGAGGAAGACCTTGAGTTGATGATATGGGACAGGAACATTTTGGCTTAAGTTTGATGACATGGGACAGGAATAATTGTCTTAAGTTTGATGACATGGGACAGGAAGATTTGGCTTAAGTTTGATGACATGAGACAGGAAGATTTGGTTTAAGTTTGATGACATGAAGATTTGGCTTAAGTTTGATGACATGGGACATGAAGCTTTGGCTTAAGTTTGATGACATGGAACATGAAGCTTTGGCTTAAGTTTGATGACGTGGGACAGGAATGATTGGCTTAAGTTTGATGATATGGGACAGGAAGATTTAGCTTACGTTAGATGAAGGCCTTTGCTCTTTGGGGATGTGAATGGAGAAGTAAAACACACTGATTTACACACTCATGCATGTATATAGTCCTGGTAGGTTCAACCAAGCTGGACTGGTCTGCGTGGGTAGGGGTCAGACAAAAGCTGGTACTCTGGTCCTCCAGGTTGGGGGTTTTAGCACAGGGCCGACACCCCTGTCTATGTAAAAAAATCGCACATGTTACGGAAACAACAATAAATGGAAAAACTTTGCTGCGGGATGGACATCTGGAGTCTCAGGCTCGTATGACTGACAGTGGTGAAAGCCGAAAGGAAGCCACTGGCATGAAAACGGATGCCCCGACCGCAAAACACGAAACCAGAATTGGTTTTTGGAACGTCAGAACTATGAATGAGGCAGGAAAGCTGAGACAAATTACAGCAGAGATGAGGAGCTACAAGATACATATCCTGGGAATAAGCGAGAGCAGATGGACAGATAAGGGGAGAATAAAAACAGCTACAGGGGAAACAGTACTTTATTCTGGCAGAGAGGATGGTCAGCACAACAAAGGTGTAGCCATTATCCTGAAGAAAGGAATGGAAAGGTCTTTACTGGAATGGAAACCTATCAACAACAGACTGATAAGAGCAAGACTGAGAGGGATGTTCATCAACACCACAATTATACAATGCTATGCACCAACAAACGACAGCGATGAAGAGATCAAGGAAGAGTTCTATCAACAGGTACAAAAAGAAATGGAAACTACACCCAGGTACGATCTCATTATAGTAATGGGAGACCTAAATGCGAAAGTGGGAGCACACAATAATTAAAACGAAAGAGTAATGGGGAAATGCGGCAGTGGAACAGCAAATGAGAATGGGGACAAATTAATAAGCTTCTGCAGTATTAACAACCTGGTCATTGGAGGAACACTTTTTCCACACAAGGAAGTGCACAAGTTAACATGGGAATCACCAAACGGATGAGACAGAAACCAGATAGATCACATAATGATCAATGGCAGATGGAGACATGCACTACAAGATGTGAAAGTAAGAAGAGGCGCAGATGTGGGAAGTGATCATCACCTAGTAGTAGCAAGACTGAAAGTGAAACTCAGAGCTGCTGGACCAGTTGCAGTCAAACAGAAAAGATACAACATCACGAAACTGAAGGATCCTCTCACCAGAAAAGCTTTCGTGGTCGACGTAAAGAGAAGATATGAGATTATCAAAAGCCAGGAAAGAACAGAGACCGATGATGTTGACCAGAGATTCAACACCATCTCAACAATATACAAGGAAAGCAGCAAGTCATGCTTGGGATTCCAGGAAAGAAAGAGCCAAGACTGGATAATACCAGATACGCTAAACACCATAGCGAAGAAAAAGGAAATGAAAAGAAAGAAAACAGAAGCTAAGTCTCCCAGGTTAAAGGCAATATATAGTGAACAGTACAGTCAGCTGGACAAGAAAGTTAAACGTCAAACCCGTGCTAACAAAAGGACATTTCTGGATGACCTTGCAAGACAGGCAGAAGAGGCAGCACTGAGAAATGAACAAAGCACAGTATACAAAATAACTAAAATCATCAGTGGAAAACGAGGTGCAAACAATATTACATTAGTAAGAGATAAGCACGGAAATCTCATCACAACAGTAGAGGGACAGGAAACATGATGGGCAGAGCATTTCAGAGAAACTCTGAATAAGGAACCACCAGAGACACAATTAAATGTTCCTGAGGCTGAAAATGATCTAGATGTTAATACAGACATCCCATGAAAAGAAGAAATCACCACAGCAATCAAAGGGTTAAAGAATGGAAAAGCTCCTGGTCATGATAACTTAAATGCAGAGCTATTTAACTCTTTGACTCCAGACCAACGCTCTGAGCGTTGCAAAATTCAACGCGCCGTGCCAGCGCAACGCTCAGAGCGTTGTTTTTAGTTTATCACGAATAAACCCCAAAAATCATCCGTTTAATGCAGTTCATATTTTAAAACTCATAGAATGATTTCCGCTACTATTTAAACAACTAATTTGACTGTAGTTAAGCAGCACATTTGCGTGTTTTGATGTTATTATCACAATTTGTGTGACGATTCGCGTGTTTGCGTTTTTCGTTGTTATTGCTAGAGAAATATGTCACGCTTTATATTTACATTTTCTAAATCTCCTAAGCAAATAATTGTGTCAAACTACTTTGAAACATTGCTGACATTGATGATGATTGTTTGGTAGTCACAGTTTGTTGTCAAAATACGGAATCGGTGCAGAAAAGCTACACACATTAGATTTAGTTGATGAGTGGGCATAGTCATATTCTGGCCGATCAAAAAGCAACAAAACTAGACCTACCATAACATCTAATCACTAGTCCTAGGTAGAAAATGAAGCTAGGGATACTATTAAAACATTAAACAAGTGTAAACAAGTTTTTATATGACATTATTCTTCTTTATTTGTTTGAAAATTACGTAATGCGCGATTGCATAATTTAGTTTTTTCTTACAAGGGACCACAGTAAAAACTGGTGTGAATAACACTAAATGTACTAATTGTGGCCATAAGCAATGTTTTTTTTACTTTGTATATGGATTAACTTGATGTTTGAAGGCTAAAAAGAAAATTTTATTGTCTACAACAGTAATTTGTCTTTGGTAAGATCGTATTCTACAGTTAACTTTTTAGTGTTTTTCAATTTCAAAAAATGTTTTAAGTATACCGAACACACTTGTGTTAATACTACCAAAGACATTATATATTACAATTCGCTATCCATTTCCCTACAGTTTGGTATATAATAAGTACATGTTCACAGAAAAAGGTTAACATAAAATTTACACTAAAAGACAGTACACTTCACCGTTTAGAATTCTTCAAAAAATAATTATGGCACAGGGTGGAAAATAATTATGGAGTCAAAGAGTTAAGACAGACCCAGAGCTAGCAGCAGAACTATTAGAACCACTATTTGCACAAGTCTGGAAAACAGGGACAACACCAACAGAGTGGAGAAAAGGAATAATTGTCAAATTGCCCAAGAAGGGAGATCTTGCAGACTGCAATAATTGGAGAGGAATAACTCTTCTCTCAGTTCTCAGCAAAATTTTAGGCAGGATAATTATACAGAGAATCTCAAAAGCAGTAGACCACAAACTGAGGAAAGAACAAGCAGGATTTAGAAAGAACAGAAGATGTGTAGATCATATATTTACCCTCAGGAACATTATAGAGCAGTGCTCAGAATGGCAGAGACAGCTGTACCTTAATTTTGTTGATTTTGAAAAGGCTTTTGACAGTATACATAGGGACAGTTTATGGAAAATACTGAGGGCTTATGGAATTCCAAGCTGCATAGTGTCAATCATAAAAAGTCTTTATGCCAACTTTACGTGTAGCATTGGGCAGAGCAACCTAACCTTTGAAGTGAAGACAGGAGTACAACAGGGATGCCCCTGATCAACCACTCTATTTTTAACAGTCATAGACTGGGTGATGCGCCAGACAATAGAGGGCAATCCAAGAGGAATAAGATGGACTACATTTTCTACATTGGAAGATCTGGAATATGCAGATGACATTGCACTGCTAGCACATTCACATCAACACATCCAGGAAAAAACGGATAGACTTAAAGTATAGCCAGCAGGTGGGCTTGAACATCAACCTAAAGAAGACAGAGGTCATGACGCTCAATGTGAGCAACCCTGAGCCCATATCAGTAAGGAATCAGCAATTGAAACAGACAGATGCCTTCACATACCTAGGATGCATAGTAACACCAGACGGCAGAGCAAGCAAAGACATCAACAACAGAATGAACAAAGCAAGAACAGCCTTTTTTAGTCTAAACAACATTTGGAAGTCCTCTCAGTACAGCACAAGCATAAAGTTAGGATTATATCAGAGCTGTGTGCTTTCTGTGCTTCTCTATGGCACGGAGAGCTGGAGAGTTACAGAGAAGGATATGTCGAAATTGTCCTCTTTTCACACAACATGCCTAAGAAAAATTCTCCGAATCTTTTGGCCGAATACCATCACCAACCAAGATCTGCTTACTCGAAGCAAGCAAGAGGACATGCACACCATCATAGCTGGCAGACGCTGGAGCTGGGTTGGTCATGTCCTCAGAAGAGACCCCGATGCCATCACAAGAACAGCTTTGCTATGGACCCCTGAAGGAAAACGAAAGAGAGGCCGACCAAAAACAACTTGGCGGAGGACTGTGGAGGCTGAGATGCAAAGAATGAACCAGAGTTGGGACACTGTACGAAGGATGGCCGCCGACCGAGCAAAGTGGAATCAATTTGTTGTTGCCCTACAAGACGCTACCAGGCGTAATGGCCACTGACCGCTTTGATGGTCGGCGGCTAAGGATCAAAGAAGAAGAAGAAGAAGCATGTATATAGGATGAACCAACATATTCTTGAAAGATAGGAGGGAGACATAGAAAGATCTTCAGTCGATGACATGGGACAGTGCTCCTTGAGGATGTGGATGGAGATTTATAACACACTGATTTACACACACATGTATATTTGGGTGTATATAGTATGAACCAACATACTCTTGAAACTGTTTATTCCTTTTGCCATTTAAAGGTGAGGAAGTCTGATGATACTAGTGTGCCAGACCTTGTGCAGGTCAAGAATAATTCATTTGATCAGAATCTGCAAGTGTTTGAACACATACTTCAGCATCAGGAACTGCAACCATTTAATGAAGGTGAGATAACTAGTGAGGAACTAAACACTGTATGAGTGGTGAATAGCGTTTCTGAGTCGGGAGGAACTTTGACGTATTTCCCTGGCCCCTGTTGAAAAAACAATTTTGTTTTAAGCTATGGTCATCACTGTAAAGTTTATTTATAAATTTTGGAATAAAAAGTTTTACGATTTATTTAATTATATATGTTACCGTAGTTTGTTCAGGTTTCATTGTAGGTTTTGGTTAGCATTTGACTTCGGTAACAAATATACTTTTGAGGCTAAGTTCCTGCTTAGGCTTGTTTATCATTGAAATACATTTGCTCTGGTCAAGTGATGACTATTCTTAGTGTAGAGCGAGATCGTGCTAAGATGTAAACAACGAATGCATGGGCCAACAGTGATAATATTCAATAGAGCAATTTCACTTGACAGAGTCCGCTAAGTTGAGAGTCCACAGGTTACATTTATTAACGGCATACAAGTTCAGTTAAAACAGTTCATGATCAATCAAGCAAATACATCCTACAAAACGTCTCCTGAGTTTACCTCATCGTAGTCGTCCTACCGTCAGATTATTTACACGTGATTCCATAATCCGGTAACGAATAATTTGACTTAGGCGATCAATATGAATTCTGGATACTTATTCATAACAACTTGCTCCCGATACATTCTATCCAATTGAAGTATATTCCACTTCAGTAACTGAGACGTAAATCGTATCCAATAATAATAGGCAGCCCCTAGTGCCATATAATAAGTTCCTTTATATAATTATCATCATCATGGGAGACTTCCAACAAAACGCGTCCGTCAAGGACCATGGTTACTACAAAAGGGGTACAATTACAAGGTCGTCACGTCGTAGCTTATCAATGTGACACATCATCCTAAAACTAGGCAACCTATACCCTTTCGCGTTCAAAACCAAGAATCCGCGAAAACATAATATAAATTAATAGTGTCTTAAAAACCAAAATGCGCAACTTTAAATCTAGAGCTCACTACCCTAATGGCTACAATCTTAAATCCTCTTGTAACATTCCCCTGGCCGACGGGGTTTAAAAAAAATCTATCTCATAGATTTTTTTTTTTTCATAATTATTTTTAAGAAAAAGTAAAAATTTACGAGATTATTGACCCATGTATCACGTATTATCGTCAAAGGGTGTAGTCAACTTGAGTTCATGTCAACTACCATAAAAATTATGTCAAGTTAAGAAATAAAGATGTCAAATGTCAGAGTGTCGACTAACAGCTAAATAATTATGTCTCTAACTAAAATAATATCTTAAGAGTGTGAAATAACCATCAATGTTAATGAATATTATAATCTAAACTAATAAACTATAAGATTAACTAAATGTAGTGTGTGAAAGGTATTATAGAACGTAAGTATAGCTTCATAGCTAAAGAAAGTAAGGAACTAACAGAAAAAGTAAGGAAAGTTAAGAATGTATGAAAAGAAAGTAATAGTAAGTTAATCGAATAGAGTAACATCTGTTTGCGTAAAGAAAGAATATGTACGTAGATGTAATTAAATTAATCTATCATTATTAAAGTGTAATATTTACCATTATATATATTATTAATAATATACTAACGTAAGTTCATCAGTGCATATAATACACCATAGATAAATTAAAATTGCAATATTATCTAAGTGTGTGATACTGTACGTATAAATGTTGTTTCTGTTCAGTTTATTTCACTATTATAAGTCTTTAAATAAATAATGTCTGTTACAAGGAAAACGCTGTCCTTATTTTGAAATTTTCCATTAACCATAATCCAAGTAGTCCTACGTGATCCTTATTTCCGATGAACGTAGTTGAAAATACCTCTGTAAGTCGTTTCGATCATATTTTCAACTTGAAATTTGAATGAACAGTGTTCTCAAATTGTACTTGTAATCGAATAATGTTTTAAGTCGCTTGTGTTATGTCAGGACACTAACCAAAGTCCGTGAATATTGTAGCAAAGTCGCTAATGTAAAGTGATTATTTGTAACGAAATGTCAACATTGTAGAACATCTGTAGAATTTTATTCTTTGATACATCATTTGACCTAGGAAACTGTCAATTTGTTGACTTCGAAAGTGTTTAACCTTTAGCACGCTGCTGTCGACATATGTTGACGAAGGTAACCTATGCTCTCCCTGCTGTTGTCGACATATGTTGACAAGCGGATATTTTCGTTTTCTAGCGTTGACCTACATACTTGTTTCATTGATTACACCAAAGCTTTCGATTGTGTACAACATCAGCAGTTATGGGCTATTATGAAAAATATGGGATTTCCAAACCACCTTATACAACTCATCGCACTGCTGTACCAAGAACAACAGGCAGCCGTAAGAATAGAGGGGGAAACATCAGAATGGTTTGAAGTACAGAAAGGAGTAAGACAAGGCTGTACCCTTTCCCCTTACCTGTTTAACATTTATGCCGAGAATATCATGAGAAACGTAAGAGATGACCAAGAACACACAGAGTTTGACTCATTTAACACCGGTGGGTACCAGATCCCGGAAATCAGATATGCTGACGACACAGTCCTCCTATCGACCAACCCAGAAGGACTTGAACAATTACTTCTGTCCACCAAAAAACACAGCGAAGCCCAGAATCTATACCTAAACACCAAGAAGACTAAAGTATTGACAACAGACAAAGTAAAGACCAAACCAGAAATTGAAATTGATAACGAAGAACTGGAAAGTGTTAATGAATTTGAATACTTAGGATCAATCATCAACAGCTCTGGCGACTGTGCAGTAGAAATTAAAAGAAGACTTGCAATTGCTTCACATAAACTAATACAGATGAAAAACCTATGGCAAGGCACAAGCAAAGAAACAAAGTTACAACTGATCAGAGCATGTATATTCCCAGTGGCAACATACGGCTGCGAGACTTGGACAGTCAATAAAACAGTTGCAAAAAAGATTACATCATTTGAAATGAAATGCTACAGAAGGATGTTGAGAATACCCTGGACAGAAAAAAAGACCAACAGAGAAGTACTGCACTCACTAAACGTACAGGAACATTGGCTCCTAAATACCATCGCAATAAGGAAGCTGAAATTTTTCGGTCATATAAAAAGACATAATAGCCTGGAAAAAACAGTGATGGAAGGCATGGTCCCTGGAAAAAGAGGAAGGGGTCGACCTAGACGACGGTGGACCCAGGACATCACAGAGAGTCTGAACTTGTCTTTGGCTGATGCAGGTCGACTTGCCCAGAATCGTGATGCGTTCAGAGCAGCTGTAATGGAGACAACGTTCTGGAAAGAATACGTCACATGATGATGAGCATTAGAATGTGTGTACACGTGACTTCACCCCCGGATGTTAAGTTTTAAACTTATCTGAGAGAGAGTTAGCTTCCGTTTCCGATCTTTTTTAGTAATGGGTGCATTCGTTTTTATTTTCTGTGAATTTTTTTAATCGAAATGAATCGGCATCGAACACGCGGCCATTTTTGCTCTAATTTTATTGTATTCTGACGCCATGCGGTGGGGATGAGATTTTTGTCATTATAAGCACTAATATCGGTACTCAGAATATGGTTGATGACAGAGATGGAAACGAAAGTAGAATGTCATTGCTAGTATGTAAAAGTTTAGGGGTTAGGATTAGATTTATCGGAAATATTTATGGTTACGGCCGAATGTCACTGCTGACATGGGCATTTGTTGCTTTGCTACTGATGATGGGTGTAACGAAAAGATCGTCATTTGATTTGTATTGGTCAAATGACTTTCATTGAGATGCAAGAGATAATTGAGATATGGACACTTCGTTTGTTGGTTATTTTATTTTTTTTATTTTTAATTTTAAAATAAAATTTTTTTTTTTTTTTTTTTTTTAAATTTTTTATCGTTTTTTTTCATCTTTCCTTTCTTCTCTTCCTATCACATCTAACATGTACACAAACAAATTTTATATCATCAGATTCACCATTCATTTATTTATATAAATTCCAAAAATGATAGCAATTGACCAAGAAACACAAAAACTATAGACATTACAAGTCGCCCACTATAAAAACGGGGGGTTGTGAAAAAGAATGCAGCTGCAGGGCAAGTTTTCGGGAAAAGAATGCAGCGGGCTAAAGGTTAAAGAAATTATTTTCGTATATGACCGACTCGAAGTGTTTGTTCATTATCCGTTGTGACATTATAGTCGATTGAATAGAATTCAGTAAATTTCCGTTTCTCTTGAGTTCATTGAATTATTCTTTTGCACCGTTTGGTGACACTGGATTGCGTGATAACGTATTAACAACGACGTTCTCATGGCCTGGGATGGCCTCGATAGTGAAATTATACGGCTGTAATAATATGGAATATCGCGCAAGCTTGGCGTTCTTATGGTTAGCTTTTTTTAGTGAAGCTACAGCTTTCGCGTCAGTCTGAATGACAAATGGTGATCCGAGTAGGAATTTCTCTAATTTTTGTATGGCCCAGATGACGCCTAGGAGTTCTTTGTCTATAACTGCATATTGACGTTCGGCCTCGGTAAGTTTTCTCGATATATAGAGAGTTGGGTGAAGTACGCTGTCATGTTCTTGTAACAGAGTACCTCCCAATCCGTAGTTGCTCGCATCTGTTCGGAGTATAAAAATTTTTTTAATATCTGGCAACCTTAGAATAGGTGGCCTTGAGAAAAACGATAAAATTTTATTAAAAGTCGTGTCGCAGTTAGTTGTCCACTTTATTTTTGTTGGCATATCTTTCTTCAATAACGAAGACAAGACAGCCGTAAGAGATGACAAGTTGGGAATAAACCTACTATAATACTGGACCAAACCCAGTAAGCTCCTAACTTGTTTTTTTGTTTGTTTGTGGAACTGAAAGCTTTAAAATCTTCGAAACATTTTCAGGAATAGTTCGTATCTGTCCAGCCCCTATGATATGTCCTAGAAATGTTATTTCATGACACCCTATTTGCATTTTAGTTGGTCTGGCAGTTAAGTTATTAGTTCTTAAAATATCTAATAATGAACTTGAGGTGGATGGTACTGAAAACTGGATTTTACATACAAAATATTAATTTTTTACTTTTGAGCTTATTTTATTAACCTTTAGCATGCTGCGGTCGACATATGTCGACCGAGGGTTAGCACGCTGCCGTCGACATATGTCGACGGCAGCGTGCTACGTTTTTTAGCATTAGAATGTGTGTACACGTGATCTCACCCCCGGATGTTCAGTTTTAAACTTATCTGAGAGAGAGCTAGCTTCCGTTTCCGATCTTCTTTAGTAATGGGTGCATCCGCGTTTATTTTCTGTGAATTTTTTAATCGAAATGAATCGGCATCGAACACGCAGCCATTTTCGCTCTAATTTTATTGGATTTTGACGCCATGCGGTGGGGATGAGATTTTTGTCTTTATAAGCGCTAATATCGGTTCTCAGAATATGGTTGATGACAGAGATCGAAACGAAAGTAGAATGTCATTGCTAGTATGTAAAAGTTTAGGGGTTAGGATTAGATTTAGCGGAAAGATTTAGGGTTACGGCCGAATGTCAATGCTGACATGGGCGTTTGTTGCTTTGCTACTGATGATGGGTGTAACGAAAAGATCGTCATTTGATTTGTATTGGTCAAATGACTTTCATTGAGATGCAAGAGATAATTTAGATATGGACACTTCGTTTGTTGGTTATTTTATTTTTTATTTTTTTTTATTTTAAAATTTAAAAAAAAATTATTTTTTATTTTTTAAATTTTTTTATCGTTTTTTTCATCTTTCCTTTCCTCTCTTCCTATCACATCTAACATGTACACAAACAAATTTTATATCATCAGATTCATCATTCATTTATTTATATAAATTCCAAAAATTATAGCAATTGACCAAGAAACACAAAAACTATAGACATTACTAGTCGCCCACTATAAAAATGGGGGGTTGTGAAAAAGAATGCAGCTGCAGGGGAAGTTTTCTGGAAGAGAATGCAGCGTGCTAAAGGTTAAATAATCATCGAGGAATCGAATGAGCAAGGTTTTATAACATAAAAAATGCATTTGATGTATCAAAAAGCATATTTTCTGTACCCACCCCCAGCTATGATTTGCAAATTTGTGCCGAAAATGCAAGATTTGTCGCTCAATAATACTTTAGTTACCCTGTCCATATCGGGGACTATTTGGTATCGATACACAGGGAATTTCATTGTCTGCCTTAATATCGCAAATTCAAAACTATTTTTTCTCATAGCTCTGAGTGAATTGTGTTTAAAATTTCCGTAATTTTACGCTAATTGCCTTATAAGGAGTGGTCACGTGGTGACCTCATTCCCTCATTCCCGACTCATTGAAGACACAAACGTAAACAACTGTTTTGATTGGTCATAACAACATTTTGGCTGCGTGCGCAAATGTGGAAGAAGCAACAGCCATTTCCGCCCGTCAACAATTATTGTTTGCTGCATGTTCGATATTTTTCTTGTTTAAATTTCAGTGAATTGTGTTCTATTACTTCAAAATGGGAAGAATAAGTAAGAGATCAAAGCAAATATCTGCTGCCAGGTTGCGTCGACAGTATGTGATTTCTACTAGTGGTAAAGGTAAGACAGAATTAGCGGTGAATAATACACAAACTGATAGGCCTACACAAACAACATGGAATTTCTGCATACCAGTATCCGATAGGCCTATGGTTAATATTGCAGATCCAGTAGTGCCTGGCCCAAGTCGATCTGATATAAAAATTAACTTGAGCACGAGCAAGAATGTTGCATCTCATAATACTGTCTTCTGCGCCCAGCCTAAACCTACGTACAAAACCATTGTGGACATTTCTTTCTTCAACAACCTTCTTAAAAATGTGTGTTGCAATTTTTGTAAGCAAAGCACATTGCAAACAAGAACTGACAACACCAAGTCTAAGGGTTTCTCTCTCTTCCTGGAAGTTGTGTGTCACACATGTAAAAAAGCAATTTTTAGAACGTACACATCCGAGAGGGAACCAGCAGGCCGCGGCCCTCGTGGACATGCAATCAACAAATCTGCTGTTCTTGGTGCCCTCATGTCTGGAATGGGCCCATATACATTTAATCTCTTCTGTGAGAACCTAGACCTCCCTGGCCTGCACCAGAAAACATTTCATAAATATGCAGATCAAATTTTTGACATCGCTCTCAGCTTTGATGCAACATGGCTAACTAGAGGTCATAAGTCACTGATAGGTGTTGGCAGTGTTATTGACATCTTGACTGGCATGGTCATCGATACACATGTTATGCCTTCCTTCTGTCACACCTGTGAGACTACTGGACAGTGGCAACTGAAAAATCAGCCTGACAAATTTGAAAAATGGAAAGCAGAGCATCAGAAGGACTGCTGCCGTAATTACGAAGGGTCAGCCGGAATGATGGAGGTAAAGCCTGTGAAGTTCTCTTTCTTCGTTCAGTCGCAAATTACAAGCTACGCTACACTGTTTTGCTATCAGATGGCGATTCTTCTTCTTCTTCCTCGTTCGTCCTGAAAAAAGACGTTGGTTGCGTTGTGTCTGTTTACGCCGGAGCTGTGATATCTGCACCTTTCGGTCGACACATCCGACTTCAGCACGGCATTTTTTGGGACCGGGTTTGCCTTCCCTCTGCGATCCCTACTCTCTCAGCCAGATTGCAGTGATGCAGCCTGTTTCCAGGAGCACCATGTGGAGGTGGAGTAGGGTCTTGGTCAGCTCTGGTTTGCTGACCCTGATGCAAGCAGTCAAGCTATGGGTCGCTGACTGCATTCTCTATTGCTGCATCTTTGGGTCCCAGATGGCGATTCCAAGGCCTACAACAGACTCTGCGACATCAAACCGTATGGACCAGAAGTTGACATAACCAAAGAAGAGTGCGTCAACCATGTTGCAAAGCGATTAGGCACTGCACTGAGGACACTGATTACTGACTGCAGGAAACAAAAAGTCACCCTTGGGGGAAATGGCCGTGGTCGTCTAACCCAAAATGCCATACGAAAATTGTGTATTTACTACACCAGGGCCATCCGCAAGCATAGTACAGCCCCAGAGATGAAACAAGCCATCATGGCTTCTCTCTACCATGGGTATTCGACAAACGACAAACCCCAACATAATTTGTGTCCCCCGGGCAAAGACTCCTGGTGTTTCTATCAGGCTTCCATCGCCAAAGGAGAAGCTGCCGGACCACACGAGACCAAGGTTCACACTCCGCTAGACTACAACCTGCTCCATAAGCACTTAGCCCCTATTTATGAGCGTCTTACTGATCAGCATTTGCTGAAGCGATGTCAGCTAGGTGCTACACAAAATGCAAATGAAAGCCTACACAATGTTATATGGAGTCGTTGCAGCAAGCGGAAATTTGTGTCATTAAAAAAAGCCAAATTCAGTGTCCTTGTGGCCGTTGGAGAGTTCAACTTTGGTCCATCAGCCAGTGCAGAAATAAAAAGGCTGTGTGGTCAAGCATCTGGAACAAACTCAATACGCCTTGGACAGGTGCGACTGAGGAAACGTCTGGCCAACAGCCAGAAACATGAGGCTGACAAACTTGTAAAAAGAAGAAAAATTAGGCAAGAGGCAAGACAAAGGCGAGAGGAGGAACTGCAAGAAGCTGAAGGAGGTGCAGCATATAGTCCTGGAGGATTTTAATTATATTCAGCCCCCCAGAATGGAGTATATTGGACAAGACAAGGCACTCAGTGAGTAAAATGCGTTTTTCTTAAAACTAACATTTTATTAACCAAAAATTGTATTACTAACAAACTATCTAATAGATCAATCTAAAATTTGGCATGCATGTAGTACACATATATACCTTTAAATTGTCACATGCTTTTTTTGATATTTTGGTAATTTGCTTTGATATTTTTTTTTTTATATATTTTTTTTCATTCTTTTCATACAAATAAAGTGCATTTTTTTTTTAAAATCATTAAAAATAGAATTTTAAACTTATCAAAAAAAGCATGTAACAAATTGTTTTAATTGTCAGTCACAATATGTGTGTGCAATTTGATAAAGTTTGGTCAATGGTAAACATAAGATTTTTGCTCTTGAAAATTGGTGAAAAACCAAATATGGCGGTTGTTTTTTTTGGGTTACCATGTAGAAGGAAAGAAGAAAAATTAGGCAAGATAAAGGCGAGAGGAGGAGCTGCAAGAAGCTGAAGGATGTGCAGCATATAGTCCTGGAGGATTTTAAACATATTCAGCCCCCTAGAATGGAGCATATTGGACAAGACAAGTCACTCGGTGACTAAAATGCATTTTTCTCAAAACTAACATTTTATTAACCAAAATTGTTATTTTTTACAAACTATCTAATAGATCAGTCTGAAATTTGGCATGCATGTAGTACACATATATGCCTTTAAATTGTCACATGCTTTTTTTGATATTTTGGTAATTTGCTTTGATATATTTTTTTAAATATTTTTTTTTCATTTTTTTCATACAAATAAAGTGTAATTTTTTTTTAAAAATCATTAAAAATAGAATTTTAAACTTATCAAAAAAAGCATGTGACAAATTGTTTTAATTGTCAGTCACAACATGTGTGTGCAATTTGATAAAGTTTGGTCAATGGGAAACATAAGTTTTTAGCTCTCGAAAAGTGGTGAAAATCCAATATGGCGGATGTTGTTTTTTTTTGGTTACCATGGTAACCACATGTTTTTTAACAAAATAAACTGTGGAATTTGGTTCATGGACATACACTGTGTCTATTGAGCACATAAAAAGTTTGAAAATGTTATTAGAACAAAAGTTAGTTTTCACTGTAGGGGACCGCCTTAAACCCATGAAATGTTCATCAAAAGATGAACTGAACAGACAAATATCATCGATATACGTGATGATGTCTGATCTGCAAGCTAAAATTTTTCGCATCATGCGAATGAACATGGCAGGAGCATTCATTAGCCCAAAAGGCATGACATTCCACTGGTATAGACCTTGTGGAGTCGAAAATGCAGTGTAGTATTTTGCTTGAGTCAAGGGAATCTGCCAATATCCCTTAGTTAAGTCAATTTTCGTGAAATATTTTGCTGACAAAAGACGAGTAAGCAGCTCGTCAATAAGCGGATGAGGTTCGCTGTCTGGTATAGTTTGAGCATTAAGTTTCCTATAGTCTACACATAGTCATATATTATTATCCTTTTTCCTCACAATAACTAGAGGTGGAGCGAATGGAGAGTTACTATGTTCGACAATTCCTAATTCTAACATCTGTTTAAATTCTTGAGATGTTTTCTCTTGAAAATGAATAGGTACTGAATAAGGATGGAGTCTTATTGGTGTACTGTCCTTAAGTATAATGTCATGCGAGATTATTGAAGTCCGACCTGGTATATCTGTCAGAACATCAGAGTAAGTCTCTAAAAGTTTAGTAATAGATTCATTTTCCTGTGAAGTAAGGGAAGATGAAATATTAACATCCCTCCAAGATTCGGAAGATTGTAATTCCGGAATAGGAAAAGACATTTTAACCTCATGGAAAGATGATTCCTCCTCCTGAATCACAGAAAAACTAGAATATTGATGACTCAATTGCTTTCTCGTCTAGGTCGTGAAAAATAGACTGTAGATGTAATGGACAAGTAAAGAACTCATTAGTTATCTGAATAGAAATATTAACACATGATGAGAGATAGTTATGAGATATATCATAATGTGATATGTCATGTGTAAGCATGTCAGTGTTGGAATGAACCATCACTGTGTCACGAGTATTACCCTGAAAAGTAAACAATGTATTACTGATAAGAAGTAGAAAAATAATCATCATCATTCTACGAAGAGAATGTGAGTGAGTATACCTAGATAAGTTGCTACTTATCTGAGTGTATGTCAACATAAATGATATCATCAACCCTGTGAACATAAGCCACAAATATAAGTAAAGAAATTTGCATAAAGTAATAGTTTCAGCAAATATGTTTCTGTATTCGGGTACATCATAAGATGTAGTTATACCAATGTCACATTGAGTGCTAGTTGATTGGTATGTATGATCAAGATCATGCATTGTAGTAATATCAACATCAGTATTACTGTTATCTTCATTCTGAGGAATGACCTCATCATCCTCAACAATGGTGCATAGAGCAAAATTGGAAACTGCAATGCCACATGCCTTTAACTTGTTGGCACGTAATTGAGCCATAGCAATGACATTGTCAGTATTGCAGTGAAGTTGCAAATATTTCCTTTCCCATTCTAATATCTCCTCAGGAGTACAGTCTTTGCTGCCATGTATGCGTCCGACTGTCAAATCAGCAACAGGATTCTGAAGCAGACATACTTTTACTCTCCCTGAAAAAAATGGTGTATGAACATCTATAATTGCCATGGGATAATACTCAGTCGTCCCACCGAAAGTAATGCAGCGTACAAACTCTATAGTAACATGACGAGGATGTACTAAGGATTGACGGATACCAATGGTGGTAGATCCAGAATCCCTTAAAACAGAAATAATGTGTCCTTCAAATATTCCCTTATTAAAAATCAATGTCCCTGTACCATCGTTCGCTGTGAGACAAATAGCAGGATTAGGCTGTGTAACTTGTATAGGTGTTTGGACTGGATTCTGAAAAATAGCATGGCATTGTGGACAAGTATTTGCCACATTATTATCAACAACATAGCATGCAGATGATGAATGTGTTGGAATATCATTATTGTTATCGCATGGCGATGCATTAGTGGTCAATGCTGCCCCTGTATTATGTGTAAACCTATGATGATTTCTTGAGGCGGAGCGTTGTCTGTCTTGCACCCCTGAATAGTTATTGTTACTGCCTCTACTGTTATAACTTTTATGTCTTGGTTTAAAATTGTCATTCTTCTTATGCCAAGTGTTACCATTATTATTATCCTTGTCAGTAGCAAATTTATTCCAACCTGATTTTTGTTGAAAATTATCTTTATGTTTAAACTGAGGTACCTGATTTCTAAACTGCTGTCTACCTCGGTTAAAATTATTATAGTTGTCATAATGGTTTTGCCCTTGATTATAACTATCATTATATCTTCTGCCATAATTAGTTCTATTTAGGCTGTGTGTTCTTTGTTTGTTATACCCATGGTATGACATGATAGATGCTACAGGTAATGGTTCTCTGAGATGTGAATTACCTAAACTGACGTTAGGATGTGCGGTGCAATAATTTATTGCTAACTCCTCAAGATCCGCGATGGTAGGAGGTTTGCATTCTTGCAAGAAAGAAAAAAATTGTGGACTAACAGAAGATAATACTTTATCCCTGAGTAGTAAATCCACTAGTTTGTCATAAGATTTATTCACCCCAGCTAGTTCTACCCATCTATTAAAAGTGTTGCGTATGTTCGCAATAAAGCCTGGGAAATCTTTAGTAGAATCTGGTTGAAGAGTTTTAAATTGCAATCTACAACCTTCCTGGTCTAAATGGAAACATCGTAATAGCAATGCCTTTATGGCATCATAGTCACAAGCTATAGTAGGATCAACATTTTCAGTAGCATTCAAAGGTTCACCATCCAAAAATTCTTGAAGTTTAAGTGCCCAAGCAGATTTATCTAAGTTATTTGTCTGACAAACTTAATCAAACCTTGCGAGATATGATCCCAAATCATCAAAATTAAGTTTAAAGTGTGGCAATTTAAAGTTATAATAGCTCTTGCATTGGTTAGATGATGACATTTCATTTGAATTCACACTATGGCTAGCAGTAGCGCATTGTGCATTAAATTTGGCTGTTTCCAATTGAATCAGTGCCAATTTTTTTTCTTGTTGCCTTATAATTTCTTCTTGTTTCCTTTTATTTTCTTCTTCAATTCGTAATATTTCATCTCTTGCCAATTTTCTATCTTCCTCTTGTTTGGCAACCTCTTTTTGCTTTTCTAACTTGGCTTCGCGTTCTTCTTCCTCCTTTTTCAATGCAACTCTTCTATCCTCTTCCTCTCGTTTCCTATCTGCTTCCTTTTGTTCAGCAATAGCTAGTTGCTGTTCCGCGTAAAGACGAAGTTCTGATCCTTTATAGCCAAAATCTTTTCCAAGTTTAACGAAATGCTCTAAAGTAAGCATTGTGAAGTTAATAATCTATGTAGTTACTCCACATTATGTTTTAATCAACAATATAATGTATTAAGTTATTCACCTATGTACCCAGTAGCCAATGTATTACTATGCCTAGTAAAGTGTACTAAGTATTCTCTAAATTGTCTGTTATATTCAAGACAAAATATATTTTTAAAGTTATATATCAATATATAACATCATTATGCCCTAGTCAACATGGACAAATAATAGTGGCTTGGACTACCACTGCAAATGCTAGCAGTCATTCCATCAAGTCCTTTTTTAATTTAAATTTAACCAAATTACTTCAAATATTATTATATTCTTATTCTTCTATAATAAAATTAAGTTATAATTATCCTAACATCAATAATTAATTAATATATATATCACAGAAACAATTAACTAAAGTTTCACAAACATTAGCACATCACAATTGACGAATGCAGACATTAAAAAAAAATGATTTCACGAAATAAATCAAGAACGGAAGTGGTATGAGAATTAAACCAAAATCTAGGTCATTGTACCAAAAAAATACGAACACAGAAAATAATGACGTCACAGGACTCTATAACTGACGAATATGTACAGTTATCAAATAATCGAAAGTAAGATTGAGAAAAACATGAAAGATTACAAACAGTAGACGAAAATGAATATACATGAAACTTATTACAGAAGAATTACACCAGATTTCACAGAACTATACACCTAACACGTAATATAGAATTTTTGCAACAACGAGCATAACGTTCCTCAAATTATGTTAGAGGATATCCCGTAGCAAATTGCAAAAATTCAATGATCCCTAATGAGAACGATCAGAATTGTTTGTGGTCTGCCAAGGCGACATTAACAATCAATCCTGATTCCCGCCATCCAATGCCCGCTTAACATTACAAACATATTAATATGACATAAATACATATAACATGCGTGAATTAAATATGCCAACGAAAGAAAATTGACCACAGTTTGCTTTATCACCTCAGACCATACTTATCTTTATAATTTTGATAGTTTTCCCCGGACAGTGTTAGCATGCGCCAACGGCGAAGATATGTCTTTCTCGAAGCTGATATTGAACGTTTGAAAGTACTGGCTCTGTTCAGAATGCAGTAGTGTTCTTAATTTGACGTTAGACATTCTTTCAGAAGATCTTGACTTCGGCCGTTCCTCTTGCACATAAATCGATGACGTGTGTTGCCCTTGGGTCGTTATGCGTAGTGTGTCACAGTTTGTAGGTCACGTGAGTGATTCACAATTATAAACATTTCGTGGCAATATGAGAAATAACTGTCCTTTTTAAAATCCACTTGATATCGTTTTAGCCTCAATAAGAAAAAATTTTTTCTGATCCCCATACTGGCCACCACCTTTGTTACCGTAGTTTTTTCAGGTTTCATTGTAGGTTTCGGTTAGCATTTGACTTCGGTAACAAATATACTTTTGAGGCTAAGTTCCTGCTTAGGCTTGTTTATCATTGAAATACATTTGCTCTGGTCAGGTGATGACTATTCTTAGTGTAGAGCGAGATCGTGCTAAGATGTAAACAACGAATGCATGGGCCAACAGTGATAATATTCAATAGAGCAATTTCACTTGACAAAGTCCGCTAAGTTGAGAGTCCACAGGTTACATTTATTAACGGCATACAAGTTCAGTTAAAACAGTTCATGATCAATCAAGCAAATACATCCTACAAAACGTCTCCTGAGTTTACCTCATTGTAGTCGTCCTACCGTCAAATTATTTACACGTGATTCCATAATCCGGTAACGAATAATTTGACTTAGGCGATCAATATGAATTCTGGATACTTATTCATAACAACTTGCTCCCGATACATTCTATCCAATTGAAGTGAAGTATATTCCACTTCAGTAACTGAGACGTAAATCATATCCAATAATAATAGGCAGTCCCTAGTGTCATATAAGTTCCTTTATATAATTATCATCATCATGGGAGACTTCCAACAAAACGCGTCCGTCAAGGACCACGGTCACTACAAAAGGGGTACAATTACAAGGTCGTCACGTCGTAGCTTATCAACGTGACACGTCATCCTAAAACTAGGCAGCCTATACCCTTTTCACGTTCAAAACCAAGAATCCGCGAAAACATAATATAAATTAATAGCGTCTTAAAAACCAAAATGCGCAACTTTAAATCTAGAGCTCACTACCCTAATGGCTACAATCTTAAATCCTCTCGTAACATTCTATACTGTACATACTCGAGTATAAGTCGATCCAACTATAAGTCGGCCCCTCTACTTTAGGACTTTAAAACATTTCAAAATGAAAGACCCGATTATAAGACAAATGAGTTCTTCATCGATTCTGAATTACACATTGCAAAGGAATTTCCTTGACTTTCTGCAATTTTTTTTCACTTTCAGCTTAGCCCTTTCCCATTTAAAATGCTTGATACCAACCTTTTAATATGTAAACGCATGTGAGAATAAATTAATTCAGTATAAAAGATGAGAGAAAGGAAGGGCAGAATGTCAGATGGGCCTGCATGCCCAATTTTCAACACTTTGAAAATAAAGTTTGTTTGTTTGTTTGCCCAGAAAGTCTGATTACTGTTATTGATTGTTGCTAAGTAGCAATGAGATCTCGGTATTTAGCGAAATAGATTTCCGTTACATTAAAATGCTTCTGTTTTTCTGAATTTATTTTGTTGAGGCGATCGATATTATGATTGTTAGTGATTTTTTTTTAAAGCCAGGGCTTTCCGGGCGGTTGAATATTTGCTTTGGAATCTGAGAAGGGACTTGTTATTTGGTCAGAATGCTAACAGTGTGGCCAAATCAGATGTGGATATTGAATAAGGGCAAGATTTAGACTTTGACAGTGACACTGATGAAATTGTATCTAGTGAAAGAAGTAATGGTATTGTTGATGGATCAAACGAAGGAAGGTGGTCAACAAGGCGTATTCCAGTTGAAATTTGTGACTTAATAGGAGTTCAAACGCGTATAACTTGAGATACTTCGATAAAAACATTTAATGAAGCAGCAAGCTTATATCTGAAGGATACCTGTGTGCAGCAGTAAGGTTGGGAGGCCACATTGACTGGTTTCATAAATCTTTTTTTGTTGTTGTTGTTGACTGGGGGGACCGGACTGATTCTAAAGGCGACAAACTGGAACGGACTACGACTTATGGAACTTGGAACACAAGAAGTATAAATGGGAAGGAAGAGGAGCTGGTGGAAGAGATGAGGAAAGCAAAACTAGAAATCCTGGCTATAACGGAAACAAAGAAAAAAGGACAAGGAGTTATGGAACTCGATGGCAACACGCTGTTCTACAGTGGTGTACCCACATCTGAAAGAGCTAAAGGGAGCGTGGGTTGCATTGTGGCCAAAAATCAAAAAGATAGTATCAAGAGATGGAACTTTGTCTCGGAGCGCATGATGGTAGTAAAACTAAAAGAAGGAGAAACCATAGTCAACCTGGTCATAGTGTATGGGCCAAATAAGGATGAGAGAGCAGAGGTCAAGGAAGAACTCTTCGAGCTGCTTCAAAGGACAGTGGATGACTGCCTAGATGAAGTTATCATGCTCAGAGATTTTAATGCCAGAGTTGGAAATGACCATGCTAGATGGGGTGGAGTTATCGGAAGATATGGAGAAGATACTCTCAATGACAATGGAAAATGACTCCTTAGATTCTGCACTGAGCAGAATCTGATCATTACAAACACAAAGTTCCCCCATAAGCGCATACATGCATACACTAGATGTGAACCAACAAAGAATGAGAAGTCAGTGATCGACTATGCCGTTGTTCGGAGAAGCTCATTCAAATATGTCCGAGATGCTAGAGTCTGGAAGGGGCCAGAGATTGGAAGTGATCACTACCTGCTAACAATCAAAAGAACAACTGAAAGAGTTGCTCAGCCTAGGAACTGCCCAACATCACGCAAGAAACCAAGTAAACGAGCGGGAGAAATGAGCATTAGGACCTACAAGCTGAGAGAGCCAGAAATTAAGACCAGATATCAGGGGCTTATTGCTGCAGCGGTGAGCAACACAGAAGAACGACCTGATGACTTGGAAATCCTCTGGATTAAATTCAAGGATATCATAAAGACAGCTGCTGCAGAAGCGTGCGGTGAAGTCTGACTTGGGAACAAGAGAAAGAGGACACCTTGGTGGACAGAGGAAGTCAAAGAGAAAATAAGAGAAGAAAATGGCATGGAAACAATACTTAGGAGCTAAAAACACAATAGGACAAATGGAAAAAAATAGAGAATATGTGACACTCAGAACAGAAGCAAAGAACAAAGTGCTAGCAGCAAAACAGAAGTCCTGGGAAGAATTTGGAGAAAAGCTAGAAAAAGATGCACAAGAAAACCAGAAATTGTTCTATGACCCTAAAGAACATGAGGAAGGAAAAACAATGCCCTCTCAAATTTATAAAGGACAAGCAAGGCAAATTGCTTACTGCCCCGAAGGAAGTAATGGAAAGATGGAAAGAATATTTCTCAGAACTCCTGGATGGTGAGCATGGTGAAGCATCAGAAATGATAACCACTAGCACAGAAGAGAAAACCAATGATGGTGAAGATGACATAAAGATGGAAGAACTGAAGGCAGCACTGGAGAAAATCAAGATGGGCAAAGCAGCAGGGCATGATGGTATAACACCAGAAATGGTTAAGTACATGGGAGCATCAGGCGACCTACTACTCTTAAGGGTTTTACAGGCAGCATGGTACAACAAGACCATACCAAAGGATTGGGAGATTGCCATCACAACACCAATTTTCAAAAAGGGTGACAATCGACAGTGTGGAAACCATAGAGGCATATCCCTTCTCAGTGTCCCTGGTAAAATCTACTCTAGAATCCTAGAGCAGAGACTCCGACGCCTAGCTGAGCCACAATTGGATGAGGTCCAGTGCGGATTCCGAGCAAACCGAAGTACTCAAGACCTAATCTTTACACTCAGACAGCTGAGTGAAAAGGCCCTTGAGTATAAGAGTGAGATCCATCTTTGTTTCATAGATCTGGAAAAGGCGTTTGACAGGGTCCCCTGGAGCAAACTTTGGGACTGTTTGGCAAGGAAGAACATTCCAGCACCTCTGATTCATGCTATACAGAGCTTCTACAAGTCTTGCAGAAATTATGTGAGGACAGCAAACCATAAGTCAGAAGAGTTCAGGACCACCACTGGTGTAAGACAAGGTGATATCCTATCACCTTACCTTTTCATACTCCTCATGGATGATGTCATCAAGGCATGTAAGGAGAGAACAAGAAAGTATTCAGTGGGATACTGGAAGATGAGACTGGTCTATATTTCAGAGCTGGCATTTGCTGATGATGTTGCCCTGATTGCTAAATCAGAGGCTCATCTCCAATCCAATCTGCAAGTCTGGAAGGAAGAGCTGGAGAAGAGAGGGATGGTCATAAGCAGCTCTAAAACAAAATACATGCTGATATCTGTGGTGGGTTTAGATATTATGAAGGTTGGTGTTGTATTTAATTTGTAACTGAGTGAGGTCAAGCTGTGAAGGCCCCTGAGTCTAACAATTGATGGGGTGTGTTCTCAGGGAACCTTTCTGCTACCACCCTAAGATCTCACTCAGAGTTATATTTTACACTTAGAATAAATGATGACTACGTCTAAATGTCTAGAGTAAGGTAAGTGTGGTGTGATGGTAACCAATACACAAACAAACACACACAGATATTAAATTCTGTGATCAACTCAACTAACACAGTGTTTTAAATTTGGTATTTAACAATTTTTTTACAATTTATTTTGTCCTGAACCTTGTGGTGGTTTTTGATGTTATGAAATGTTGTATTTGTTTCTATTGTACTGAATGCGGTCAGCTGTGAAGGTCCCTGATTATAACAAAGTTTGGGTTGAGTATATCAGGACACCTTTCTGCTACCACCTTATGACCTCAATCAGACCTATTCTTGACTAGTATGTCTGATAGCTACGTTTAATGTCTAGGGTTATGCAAGTGTGGTGTGATGGTAATTAATTACACAAACACACACACAAACACCAATATTAATCTATGTGATCAAATCAACCAACACCGGTTGTTATAAGTTAGTAATATACAATTTTTTTTCTATAACTTTATTAGTCCTATACCTACGATTCTTTTGGTTAGGACTGTCAAATCACGAGATCAATTTAAATATATATATAAATAATAGGCATACTTAATTAACTAAAAGAGGACAATTTGTCCTTAATCATATATATATTGTAGTTTTTATGGTATTGTAAAATTTCTAGCTATTTCTAAAGTGTTATGAGCTGGCTGGTTGGGGTGTTAACATCACGCCCAGTCTTTGTCACAATGTTTCTTTTCTCTGGATACACTTTCCTTCTTGACAGATAGTCTTTATTTATATTTTATTTTCAGGTTCTATGAAGTGGAAAGTTGATAAATTCTCCTCGTGCCAGGGCTTGTTTACTTAACTGGCATTGGAGGATTGAACATAGGTGTATGATCTGCTAACAGCCACTGTTGATCTTGTCCCAAAAGAAATAGGGTAGGCCGCGAGTACCTCTATCTCTGCTGGAGTAACTTTTCACACAGGAATCTGGCACCTGACTAGTGCCAGACAAAAACCCTGTAACATGAAAATTATGTTCTGTCTTAGCATAATACTTAATCCACCAATTTTACAAACAATACAATATTTAACCTAAAAGACCTGGATCAGATCTCTCTGACCAACTCAGCACATCTCCATAAAATGAGGTAACACTTTGTACAAGTTTTCCTATTCCTCTCCCTAATGTCTGCAACGCCTCTGCCATTCTCAGTGATCTTTTTCCATACAATGTGATAGGTGATGTGATTCCTGGTGACAACCTATAAATATTTTACTACTACCTCTCTGGTAGCTTGATAACATGGTGGAGCAACAAATAGGCTTGTATAAGTATACTAATGACTTCTTTACTTACAGTCGTAATGTTTTCTTCATTACCCAAGTCAAACAACATAATTAATAGTATAAATAATGTTAATAATTTTGGTCTTACCACAATTCAAAGAATACACACACAGGAACGTTGAATTAGCACAACCTCAGATGTACTGCTTGCTGGACTATGGCGCCCTTATACTTTTTATTACTTATATCTATATTCATGGCACGACACACTTCTCAGCTCTCAAGCGTCCTGCTTCTATGAACAGTATTCGTGAAAATGGCACCGAGCCTTCAACTTTCCCAGTAATCTAAACTGTTTCGACCAATGAGATCTAACTACTAAGTTTGTCAATTCAAATTTTTAAATCTAAGGTCCAATTTCAGTCCAATGTTAGTGTACTTCTGTTGGTCTTCCATCCGAACTTGGCATTCGTCAAAAATAGACTTGGTTTTGGCCTAACTCTACAAAAAAAATATTCAGTTTGAGCCATCCCATAATTTCTTTCCCCCTTTCAAACTCCGCTCCAAATCATATTACATTTTCCTCTCAGTCCTAACGTTCCCCTCTTTTGGACTTTGCCCTACCCTCTCATGCCTCTTTTCAACAACTCGTGCAAAAATACGATACCGATAGTAAATGTCAGAACACTAGTGTGTTAGTCAATGTGTCTGTAACTATCTAGTATTATGACCATATCTTGGCTGTTAGTTAAACTATAGGGTAAATGAAAACATATTTTTTGTCAGGAGACACTATGGCACCCGAATATATAAGTTTTATGAGCCTATGTATAATGGTTCAAAATTCCATAATTTTTTCCATGTTAGTCTTCAATAATATTGAAATCTATAAACTACCACTTGTTCACTTCTTTCTACCGCTATTTTCAAACTAAAAACGATAGTCTCCCGTAATACGTCAGAAATACGTCAGTTTTATAAGAGCTAAGGTTGTTTGCGTGACCCAATTGCCGAACATATTTTGAATTTGTGTCGTATTTTCAAACGGCTAACGACACTATCGCGTTTTCGCTAGGTTTTATATTCAAACCACGCATGCTGATAGTATCATTTTTCTGTCTCTCCCTCTCTTTCACTCCGTCTGAACGAGTAGGCTTTTCGTGTCATGTTATAGATAGTTTTTCAAGGACACTAGAAAACAATGGTACTATCTATTCCACAATATGATCTGCTAAAATCAACGCGCTTGCGGCGTGGGTGAAGATGAAACTTCATAACTCCACTATTTTCATTTCTACCTTATTTTTATACTTACAATTAATAATTCTATTGGTGTATCAATGTACATCATCACAAACCTAATATTATTTTGGTCAGGACTATCAAAATTAAATAAAATAAATTTTTATATATATATATGCAATTCAATTAAACAAAAGGGACAATATGTCCAAACACATAATTTAAAATCTAAGAATAATGTTAATAATCTCTACTACTGTTTAACTGGTACTAGATGGCGGGTTATGGGTTGTACATCATCCCCTGTCTTTATTCACAAATATTCCATTCACTTTATTGGGTGGAAATGGATTTTATTTTATATAGTTATATTATTATATGGTAGATAGTTGATGATATTAATAATATAAATAATGTTAATAATTTCTGTCTTACCACAAATTCAATGAATAAACACAGGAACGATGACTTGGCACAGATTCAGCTTTGCTGCTGGCAAGACTATGAATTTTTATTTATTTAGTTATAGTTTTATTTAAAATTCACACTTCTAGTACATCGTCCTGCTCAAGGGACAGATTCTTAGACAAATGGCATCCAGCCTTCAAAGTTTTCATTGATATTAAATGTGCTGGCCAATGGGGTAGGGCGACTAACATTTTTGAATCAAATTTTGGAAAAACAAAACTCCAAACATACAATGTTCCAGTCTGCCTTAGATATTACTCTGCAAAAATATATTTAGTTTTGGGCCAACCTATAATACCTCTTCCTCTTCTTAACTCCACCCAATCAGATTACATGTACCCTCTTCTGCCTCATTTCAAACACGTTCAAAAAATTTTATGGATAAAATAAGCAGGCATGAGTCCGTTCGTCAGTCTGTCCTAACATATATAGTATTATTGCAATATCTTGGTTATTAATTGGACAATTTTGTAAATTGAAAGATATTATTGATCAGGAGACCATATTCCATTAATATATCTAAGTTTTATGATCCGATTCCTTTTAGTTTGTAATTTCATAATTTTTCCTTTTAAATAAATAACACCATCTTTTTCCCTCTCTCGAACGCTTTTTTCAAACTAAAACGACAATGTCTGGGTTTCGTCAAAATTTACGCTACAATACAGGAAATGAGGGCTGTGTGAGTGGTTATATATTTCCACTGTGTGACTATAGGACGAAACATGTCTTGGCCTTGTGTCGTATTTTCAAACTGCCAAAGGCAATATCGCGCGTTCGTTACAATTTTTGATTCCAAACAACACGTGCTGATGGTAGCATTCTGTCGCTCCTTTCCCCTCCTTTCGTGTCTCTCCTTCCGTCTAGAACAAAAATTACGCCTCGATTTGTTTCAAACATGTTACATTTATTTTCTCTACAGTAAGGCCTATTGAAAGCGATATGTTTGCAGGCGGGGCAAAGAAGCTAATCGCAACCAAATATTTTATTTCTACCTTATTTTGACTTTATGCTCTATAATGTTTTATCTAATTTATCGATTGTATTGAGGATATCACTACACATCTCCCCACTTAAGAACATGCTTTCTGATGCAAGTTCATAATCCGAAATACACATAGATCAAAATTTGCTCCTAATGCTTTGTGAATACTTTGATTTTCATCATAAGGGTGTCTACTCAAAAAATCTGCACCCACATTTTGTGAACCAGGAATGTATTCAATAGTAAATGAATAAGGCTGTATGAGCAACGACCATCGTAATAACCGAGCATTTTCATGCTTTGCCTGTGACAGAAATACGAGCGGCTGATGATCCGTTTGGACCACGAATGTTCTACCATAGAGATAGATCTGGAACTTTTTTATAGCCCAGATTAAAGCTAAACACTCTTTCTCACTTGTTGAATAGTTTTGTTCTGCTTTGTTCAACTTGCGGCTAGCATAAGCGACTGGGTTCAGTTCCCCATCTTGTGAGGTGGACCTCTGTAACAATGTGGCCCCTAATCCCACGTTACTTGCGTCCGTTCTCACGACAAATTCTTGACTCAAGTCAGGCAATTTCAATATAGGCTTGCTTGTGAGCTTTTCTTTTAACTCTTGGTATGCCAATTCACACTGCGCTGACCAGGTAATTTTATCAGGATGTCCCTTACGAGTTAAATCCATCAGAGGAGCACATATAGAGTTAAAATTTTAAATGTACTTCTGGTAAAACCCACACAACGACACAAAAGATCGCACATCTTTCTTTGTCTGTGGCCTCGGTGCTCTTTGTAATTTCTCTAGGTTCTTGGGGTCAGGGGTCATGCTACCCTGATATACCGTATGTCCCAAGAATTCCAACTCTTTACATCCAATACAACATTTGGTTGGTCTAGCAGTCAAGTTTGCCTCTCTGAGTCTATCAAATAACATATTCAACGAGTCAACGTGTTCCTCAAATGTTTCAGTAGCGATGAGGATATCATCCATGAAATTCGTAATACATGGATTATTCAGGGGATCCAACAATTTTCGCATCATCCTAGAAAACACACTCGGAGCATTTTTCAACCCAAACGGCAACATGTTGAACTCATAATGTCCTTCCGAGGTGCTAAAGGCTAAATAAGGTTGAGCCTCAGGCTTTACTGGAATTTGATAATAGCCTTTGCTAAGATCCACCTTAGAAAAATATTTTGCCTTGTTCAGCCTGGCAAATAGTTGATATGTATCAGGTAATGGATCCACCTGACCTTCTGTGACAGCATTCAGTTTCCTGTAATCTATGCACAGTCTATGTTGCCCAGATGGTTTCCTCAACAAAACCACACTAGAGCTATAAGGAGATTCACTGTGAGAAATAATCCCTTCTATCAATAAGTAATCTATCTCCTCTTTCAAAGCTTTTTCTTTTGCAAATGGGATAGTATAGGCTGTCATACAGATTGGTGTTGGGTCTACAAGTTTCATATCATATTCCAACAAATTGGTGTGCCCCGGTTTGTCCGTTAACACGTCCGTATGATCATTCAGAACCTTTTGAACCATCTCCCTCTGATTTTTTGTCAAGTGTCTACTGACTTTTACCTGTGCAGCTGTCTCACAGGGGTTTAGGGGGTATTTGTGAGAGGCAAGTGGTTCGTTTTTCATCTCCGTTGCGATAGACAAGGTCATTAAGTGTGTTCCTTCCTGGATTTGTCTGTCCAGATATTTCTTTAGAAGGTTCACATGATAGATTTTCTCTTTCCCCTTCTTATCTATCTTATAGTTAGTTCTAGACACCTTCTCTAGAACTGTATATGGACCTTGCCATCCAATTTGCAATTTGTTACTGCTGCCGGGTAGTAGAAGAAGCACCTTCTCTCCCACAGCCAGTTCCCTATCCTTCGCTTACTTATTATAATATGCAGCATGTTTTTTCCTGGCTTGTCTCAAATTATCATTAGCAAGTTTCCAGCCAGTTTTAAGACGAGTGGTCAGCTCGTTCACATATTGATATGATGAGGTAACAGTCTCTTCTGCCTTCTCATCAGTCCACATCCTCAATAAGGCTTCCAATGGACCTTTGATTGGTCTGCCAAACAGCAGAGTGGCCGGTGCCATTCCGGTCGAATTATGTGGAACTTCCCAGTACGCAAACAACGCAGCGGGCAAATATTAGTCCCACGTATCAGGTTTTTCATGTGCCAGCTTCCGCAGGATAGAAATGAGGGTCCCATTGAACCTCTCTACCTGGCCGTTCCCCGGGGGTGATACAGACTACAGTGAAAGTGCTTGGCTTGGAATAACCTGAAAACTTCTTCCGTTAGTTTCCCCTTGAACTGTGAGCCGTTATCAGTCAAGATTTGATGCGGGAATCCTAACCTCGTGAATATAGTAAGTAATGCCTCTGCCACATGCTTCGAATCGATTGACGACAGGGCTACCGCCTCTCCCCACATAGAACAAGTGTCCACCAGAGTGAGGATGTAACTGTTCCTCCTCTTGGTCCGAGTGAGAGGTCCCACAATATCCACTGCAACTCTCTCAAAAGGTGTTCCCACTATGGGCATCTCCCCTAGAGTTGCTGGGGCAGTCCAATGCTTTGGAGCTACCCTTTGGCATTCTGGACAGGATTTTACATATCTCTTTATATCTTCCATTATCCCTGTCCAGAAATAATGACAAGCTATACGCTGTCCTGTTGCGCTGATCCCCATATGACCACTGAAGGGAATCGCATGCCCTAGTTCCATCACTTTCTCCCTATACGAAGTGGGAAGTACTAGCTGTCCATGACCATTTGAACCAGTTCCAGCCTTCCTATAGATCAATTTATTCTTCATATAGTAGTCTCCTTTTGTTGGAGGTGTATGGCATTTAGGCAACTTCTTAAAACACGGCTTGAGTGATCTCTCCTCCGCCTGTGCCTTCCTCATCTCCTCTGGATGAGTATTTATAGGATTATCCTCCTCCTTCTTTGACTGTGATCTGGTCTGCACTGTTGCCATGATCACAGGTCTCTTGGGATTCCTCAAGAAGACATATCTACACCCCAATATCAGAGGGTAGATTGGTTCATTTATCACTGCTGCTTTGATTACTCCTTCCACATAGCGAGTTTTCACAGTTATCCTGGCGATGGGAAGTGTCATGGTTGCTACGTCCTTAGTTTCCCCTTGTATCTCCACGGTTTCTGTGGTATACTGATCTGGGTTTACTAGGTGAGATCTCACAACAGAATCAAAATCTAATCCAGTATCATAAAGGCACCTGATGGTGACCCCATTGCATACAACATCTTCACAAACTGGGGGGTGATAAGGTTCCTGCTGTCCAGCGGTTTTGTCCTTTAATCCCTTGTTCCCCGTTTTCATAGCAGCGAAGGTAGAAGGTTTCTTTTTACAAACGTTGGTGTTATGAGTGTCCCTCTTACACCATTTACACCATATCTTTCCTTGGTGGAAAGGTTTTCTTTCATCATATTTTCGGTCATTGAACTGTGGGTTTCTATCTCAATATTCAAATCTTGGCCTATCAAAGTTGGGTTTACCTCGGTTTCCCTGATCTTTATTTTCAAATTTATTAGAGTTTTGTGGGGCCTTATTATTTTCTACATGCTTCTTCTTTGTGCCAGCCACTTCTGCCTGGGCCGCCTGATACCTCTCAGCGACATTAAGTACCTCACCCAACCTCTCTGCACCTAGTTCCATGAGAAACTTTCTCAGGTCTGGAGCCATGGACTCCCTTAATTGCTCTATCATGATCATCTCTTTAAAATCTTGGGTCTTCCCCAGAGCCGTCCATTTCTCCAAATAGGTTTCCAATCTGGCAGAGAATTGGGGGGTATGTCTCCCCAGACAAAAGTTTGGCATTTCTAAACTTCTTACGATAAAATTCACCATTCTTCTCATATATTAACAACAAAGCCTGCTTTAACATGTCATAATTGTCTTGGTCCTCCCTGCTCATCTTTGCAAACACTTCATAAGATGTTCCCCTAAGACCCTGGGATAACTTTAAACTCCACCTTTCTTTTTCCAACCCATAAGTGGTGGCTAATACCTCAAATCTGCTGAGGAATGACTCTATGTCATCCTCTTTCTCAACAAAATGATCCAAATGAAACCCCATGGCTGAAGTTGAGGCCCCCTGACTGGCAGTGGCATCGGAGGTAGGAGGGCTGTTACCATTTTCAGGAGCATGGCCTTAAAATTCAAACTCCTTTAGTCGTAGCTCGTGCTCCCTCTGTAATCTCCCCTCCTCCTTTTCAGCCTCCATCTGCAACCTCTTCTCTTCCTTTTCAGCCGCCAGTCTTCTTTCCTCAGCCTCCAATTTCTTCTCTCCAAATTGGAGCCGCTTAATCTCAGCCTCCCTATCCACCTCCAATGCCCTAGCCTCTTTGTCAGCCTCAATCTGTAACCTTTTAATTTCTTTCTCAGCCTCTAATTTTCTTTCTGCCTCCCTTTCTTCCATATCTCTTGCAATAAATTTGTCAACTTCAGCTGTTACATACTGGACCAGCTCTGGCCCATCCATACCCATCTCTTTTGCAGCCAGCACAGCAGCAGATCTAAACTTGGCCAAGTCTGCCATTCTGTCTTAAGCAACTTTAACCCTTTGAACCCTGGCCACCCAGCCCGTAAAACCCCATTCCCCTGGGCTCCTGAGCAAAAAAACGCACAAAAAAGACACATAAGCAAAACTAGTTACTGCGACACAACTATATGGTCAGTTTTAACTAATTTATCTCAAATTGCCTGACCTGATCATCTCCAATATTCCTGCTTATTGTGCCAGTCCTCCCAGCATGTAGACCCTTCCTTTAGGCACAGATAGCTTTTCACAATATTTGCACCAGAATTTAGTCTTCACTTTTTTGAATGGTCTGTTAGAACTAGCTTTCTCATAATCTGATTCACACGTTCCGCCACTCGATTCAATTTCGATGTCACTTTCAGAATAATCACCTTCTAAATCTAATTCATCGTCCTCCGAATCATTTAGCACAAGTTCAACAGCTTGTTCCGTTGTTAGCCTTTTAGAACGACTATTTCCTGGATTTTCAACACGCCTTTTCATTGTGAAAACAATTAAAAAATTGCAAAATATTATCACTTCGTGGGCGCCGCCATTTTAGAGTAACATTCCACAAGACATGTGTACTTCCTGACGTCATTATTTTTCACACATTTCCATTCCCACCCCGTTTTGCTAAGCTAGGTGTGTCAGACTGAGATTACGGTCGCTCAGGGAATGGATTATTTACGCACGGACCGAAATTTCGGGACCTCGGGTTCAAAAGGTTAATAATGTTCTAAGACAAATTTAAACTCTAATAAACAAAGTACCAACTATGATTAATTAATTAACTACTGGCCGTGACAATTCATCAACTGTTAATTTCCACCTTAAAGTACTTTTATCTTTATTATAGGATATTTTTAACCTCTAGGGACAATAGTGATACAATATTGAATTTTATAATAACTGATAATTTTAAATCCCGGAGTGAGCCACCCAATATATGTGGTGGGTTTAGATGTTATAAAGGTTGGTGTTGTATTTAATTTGTAACTGAGTGAGGTCAAGCTGTGAAGGCCCCTGAGTCTAACAATTGATGGGGTGTGTTCTCAGGGAACCTTTCTGCTACCACCCTAAGATCTCACTCAGAGTTATATTTTACACTTAGAATAAATGATGACTACGTCTAAATGTCTAGAGTAAGGTAAGTGTGATGTGATGGTAACCCAATACACAAACACACACACACACACACACACACACACACACACACACACACACACACACAGAGATATTAAATTCTATGATCAACTCAACTAACACAGTGTTTTATATTTGGTATTTAACAATTTTTTTACAATTTATTTTGTCCTGAACCTAATATTATTTTGGTCAGGACTATCAAAATCAAATGAAATCAATATATATATATATATATATATATATATATATATATATATATATATATATATATATATATATATATATATATATATATATATATATATATATATATATATATGCAATTCAATTAAACAAAAGGGACAGTATGTCCAAACACATAATTTAAAATCTAAGAATAATGTTAATATATTTCTACTACTGTTTAACTGGTACTAGATGGCGGGTTGTGGGTTGTACATCATCCCCTGTCTTTATTCACAAATATTCCGTTCACTTTATTGGGTGGAAATGGATTTTATTTTATATAGTTATATTATTATATGGTAGATAGTTGATGAATCGTTCCGTGCCAGGACTTATGCACTTATCTGGCACGAGAAGCTAGATGTTTGTGTTCTTTCCGGCCAACGGCCATTGTCTCAATCTTCCTGGGGCAATCTTGGTAGAGTTCTTGTACCAAGATTACAGTTCCAGTGGTAGAGAGCTTGTACCACTACAGCAACCTCCACTTTCACACTGTTTATTATATTCATGAAGCTGGCACTAGCATAGTGCCAGTAAAAAAACCCTCCAACATGAAGATTATGGTTTGTCTTAACATAATATCTAATCCACCAAATCCACAATTAATAATGCATTCAAAATAAAAGAACACGGTCAGATCTCTCTGACCAACCCAGCTCATCCAATCTAGATTGATGGAACAACTTGTACCAGTTTTCACACTCCTCTCCTCTAATGGCTACAACACCTATGCCATTATCATTGATCTTTTTCTATAAAATAAGGTAGGTGATATGATCCCTGCTGACAACCTATGTAGTCTTTTGGTAGTTTGTTAATATGATGGAGCAACAAATAGGCCTTGCATAAGTTTGCTAGTGAATTATGTACTTACAGTCGTAAAATATCTTCATTACCCAAGTCGTACAACACAATTAATAATATAAATAATGTTAATAATTTCTGTCTTACCACAAATTCAATGAATAAACACAGGAACGATGACTTGGCACAGATTCAGCTTTGCTGCTGGCGAGACTATGAATTTTTATTTATTTAGTTATAGTTTTATTTAAAATTCACACTTCTAGTACATCGTCCGGCTCAAGAGACAGATTCTTAGACAAATGGCGTCCAGCCTTCAAAGTTTTCATTGATATTAAATGTGCTGGCCAATGGGATAGGGCGACTAACATTTTTGAATCAAATTTTGGAAAAACAAAACTCCAAACATACAATGTTCCAGTCTGCCTTAGATATTACTCTGCAAAAATATATTTAGTTTTGGGCCAACCTATAATACCTCTCCCTCTTCCTAACTCCACCCAATCAGATTACATGTACCCTCTTCTGCCTCATTTCAAACACGTTCAAAAAATGTTATGGATAAAATAAGCAGTCATGAGTCCGTTTGTCAGTCTGTCCTAACATATATTATTATATATTATTGCAATATCTTGGTTATTAATTGGACGATTTTGTAAATTGAAAGATATTATTGATCAGGAGACCATATTCCATTAATATATCTAAGTTTTGTGACCCGATTCCTTTTAGTTTGTAATTCCATATTTTTCCTTTTAAATAAATAACACCATCTTTTTCCCTCTCTCGAACGCTTTTTTCAAACTAAAACGACAATGTCTGGGTTTCGTCAAAATTTACGCTACAATACAGGAAATGAGGGCTGTGTAGGTGGTTATATATTTCCACTGTGTGACTATAGGACGAAACATGTCTTGGCCTTGTGTCGTATTTTCAAACTGCCAAAGGCAATATCGCGCGTTCGTTACAATTTTTGATTCCAAACAACACGTGCTGATGGTAGCATTCTGTCGCTCCTTTCCCCTCCTTTCGTGTCTCTCCTTCCGTCTAGAACAAAAATTACGCCTCGATTTGTTTCAAACATGTTACATTTATTTTCTCTACAGTAAGGCCTATTGAAAGCGATATGTTTGCAGGCGGGGCAAAGAAGCTAATCGCAACCAAATATTTTATTTCTACCTTATTTTGACTTTATGCTCTATAATGTTTTATCTAATTTATCGATTGTATTGAGGATATCACTACAATATCACAAGAAGAAAGAAGACATCAGATTAAGCTGGGAGAACAGGTCCTGGAGCAGGTCGACCACTTTAAATTCCTCTGAGCTAATATAGACCAAAAGGGAGGCATCAAAGAAGAGATGGCCACTCGAAAAGCAGCAGCTGGGAGACTTTTTCAGGCCATAAATCGAGGATTCCTCAGCAAGAGAGAGGTTGGTAATAAAACAAAGATGGCTGTATACCGCTCCACCTATGTCCCAGTCTTGACATGGATGCGAGTCATGGGCAATGACTATAACCCACAAAAGCCAGATCCAAACCTCAGAAATGAGGTATCTGAGGAAAGTGGTTGAAGTAACAAGAAGAGACATGGTACGCAACCAGACGATACGTCAAGGCCTTAAATCCTACCCCCTGCAGATGCAAGTAGAACAGTCCTAATTAAGATGGTTTGGTCATGTCTGCTGAATAGGAGAAGATCGGCTACCACGACAAGCATGGGAAACAAAGAGCCAAGGATCCAGACCCCCAGGACAACCCAGAGTCCGCTGGGAGGACAACATTAGACAATCTTTGAGGGACCGAGGACTAGAATGGAACCAGGCCAGGAGGAAGACAGCCGATAGGATAGCCTTTCGCTCTCTCTTCCAAACCTCTACACCTCACGGTAGAAGGGGAACGACTAAGTAAGTAAGTTGACTGGGGGGGATGTTTTTTAAGGTTCAGAAATTAAAAAATTTATTGACTTATACTCGAGTATAAATGGTATGTCTTATGATAATAGGAAACTCTATACAGAGCGATGCAACAGGCGGCAATCTGATCATCAGAAGTAGTCCCCCAACGTCAAACAAGTGTTTTGGCCCATTATTCTCCTTTACACTCTAAGGGGGGCGGACCCACCTGAGTCATGACTCCCAAGTGTCTCAGCCTCCTGTTTTGTGTAGAATATGAACCCATTCCACCTTGGATGCAGCTTTAAAATCCACAATTCCGCCAGCAGGAAGCTATTGTGAAAGTAACAAAGTGAAGACAAATTATTGCGGTCGTTCCGCAGCACACCACTGAAACGCCTGCGTGAAGCTGACGAGGCGTGAATTCTTTGCGAGCCGGCCTCTGAAATCTAACTTCGCCTGACACCCCATATAATGCACCGCCTGTTTCTTGTAATGCCGCTGTCCTTTCACCAATACAACGAAAAACTCAATGTATTGCGGACTTAAAAAATATTTCAGGGTGTTTCCTATACCGCAGGTGGGGCTAGATTTTACTGTCCCAAGTTCCATAGCTCTACCAAGCTGGACAGGTTTGCGTGGGCAGGGGTCAGACGAAAGCAGACACCCTGGTCCTCCAGGTTGGGGGTTTTAGCATAGGGCTGACACCCCTGTCTATGTAAAAAAAAAAAAATTGAAGTTACGGAAACGATAACAAATAAACAAACTTTGCTGCGGGACAGACATCCGGAGTCTGAGGCTCGTATTACTGTCAGTGGTGAAAGCCGAAAGGAAGCTACTGATATGAGAACGGACATCCTGACAGCAAAACATGATACAAGAATAGGATTTTGGAATATCAGGACAATGAATAAGACGGGTAAACTAAAACAGGTCATGGCAGAAATGAGAAACTATAGGTTACACATTCTAGGGATAAGCGAGAGCAGATGGACAGGGGCAGGAAAAGTTAAAACAGCAACAGGAGAAACAGTACTTTACTCTGGAAGAGAGGATGGACAGCACAACGAAGGCGTAGCCATTATTTTACAGAAAGGAATAGAAAGGACATTACCGGAATGGAAACCCATCAACAACAGACTGATAAGATTAAGATTGAGAGGTAGATTCACCAGTACTACAATAATACAATGCTACGCACCAACGAATGACAGCGATGAAGAGGTCAAGGATGAATTCTTTCAACAACTGCAGAAAGAAATGGAAGACACACCTAGATATGATCTTATTATAGTAATGGGAGACCTCAATGCGAAAGTTGGTACACACAATACATATAATGAAAGAGTAATGGGGAAATGTGGCAGCGGAATAGCAAACGAAAATGGGGATAAATTAATAAGTTTCTGTAGTATTAACAACCTGGTCATTGGAGGAACACTTTTCCCACATAAAGAAATTCACAAATTAACATGGGAATCACCAAATGATCGGGACAGAAACCAGATAGACTACATCATGATTAATGGTAGATGGAGACATGCATTACAAGATGTGAAGGTAAGAAGAGGTGCAGATGTGGGAAGTGATCACCATTTAATAGTAGCAAAACTGAAAGTGAAACTAAGAAGGGCTGGACCAATTTTAACTACACAGAAAAGGTTTGACATCAGCAAATTGAAGGACCCCCTTACCAGAAAAGCTTTTGCGGCTGACATAAAGAAACGATATCAATTTGCCAAAAGTCAGGAAAAGATGTGACCGGGGAAGGAAGGAGTAGATGGGAAACGGCACCAAATCAAGTTATGTGTGACCGTGGGATTTTGTGGAAAGGGAGGAAAATATGTAGATCGCTTGTGCTAAGGGAAATAATCACAAGACTTTCTTTATAGTGGTTCTTCTGGGGAAGACTGGTTAATCACCATAGATGTTGCTTCCAGAAGTGAGGAACAACCCAGGAAATCAGGTACTTGTAAGTGCCTTTGTGGTTTTAAAACTGAACTTAAAGGGTTGACTATAAACAGCAACTTTAACAGTCAATGGAAATTTCAATAGTGCAGAGCATTTGATAAGTCCAAATGGTTATAAAAGATGTCTTTTATTTCCTTTCATTTTCAAGGCAAACAGTGTGGCAGTTCGAGAGAAATTTCTGGTGGGGAGCAAATGAAAACTGCCAGCTTTAGCCTCTAAGGCGAAAGGCTTACGGCTCCTCAATACTATAGTCGTTTTGTGGCATCTGTGGAAAATCCTAGCGAAATAAAAATTTGAAGGAGACTTTGGTTAAAACTAAGTCGACCGTACAAGTAGTGGACCAAGCCACAATAAAATCGTAGCAGGGGTTAGTCTGGGTCACTAATTTACCCTGGTTGGTAGGAGATCTCTAGACGGTTATATTCTTGTCCTAAACGTATGAGTCAAAGGCTTAGTGTTCAGTAGTAGGGGATGCGCCATGTTGCTCCACACCTCGACTAGAGAACGCCTTATGTTGGTTTGACTCTAGCTCTGAGATAACTGTCTCAAGCTCTGATGGTCACTATGATGCATCAGTCTTTATACTAGTCTGGTGCTATGGCTTGCCAGAAGAAATATTTCTCATTGGAGTTAAGACCAGAAACCTTCTAATGATTGGTCTTGGGGGCTAGTGGACTGTTGAAATACTCTTTAACCTAACTAACTACGAATCCTCTAGTCTAAAATTATTGTTTCTATGTGATGATGACCAACCATTGTTTAAAGTTCTCTCTAATCTAAATGTTTTCCGGTCTGACTTGTATGGAGGCCACACAAGGTTTGATGACATCATGGGTTCATGTGTGTCATGACTGATGATGTCATTGATTCTTGACTGGTGGTTTATTTATCTCTAACTAGTCATTCATAAGTACTTTACTATAAGGCTGACAGTTGTAGCGCCGTGGTGGTCTACACTGTTACAAAGACATTGACTGATGATATAGACAAGAAATTCAACACCATTTCAACAATATATAAGGAAAGCAGCAAATCATGCTTGGGATTCCAGGAAAGGAAGAAGCAAGACTGGATAACACCAGAAACATTAAACACCATAACACTGAGAAAGGAAATGAAAAGAAAGAAAACAGAAGCGAAGTCCCCCAGGTTAAAGCAACTATATAGCGAACAGTACAGTCAGCTGGATGTTGGAGGTACATGAGTAGAGTAATACGTTTCTTCTCTTGCCGTTCTTTTATTCTTTTTAGAAGAGTTTCATACATTTCTTCAGCAGGACTTAATGGTGTTTTATCAAAATAGAAAATAGAAAGACTGGAAAAAAAACTGAGCGCTACTTTTGTGGGAAAAATTTAGCGCTACTTTTGTTCCCGAAGTGACCTGATCTGCCCCAGTTAACAGCGAATCATTTCTTGTTTTAACATGATTCATCGACATGTCAAACAAGATGCAAGCTTAAAGAAACCAAAAAAAAAGAGGGGTGCATTTTATAAATCTATTTATTAACTTACTTAGTCGTTCCCCTTCTACCGTGAGGTCTATTTATTAACGATTTTTATAAATAAAAATTTAAAAAAAAAAATAGCGGTGTCCCTGTAAATTTTTTCCCCGGACTTGACGTACAAAAAGTTCTGACAAGTTCGGAATTCCAGAATCAGATACTTTAGTAAGTGAACAAACATATACATATATCCATCCCATTGCTACATAAACCACATGAATATATTCATAAGGCTGTTCACAGATTTCCAGTTTAATAGTTTCCCTTTATATCCGGATCAGTAGTCATTATTGGTAGCTACTAACAGCTCCTGGCTAGAATATCACTGGTTTAATTTGCATGCAGTGTGAAAGCACCTCTCTGGTTGAATTTGATGTTTTGACTTTTCTGATCCCCTAGGTTACGAGTTTTCACTCTTTTTTCCTTGTGCCAGGCAATGAAGTGTACATGTCTTTTTCAATTGCATTGCATCTTCATACAGGGTGTTGGGGATGGAGGGGTTTGGTGGTAGCAATTGCTTCCGCAGATCTGCTAGTGCCAGGCATTTCAGGGGGTGGTGTTTCAGTTTTTTTCTCCTGTCTGTTACAGTGATTACAGTTTGGTATATGGTCTGAGGTCACTCTATGCAAATGCTTTTTTAAGGGGTACATGTCTTGTTCTCAACCTGAAAATTGTACTCTGGTCTCTGTGGCTTAAGTTGTTGATGTTATCTCTGGGGTTTGTTTGAGGCATTTCTGCATATAGTGCTCTTGCAGTTATGCCAGGAGCCCCGTGGTCCATCCACTTCTGTTTGCAGTTGTTGTGTATTTAGTGGTCTTAAATTGGTGGGAATGTCTGGTTGTAGCCTGTTTGCTCCTTTTCTTTTGCCAGTTTGTTGGCACTTTCGTTTCCTTGGATGCCTATATGACCTGGTATCCACTGTAGAGTTGTGTTGATGCCATAGGAGGCAAGTGCATCTATTTCTTTAACTATGTTAGTTGTGGTTCTTTCAGCTATTAGGATCTGAAATTTGTTGATTTTAATGTAATTTTCAAGTTTTGTACCCATCATAATACAAGTTGGAGGTGAGAAACGATAGACATGACACTACACTGCATATTAAATATTTTCTGTTTTAACACAGAGTAGGCTGGTGACCTTGGTTTTAAAATCATCACCTCCACCTGTGTGGCTGTTATGCACATATAGTTTTTACTTTCTTGACACATTTCGTATTTGTATGTTTTTTCTGTTCTTTTAAGGTATGCTTACATATTTCTCCTCACTTCTGTAGATTTGCTTACAATTATTTCACAGAATGCAGGCATTTGTACATATTTCCCATGTCTTATTCCGACACGCTTACACATTACCCTGAGGAGTTGAAACCCTGGTTGTTTGATTTTTAGGCACCTCTGTAACATTCCCCAAATTTCAGCTTTCTAGATCTTTAAGACGTACATGAAATCAATCGGACAGACACATGCACCTGTAGCCTTTTATGTGCCACCATTTCATATTTCTGCCTCTTTTTCTATCCCTTGGTGGTGGATTTTCTGGCTGCCTGATAAGCCTAACATTTCAGTTGTCCTTCTGGAGTATCCCAAAATTTTAGCTTACTAGTTTGTCAGAAAGTACACAGAATCAACTGGGCAGACTTAATATCGATTGGACAGATATATTATCAACTGGACAGATCTAATATCAACTGGACGGACGTAGATCATTAGCCGTTTATATATACAGATAATATAATTTTTTCCCCCCTTCCTTTATGGATGTGATTCACTATCTCTTCCATTTATATTTATATGTTTTTACTCTTTGCTCCAAATATGTTTATAATATGTTAATCACACCAGATTCACTTATCCCCAGGGGAGTCATATTTCAAAAGATACGGCTTGCGCAGGGGTTTTTTGTGCTATCTACTGCGTTACTTCCTGCTGATGAACTGGGGAAAGAATCTCTTCATCTCTGAGCAAGAGTTTTTGGCCCTTGTAGCCTGGACATTTGTTTCTCATGGCAAAAAATACCATCCGCTGAAAATTGTACCTAGCCCACGATGTGTGACGGTGGAAAACTGGTTTCTGGTTAGTGTGAACTAGTTCTTAATTGTCAGACATCTGTTGCATTTTCTAGACTTTCTGATTTTTCTGTCCTGTTTTTCATCGTTTCTATAATTGACATGCACAAATTTATTTGTCTCTTCCTTTGTGCTTGATTTGAAACATATTTCTTTTACGACAGGTGGAAGATTTAATAGATTTTTTTCTCTGAAGTATTGGGAAGAGATTGAAAATACCTGATTCAACAACTAAAGTGACAGGGAAGTATTGGGAAGAGGTTGAAAACACACTTGATTCAACCAGTGATGTGACTGAGAAGTATTGGGAGTAGTCAAAAGTGTATTGATTCAACCTATAAAGTGACTGGGAAGTAGTGAAATGAGTCCAAAGCACACTAATTTAATCAATAAAGTGTTCGGGAAGTTTTTTGATTCACAACACAGTTGATTCAACCAGCGACGTGACTAAGAAGTATTGAGAGTAGTCTAAAGTGTACTGATTCAACCTATAAAGTGACTGGGAAGTAGTGAAATGAGTCCAAAGCACACTGGTTTAATCAATAAAGTATTAGAGAAGTATTGGAAGGCGTCTGAAGCACACACATTTGACCATTAAAGTGATCAGGAAGTATTTGGAGGTGTCTAAAGCTTGCTGATTCAACCAATAAAGTGATTTAGAATATATTGGGAATAGATTGAAAACACGGATTTTGCCAAGAAAGTGATCGGGAAATATTGAGAGGAGTCTGAAACACACTGTCAACCTATAAACTGACTGGAAAGTATTAGGAAAAGATTGGAAATACAGTTGTTTCAACCAATAAAGTGACTGGGAAGTTGTGGTAAGATTTTGAAAACACTGATGTAACCAATGAAATGATGAAGAGATTGAAAACACATATTGTCTTTTTTCCCCTTTCATTTACTGGTCATGCTGTAAAGTAATGCAGACAGGGTATCGGTTTCAGATAACTTCTGGTGCTCAGATTACCTCCTGTTATAAGTCTATGTCTAGAGTGTTCATTCATTGTACTTATCAGTTGCTTTTCTTTAGTCTTTAGGATGTTCCAGAACTGGGGTTAGCTGATTTTGGAGATTAAAAACAGAAAAGGGAGAAAATGAGTGGGCACATCCTAAGGAAAACAACTAACCAGTATAACCAGAATCCTAGAGGGGAAGAGAATTGGGAGGACATGGAGAAGTAATAACTTGTGGAATAAAAAAAGATAACCAGGACACTTGGAGATTGAAGAGAGAAAGTGGAGCTTAATGGGATGCACCCTCAGGAAATAACCAAACGGTATAACTCTATATAGCCATAATCCAGAGGGAAAGTGAATTGGGAAGCCAAAGAGGACATGTAGAAGTAATAACTTGTGGAATGAAACAACATATAACCAGTAAACGTGGAGATTAAAGACAGAAAATGGAGATGGATTGGACACATTCAGGAAGCAACTAACCAGTTTAATTAGGTATAATTAGAACCCACAGGGAAAGAGAACTGTGAAGCCAAAGATGACATGTAGAAGTAATAACTTGTGGAATGAAACAACATATAACCAGTAAATGTGGAGATTAAAGACAGAAAATGGAGATGGATAGGACACATTCAAAAAACAACTAACCAGTTTAGACATAACTAGAACCCACAGGGAAGGAGAATTGGGAAGCCAAAGAGATTGTGAAGAAGAATGGTGAATGAGGAAACCAAGGCAACCGGAATCTTATGGGCACAGATGAAAATGACAGCCCAAAATAGGAACCGCTGGTGAGCAACAGTTGTAGCCCCTATGTTCCACAGGGAAAAAAGGCATTGACTGACTTGCTCAATTGATTGCTATTGTCTTTACAGTCATCTTGCCATAATGTTTTTATTTTCTGTCACAGTCACTGTATCGTAATGCCTACGCATTTCTGGGAAATATTCTGAGTTTGTCTCACAAGTTCCCCACACCCCGTGAGCTGTTCTCTGGAGGATCATGGGTAGTCATATACACATCATGTGTTGTGTTTGGTAAGTGACTGCTGTACTCTCACAATGTCATCTCTTTCACTCACTTCCTAACTCCCGTATTGTCCAGCATTTTAGTTGTGTCTGTCTGTTTGTAATATTCTACTTTGTCTTATTTGTTTCTGGTCTTCTTGATCTATTTCTTGTAACACTTTTTGGGTGTCATCATCATCATTACCCCGCAGTAGCCCATAGAGCATAGGCCTACAACCACTACTTTATATGCGTTCCTGTCCTGTGCCACCATCTGCTCAAGATATTCTCATATCTTCTTTATCTCTTTCATTTCTGTTTCAGGTTCACGTCTGCACATGTTTGTCTGCCTCCCTCTACCTTTCTTACCCTGGAGGTTCTAAAACAAAAACTGCCTTGTGATGCTATCGTCAGGTTTCCTCCTCTTGTGTCCTATCCTTCCCAGCATCTTCTTCTCATCTTCCTCAATGACCTTCTCGGGTTTACCTCTTGTCATTGTCACGAAATGGATTTAAGACTAGAGACTGTCTACATATAGTGACAAGACAATAGTAAGAAGAAAGACTGAAATGATAGATTCAGATAGAAATATAGTGCAAAATGTGAAAGTTGAGACCATTGGCTCCGAGGTTGAGAACCGAGGTTGATTCTTTCCTCGCCACTTCGGACGTTTAAATTGCTATGGCCTCGAACCACCTCTAACTACCCTAAGGGGATAAGGTTCAATTATGATTCACATACACCAAGATACAGACAACATATAGCTACTGTACTTAAATGAAATGACTGATGCCAGCTACAATTTATACAAGTTTATTATACACCTATAAACAAACTCATATACATACAAAAAATGCGAGGATGCACTCCTGAAACAAAATCAAGCACAGTTAAAAATGCATCAGCCCCAACCCTTCTCCCACAATTGCAACCTGTATGGAGAAAGAAGGTAAGGTTAACTGAAATGAACTACACTGCACTTGATGTCGCCTACACTCCAAACTAGCTGTTCTAAATTCTAACTCTAACTCTAAGTCCACTGATAGCTGGAACGACTACGAAGTGTCTACACAATCTCTGCACAGACTTCGGTTCTACACAGCCTATCATGAAATCTCCTGAACACAACTAACTGCACCTCTAAACTTCAGCAGCGGTCCTCTGCTATGATTCACCAAAACTATCAGTTCTGCCTATCTGTGCTGACTTCAGTAGAGAGAATGTTTACCCTCTCTCTCTCCACTACTTTGGAATTGATGACTAAGGTTTAACAGAACCCCACTGGATTCTGGACTAGAACTGTAGCTGGCTTCTCCTAACACCTCTGACATTACCTGCCCGATTACCTATGACTGGGCGATGGGCTTTTCGGCTTTATTATGGCCGTGAAGAAGCGAACATAAAATTACCACAACGCTGGCAGCATGCCAAATCTGCGTGTGTACCCGAACGAGCGTCAGAGCTCAGGATTTATCCACAAAAATCCTCTTCACTGGAAAAATGGTTTCCCTGCCTTGGGACACCGTATTCTCTTTCTCTCCTTCCACCACTGGCAATTAACGCACGACTTGCGTGTCTGCGAATGCCACCACTGTGCCGTGGGAGAAATTTTGAGGTATCAAAAATTCTGCTCTTCCCCACAAAAGCCGGTACCTGCAAATCTCGAATGTCCTACTGAAGGCAATCGACTTGACTCTGGCACCCGGCTTGGCAATTAATTTTTAGAGACCGAACTTATGAAATGCGAGCCTATTTATTATCAAGACCCCCACGCGCCGACTTCATGACGTCATATACGCGGCATGGTTCTAAAGCCAATGGGAGCTCTGCATTTCAACTGCAGTTAGCTCTCAGCCAATCAGAACCTTAGATCATTCTGATGCCACGTGCATGGGTTTTAGACAAAGAAACGGGAATAGTCCTAGCCCTATACTGGCAATGAAGCAAAAATGGCCGCACTTAATTTAACTCCCGAAAAATGCGTCTAGGCCACATGCCATATCTTTAAAAAAAAAGACAATCTGGTGCCAATCCTGATCTAGCATCTATAATCTTTCTTCTAGAAAAATACTGTCCAATTCCCTACACCCCCATTCTAACCACATAAAGAAGAACCATAACGCAGATGAGATCCAACTCCCTCGTGATCTCATCTTGAAAAACGTAAATAATAGAAGGAGAAGAAACATGGAGAAGGATTTTTCGGTAATCCCTCCAAAAATAGTGAACAAAATGCAAGGAGAAAAAGACATGGGCCATTTGAAAGACAGAATCTCAGTACTTTCGTCACAGTCATAATAGTGTTATTTTGTTCTTTCTCAATGTCTGTCCTTCTTTCAATATTCTCTTGGCGATCTTTCATTTCCTGCTATGTAAAATAGCTTCTGATTGACAGAGTGGTTTGAGCACTGGTCTCTCGTGGGGAAGGGGCCAGGTTCGATTCAGTCTACCCAGCTGTTCATGGGTACCTGACTTTGCACTTGAGTTAAGGAAAGAAAAAGGCAGCGAGGAAGGGAACAGGTCACCCCCAACTCTCGATGCTGGACCTAGTATAGTGACATCTCTAACACTTCACTCCCCTACATCAGTATTTGCTATTGGACTACCCTTACCTGTTATGTCAAATAGTTTTATGGGTCAGTATTTGCTATTGGAATAATACAATTCTACGCACCAACGAATGATAGCGATGAGGAGGTCAAGAATGAATTCTGTCAACAACTGCAGAAAGAAATGGAAGACACACCTAGATATGATCTTGTTATAGTAATGGGAGACCTCAATGCGAAAGTTGGTACACACAATACATATAATGAAAGAACAATGGGGAAATGCGGCAGCGGAACAGCAAACGAAAATGGGGATAAACTAATAAGTTTCTGTAGCATTAACAACCTGGTCATTGGAGGAACACTTTTCCCACATAAAGAAATTCACAAATTAACATGGGAATCACCAAATGGTCGGGACAGAAACCAGATAGACCACATCATTGTTAACGGTAGATGGAGACATGCATTACAAGATGTGAAGGTAAGAAGAGGTGCAGATGTGGGAAGTGATCACCATTTAGTAGTAGCAAAACTGAAAGTGAAACTAAGAAGGGCTGGACCAACTGTAACTACACAGAAAAGGTTTGACATCAGCAAATTGAAGGACTCCCTTACCAGAAAAGCTTTTGTGGCCGACATAAAGAAACGATATCAATTTGCCAAAAGTCAGGAAAAGACATTGACTGATGATATAGACGAGAATTTCAACACCATTTCAACAATATACAAGGAAAGCAGCAAATCATGATTGGGATTCCAGGAAAGGAAGAATCAAGACTGGATAACACCAGAAACATTAAACACCATAACTATGAGAAAGGAAATGAAAAGAAAGAAAACAGAAGCGAAGTCCCCCAGGTTAAAGCAACTATATAGCGAACAGTACAGTCAGCTGGACAAGGAAGTTAAACGCCAAACCCGAGCCAACAAAAGGAATTTCCTAGACGATCTTGCAAGACAGGCTGAGGAGGCAGCACTGAGAAATGAACAAAGCACAGTATACAAAATAACTAAATTCATCAGCGGAAAACGAGGTGCAAACAATATTACATTAGTAAGAGATAAGCAAGGTAATCTCATCACGACAGCAGAGGGACAGGAAACAAGATGGGCAGAGCACTTCAGAGAAACTCTGAACAAGGAACCACCAGAGACACAATTGAATGTTCCTGAAGCTGAAAACGATCTAGATGTAAGTACAGACATTCCACGAAAAGAAGAAATCATCACAGCAATCAAAGGGTTAAAGAACGGCAAAGCTCCGGGCCATGATAACTTAAATGCAGAGCTATTTAAGACAGACCCTGAGCTAGCAGCAGAACTATTAGAACCACTATTTGCACAAGTCTGGAAAACGGGGACAACACCATCAGAGTGGAACAAAGGAATAATTGTCAAATTGCCCAAGAAGGGAGATCTTGCAGACTGCAATAATTGGAGAGGAATCACTCTTCTCTCAGTTCCCAGCAAAATACTAGGCAGGATAATTATACAAAGAATTTCAAAGGCAGTAGACCACAAACTGAGGAAAGAACAAGCAGGATTTACAAAGAACAGAAGATGTGTAGATCATATATTCACTCTCAGGAACATTAAAGAGCAGTGCTCAGAATGGCAAAGACAGCTTTACATTAATTTCATTGATTTTGAAAAGGCTTTTGACAGCATACATAGGGACAGTTTATGGAAAATACTGAGGGCTTATGGAATTCCAAGCTGCATAGTGTCAATCATAAAAAGCCTCTATGCCAACTTTACGTGTAGTGTTGGGCAGAGCAACCTAACCTTTGAGGTGAAGACAGGAATACGACAGGGATGCCTCTTATCAACCACTCTATTTTTAACAGTCATAGACTGGGTGATGCGCCAGACAACAGAGGGCAGTCCAAGAGGAATAAGATGGACAACATTTTCTACATTGGAAGATCTGGAATATGCAGATGACATTGCACTGCTAGCACATTCAATTCAACACATCCAGGAAAAAACGGATAGACTTAATAAGTTTAGCCAGCAGGTGGGCTTGAACATCAATTTAAAGAAGTCTGAGGTCATGACGCTCAATGTGAGCAACCCTGAGCCCATATCAGTAAGGAATCAGCAACTGGTACAGACAGATACCTTCACATACCTAGGAAGCATAGTAACACCAGACGGCGGGGCAGGCAAAGACATCAACATCAGAATGAATAAGGCAAGAACAGCCTTCTTTAGCCTAAACAACATCTGGAAGTCCTCCCAATACAGCACAAGCACAAAATTAAGATTATATCAGAGCTGTGTGCTTTCTGTGCTTTCTGTGCTTCTCTATGGTGCGGAATGCTGGAGAGTTACAGAGAAGGAAATGTCGAAATTGTCCTCTTTTCACACAACATGCCTAAGAAAATTCACCGAATCTTTTGGCCGAATACCATCACTAACCAAGATCTGCTTACTCGTAGCAAGCAAGAGGACATGCACACCATCATAGCTGGCAGACGCTGGAGCTGGGTTGGCCATGTCCTCAGAAGAGACCCCGATGCCATCACAAGAACAGCTATGCTTTGGACCCCTGAAGGAAAACGAAAGAGAGGTTGACCAAAAACAACCTGGCGGAGGACTGTGGAGGCTGAGATGCAAAGAATGAACCAGAGTTGGGGCACTGTACGAAGGATGACCGCCGACCGAGCAAAGTGGAATCAATTTGTTGTTGCCCTACAAGACGCCACTAGGCGTGATGGCCACTGACTGCTTAGACGGTCGGCGGCTAAGGATCAAAGAAGAAGAAAGATTTGCTATTGGACTACCCTTACCTGTTATGTCAAATAGTTTTATAGGTCAGTATTTGCTATTGGACTACCCTTACCTGTTATGTCAAATAGTTTTATGGGTCAGTATTCTTTTATGCACAATCCTCAGGGGGCAGCTTTCTTTCCAAAACCAGATTTTTTTGGTGGTTTTCAGATGTCGCCCCAAATGTGTTCAAAAATAGCCACAAGTCGGTCAAAATGTCAGAAATTGCCCACATTTTGATAGAAAAGTAGCCAAAGAAACTTTTAATTTTCAGAATATTTTTATTTTCGAGTGTTCAGATAAAAGTGATGTAGACGTGTAGTACATTGATTTTTACTTTTTAGGTGTCTCCTTCAGTTATATGGACCTTGTGGTCCCTGGGGGGTCTCTGAAGAGACTAAGACAGAATAAGGTTACTACACCCTCAGGTATGTCGTACAAGGTGACTCTGTATATGAGGCTGGCAACCTCAGGAACCACCGTTAAAAGAGAATGGAACTGCTTGGTGCAGTATTGGAGTGCATTCTGAGACTCAGAAAGAATTGGGCTACAGCACCCTCATGCTTTTTTTTTTTTCACGTGTCCATCTTCCCAATATTTACCATTCTTCCGTTTCCTTGTAGATCCCAATCCAATGTTCAGAGAGCCACATCCATATAGCGTATCCATGGAAGATCTGAGGAACATAAACGTGAACATCCGTCATATTATTATGAGTAACAAAAATGTTGTGAAGGATATCGTCAGAGACCTTTTTCAGTTTGACTGAGTCTTGTTGAATGATTGGATGTTTATAAGACATTTTGATTGAGAATGAAAAGTAGGCTGATTTTTCCTTGTGTTTGTTTTATAATGTGTTAGCCTTATTGTGTGTAGAGTTTTGGCTGTGATTAATTATTACATAAGTCTGGTTGCATTTTTTTGTCATGACAAAATGGAGCAGCCATTGCTTGATCATTGTTTCAATGGAAAAACCTTTACTTTAATTATTGGGGAAGCAAAACATTCTTGTTAGATGGTGGGACAACCTTCACTTGATCATTGTTAAAGTGGGACATTCTTAACTTGATCATTGTTAAAGTGAGACATCCTTCACTTGATCATTGTTAAAGTGAAACATCCTTAACTTGATTGTTGTTAAAGTGAGACATTCTTGATTGTTGTTAAAGTGAAACATCCCTAATTTAATCATTGTTAAAGAAGTCATTCTTAACTTGATTGTTGTTGAAGTGAGGCTCCCTAATTTGATCACTGTTAAAGTGAGACATTCTTAATTTGATCATTGTTAAAGTTAGACAACCTTAACTTGATCAGTGTTAAAGTGAGGTATCCTTAATTTGATCAAGTTAAAGTGAGACATTCTTAACTTGATCATTGTTAAAGTGAGACATTCTTTTGAGTGTTTAAAGTTATAATTGTTCTTAATATGTGCTTTCATCATCATCATCATCATAACCAACCACACCATCATCATAATTATCATCATCACATTTCAGATCCTCAAGGAGCATTGGCCTTCAACAAACTTGTGCCAACTCTTCCTGTCCCGTGCCGTCTGCTCAAGGTCTTTCCATGTCTTCCTCATTCCTTTCACTTCTGCCTCCAATTCTCTTCTCTATGTGTTCTTTAGTCTCTCTATTCCTCTCTTACCATGGGTATTCTAGAACAAGGACTGCCTTGTAATGCTATCCATCGCCAGCATGTTCTTTTCATTTCTTGTTCCACTGGCACTTGTCTAGTTTGTGTCATCGGTTGCACATTAATGTTCTTGTCACAACATTTTAGTCCTTCCATTCTACGCAAGCTATGTGCTTTAGTGGCACACCAGTCATTTTTGGACTGGTTAATTGAGATTTTGCTATCGTTTTGTTGTTTTGTTCATATGTTTTAGAAATGGTGAGGGGAAAAAATGTATTAAACAGCAGAGTTTTTTAGAAAGTTTTTCACATTTGAAGCAGATTATGTTTGTTGTGAGATGGCAGAAAATAAAGCTCTCTGGCTGATGTTCTACCCTGTTCTAATACTTTTTAAATGCATTTCACATTTTCAGTGATTTGTGCCAGTTACTGTAATGAAAATCAAGTGTGTGAGCTTTACGTGTTTGTGTTAGAGAAAATGAAGTCTGTTGTTGTATCCCCAGCATCGTTTGGGCTCTATAACCTTTGAGAACTGTGCCATATATGACTAGCCATTGTTTTGTTGTTTCACCATCTCGGCATTGTAATGCTGGGGCATCCGTGTATTTCCTACTGATCCTAGCTGTAAGTCAGAAAAACACTCTCTTAACACTAGGAAAATAAGACAAGTTTTTCTGCGTCTCCTCACATAGGCAAGGTAGGGTTCAGAGTGCTCATTCCCTGTCAGCAAGTAGTCTGATGGTTATGCAGAGTTCACTTGGGCTCTAGGCATGTGAAATTGAAGTTTTAACTCTACCAGATTAAGATACCAGATTAAGAGGAAAGACTGAGGTCTGCATACTGGACCGAGATGCTAGAAAAGAAACTTCAGAAAGTGAACTGTTATTATAAATCATATTAACTGAAATATGTGAACTGTACCAGTTAATAGTCACACAGTTAAAGTCTATAGTTTTCATCACTCAAGAAATTACAGTAAATGAGATTTATCGGTTTACACACCCAGAAATGGATGTCTGGGAACTATACCAGTTTATAGTTAAGATGTGGAGGTCTGATAACTATACCAGTTTATAGTTAAAGATGTGGAGGTCTGTGAACTATACCAGTTTGTACTCAAGAAATGGAGGTCTGTGATTTATTCCAGTTTTTAAGAAGTGGAGGTCTGTAGACTATAACAATTTATAATCCAGAAATGGATATCTTGAACTATGCCAGTTTATGGTCAAGAAGTGGAGGTCTGTGAACTGTTTCGGTTTATATCTAGAAATGGAATTCTATGAAAACTATACCAGTTTATAATCAAGAAGTGGAATCTGTGAACTTTACCAGTTTATAGTCAAGAGGTGGAGGTCTGTGTGTTATATCGGTTAATAGTCGAGATGTGGAGGTCTGTGAACTTTATCAGTTTATAGTCAAGATGTGGAGGTCTGTGAACTGTACCAGTTTATAGTCAAGATGTGGAGGTCTGTGAACTGTACCTTAGTCTAGGTGGGGTCTGTGAACTGTATTGACTTAAGTCAAGAAATGGAAGTCTGTGAACTATTCCTGTGTATAATCATGTGCACAATACATTTGGAAACAACAGATTTTGGTAGCAAATAAATATTAAAATTAACTGAATGGTTTAAAAAATTTTTTTTGAAAGATAATACAGAAATCTGCAATCAAACATCACTGTCTCATGAGTAACAACATTACAAAATGCCAAGCCTCACTCCATGCACTTGAACATGTCTAACGACATTGGTAGTAGAATGAAAAAAAAACATGTTCATCACTGGGCATTTTATATGGTTATACATACATACAAATACATGTATCAACTTTATTACAGTTAATTTATATACAGTAAAGTTGTAGAACTTGTCAAGTTCAAGGCAGCATACATTTTGTTAAAATTTTTTATTGTGATTTCATTATCATCATGCAAGAAGCCTGCAAAATGTATTCACTAGCTCATGCACTGGTGGTTTCTGAAGCAGTGTATTTGATGTGAATAGGTTGCCAGCCTCTTGTGCAACCTCATATTTGTTGTCTTATACTATGTGACTGATGGAGCAGTGTATTTGATGTGAATAGGTTGCCAGCTTCTTGCACAACCTCATATTTGTTGTCTTATACTATGTGACTGATGGAGCAGTGTATTTTATGTGAATAGGTTGCCAGCTTCTTGCACAACCTCATATTTGTTGTCTTATACTATGTGACTGATGGAGCAGTGTATTTTATGTGAATAGGTTGCCAGCTTCTTGCACAACCTTATATTTGTTGTCTTATACTATGTGACTGATGGAGCAGAGTATTTGATGTGAATAGGTTGCCAGCCTCTTGTGCAACCTCATATTCGTTGTCTTATACTATGTGACTGATGGAGCAGTGTATTTTATGTGAATAGGTTGCCAACCTCTTGCACAACCTTATATTCGTTGTCTTATACTATGCGACTGATGGAGCAGTGTATTTTATGTGAATAGGTTGCCAACGTCTTGCACAACCTCATATTCGTTGTCTTATACTATGTGACTGATGGAGCAGTGTATTTTATGTGAATAGGTTGCCAGCTTCTTGCACAACCTCATATTTGTTGTCTTATACTATGTGACTGATGGAGCAGTGTATTTGATGTGAATAGGTTGCCAGCCTCTTGCACAACCTCATATTTGTTGTCTTATACTATGTGACTGATGGAGCAGTGTATTTGATGTGAATAGGTTGCCAGCCTCTTGTGCAACCTCATATTTGTTGTCTTATACTATGTGACTGATGGAGCAGTGTATTTTATGTGAATAGGTTGCCAGCCTCTTGCGCAACCTCATTTTTGTTGTCTTATACTATGTGACTGATGGAGCAGTGTATTTTATGTGAATAGGTTGCCAACCTCTTGCACAACCTCATATTCATTGTCTTATACTATGTGACTGATGGAGCAGTGTATTTTATGTGAATAGGTTGCCAGCCTCTTGCACAACCTCATATTTGTTGTCTTATACTATGTGACTGATGGAGCAGTGTATTTGATGTGAATAGGTTGCCAGCCTCTTGCGCAACCTCAAATTTGTTGTCTTATACTATGTGACTGATGGAGCAGTGTATTTTATGTGAATAGGTTGCCAGCCTCTTGCACAACCTCATATTTGTTGTCTTATACTATGTGACTGATGGAGCAGTGTATTTGATGTGAATAGGTTGTCAGCCTCTTGCACAACCTCATATTTGTTGTCTTATACTATGTGACTGATGGAGCAGTGTATTTGATGTGAATAGGTTGCCAGCCTCTTGCACAACCTCATATTTGTTGTCTTATACTATGTGACTGATGGAGCAATGTATTTGATGTGAATAGGTTGTCAGCCTCTTGTGCAACCTCATATTCGTTGTCTTATACTATGTGACTGATGGAGCAGTATATTTGATGTGAATAGGTTGCCAGCCTCTTGTGCAACCTCATATTTGTTGTCTTATACTATGTGACTGATGGAGCAGTGTATTTGATGTGAATAGGTTGCCAGCGTCTTGCACAACCTCATATTCGTTGTCTTATACTATGTGACTGATGGAGCAGTGTATTTGATGTGAATAGGTTGCCAGCCTCTTGTGCAACCTCATATTTGTTGTCTTATACTATGTGACTGATGGAGCAGTGTATTTGATGTGAATAGGTTGCCAGCCTCTTGCACAACCTCATATTTGTTGTCTTATACTATGTGACTGATGGAGCAGTGTATTTGATGTGAATAGGTTGCCAGCCTCTTGCACAACCTCATATTTGTTGTCTTATACTATGTGACTGATGGAGCAGTGTATTTGATGTGAATAGGTTGCCAGCCTCTTGTGCAACCTCATATTTGTTGTCTTATACTATGTGACTGATGGAGCAGTGTATTTTATGTGAATAGGTTGCCAGCCTCTTGTGCAACCTCATATTTGTTGTCTTATACTATGTGACTGATGGAGCAGGGGTTCTTTTGTTTCTTTGTCTTATAAGAGACCCTTGGAGGCTACAGCCGTCAGTTATCGTTGGTGCATAACAGCTTTTGATTTGCAATGCAGTACATTTTAATTATTAAGCTAATGGACAGTTTTAAAAACTGCATTTTTCGAGATTCTGCAAGTCTCAAGAGCACATTTTTGTAGAGTGACCCTTTGCTCTAGTCTTTGTTCACTACCAATAAACATTTAGTGGCTTTTGGCACCATGATATTTATAGATCAATGATTGTTTGGTAGCCTGTTTATGAATTGCATTAATTTGCATACTTTATTCTATTTTGACCCCTTAAGACCCAGTGCCTCATTTATGACCCATCACACATAACAATATTAAATTAATTTAATAAAAATAATATTAAAGCCCATTGGGTTATATATGGGCAGTTTCAGAACTAGATGAATGCCTTTCAGGTTTTGTAAAACAAGGTACATTCTAAAATAAGTTCAGGTCTGTAACCTTTATTCGAAACAATCAGTGACAGCTTTGTTTTGGAGACCAGATTTTATCAGTTTTCAGAAGACACACAAATTGTCTTAAAAAAATTTGCCCATCATAGCCCAAGTCGCCTAAACTGCATACGAAATATAGTTCAAAGTTGCCCAGAATTGTCAAAATCGTCCAAATTGTGATAAAAAAAATTAGCTTAACGTTGCACAAGGAAACTATTGATTCCAGAACATTTCCGTTTTTGGGTGTTCAGATAAAAGATTATAGACCTGTATTCTGTTTTTAAATCATGAACAGAGTATAACATTTGTATTCCGCTGTGAAAGTTCACATGGACTTTAAGGGGTTAATGAATTTTAATGAATTTTCATGGATGAGAATGTTGTCCATGGTGTATAATCACTTTTGTTTTTGAAAAATTTGTAGCATTTTGCTTACAATAAAACCAAAGATTTTGCAAAAATTATGTGCCTAATTTTAAATTGTTTCTATCTGTGTTTTGGTTTCATTTGCTTTTCGTAAAGTTGTTTGTAGTCCTTGTGGTGTTGTAATTTATTGTAGTTTTGTTATTTAGTAATTTCTCATAGTTCTTCTGGTACAGCTGTATAATTTTCTGTAGTTTCTGCGGTATAGTAATTTCTCATAGTATTTATAATGTATTAATTTATTATAGCTTTGTGGTAATGTAATGTAGCACAGTTTTGTGGTAAAGTAATTTATTATAGGTTTTGGGATGTGATAATTTATTGTAGTTTTGTGGCAATGTAGTGTAGCATAGTTTGTGATAAATTAATTTATTGTGGTTGTTCAGGATCTAGTAATTTATTGTAGTTTTGTGGTAATGTAATTTAGTATAGTTTTGTGTTAAAGTAATTTATTACAGTTTTTATGATATTGTAAATTTTATAGTTACTATAATCTTTCATAGTTTGTGTGGTAAAGCAATTTTTTAGTTATTGTGATACAGTAATGTCTTATAGTTTTGTAGTATAATGTAATTTCCCATAATTTGTGTGGTAAAGTAATTTATTACCATTTTTATGATATAGTAATCTCTAATAGTTTTGTAATACACTATATTCTTTCATAGTTTGTGTGGTAAAGTAATTTATTAGTTATTGTGATACAGTAATGTCTAATAGTTTTGTGGTATAATGTCTTCTTCTTCTTCTTTGATCCTTTGCCGCCGACCGTCAAAGCAGTCAGTGGCCATCACGCCTAGTGGCGTCTTGTAGGGCAACAACAAATTGATTCCACTTTGCTCGGTCGGTGGCCATCCTTCGTACAGTGCCCCAACTCTGGTTCATTCTTTGCATCTCAGTGGTATAATGTAATTTCCCATAATTTGTGTGACAAAGTAATTTACTACAGTTTTTATGATACAGTAATTTCTTACAGTTTTGTAATGCACTATAATCTTTCATAGTTTGTGTGGTAAAGTAATTTATTAGTAATTGTGATACAGTAATGTCTTATAGTTTTGTGGTATAATGTAAATGTAATTTCCTGTAATTTGTGTGGTAAAGTAATTTATTACATTTTCTGTGATACAGTTATTTCTTACAGTTTTTTTTATGTTTTTTCTCAATTCTCATCATCGAGCAGTATGAAATCATCTGCCGTTCTGGTCGGCAGGTTGCAGCTTTATCAGATCTCCATTAACTAATACTTTTAACAGATTTCCAGGTCAGATTTCATTGCTACCTTAACTGCTCTGGTAAGATTCTTCATTTCGCATGTCAAGTCAGTCCTATTATATAGCTCAGAAACATGGAGAACAACAAAAACAACAACCACAAAGGTACAGATTTCTCATAAATGGTGTTTGCGTAGAATGAAAGGATTGGAGTGGTATGACAAGGTCACTAATGTGGAACAGATGACCAGAACCTGACAAGTGCCAGTGGAACAAGAGATGAGAAGAAGACGCTGGCGATGGATAGGACACACATTGAGGAAACCTGTTGATAGCATTACAAGGTAGTCCTTGTTCTTGAATCCCCAGGGAAAGAGAGGCAGTGATAGACAAAAAACACATGGAGAAAAGAACTGGGGACAGAAGTGAAAATGATGAAAACATGGATAGAACTTGAGCGGATGGCACAGGACAGGAAGACTTGGCCTGTGTTTGTTTAAGGCCTATGTTCCTTGGGGATCTAAAGGGTACTGATTGATTGATTCAATCATTCATTAACAGCCCTGTGGGAGAACCCACACCATACTTTACCTAATTTAGCAGTCCTGCATTTAGTACTGTTATCATCTTCAGTGATACTCATATCAACTGCCAACAAAAGTTGTCATCAGCAAACAATCTGGCTAATAAGATGAAGAGACACCCAAGAGGAAGATGGAAAGACAATATTAAATGAATTCTCAAGATTTATAATGTGATGCAGAAAACATTTTGGGGGCCCTGAAGCTTGAACTCTTGGAGGGGCCCCTTATAGTAGATCCACAACAACACACATATAAAAACTGAAGAAAAAGTCGCTTTTGGGGGCCCCTCCGGGATTGGGGGCCCTGAAGCTTAAGCTTTATTAGTTTCATAGTAGATCCGCCACTGGGTATATATAAGCAGAACAAAGAACATATGAGTGTCTATCTCCAAGCTTTGCAAGTCTATTTCCTTACCTACCTTTTTATTGCACTGTAACCAACTGGGCACATAAATAACAACAGATGGAAGATGCATCTCAGATGTGACGAGCAGAATAGCTCAGGCAAAAACAGCATTCTATAACATTTATAGAATGGAATGAGTAACCAGGAGGACATGCACACCATCATAGCTGGCAGAAGCTGGAATCTTCAACTCAAATGTGAAGTCAGTCCTATTGTATGGATCTGAGACATGGAGAACAACAAAGACAACAACCAAAAAACTACAGACTTTCATAAATGGGTGCTTGCGTAGAATAGAGGGATTAAAATGGTATGGCAAGGTTACCAACGTGGAACTGATGACAAGAACTAGACTAGTGCCAGTGGAACAAGAGATGAGAAGAAGACGATGGCAATGGATAGGACACACACTCTGGAAACCTGTTGATAGCATTACAAGGCAGTCCTTGTTCTGGAACCCCCAAGGCAAGAGAAGCAGAGGTAGACGAAGAAGCACATGGAGAAGAGAGCTGGAAACAGAGGTGAAAATGATACGGAGAACATGGAAAGAACTTGAGATGATGGCACGTGACAGGAGGACTTGGCATGTGCTTGTTGAAGGCCTATGCTCCTTTGGGAGTGGAAGGTTATGAATGAATGAATCATTAGATTGAAGAACACTTCATATACTTTGAAATATCTCCATCTCCTCTGAGCACATGGAATATACGTCTACACGCTATGACGGACACAGCCAAAAGAGGCTGAAAGTTAACGGTTAGGTTTTGAAGCAGACGATGCTTACGTCACACCTTTATTACAATATACGTCATCGATGAATTAAATGGTGTGCATTCAATATCAGTGCGTTATCGTGTACTCTGCGCACAGTTATACCTTCCTAGAGAACGTACGCCTGTGTGCAAGAATGAGGCGTAACACTATGGATAGACAGGAATCATTGAGGAAAGTAGAAAGGCAACCTGGCAAGTAGTAAGGATAAAAAGAGAACAAGCACATATTGCTGATACACATATATAAGAAGGGTTAACCCTCTAAATCCCTAATAATAGGGATGAATAAATAAATGCTGAAAGAAGGGGGAAAAGAATAAAGAAAAGGAAAGGAATTGTAGTGGATTTTGATGGTATTGTATGGTTGATGTTACCTAGTGTGATGTATGAGGTCAGCTGTGAAGGCTCCTGAGATAAATGTAGATGTGAATTACAGAAGGCCCTTCTTACTACCACTTACGACCTCACACATATCTTTTTTACTAATGAATGTAGCTACGTTAAAAGTCTAGGGTACTGATATGTAATGTGTTGTGGTAGATTACATACACACACACACACACACACACAGATAATCAATAAGTCTAATAATATTAATAAAATTTATAACACACTGAACTAACTCAGGCTGTTTTAGTTTTAAAATTTAAATCTTTTGATAAATTTATTTGTTCTGAACCAAATGTTTAGTTGGTCAGAACATAAGAAATATTATGGAGTTATAAATGGAATGCATAATTGTATGACATAATAAAATGGAAAATGTGTACCTAATTATTTCAAATGACTGGTTAATAGTAATTATATTAAGATAGTCCCAGGAGAACTTATTACTAGATATGCTGTTGGGGTGGTGTCATCACTCCCAGTCTATGACTACCAAACATTGTCCATTGACTTAGGGGATGAATACATAGTTTATTTTCCCACAATGGAATGTCTTTAATTGATGGTGAATTAATTGATAAATTTGTTGGTAAATCAGTTGGTGAACGTCCAGCAGGCCAGATATCACTTATCTCGCCTGCGTCGATCTTGTACAGGAGTCTGGTGGCCCCACCTCTCCGTGCTGGGGGCAATATACGGCTGCTCTGACACAATGTTAGACTGCACTGGTCCACACTTGTGTATATCACTACAGCACTTGACACCGCTTTGGTGCCAAACAGAAACTCACAATTCTGAAACAAAAGTATTGGGTCATGTGTCAGAACTCTACCTCCTGAGCCACTTCTGCACACAACACTACACAACAACACCACACAGACTGGGTCAGATCTCTCTGACCACACAGCACATCTTACCCAGTTGGTTTCACATAGTACTAGTTCCCCAAGACTACATTGCATCTGAGATATGTTCAATAGCTTCCTGCTATTGAATAAGATAGGTGATATGTTCCACTGATCTCAACACTAGATCCTTTTTCATAGTTTTATTTAGGCGTTCCTATATATTTTCTTTGTATGTATGTCTCTAGACCCTGAACTTGGGCTGGGGATCTAGAGCGAACACTTACTTGTCGTAATCATTTTTATGTTATGGCAGTATCAATCACTCGAATTATTAAAATATACAAATTAAATACTGTTCATTCTTACCAGAATTCAGAATTGAGAACACAGTTAAATTTGCTAGCAAAACTCAGCTGAGCTGCTGGCTGTATGATGGCATCCCACTATATATTTGTATTCTTCTGGAATCAACACCACTATTAATTTAAACTGCGTCTCTGAACAGACTTATGTCAAATGGCAAAATTTCACATCTCTGTCCCGCTACTATAAAATACGTTGACCAATCGCCGACTTCCCCCCTAACTTTCAAATCTACAACCAAAAGTCACTTCAGTCAAATCTCAGTCAAGTATGTATTACGGTCTGTTAGTCCGTCTGTCTCTACTTGTTTTTTCATAAAAAACACGCTTGGTTCTACATGCATTTCCTACACGAATCTGCCTCCTAAGTTATTTTTAGCTACAATTCTCCACCATATCCCCTCTCTTTAATTACAGCTCGATTTTTACGTTTGCATGCTCAAGGCCAAAATTTTTGAAACTTTAGTGACATTGTTTAACAGTGCAGTCGCTCGTCTGATATGAACAATACAGTCTTTTGTCAATATCTCCCTTATTATCTATCCGTCTGTATAATTGAAAGCATATTATTTCTCTGCTCAAGATGGGCTATCAAACTAGCTAGGTTTTATTTTCATAACTCTATTATTAAGAAAAAACATATTTTTTTTCTCAAGTTTAGTTTCTGAAATTTGTTCGAGAACCTTCTCTCATGTGTTTTGCCGCGGCATTCAAATAAAGACCAAGTATCGAAAAACGTCCAAGAAATGACTGTCTCGAACAAGAGCTAAGGTTCTTTTCTTGTCCATTTCCTTACTTTGTGTCAACTAGGGACGTGAATTTTTTTTCCTTTATTACCAATTGCGCCTTTTAGCCTTGCGATCTTCAAACACGTGTTCAGTCATATTTTTCCTTTTGGTGTCCTCCGTTCTCTCCCGTCTACAAAGGGTAAACGTTTTGTCTGCACGTCTAACTCGTTAGTTTTAAATGGCGGTGGGAAAGGCTGGCATGGGCGAGCATGTCTCCTAGTATCTGACGCATTATTTTTAACCCTACATTTTATCGTTAAATTTGGAGATATTTTAACGTTGTATCATGGTAAAATTATCACAGGAATTTATTGCTGAAAGGGTTGACATTGTGAGCACTATACAGGGCTGAAGGACTGACATGAGGAGCGAGCTTCATCACAGCCCGCTGTCTCCATGGTTATATACAAGAGGCAAAGTGCCTGTCGTAGATTTTTTGATAGGGGAATTAAGACATAGATTGGTCACTTCTGAATAGAAATAGAATAGGTGATAGCTCTGTGGGAGATGATAATAGAAATAGATTTTCACGAGTGAGATGGTAGAAATTAATAGAGGCTGTCCCTGAAATCGAAAATCTTCTCTCTTTCAGCCCATCTTCTACAACGGATTTAGAGGAGTCAGACAGTCTATTGGAATATATATTAATATATATATATATATGTACCACTCACATACACACACATAAGTGACGACAGTTAGACGCACAGACGTGAAAACTATAACAAAATGGAATATAGCTATTTTGGGACAAGCTGACTGACACACTCGAATAATGTTTATGTAAATTTTATTAACATAAGAAAATTCACTACAACAATTAAGTCTGCATATCAAGCACATATATATACACTTAGGTTAAAGAATTACTAAAAGAAGAATAGACCCATAGGTGTAATCTTTCCCTCTATGTTTAGCCCACGATCCTGTTAGAAGAAAAGTGGTAGCCCCAAAGAGTCACGGATTTATACGCTATAGTCTAAGATTTCCTCTAAAGTTAAGAACAGATTTGATACATTAATCTATTCTAAGAGGAAAAAACATCATTAGCAACAAACTTGCATAAAATGAAGTTACAAAGTGGGTGCACAACTCATATCATAAAGGAATCACTCAGTCCTGCATTCTCTCTCTTCATTCAACCGTGGCCACAGGCGTGCTTTCTTACCTACAACTTGTGTAGTAACTGCTGGAACAATACTTAGGACACGCACATACAGCAACTCCCGTGTTATTTTTGGCCAAGGGAACCCCAGTTCCACAAAGACAGGTTGAATTCACTTCTCCAGGAAACGTTCTCTTGGTTATTATTATTTAGGAGTAATGTTTATGTCACATTTAATTTGTCCAGGCAAGAAAGTTAACAGTGCGCACAGTGTCAATAGCTTGAAGTTTCCAGTAACTAGGAATGACAGGTCAGTGACTTCTCTCCGTATAACAATTTTTTTGGTCACACCACAATTAGTCAAAAATGTCAGAAAGTGTTACTGTTAGTAATATCGCCACAGGGCTGCATGTAATAGAGATTTTGGGAATCTGGCTCGATAGGCCCAGTTACTTCATTTAATCTTAAAGTTTGTGAGATGGGTACTCTGTCGTTTCCGGATGCAAACGCAGTACCAGACAGGTGTTAACTTGTAAACCCACATATTTAAGTACAATAAATGTTTTTTTCTTCAATGCTTTTCTCATATATACTGCAAACCAAACCGCTGGTAGATGTTGGGCTGACCCAGAATACTGTATAAAGAAATAGAAACATACAGAATACTAAATCATAATATTATACACATCCTATCCTACCCTCGCGTAAAAATATAATATTTTATTCACTTCAGTTATTAACTTTAAGTTAGAGACTATAAGCTTAGCGCTTGTCTCATCGTTTAAACTTCCGTGAAATATATTCTAGTCATTGAAAAAAACCAATCATCATGAATTAGAAATATATATATATATATTTCGTCAATACTCAATGATGAATCAGTGTGTTAATTTAGATGGTTAAACTATTCTCTGACTGGTTACTAGCAATTTAATTAAATTTATTTATAGCTGTATGAGTTTAGCTAGAAATTATAAGTTATTTTGCTATCCACTGTAACACGGTACTTAGAGAAAATATAACTAACTTCCATTTAGTCACTCTACACATAAATCTAGTAAAGATATAATAGGCGATTACCACTTAAATCACTCACAAATCCTATCAATATATTATTTTACCTTCACACAGCCTACTAAGACTTTCCTCCAACGAAACTGAGAAATTCTACTTAAATAAAGTGATTTCTAGAACGTAGCTAGGTTTTCAAGAGGACTGCAGAGTCTGGAATGAATTTGAGTCTCAACTGCTCTGGTATAAATATCTCTCTGATGAAAGGAAAATGGTTACGTCTAAAACCCGAAATAGACTCGAATCCCAGATGTTAGCACCTACGTTTAGTTCTACGTTCAAATTATGTGAAACACGCGAAATCAAAGATCTGCTCACACGAATTACTTTGCACAAATGCCGACCAGGTCTCTATTAAGATCTAGATAACATAGAATCTACATATATTATCGCCTCCTCTCGACATCTGCAGAGTTGGTCGTAAAAGAATTGTAGCAAGAGTCTTTGATATGGCGGTTCGCATGTTGTAACTTAACTTACAACGAACGAATTCAGGCAGAGGTGATAGACACTTGTCTGCCCGTTCGTTCCCAACTTATCTCTCCTGAACTGTTACATCGATTTCTCGATCTCTGGCGTTTACAATTAACATGATACCGACTCGCGTATACTAATTCGGTCTACTCGTACTCTCAACATCAAAGAGATTAGCGCACAGCCCTAAACTGAGCGTGCTAAAGTAGAAGAAATGGGAAACACATAGCTGTGTGTGTGGGAAAGTAAAAGTTAACAGCAAAATATATGTAGGTGAAAAAGTCGAGTAAAAGAGAAATGAGGAAAATGAAAATAGATATAAAAATGTATTTCCATAATCTACCACAGTGCCACTTAATTAAAGTGTCTTGATGTCCCTACTTTTGATACATAGGAGTTTTGGAGCCTTGAAACTCTCCTAAGCTGATGGTATGCTATCCCACAAACACGGGATTTGAGATACCCAAAGGCTGTCTTCGTGAACCAAATAATATTAATAATCATAATAAGTATATTGATGATAATAAAAATATTAATACCAATAAAATTAACCCAGGAACCAAAAGTACACAGGAATAAATAAATATTTATGTGTAAAAAAATAAGTTAAACAATATTGAATAAGAAAACTTAGAAGAAAAATTTGTAGTAGGCCTACAGAGCCAGGGGCCTGCCACATCGTCGGCAACATCCTTACTTCTCAGTTTCCATTCACACAAGAGTTCTCCGCGCTTCTTTATCCGTGTCAAGTCTATTTTGTGTCTTTTATCCGTGTGTTTTTTGGGTTTCCTTTTATTTATTTTACCTTGGGGTTTCCAAGACAAAGACTGCCTTGTAATGCTACCAACTGATTTCCTGAGTCTGTGGCCTCTTCAAAGCCAGTCTCCTCGCCTATAGTTCCACTGGTATTTAGTTTTTTTCTCTCCATCAGTTACACATTGGTTATCTTGTCATACATAGATAGAAATAAAGAGAGAAAACCATGGCGTGTTAGAGTAGTAGGGTTTCTGGCTAGGGAATTCCCGGGACAAAATTCCCCGGGATTTTAAAGATTTTGCTCATATTGAGTCCCGGGAAAAATGGGCGGGACACGGGAAATTTTGAAAATAATTTTTATTATTAAAAATCCTATAATTAGATTTACGAAACACATCTTTTCTGGCTTATTTACGCTTGGATTTTGTTTGGCGCTTGAATGAATCAAGGTAAAATAGAAACCATTCGCAGTTAATCAGGTCAGTTCGTGTGGCAGTGCAGTTATTTGTGCGCAGGTTGCGGCATCAAATAGTATCGTGTTACCGGGCTGTGTTTACTGCATCAATGAAAGAACGTGTGTGTGTCCGTCAGCTGATCGGGTCAGTTCAGTTAATGGTTGAGCGCAGGTAAATATTTTGAAGAGCGCTAACTCTTGTACGTTTCTTGGTTCAAGTCGTTACAGGCCTGTCCGCCTGAGATGGAAATTCTTGACCTTCTTTTATTCTTCCTTCCCAGAGTTCGTTCGTACCATTTTTATGTTTAGTGAAAAGCAATCTCGTATAATGGTTTTGTCAAAGTATCCAACTGTAATATGCCAACGAAAACTCAGCAATGTAGAAAAATAAAATATAGTTTATTAACGTGATTTAGAACAGCAATGTCATTGGCACAATAGTGAAATACTTATGTCTTTCTTACACAAAGTAGTGAGTATCCAAAGAATGAAAATGTAAATCCACAGGAATAATATATCTAATAGAGTAAAATACAAACTTGTCTACTTAAAAATACTTGTCTAACCTGAACAAAACTTGTCAAGTTCAAAACAACTTGTCTTGATAATCTCAAAGACGAAGTTCTGTAAAAATCCTCTCGCCTAACGAATCCTAAAACCTGTACAAGCCCTGTCAATCGCCCACGTCTCTTCTTTATATACAGCCCACTCTTTTTTCCCGCCAATTTTCACACGATGCTTTATTTTTCACACGATACCAAACATCTACATTTGCACACGCTTTTCTCAGCTTTTCGACTTTTTGCACACGACTCTCACTCTAGCAACGGAAAAAACCCAGATTAGCAACTTCTCCCAAAATTTTCCTTTCAATAAACATGCATTTACTTTTTTGTAGTTCTGAGACAGCTTCTCTCGAAGCCGTGAACTTTTCATGATACTGTATTTTGTGCACAAATGTCTTAACTGCTTTTAACGTTGTTATTTCTCATTTTATGTGGTTTTTAACACGTATTAATTGTAGTGTATGCCAAGCGGTCACACAAGTCCCGGGGCCACAAAAATGTATCCCAAGTGAAGACATTTTCGTCCTATCAACTAAAAAAAAATCAAGTCCCTAACATACATACTGGGGCAAAATATGAAATGGGGGCATATATTTATGAAGCAATTGGCAATGGACAATTGTTGAGAAAAATTTTTGTTACTGGTATAAATCATTGACTGGGGGCATATACTCATGAGCCAAAATGAGAAAAAAAAATTACAAGGTCTCAGTATACATGTGAGCCAACAAAAAAAAATTTTTTTTTAATAAAAAATTTTCAAGATGTGAGCCAAAAATTTTTTTTTTCAAGATCTCAGTATACCCGTAAGCTAACTTTAAAATGTATTACAAGATCTCAGTATACATGTGAGCCGAAAAAAATGGAAAAAAATTATTTCGTAAAACGAGGGATCTAGTAGATTCATATTGCGTAAAACGGGGGAGACATACAAGTTGTTTATACACTATGTCATTAAACAGTATGGGATATGGATAGCAATGTGCAATACGCAATGTAAATTGTTCATGTATTAATACAATACGTATGTAATCTTTACTTAACACGCTAATAATAATACATAAAAACATGGAGTTATGATATGAAATATACATACTTAATGTTAAACTTATTGAACTTTTTTTATTTAAAGTCAACACATATAAGGTTTGGTCATGCCAAACAAAACTCGAGTGTTAATCAACACTCAGGACATTAAGTGAATCCTATCTTAATATTTACATCTGAATGGTAACTGTCCATAGCTATTACCTGTGACCATGACCTTCGCTAGTGTGAACGGGAGCGGTGAAAGGTCACACTGGATATTTGAACTCTCATTGACGGCACAGTGTGGCGTCAACTGAAGGAGAGGGAGGGGTGGTGGGGGTTTATAGTTCAATGAAATAGCTGGGGGGAGTAGAGAAAGTAGTTCCTGTTTTGGATGGATGAATGAACGCGAGACGTGGGAGAAAGGTAAAGAAAAAAAAAGAACTCGCATGGAGAAATCGACACGGGGGGAAGATAAAGGTGGTGAAAACGAAGAATGGATTTGACATAGCGAAAAACAGCGAGGTGGTGTTAAGGTCACGTGTGGACAGTTTGCGCGTAGGGAAAAGGGAGTAGAGGTGTGGGTTAACATTTTATATACGCATTAGAGCTTAAATAATTTATACTGGACGAGTACAACATCTCTGTGTCTCAACACAGTAATTTGTTTTTAAAAAAGGACATGATACATGGTACATAGTTATTTATGCGATATTCATGAAATTCAACCAATTTATAACAAGTAATCATAAAATCGATCCATAGCATATGTCTAGTTTCAGCCACTCCTGAACAGACCAGTAGAAAAATGTGTTTTAAAAATGCTCTGAGTATCGTTCACCATTTGTGATGCTCCGGCTAATCACATGGGTAATAATGTTTTGGTTTTCCGCCAAAGTCTTTATATTATGACATACTGTCATCATTGTGGTCAGGTGCAGTGCCAACAAAAACTGTAGCGCATTGCCTACAAACGGCAAAATCGCCGTTTTGGTTGATGTGCTTGTCTTAAGATCAAACAATGTCTTCTTTAACCTTTGATATTCTGCCTTAGTGGCAATTAGTACATGCATGTGTTTGGTTAAGTTTATAATGTACAACAATACTGTTAAACTCATACTGGCCAGTAGTTGTTAAATCACGTTTTATTTGTTAAATGCCGTGAATGTCCACCAGTTGATAACTGTAGATGTTGGGACTGGTGTAGTAAAGTGTAACGATTGTCAACTCATTAAACCCAGCACAGTTTTGGTCATACAGGTCATCTTGTCCTGGAACGTGATGAGGCTCCGACAAGAATGTGAGTGTAGACAATGAGTGTGTATATGAATGTCAGAACGCGAATGGTAGAATGATTCGATAGAGTTGACAGGTTGGTAGTACATCACTCATACTCACACTGTTCGAATTCAAGAAGTACTGGAACTACGGTGGTCTTTTTATAACATTTAATGGGACGCACACTTGGACAGTACGTGTATGGTTACAGGAACAAATGTCGACATAGACAGCATAATGTTGATCACAGGAATATCATCTTAAGTTAGCATTCATGCTTGGCAAATATCATAATGGAGCATTCGTAAATAAGCATTCAGAGTTCCATCATGTAAATCATCTGGCTTTACTGACTGGGCACGTCAGACCATAACCAATATATAGGAAGGCTCCTAGACCTAACCTCGTCTAGCGAATATCCCTTCACGTAAAGTTCAATATATATATATTCCATAAAGATATAGGAATCCCAGACATGGGTTCTCACATGTAGCAGTGATCTCTTGGTTCATCGAGCGATAGTACAGGCATCCCTTTTTCTCACTCGATAAATACAAAGTATATGGATTTCAACATGGCTGTTCTTCTTTCGTGAGCTTCACTCACTATTGGATACAGACCAAAATTGGTCATTCGTTAAATGTCCTCATTTCTTCATAGCTTCTATCATAGAGGTAATTGAATAATATCATATAATCTAGTGCTGATACATAGGAATGTCATCTTCCTTTGAATAAATATTCTTTTCAAAAGTACCACTGTGCATCTGCTTATCGACAACGATGGCGAAGCCCAAGTTCATAATAAATTGTGGTTTTACCTTTCTATGCGAAATATAACTTTGCCATCCCTTGGCAAAAGAGAATAAACACTGGGGTAAAGTACATACAACATGTCTAAATGACTATCACTTTTCCCCATCTACTTATAGATCACTTTTTCGGCGATAAGCCCGCTACAACAAAATTCGACATCCCGACAGGATGACAGCCATGAATCACACCCCCTGCTAGCGATACTTCCGCTGCATAGCCTTTGACCTTTTCTAGCGACAACCAACATAGTTCGACTTAGAAATGTAAAGATATCCATATATAAGACAGACTCGTCCTACTCATACAAACACTACGTATAAATTCAGGCCATAGATATACTGAAGCAAGAACAATCTATTCCTACCCAAGCAAAGAATAAATCGCAGTAGGCCTAGATTCGTCCGCGGAATCCGATCGAAGATGACGGAACTCCTTTCAAGGGAAGTAACTCAAAAATGACTTCTCCTTAAGCACTTAAAAAAGGAAATACTTTGTTTACAAAATATTTGCGAACATAATAAGTATATAAATGTATTATATTGCAAGATAGTAAAGATTGCACTTTACAGTCTTACCACACCTCCCGGGAAAAAAAAAATAAAATTTTTTTTTAAAAAATACATCTAGGAGCAACGTAGAATAGGCTCACAACGCAAGAATACTGCGCAGATGAAAATATCAGGAATAACTATAATTCCTAATATGACCGGTGAGAATATATCTCAAAATCTGAGAGAAATTGTTTCTCTACGAATAAATGTTTCCAGGAAGGTGTGATGTACGTATAATACAATTCTGGTAATTATTTCACACTATAATCTTAAATTTATGATTTATGAAGAAACAATCATCAAAGAACAGCGGTGAATAAACATCAATAACCCGCTAAGTAGAGATACCATCATTCTATTATTAAATTACAAATGTGTATCTTAGTAAAGAAACAAAAAATAACTGGTGTAAAGTTATACATATGAGAAAGATCCAATATTTAACAGTTAAGTGGCATCATGTGGGCATCTGGACAGAATGTCCGCCATCACATTTTCTGAACCACGGATAGCTCGTACAGAGAAATGAAAAGGTTGAAGAGCGATTGCGTATCGAGTTGATCTCGAGCTCTTCAAGTTCTTACTTTGGATAGCCGTAAGAGCTTTTTGGTCAGTTTCCACTACGAAATGCACGCCCAGAAGGAATCTTTGGAGTTTGAGAATTGACCAAACCATTGCCAATAATTCACGGTCTAAAACCGAGTAATTCCTTTCTGCAGCATTAAGTTTTCTGGATATATACATTACAGGATGCAGAGTTCCAGAGTACTCTTGCATTAGTGCCGCTCCAATCCCAGTGGATGAAGCGTCACTACGAAGAACAAATGTCTTATCTGTTGTAGGTAACACTAAAATAGGTGGTGATGAAAACATAGTTTTGATCTTCTCTAGTGAAGATTGGCATTCATGAGACCAGTGAACCATGTTAGGCGACCCTTTCTTTAATAGTGTAGAGAGAGATGCCATGATAGAGGACAGATTCGGAATGAAACGTCCATAAAATTGTATGAGACCTAAAAGACTTCGCACTTGCTTTTTAGTCCTAGGGATAGAGATGTTAAGTATCTTAGTGATATTATGGTCTTCTGTCTTCAAGAAACCGTGACCTACTCGATGGCCTAAGAAAGCAATTTCGCTAAAGCCAATACAAGCTTTGGATGGTTTTGCTGTCAGGTTATACTCACGCAGAGTTGATAATAATTCAACTAACCCTGAATAGTGATCTTCCCAAGTATCGCTGAAAAGACAGATGTCGTCTAGATAAGCAATGACATCTGACCGATACGATAGGATTCGACGCATCATGCGTACAAATGTAGCTGGTGCGTTCATAAGGCCGAAAGGCATAAAATTCCATTGGAAAAGGCCTCTGGGAGTAGAGAAAGCGGTAAGAGGTTTGGCGCGTTCGGATAATGGAACTTGCCAATATCCTTTAGACAAATCAAGTTTAGTGAAAAAATGCGATTTAGAAAGACGAGTAAGTAGCTCTTCTAGTAAAGGCATAGGTTCAGCATCGAACTTCGTAACTTGATTCAATTTGCGATAGTCAACGCAAAGACGTATGTTATTGTCTTTTTTTCGAACAATAACCATCGGCGAAGAATATGTAGAAGTGGATGGTTCGATTATTTGTAAATCTATCATTTCATCCAACTCCTTTTCAACCTGTGTTTGGAAATGTATAGGGATAGGATAAGGTCTAACCCTAATTGGAGTATGTTCAGTTAGAACAATGTCATGCTCAATGACATGAGTTTGCCCAGGGATGTCAGTGAGGACATCCTGAAATGTTTGTAACATAGACGAAACTTGTCGCCGTTCTCCTAGAGACAAATCAGGAGAAACAGTAACGTCTTTCCATGATTCACTAGAATGAAGTGGGATCATTGGAAGCGGAAGATTAACATCCGAAAAACTTGTTTCCTCATCCTGTATTACAGACAGTGATGAGTAATGACCATGTTTGACATGAGAATCGTCCGTTGCCTGGAAAATAGGCTGTAGATAGTCAGGACGTTCATGGAACTCCGTAAGCATATTGATGTGGAAGGTTTTATGCTTCCTGTTAATATCGACGATGTAGTCAACTTCTGATATTTTCGATATTCCTCTTTCCTATGTAATACAGGACAGTTGATGCCTAATCTGTGTACGTGCAGTCTTTGATATCTTACAATATTATACATAGGTAATTTTTTAGTGCTTAAGGGAAAGTCATTATTGAGTTACTTCCCTTGAACTCCGCGGATAAATACATTTTACTGCGATTTATTCGTTGTTTGGGTAATAATAGATTGTTCTTGCTTCAGAATATCTATGGCCTGAATTTATGTGTATTGTTTGTCTGAGTAGGACAAGTCTGTCTTATATCTGTATATCTTTACATATCTAAGTCGAACTATATGTTCTGTTGTCTCTAGAGAGGTCAAAGGCTATTCGGCGGATGTGTCGCTTGAGTGGTGTGATTTGGCTTCGTCCTGATAGGGACTGTGTGTGTTTTGCTATGTCGGCTTGATGCCTTGAAAAAGTGATCTCAGTGGTTTTGGGGAAAGTGATAGTCGTCTAGACCTATCGTGTATGCTTTACCCCAGTGTTTATTCATCTTGCCAAGGAATGGCAGTTTCATATTCCCTCTACCAAGGTAATCAAAGATACTCTTATGAACTCTCGATCGAAGCCACCATTGTCGATAATTACGATTTGAATGTTTAAGAGAATATATTTGACTCGATGAAAAACGACTTCGATTCCTAGCAGCACTATATTCTGTAGAATGCAGTCTATTGTTCATGACCAAATCTACAGAGCAACGAAATGTTGTATGAATGACTAACTTTAGAACAGATTCATTATCTGTATTCAAACGTGAGTGACAGTTCACGAGTGGAGCCATCTTGGAACCAAAACATGTAGGACTTTCAAGAAGAGAAAAGGGATGCCCGTATTATCGCTTGATCAGTCCAGAGATCACTGCTACACATGAGAACCCATTGTTAGCGGTTCAATATTATTATATGGAAAAATATGTGCTGAACATTATGTTGAAGAATCGTTGCTAAACGAGATTAGGTTTAGAAGTCATCTGAAATATTGTTTACAAGCTGACGTGCTCAGTCAGTGACGTCAGATGATATATGTATGGGCGATACTGAGTGCTTGGCTATTGACAGTCCATTATACCATTATTCTACATGAGTGCCCATGTAACATTGCAAGACCATTTGTCCACTGTACTATGATGTATTATGGCAACCTGTGATTTGTCACTATCTGTGCTGTCGAGTGTGTACGTCCAATTAAACTTTAGAAAAGGTACACAGTCGTTGGTGTCGATGACTTCCGGTCATACATGAGTGTGAGAAGAGAACATTTGTCAACAACACGAACCCTTATCATCATTCGCACATTATACACTCCATCCATGTCTACACAACACTGCGTAGGTCAAGTTGACATTCCATACACTACAGTGGGGCAGGCAACACCATAGGGATCTTGTCAACTGATGATGATAGACGCCTGTCTTCCCGCCTAGGAGTGTTCTGGTGTACTTTATCAACATATATTATATCCAACTAAATATCAACTTTATCAACTGGTGGACCAGCTTTCTGGGTTTGACCTCGCAGAAATTCAGAAGTCAACAGATTACCGATACCAGACCGTTTCCTGTGGCTGATACGACACACTTGCAGTATTGGTTTGCTCTTTGTCAACGCTTCGTCACGTGACCTGTCAAGTGAATGCAGTATGTAGGTCAGCGTTGTTGACATTTTTTACATTAGACATTATAGAGTTTCACAGAACAGTTGGATCAATTCTTGTCAGTGTTAACAGAAAGACAGTATTTGTGAACTAAGAAGTCCTGGTTTCATCGATGGATCTTCTTGTTTGCCATATATGAACTTTAATATTTAAGGCCAGAATGTTTAATTGAATAAAGTGGCAGTTTGTTTGTTTTCATGAAAAATAACTTTGCCATTACTGTAAGACTGAGCCTATTTTGCAACACATACTATCATACACATAATTTATATATATTTATGTTTACATGTTATTTGTTTGTATAGTATGTTAGTTTCTATGTCAGCGGGTTGTGTTTAAGGTTGGGCGGCGTCCTCACAACAGAGTATCCCACGTCATAGAGGGTCCGTTGTGGGCGTTTTTCTATAGGTGCAATTTTCTTGATTGAAAATTTGCTGCGACAACTGTTGCTTTTGTGTTAGCTGTGAAGTCTGTAATTATTGTTATTTTTGTAATATTTCTTTGTTCTTTAGTTTTGTTTTGATTTGTTTGTAATTTGTTGGTCTAACCTTTTCTATCTTTCAGTTCTATTCATAATTTATATTCATATATTGTGACGTCATTTGTGTTGTTATTCTTTGCAGATTCAGTGATTATCTTCATTGATTTCCCTATTTGATTTATTTTGATTTCTGCAAACGTTCTTGTATTGTCAGTCCTATTTGTACTTTATGTATTCTGTTGGTTGACATATTTTTTATATGGGTATATTTCATAAGACACAATTGCCTGTGCACTGCACTTGGATTATGGTATAGACCAGTACCTGATTATTATTACTATTATACAAGACCTTATTAAAGGCTTGTGACCCACAGATATTGGGATAGTATACTGATTAATCAGGTCATTGAGAACTTGGGGTATTATTATTGATTCAGGTGATTAGTATTATTGTTAGGCATCATGTCTACTCTAGATTATTTCATTACTCAAGGGAAAGCTCTTGATAAGACTGGTCAACAATTAGAACAATGGGCAGTTGCTCAATATGACAAAGCATTAGCTGCAGAAGAGAAAAGATTAGCTGCAGAAGAAAGAAAAGCTATGGCGGAAGAGAAAAGATTAGAAAAAGAAGCTGAGGCTGCTGCTGAACAAAAGAAATTGCAGATGCAGGTAGAGGAAAGGAGATTTGAAGCTGAACAAAAAAAATTGGAAAGAGAAGCTGCGGCTGAACAAAAAAGATTAGACAGTGAAGCTGAACAAAAAAGATTAGACAGTGAAGCTGAACAAAAAAGATTAGACAGGGAAGCTGAACAAAAAAAAATTGGAAAGAGAAGCTGCGGCTGAACAAAAAAGATTAGACAGTGAAGCTGAACAAAAAAAATTGGAAAGAGAAGCTGCGGCTGAACAAAAAAGATTAGACAGGGAGGCTGAACAAAAAAGATTAGATGCTGAAGAGAAAAAAGCAATAAGAGAACATGAATTTGAGTTGGAGAAATTGAGATTGACAAGTATGAGTAATGTTAATCAGGCATCTAGTGGTAATGGTAAACCTTCTACTTACAAGGTTAAGGTTCCACCGTTCAATCAGTCCAGTGACGATATTACATTCTGGCTGGATAGATTTGAACGTTCTTGTCGTACACATAATGTGGATAAATCACAATACGCTAATCAATTATCAGAAAACTTGAAAGGTGAATCTTTGACTAGATTATGCCTTGTAGGAGAAGCAGATAAGGATAATTATGATGTCATTAGGGCGGCTTTGATAAAAAAATATCAGCTAAGTGAGGAAGGCTATCGCCTTTTATTTAAGACGATGGTACCTGAGACGGGGGTAGAATTCTCAGAATTCACTGCAAAGGCACGTCTCACAGTTGATCGTTGGATTGAGCTTTCCAAAACAAAAAACGTATGAAGGACTTATGGATTTGTTGCTCAGAGATAAGATTATGTCATGTGTGAACAAACCTTTCCTTGAATTTATACATGAGCGTAAACCTAAATCTCTAAAAGAAATGGAAGAATATTGTTCCCAATATGTCACTGCACACCCCGACGTGACTTTTGGCAACACTAAGATTAAGGAGAGTATGCCAGTTGCTTCAGCAACACCATACAATCCCAATTATTCACACAGATTTCAGGGACCTCAAAACAGATTTGATAAAAAAGGTAACCATAATAGTTATCAAAACCAAGGTAACCAATCATTTCAGGGTTCTTCTTCAAAGAACTGGAGACGACCTGATAGCTCTCGACACAGGGGTGGTCATAATTATAGGAATTTCCGTAGAGGAAGTAATTATAGAAACTATCAGGGTTATCCGTCTTGGAGTCAACAAGATCATAATTACAGAGATACTCATTATAATGAATATGATAATGGTAACCAAGGGTACTATGACTCAAACCCAAATAGGGGTTACAATAGAGGTAACAATAACTACAGAGGTGATAATAACCGAGGTAGATCTCAATACAAAAGACATAAACCACATTTTCAGGCAAACTCTGCACAACAAGAGTCCCATGAAGCCTATAAACAGAGTAAAGATAATAATGATGCTAGTAATATGGCATGTGCCGCTTTTGATTTTGGGAGAGCATCTCAGTGCCCCCAATGCAAAACGTTATTTGAGCCAACCACAGTGACTACTTTAAGCTGTGGCCATCCTCTTCCTGCTCTTCCAGCATCAGTCGCGCATGATGGAAGAGGGTCTCTTGTCTTACATAAGGGTTTAGTGAATAACAATCCAGTCTCTGTGCTATTTGATTCTGGATGCACCACAATTGGTGTTAGGCAGTCACTCGTAGATCCTTCCCGTGCCACTGGACAAGTAGTCAAATGTGTAACATTTGGCGGCACATTAGAGAAATACTCTACCGCTATCATTAGGATTGCTACTCCTTTCTTTACAGGAGATGTACACGCATGTCTTCTTCCGAATCCGATCGCTGACCTCATCATCGGTCGCATTCATGGAGTCAAGGAATGCACTCCGCAACAAATTTCCACGTGGGAAAGGCAAAACATGCAGATTGCTAACGCTGTAGTCACTAGAGCTCAGGCTCTTAATGTGCCTCAAACTTCATCTACTGAAGATAATGAAGTGCATAACCAAGATAATCCCTTGGTAATTTCTCGTGACTCGTTTATAAAACAGCAAGAAGATGATCCCACTCTGAAGAAATTCTTCATTCTTGCAACTAAAGGTGATCCGAATAAGGACACAAGTCGTAAATCGTGGATTACAAAGAAGAATGGCGTACTTGTACGTATGGTTCAAGACTCCATTACGTCAAGTCATTCTCAAATCCTGGTTCCCAAGAATTTGAGAGTTAAAATTTTGCAGCACGCTCACGACTCTCAGTGTGCTGGACACATGGGTTTTTCCCGTACTAAGTCAAGAGTCCTTGCGGCTTTCTTTTGGCCATTGGTAAACAAGGACATACGGATTTATTGTCGATCTTGTAAAGTATGTCAGGAAGTTAAATCCAAAGGTCCACGGCATGCTGCACCCATTCAGGCGGCGGACATTCCTATTCGGCCGTTTCAAAAAATGGCCATAGACATTATTGGTCCATTTAAGATCAAGTCTGCCAGAGGACATCAGTTTATCTTGACGTGTGTTGATATGTGCACACGTTGGCCAGAGGCTATTCCTCTGAAGAGCATTACTACTGCTGATATTGCAGATGCTCTTTGGCTTATATTTTCTCGTCTGGGGTTCCCCGGAGAGATATTGTCAGACCATGGCACCCAACTAATATCAGATACCATGTCTCAAGTAATGTCTACCCTGCAGATAGATAGATCTTTAAGTAGTATCTACCATCCAATGTCTAATGGTATGGTCGAACGCCTTAATAGAACACTTAAAAACTTACTGGGGAAGATAACTGAGGATCATCCTCAAGACTGGGACAGAGTTTTACCTGCGGCCCTCTTCGCTTACAGAGAGGTACCCAATGAACATACGGGATTTTCTCCCTTTGAACTCGTCTTTGGCGCGCGTCCGCGTGGCCCTATGTCGTTGCTTCACGATCTCATAACATCTGACAATATTGACGATGACACAAAGTCATCCTACGAATATGTCATCGCGTTGAGACAAAAGATTATCGAAGCATGCAAATTAGCAACTTCTTCTTCTGAATTTGCGAAACAGAAGGCAAGGCAATTTGCCAATAAGAAGAGATGCTTACGACAACTTTGTCCTGGTGACAAAGCATTTGTATTACTACCTTGTAGGGAAAACAGATTACTTATTTCTTGGAAAGGTCCGTACGATATAATATCGAAAATTTCCGATGTCGACTATATTGTCGATATTGATGGGAAGCATAAAACCTTCCACATCAATATGCTTACTGAATTCCATGAACGTCCGGATTATTTGCAACCCATTTTCCAAGCAACGGACAATTCTCCAGTACCACATGGTCATTACTCATCACTGTCCGTGATACAGGATGAGGAAACAAGTTTTTCAGATGTAAATCTTCCTCTTCCAATGATCCCACTTCATTCCAGTGAATCATGGAAGAACGTTACTGTCTCTCCTGATTTGTCTCTAGGAGAACAGCGACAAGTTTCAACTATGTTGCAAACATTTCAGGATGTACTCACTGACATCCCTGGACAAACTAATGTCATTCAACATGACATTGTGCTAACTGACCATACTCCTATTAGGGTTAGACCTTATCCTATACCTATACATTTCCAAGCACAGGTCGAGAAAGAGTTGGATGTGATGATAGATTTGAAAATAATCGAACCATCCACCTCTGCGTATTCTTCGCCGATGGTTATTGTGCGTAAAAAAGACAATAACATACGTCTTTGCGTTGACTATCGAAAATTGAATCAAGTAACGAAGTTCGATGCCGAACCTATGCCTTTACTGGAAGAGCTACTTACTCGACTCTCCAAATCTCATTTTTTCACTAAACTTGATTTGTCTAAGGGATATTGGCAAGTTCCTTTATCTGAACGCGCCAAACCTCTCACGGCTTTTTCAACACCTAGAGGTTTGTTCCAATGGAATTTTATGCCTTTCGGTCTTATGAACGCACCAGCTACGTTCGTACGCATGATGCGCCGAATCCTATCTTATCGGTCAGATGTCATTGCATATCTAGACGACATCTGTCTTTTCAGCGATACTTGGGAAGATCACTATTCAGGGTTAGATGAATTGCTGTCTACTTTGCGTGAGCACAACCTGACAGCGAAACCCTCTAAAGCCTATATTGGTTTTAGCGAAATTTCTTTCCTAGGCCACCGAGTTGGTCATGGTTTCCTAAAGACAGAGGACCATAATACTAGTAAGATACTTAACATCTCAATCCCTAAGACTAAAAAACAGGTGAGAAGTCTGTTAGGTCTTATTCAATTTTATGGCAGATTCATTCAGAATCTATCCTCTATCATGGCACCTCTCTCAACACTTCTAAAGAAAGGTTCGCCTAATGTGGTCCACTGGTCTCAGGAATGCCAAGCTCTCTGGATAAGATTAAAACACTGTTTTCAACACCACCTATTTTAGTGCTACCCACTAAAGATAAGACATTCGTTCTTCGTAGTGACGCTTCATCCACTGGGATTGGAGCGGCACTAATGCAAGAGTACTCTGGAACTCTGCATCCTGTAATGTATATTTCCAGAAAACTTAATGCGGCAGAAAGGAATTATTCGGTTTTAGACCGTGAGCTATTAGCTATGGTTTGGTCGATCCTCAAACTACAGAGATTCCTTCTAGGCGCACATTTCATAGTAGAAACAGACCAAAAAGCTCTTACTGCTATACAGAGTAAGAATTTGAAGAGCTCGAGGTCTACTCGATATGCAATTGCTCTTCAACCTTTTCATTTCTCTGTGCGAGCTATTCGGGGATCAGATAATGTGATGGCAGACATTCTGTCAAGATGCCCACATGATTCCACATAACTATTAGGGCTTAGACTTCTTGATATGTCTAGTTCTATAGTAGTTCCTTTTCTCTATCATGATAGATACACATTTGTAATTTAATAATATAATGATTGTATCACTACATAGCGGTTCATGTATGTTTATTCACCGCTGTGCTTTGATGATTTTTTACTTCATAAATCATAAATTTAAGATATCTAATACGTAGTGATGATATGAATTTTTTAGGCATTGTGTAATTGCCAGAATTGTATTATACTTTGATGACACCTTCCTGGAAAAATATACTTGTAGAGAAATAATTTCTCTCAGTTTATGAGACACATTCTCACCAGTCGCTCCATAAGTCGACTTAGCCTCATATTAGGCGTTATAGGTATTCCTGATATTTTCATCTGCGCATTATTCATGCGTTGTGAGCCTATTGTACGTTGCTCCTAGATGTATTTCAAAAAAAAAAAAAATGTTCCATTTTTTTTTTTCCCGGGAGGTGTGGTAAGACTGTTACGTGCAGTCTTTGATATCTTACAATATTATACATAGGTAATTTTTTAGTGCTTAAGGGAAAGTCATTATTGAGTTACTTCCCTTGAACTCCGCGGATAAATACATTTTACTGCGATTTATTCGTTGTTTGGGTAATAATAGATTGTTCTTGCTTCAGAATATCTATGGCCTGAATTTATGTGTATGGTTTGTCTGAGTAGGACAAGTCTGTCTTATATCTGTATATCTTTACATATCTAAGTCGAACTATATGTTCTGTTGTCTCTAGAGAGGTCAAAGGCTATTCGGCGGATGTGTCGCTTGAGTGGGGTGATTTGGCTTCGTCCTGATAGGGACTGTGTGTGTTTTGCTATGTCGGCTTGATGCCTTGAAAAAGTGATCTCAGTGGTTTTGGGGAAAGTGATAGTCGTCTAGACCTATCGTGTATGCTTTACCCCAGTGTTTATTCATCTTGCCAAGGAATGGCAGTTTCATATTCCCTCTACCAAGGTAATCAAAGATACTCTTATGAACTCTCGATCGAAGCCACCATTGTCGATAATTACGATTTGAATGTTTAAGAGAATATATTTGACTCGATGAAAAACGACTTCGATTCCTAGCAGCACTATATTCTGTAGAATGCAGTCTATTGTTCATGACCAAATCTACAGAGCAACGAAATGTTGTATGAATGACTAACTTTAGAACAGATTCATTATCTGTATTCAAACGTGAGTGACAGTTCACGAGTGGAGCCATCTTGGAACCAAAACATGTAGGACTTTCAAGAAGAGAAAAGGGATGCCCGTATTATCGCTTGATCAGTCCAGAGATCACTGCTACACATGAGAACCCATTGTTAGCGGTTCAATATTATTATATGGAAAAATATGTGCTGAACATTATGTTGAAGAATCGTTGCTAAACGAGATTAGGTTTAGAAGTCATCTGAAATATTGTTTACAAGCTGACGTGCTCAGTCAGTGACGTCAGATGATATATGTATGGGCGATACTGAGTGCTTGGCTATTGACAGTCCATTATACCATTATTCTACATGAGTGCCCATGTAACATTGCAAGACCATTTGTCCACTGTACTATGATGTATTATGGCAACCTGTGATTTGTCACTATCTGTGCTGTCGAGTGTGTACGTCCAATTAAACTTTAGAAAAGGTACACAGTCGTTGGTGTCGATGACTTCCGGTCATACATGAGTGTGAGAAGAGAACATTTGTCAACAACACGAACCCTTATCATCATTCGCACATTATACACTCCATCCATGTCTACACAACACTGCGTAGGTCAAGTTGACATTCCATACACTACAGTGGGGCAGGCAACACCATAGGGATCTTGTCAACTGATGATGATAGACGCCTGTCTTCCCGCCTAGGAGTGTTCTGGTGTACTTTATCAACATATATTGTATCCAACTAAATATCAACTTTATCAGGAGTCTATTTTCACGACAAGGTAGCAAAACAAATGCTTTGTCACCAGGACAAAGTTGTCGTAAAGTTCTCTTCTTATTAGCAAATTGTCTTGCCTTCTGCTTAGCAAATTCAGAAGAGGACGTTGCCAATTTGCATGCTTCGATAATCTTTTGTCTCAGCGCGATGACATACTCGTAAGAAGATTTTGTGTCATCGTCAATATTGTCAGCTGTTATAAGATCATGCAGCAAAGACATTGGGCCGCGCGGTCGCGCGCCAAAGACAAGTTCAAAGGGAGAAAACCCTGTATGTTCATTGGGGACCTCTCTGTACGCGAAGAGGGCCGCGGGTAAAACCCTATCCCAATCTTGAGGATGATCCTCAGTTATCTTCCCTAATAAGTTCTTAAGTGTTCTATTTAGTCGCTCGACCATCCCATTGGACATAGGATGATAGATGCTACTCAAAGATCTCTCTATCTGTAGAGTAGACATTACTTGAGACATGGTATCCGATATCAGTTGGGTGCCATGATCTGATAATATTTCTCCGGGGAATCCCAGCCGAGAAAATATAAGCCAAAGAGCATCTGCAATGTCAGCGGTAGTAATGCTCTTTAGAGGGATAGCCTCTGGCCAACGTGTGCACATGTCTACACACGTTAAGATAAACTGATGTCCTCTAGCAGATTTGATCTTGAATGGACCAATGATGTCTATCGCCATTTTCTGGAATGGACGAATAGGAATATCTGCAGCCTGAATAGGCGCAGCATGACGAGGACCGTTGGATTTGACTTCTTGACATACTTTACAGGATCGATAATAGATCCGTATGTCCTTGTTCACAAAAGGCCAAAAGAAAGCCGCAAGAACTCTTGACTTTGTACGGGAAAAACCCATGTGACCAGCACACTGAGAGTCGTGTGCATGTTGTAAGATCTTAACTCTCAAATTCTTGGGTTCAAGAATCTGATAATGACTTGACTTAGTGGAGTCTTGCACCATACGTACAAGTACGCCATTCTTCATTGTAATCCAAGATTTACAATTTGAATCTTTATTCGGATCACCTTTCGTTACAAGAGTGAAGAATTTCTTAAGAGTCGGATCTTCTTCTTGTTGTTTTATAAACGAGTCACGAGAAATTACCAAGGGATCATCTTGGTTATGCACTTCATTATCTTCAACAGATGAAGTTTCAGGCATATTGAGAGCTTGAGCTCTAGTGACTACCGCATTAGCAGATTGCATATTTTGATTTTCCCAAACGGAAATTTGCTCCAGAGTGCATTCTTTGACTCCGTGAATGCGACCGATGATAAGATCAGCGATCGGATTCGGCAAAAGACATGCGTGTACATCTCCTGTGAAGAAAGGAGTAGCAATCCTAATGATAGCGGTAGAGTATTTCTCTATGGTGCCGCCAAATGTTACGCATTTGACTACTTTGCCTGTAGAATGAGAAGGATCTATGAGTGACTGCCTAACCCCAATAGTTGTGCATCCAGAATCAAAAAGTACTGAGACTGGATTGTCATTTACTAAACCTTTGTGTAAGACAAGAGAACCTCTCCCATCATGCGCGATTGACGCAGGAAGAGCGGGAAGAGGATGCCCACAGCTTAAAGTAGACACTGTGGTTGGTTCAAATAATGTTTTGCATTGGGGGCACTGAGATGCTCTCCCAAAATCAAAAGCGGCACATGCCATATTATTAGAGTCATCATTATCTTTATTTTGTTTATAGGCTTCGTGGGACTCTTGCTGTGCAGAGTTCGCCTGGTAATGAGCTTTATGTTTTTTTGAATTGTGCTCTACCTCTGTTATTATTGCCTCTGTACTTATCATTGTTTCCACTATTATAACCCCTACTCGGGTTTGAATCATAGCTCCTTTGGTTACTATCATCATATTCATTATAATGAGTATCTCGGTAATTATGATCTTGTTGTCTCCATGAAGGAAAACTTGGATAGTTTCTAGAATGACTTCCTTTGCGAAAGTTCCTGTAATTATGACCACCCCTGAATCGAGGGCTGTCAGCTCTTCTCCAGGTATTCGAAGAAGAACCCTGAAATGATTGGTTACCTTGGTTCTGATAACTGTAATAGTTACCTTTTTTATTAAACCTATTTTGAGGTCCTTGGAATTTGTGAGAGTGATTAGGGTTGTATGGTGTTGCAGAAGCAACTGGCATACCTTCTTTAACCTTACTGTTGCTAATAGCTACGTCCGGATGTGCAGTGACGTATTGGGTACAATACTGTTCCATTTCTTTTAGAGACTTAGGTTTACGCTCATGTAAGAATTCGAGGAAAGGTTTATTTATACTTGACATAATCTTGTCTCTGAGTATCAAGTCCATAAGGGCTTCATAAGTCTTTTCTGTTTTGGATAGCTCAATCCAACGATCAAATGTAAGACGTGTCTTTGCAATGAATTCTGAGAATTCTACACTGCCTCAGGCACCATTGTCTTAAACAACTTCCGATAACCCTCTTCAGACAACTGATACTTCTTTAATAAGGCTGCCCTAATAACATCATAGTTATCTTTGTCAGCCTCTTCAACCAAACTTAAACTAGTCAGAGAATCACCTTTCAGATTTTCTGATAACTGGTTAGCATATTGTGATTTGTCCACATTATGGGCTCGACAAGAGCGTTCAAATCTATTTAGCCAGAATGTTATGTCATCACTGGAAGGGTTGAACGCTGGTACCTTGACCTTGTAAGTAAAGGGTTTACCATTACCACCAGATGCTTGATTACCATCACTTATGTTTGTTAACTTTAACTTTTCTAACTCAAATGCTAAAAGTTCTTTTTGGTGTTCATGTTCTCTTATTGCTTTTTTCTCTTGAGCTTCAGCTTCTCTTTGTAATCTTTTCTCTCTTGTAATTTTTTCTCTTCAGCAGCAGCCTCATCTTTTCTTTTCTCTTTTTCCATTTCCATCTGGAATCTTTTTTCATCAGTCTGTATCTGCAATTTCTTTTGTTCATCCTCTCTTTGTAATTTTTTTTTCCTCAGCTTTTTTTTTCCTCAGCTGCTAATTTCTTTTCTTCAATCAATGCTTTTCTTTCTTCAGCAGCAGCAGCAAGTTTTCTCTCTTCTGCAGCTAATGCTTTGTCATATTGAGCAACTGCCCATTCTTCTAATTGCTGACCAGTCTTATCAAGAGCCTTGCCTTGTGTGATAAAATAATCTAATGTAGACATCTTGTCTAATAAGATCAGTAATTTGCAAAAGTAAATAAATTCACTTTCTTAGTCTTAATCAAAGACCTTGTATGATAACTTTTTAACCTGTGGAAAAATAGTACTTAACTATCCCAATCACTGTGGGAAACAAGCCTTACAAAGGTCTTGTATAAATCCTTATATAATAACAGCTATAAGTTGCTGGTTCACTCTATAATATAAGTGCAGTGCACCAGAAATAGTGTTTTATATCATCAACTGTGTACCTTTAGTAATAGCAATTAACTATCAGTTGATTCTTGTACATCAATTTATATGATCAACTATATTTAAAATAGTGTATGTCGATCAGGCACAAAACAAAACAGTTATACAGAAGAACATGAAAACATTTGCGGAAATGAAATAAATCAAATGGGAAAAACAATAAAAGATAAACCGCAAGAAGATAACAAATACAAATAACGCCACAGTATATAAATATAAATTGAGAATAGAACTGAAAGATAGAATAGGGTAGACCAACAAATTACAAACAAATCAAAACAAACTAAAGAACAGAGGAATATTACAAAAACAACAATGAGTACAGTCTTCACAGCTAACACTAATAGCAACAGCTGTCGCAGCAAATTTTCAATCAAGAAAATTGCACCTATAGAAACGCACACATCAGACCCTCTATTACGTGGGATACTCTGTTGTGTGACACCGCCCAACCAAAACAACAACCCGCTGGATACAAACAAATATCACATATAAATATTTAAACATAAATACATAAATGCATAAATAGTATGGCAATATGATGTAAATAGAGTGTTGCAGAAAGAATGTGTTGTAAAGAAGGCTCAGTTACACTGCCTAATAGTACAGTACTGTGGTACTTTATTAAACAAATACTTCTGGTCTAATTATTTTAAATTCAACACAGAAATAGAAGCTCCATCGTTGATGTGAATGATAACAATCGATGTAGGACTTCTCAGTTCAATAACATTTCCTTTCGCAAACACTGTCAAATATTCTCCAGTCCTGATGTGTAATGTTCTATGTTTCAACCAAGCTTGCTGTGTAACACTGTCAGTTGTATGGCAAATGTCCAACGAACCAAATGTCAACAAACGCTGACCTAGTTACTGCATACTGTCGACAGGACAGGTCACGCTGACATCACTGTAGAGTTGTACTGTTGATGTATTTGTGTGTCGTAACAGACCCCAAGGAACGTCTGGTCTCAGTAGTTTACTTCTCAATATGGTCACTGTGCAGGTTGACCCAGGAAGCTGGCACACCAGTTGTTAAACTCATACTGGCCAGTAGTTGTTAAATCACGTTTTATTTGTTAAATGCCGTGAATGTCCACCAGTTGATAACTGTAGATGTTGGGACTGGTGTAGTAAAGTGTAACGATTGTCAACTCATTAAACCCAGCACAGTTTTGGTCATACAGGTCATCTTGTCCTGGAACGTGATGAGGCTCCGACAAGAATGTGAGTGTAGACAATGAGTGTGTATATGAATGTCAGAACGCGAATGGTAGAATGATTCGATAGAGTTGACAGGTTGGTAGTACATCACTCATACTCACACTGTTCGAATTCAAGAAGTACTGGAACTACGGTGGTCTTTTTTATAACATTTAATGGGACGCACACTTGGACAGTACGTGTATGGTTACAGGAACAAATGTCGACATAGACAGCATAATGTTGATCACAGGAATATCATCTTAAGTTAGCATTCATGCTTGGCAAATATCATAATGGAGCATTCGTAAATAAGCATTCAGAGTTCCATCATGTAAATCATCTGGCTTTACTGACTGGGCACGTCAGACCATAACCAATATATAGGAAGGCTCCTAGACCTAACCTCGTCTAGCGAATATCCCTTCACGTAAAGTTCAATATATATATTTTCCATAAAGATATAGGAATCCCAGACATGGGTTCTCACATGTAGCAGTGATCTCTTGGTTCATCGAGCGATAGTACAGGCATCCCTTTTTCTCACTCGATAAATACAAAGTATATGGATTTCAACATGGCTGTTCTTCTTTCGTGAGCTTCACTCACTATTGGATACAGACCAAAATTGGTCATTCGTTAAATGTCCTCATTTCTTCATAGCTTCTATCATAGAGGTAATTGAATAATATCATATAATCTAGTGCTGATAAATAGGAATGTCATCTTCCTTTGAATAAATATTCTTTTCAAAAGTACCACTGTGCATCTGCTTATCGACAACGATGGCGAAGCCCAAGTTCATAATAAATTGTGGTTTTACCTTTCTATGCGAAATATAACTTTGCCATCCCTTGGCAAAAGAGAATAAACACTGGGGTAAAGTACATACAACATGTCTAAATGACTATCACTTTTCCCCATCTACTTATAGATCACTTTTTCGGCGATAAGCCCGCTACAACAAAATTCGACATCCCGACAGGATGACAGCCATGAATCACACCCCCTGCTAGCGATACTTCCGCTGCATAGCCTTTGACCTTTTCTAGCGACAATCAACATAGTTCGACTTAGAAATGTAAAGATATCCATATATAAGACAGACTCGTCCTACTCATACAAACACTACGTATAAATTCAGGCCATAGATATACTGAAGCAAGAACAATCTATTCCTACCCAAGCAAAGAATAAATCGCAGTAGGCCTAGATTCGTCCGCGGAATCCGATCGAAGATGACGGAACTCCTTTCAAGGGAAGTAACTCAAAAATGACTTCTCCTTAAGCACTTAAAAAAGGAAATACTTTGTTTACAAAATATTTGCGAACATAATAAGTATATAAATGTATTATATTGCAAGATAGTAAAGATTGCACTTTACAAATACATTGTTTGTAAGTCCAAACAAAATGTAATTTAAATCTTCTAATACAAATATAATGGTTTGAATACTGTAACTGTGCATGTTGAATAGAGTTGCGCCTCTGCAGATTTTTCTCTTCACTGGCGGTTATGACTGCCGCTGATAGCATCAACTGGACGGCATAGAAGGTGGCTTGCATCATCAGAAAGACTTTTTAGAGCAACCAGCAAGAGCACGCCGGTCGACTCCAAAATAGCATGCCTCTCATAATGCTATCGTAACTCGAACAAGGAAAATGAAACCTTTTAGGGTAACCCAGCCAGAGCAAACTGGATTAACTCTAAAATATAGCATAGTCTCTCCTGGACAAATCTGCTATCGTACACGGACAACAAAAATGGAACCATTTAGGGTAACCCAGGCAGAGCAAACTGGATTAACTCTAAAATATAGCATAGTCTCTCCTGGACAGTGCTATGGCACTCGGACAAAAAAATAAAACCATTTAGAGTAGCCCAGCCAGAACAAACTGGGTTAACTCCAATATAGCATTGTCTCTCCTGGACAAATGTGCTATCGTACACGAACAAACAAAATGGAACAATTGAGAATAGCCCAGCTAGAGCAACTTGGCCATCTCTAATATAGCGATTTCTCTCAGACAATCTGCTATCGTACTTCTTCTCAGTGTCTACAGCAGTAACGGTAGATGCAGTGTTACAGGTAGGGTGTTGCGAAGTTGATGCACTGTGCTGTGTGATAGTTTGTTGCTTAGTGGAACGTTTCCTGTACAGAGCATCTGTCGTAGACATTCTTCTATCGTGTTTCTTCTCAGTGTCTACAGCAGTGACGGTTGATGTAGTGTAACAGGTGGGGTGTTGCGAAGTTGATGCACTGTGCTGTGCGATGTTTTTTGGTTTTGTTCGCCGTTTCGTGTACAGCTTTGCACGAACATGCTCCTGCGGAAGGCATATAACCTTTGTCAATGGTACCGAGTTGTCTGATGAAGATGTGTAAGGTCGTTTCGAGGCGAACCGAATAGATGTATCCATATTATCGTCGGTATGCTCGTTATCATCATCGTTATCACTTTGGTGTTCTTCAGTATCAAGGTCTGACTCATCGCGTTGTGTGGAAGTAGGTACGGGAGCATTTCGTTCCGTTAATGAGGCAGGTGATAATTCTGTATCAGAAGGTTGTGGTGTATCTATATGGGTGTCGGAATCTTGTACAGTCTGCTGTATTTTAGGAGGAATGTTGTCTTCGCTACTTGTAGGTGGATTTGAGTGGTAACAGCTAGTACCGGGTTTCGGTTGATTTGAAGTACAGAACGTCTGTACTTTTTCTGCATTTAAAGATGTGTTGCTATCACTGGACAACGATTGGTAATTATGTGCTTGAACTCGAAGATTTCGTGCTTGAATTCTCTCACGTAGCTCCTGCGGAGGAATGTCATGTTCACTCGTAGAAGTGTCGCGACATCTACGTAGTCTGTCGATAGTATCGTGCGGGGGGTGAAGAGAGGGGTTTGAGTGTTCATCGTCGCAATGTGACACATCAGATGTAGAGAATGATGTAGGGGGACAAAGGAGGGTGGTTTTGCGAATCGGTCTGGTGTTAGTGAGGATAGACTGGGAAACAGGACGATGATTATCTTTCTTGATTTGTGAAATGTGGGCTTTCGTCCTGATCTGTCTTTCTTCGTGCCACAGGATAAAATTTGTTGGTGTAGTCTGTTCTAAGATTTTGAAACCATCGATCCATTTGTCGTTAAATTTAGAATGTCGAGCGTGTTTTTGTAGTAAACTAGATCTCCGATGTGAAACTGTTCCAGTTTTGTGTTTTTGTCGTGTGTACGCTGTTTCTTCCGGAAAGCTTTTTCTGCATTTTTGTTCGCAATTTGATGTGCTGCATGCTTTTGTTGTAGGATGACAGCTATCGGGTCCTCTCCCATATATCTGCATTGTGGTTGGAGAAGGTTGGTCATCGGGAATACCGGCTGTACATTCATTATCCAACCATTCTCGGTTGTTAACTGACACTTCCCACTGTTGATGTTAGTTATGTGCAGTGCCATTCCTTTCTTGATTTGACTAACAAAATCTCTTACAGCTATCCGTTGATGTCTTCTATGCAAACTACTCCAATCTGCTGGTGCTTGGACAGTGTCTCTTTCCCATTTAGGTTTGTATGGTTGAAAATCATATTGCTGTTGCTGTTGCTGGATATTTATTAAGTGTTGTTGTTGGCGCTGTTGCTGGATATTAATCAAGTGTTGTTGGTCAAGCCGCTGTTGCAACGCTTGTGGATCCATGATAGTGATTAATAGTGATTAGGCCTGTCTGCTATCACTAAAAAATAGGTGGCTGTTCGCTCGCCAGATTGAGTATGCTTTCAAAAACGAAAAAGGGCTGGTCACGGCGCAAACTAGAGTAGTGTGTGACCGTCCGCTGATCTGGTCAGTTCAGTTAATGGTTGAGCGCAGGTAAATATTTTGAAGAGCGCTAACTCTTGTACGTTTCTTGGTTCAAGTCGTTACAGGCCTGTCCGCCTGAGATGGAAATTCTTGACCTTCTTTTATTCTTCCTTCCCAGAGTTCGTTCGTACCCTTTTTATGTTTAGTGAAAAGCAATCTCGTATAATGGTTTTGTCAAAGTATCCAACTGTAATATTCCAACGAAAACTCAGCAATGTAGAAAAATAAAATATAGTTTATTAACGTGATTTAGAACAGCAATGTCGTTGGCACAATAGTGAAATACTTATGTCTTTCTTACACAAAGTAGTGAGTATCCAAAGAATGAAAATGTAAATCCACAGGAATAATATATCTAATAGAGTAAAATACAAACTTGTCTACTTAAAAATACTTGTCTAACCTGAACAAAACTTGTCAAGTTCAAAACAACTTGTCTTGATAATCTCAAAGACGAAGTTCTGTAAAAATCCTCTCGCCTAACGAATCCTAAAACCTGTACAAGCCCTGTCAATCGCCCACGTCTCTTCTTTATATACAGCCCACTCTTTTTTCCCGCCAATTTTCACACGATGCTTTATTTTTCACACCGTGAAATTTTCATGATACTGTATTTTGTGCACAAATGTCTTAACTGCTTTTAACGTTGTTATTTCTCATTTTATGTGGTTTTTAACACGTATTAATTGTAGTGTATGCCAAGCGGTCACATTCGGGTACTAAAGTAGCGCTCAATAATATTTTTCAGTCTTACTTCTTCTGTGGTCCTTGGTCACTGACTGACAAAGCAATCAGTGGCCATCATGCCTGGTGCCGTCTTGTAGGGCAGCTACAAACTGTTGCCACTGTGCTCGGTCGGCAGCCATCGTTCTGGTGGTGCCCCAGTACTTGGTTTATGCTTACCATCTCTGCCTCCACAGTTCTCCGCCAGGTGGCTTTTGGCCGTGTTTGCCTTCGCTTTCCTTCTGGAGTCCATAGCAAAGCAATTCTGGTGATGGTGTCAGGGTCTCGTCTGAGGATGTGGCCAACCAAATTCCAGCGTCTACCGGCTTTGATGATGCGCATGTCTTCTTAGTGGCTCCGAGTTAGTAGTTCTGGGTTGGTGATGGTGTTCGGCCAGAAAATTCGCAGAATTTCCAATCTTACGCTGTATTCTAATTTGTAGTTGGGGGTGGGGAATATTTAAGTTCTTTATAGCCATTTAGCCGAAGAAATGTTTGAAGCTCTTCTAAAAAACAAAAAAAGAACCAAAGAACGACGAGACAAGAAAATTATTACCTTACTAATGTACCTTTAATACAGAGAGCATCAAAAGAGAAGAAAGATTTTCCTTCTGTTAATAAACTACGTCATATTCTTTCGTAGAAGAATTAATCAACAGATTCTTCTGCGACATCTCGTCACTGGCAGCGATTAAAAAAAAAAAACGAAGATGAAGAACGGGAAGAAACAAATGAAAATGATGATAAGTTATTAATGGAAATGATGAAAGAAGATGGACTGAACCTGGAACTGAGTAAAATGGATCAAAGTTATCGGAGACCATGAGTCACAGAAAAATTCTGAAAAATAAAATTTAAATTTTGGAAGCACCGCTAATTTTGATCTCCTTTTTTTAGCAATCTTATACACTAACATAATTACCGATGTATGTTACGTCGGTCGGTCTCACTCAAAATAGTAACTCGCGCCAGCAAAAAAAGTGCGCAACGCACGGTGTGCAACTTGCGCGGCGTGGGTGTTATACTTCTTCTTCTTCTTCGTACACTCTCAGACGTCCACTTGAATGTTCTCAAAGAAAGCAGTAGTCAGTTTGAGGCTATATGAATCCCCGTAAAGCTTTTCCACGAAAGGAGCTGGCGTCGGCCATATGCACTTTCTCTGAACCACATATAAGGGGCAACTTTGAAGCAGATGTTCAGCAGTCATTTTATCAGTGCCACAGTTACACTGATCGGTAGTTCCTATCTTTAGCTTGTTGAATAGATGGTATCTCAATCTGTTGTGGCCAGTGCGGAGTCTGAAGATTACCACTTGTTCTCTTCTGTGGAGCTGGTAGTAAGCATCATTCTGTGTGTGCCCTGGATGTTCTACATTCCATTTGTTTCTGTAACTGATTCTGATAAAACTCTTTGCCTCCTCAAAAGTTATGCTTGCATCAGGCTGAGGTAGATGTGAACCTTCTTTTGCCATTCTGTCAGCCTCTTCATTGCCGGCGATGTTACAATGAGATGGGATCCATTGGATCATAACTCTTTTGAATCGTTGACAATGTTTGTGGAGCACTACTCTGAGATCACCCAGGTCTGTATTATTTTGGCTTTTCAACGATGCAATTACTGACTGTGCATCAGTAAAGAAAGCAACTTGTCTCTCTGCCCTTTCTTCTGTCAATATAACCTCTGCTGCAGTTTTCAAGGCCTCTGCCTCTGCTCTGAAGTTGCTGGAGAATCGTCCTGTCGCCACTGACAGCCTTTTTTCTGCACCAGTGCTTAAGGTCAGAAAGACACCCCCACCTCCATTTTCTGTTGCATTTGTTGCTGATCCATGGGTCCAGGTGTTGCGTGGATAATGTGTCTCTATGTATTTTGTCGCTATGGATTTTCTATCTGTTGCAGTTTGGCTCTTTTTACTTTCAATTCCAGGTGTTATACAGGGTGTTCCACGAATAAGCGGCCCCATTCACAAAGTGAAAGTAGCCAGATTTTTTAGCATTTTTCATTGTTTACAAATGTGTCGGTTATAAAAGGTTCTAAGTAGTATTAGATTGACCTAAATCGTTTTCCGTGATTGGACCGTGAGTATTTGAAAACCATCGTGTGTGTTTAGATAAACTGTCTATCACAATGCCGTTTTCACTGCAAGAAAGGATAGCTATTGTTGAGAATTATATACGTACGGGATCATTCAAGAAAACATCTGAAATTTTTGCATCAACGTTTTCTGGTTCTAAAATTCCTGCAAAGAGTAGCATACAGAAGTTGATCTCAAAATGACGTACAACAGGGTCGATCGTTAATGCCAAAAAATGTAGAGTGCCAACTGTTAGGACTCCTAAGGCCATTGCTGTTATTGAAGAGAAGATTTTAACTAGTCCTACAAAATCTGTGAGAAAATTAGCTCAACAAAGTGGAATGAAACGCACTTCTTGTTTTAGAATTCTCCATTCACTAAATTTAAAACCATATCGCGTAACGTGTGTACAAGAACTTAAAGAACCTGACAAGGAGACACGTGTGAATTATTGTCACTGGCTTCTCAACAAGATCGTAGATGGCGAGTTGGATCCATTTCAGTATTTCATGAGTGATGAAGCTTGGTTTCATTTGTCTGGTCATATTAATTCCCATAACACCAGGCATTGGTGCACAGAAAACCCCCATAAGTTGTTTGAGAAACCATTACTTACTTAGTCGTTCCCCTTCTACCGTGAGGTGTAGAGGTTTGGAAGAGAGAGCGCCAGACTATCCTATCGGCTGTCTTCCTCCTGGCCTGGTCCCATTCTAGTCCTCGGTCCTTCAAAGATTGTCTAATGTTGTCCTCCCAGCGGACTCTGGGTCGTCCTCGGGGTCTGGATCCTTTGCTCTTTGTTTCCCATGCTTGTCGTGGTATCCGATCTTCTCCCATTCTGCAGACATGGCCAAACCATCTTAATTGGGACTGTTCTACTTGGGTCTGCAGGGGGTAGGATTTAAGGCCTTGACGTATCGTCTGGTTGCGTACCATGTCTCTTCTTGTTACTTCAACCACCTTCCTCAGATACCTCATTTCTGAGGTTTGGATCTGGCTTTTATGGGTTGTAGTCATTGCCCATGACTCGCATCCATATGTCAAGACTGGGACATAGGTGGAGCGGTATACAGCCATCTTCGTTTTCTTACCAACCTTTCTCTTGCTGAGGAATCCTCGATTTATGGCCTGAAAAAGTCTCCCAGCTGCTGCTTTTCGAGAGGCCAACTCTTCTTTGATGCCTCCCTTTCGGTCTATAATAGCTCCGAGGTATTTAAAGTGGTCGACTTGCTCCAGGACCTGTTCTCCCAGCTTAATCTGATGTCTTCTTTCTTCTCGTGATGTCACCATGGATTTTATTTTAGAGCTGCTTATGACCATCCCTCTCTTCTCCAGCTCTTCCTTCCAGACTTGCAGGTTGGATTGGAGATGTGCCTCTGATTTAGCAATCAGGGCAACATCATCAGCAAATGCCAGCTCCGAAATATAGACCTGTCTCATCTTCCAGTACCCCACTGAATACTTTCTTGTTCTCTCCTTACATGCCTTGATGACATCGTCCATAAGGAGTATGAAGAGGTAAGGTGATAGGATATCACCTTGTCTTACACCAGTGGTGGTCCTGAACTCTTCTGACTTATGGTTTGCTGTCCTCACATAATTTCTGCAAGACTTGTAGAAGCTCTGTATAGCATGAATCAGAGGTGCTGGAATATTCTTCCTTGCCAAACAGTCCCAAAGTTTGCTCCAGGGGACCCTGTCAAACGCCTTTTCCAGATCTATGAAACAAAGATGCATCTCACTCTTATACTCAAGGGCCTTTTCACTCAGCTGTCTGAGTGTGAAGATTAGGTCTTGAGTACTTCGGTTTGCTCGGAATCCGCACTGGACCTCATCCAAGTGTGGCTCAGCTAGGCGTGCTCTAGGATTCTAGAGTAGATTTTACCAGGGACACTGAGAAGGGATATGCCTCTATGGTTTCCACACTGTCGATTGTCACCCTTTTTGAAAATTGGTGTTATGATGGCAATCTCCCAATCCTTTGGTATGGTCTTGTTGTACCACGCTGCCTGTAAAACCCTTAAGAGTAATAGGTCGCCTGATGCTCCCATGTACTTAACCATTTCTGGTGTTATACCATCATGCCCTGCTGCTTTGCCCATCTTGATTTTCTCCAGTGCTGCCTTCAGTTCTTCCATCTTTATGTCATCTTCACCATCATTGGTTTTCTCTTCTGTGCTAGTGTTTACCATTTCTGATGCTTCACCATGCTCACCATCCAGGAGTTCTGAGAAATATTCTTTCCATCTTTCAATTACTTCCTTCGGGGCAGTAAGCAATTTGCCTTGCTTGTCTTTATAAATTTGAGAGGTCATTGTTTTTCCTTCCTCGTGTTCTTTAGGGTCTTATAGAACAATTTCTGGTTTTCTTGTGCATCTTTTTCTAGCTTTTCTCCAAATTCTTCCCAGGACTTCTGTTTTGCTGCTAGCACTTTGTTCTTTGCTTCTGTTCTGAGTGTCACATATTCTCTATATTTTTCCATTTGTCCTGTTGTGTTTTTAGCTCCTAAGTATTGTTTCCATGCCATTATCTTCTCTCTTATTTTCTCTTTGACTTCCTCTGTCCACCAAGGTGTCCTCTTTCTCTTGTTCCCAAGTCGGACTTCACCGCATGCTTCTGCAGCAGCTGTCTTTATGATATCCTTGAATTTAATCCAGAGGGTTTCCAAGTCATCAGGTCGTTCTTCTGTGTTGCTCACCGCTGCAGCAATAAGCCCCTGATATCTGGTCTTAATTTCTGGCTCTCTCAGCTTGTAGGTCATAATGCTCATTTCTCCTGCTCGTTTACTTGGTTTCTTGCGTGATGTTGGGCAGTTCCTAGGCTGAGCAACTCTTTCAGTTGTTCTTTTGATTGTTAGCAGGTAGTGATCACTTCCAATCTCTGGCCCCCTCCAGACTCTAGCATCTTGGACATATTTGAATGAGCTTCTCCGAACAATGGCATAGTCGATCACTGACTTCTCTTTCTTTGTTGGTTCACATCTAGTGTATGCATGTATGCGCTTATGGGGGAACTTTGTGTTTGTAATGATCAGATTCTGCTCACTGCAGAATCTAAGGAGTCGCTTTCCATTGTCATTGAGAATATCTTCTCCATATCTTCCGATAACTCCACCCCATCTAGCATGGTCATTTCCAACTCTGGCATTAAAATCTCCGAGCATGATAACTTCATCTAGGCAGTCATCCACTGTCCTTTGAAGCAGCTCGAAGAATTCCTCCTTGACCTCTGCTCTCTCATCCTCATTTGGCTCATACACTATGACCAGGTTGACTATGGTTTCTCCTTCTTTTAGTTTAACAGCCATAATGCGCTCCGAGACAAAGTTCCATCCCTTGATACTATCTTTTTGATTTTGGGCCACAATGCAACCAACGCCCCCTTTAGCTCTTTCAGATATGGGTACACCACTGTAGAGCAGCGTGTTGCCATCGAGATCCATGACTCCTTGTCCTTTTTTCTTTGTTTCCGTTATAGCCAGGATTTCTAGTTTTGCTTTCCTCATCTCTTCCACCAGCTCCTCTTCCTTCCCATTTATACTTCTTGTGTTCCAAGTTCCATAAGTCGTTGTCCGTAGTCCATTCCAGTTCGTCGCCTTTAGAATCAGTCCGGTTTTCTCTCTTGTATTGCTCGTAATCGTGATTTAAAGCAAACAGGTGATTGGCCTGTTGTGCCTTTGCATGGTGGAGGGGCTGCCTCCTTACGGCCTCCGTGCAGGCCGCCCTCCTCCTTTTTCATCCGGGCTTGGGACCGGCATAGGCGGAGTTGAGAAACCATTACACGACCCAAAAATCGGGGTATGGTGCGCTGCGTCTGGGAATGGGATTGTCGGTCCCATATTTTTTGACACGAATGTGAACACTGAAGTGTATTTACGAATATTTGATGAGTTCTACGCACAATTAAGAAGTTATCAGCGGGAATATTCCTTCTTCCAACAGGATGGAGCATCTTGTCACACATCTCATGTATCACTGGCCCAAATTCATAATGTTTTCACCCAGGAAAAAATTGTCAGCAAAGGATTATGGCCTTCTCGATCCCTTGATTTATCTACATGCGATTTTTTTCTATGGGGGTATTTGAAGGGAGTTGTGTATAAAACAAACCCCCATACATTAGAAGAACTGAAGGAAAATATACAGACTGCTATCCAAACAATTGACGTGACCGTGTTGCGAAATGTGTACCTAAACATGATTACTCGGGCACAAACATGTATAGACGTCCACGGTGATCACTTCCATCATCTGTTGTGAGACCAACAAGTAGACTGCCAGTACTTTTCCCCTCCATACACCTTTTCAGGATCGCCATATCCATCACAAGTTGAACAAGAGTTTCAACATACCATCGTCTTGTATATTGTGTGTGACTTCACTTTTCTTCAACACTGGGACTACTTGGCAATTCACACTACTTCCGACACAAACGTCAGCATTCCATGACGTCACGGGCCGCTTATTCGTGGAAACAATACAATTTTTCAACACGGTTGCATTCCTCAGGTGTGACCAACGTACTTGTTCTTCTTCTTTGATCCTTAGTCGCCGACCGTCAAAGCAGTCAGTGGCCATTACGCCTAGTGGCGTCTTGTAGGGCAACAACAAATCGATACCACTTTGCTCGGTCGGTGGCCATCCTTCGTACAGTGCCCCAACTCTGGTTCATTCTTTGCATGTCAGCCTCTACAGTCCTCCGCCAGGTTGTTTTTGGTCGGCCTCTCTTTCGTTTTCCTTCAGGGGTCCAAAGCATTGCTGTTCTTGTGATGGCATCGGGGTCTCTTCTGAATACATGGCCAACCCAGCTCCAGCGTCTGCCAGCTATGATGGTGTGCATGTCCTCTTGCTTGCTCCGAGTAAGCAGATCTTGGTTGGTGATGGTATTCGGCCGAAAGATTCGGTGAATTTTTCTTAGGCATGTTGTGTGAAAAGAGGACAATTTCGACATTTCCTTCTCTGTAACTCTCCAGCATTCCGCACCACAGAGAAGCACAGAAAGCACACAGCTCTGATATAATCTTAATTTTGTGCTTGTGCTGTATTGGGAGGACTTCCAGATGTTGTTTAGGCTAAAAAAAGGCTGTTCTTGCCTTATTCATTCTGTTGTTGATGTCTTTGCCTGCCCCGCCGTCTGGTGTTACTATGCATCCTAGATATGTGAAGGTGTCTGTCTGTACCAGTTGCTGATTCCTTACTGATATGGGCTCAGTGTTGCTCACATTGAGCGTCATGACGTCTGACTTCTTTAAATTGATGTTCAAGCCCACCTGCTGGCTAAACTTATTAAGTCTATCCGTTTTTTTTCCTGGATGTGTTGATGTGAATGTGCTAGTAGTGCAATGTCATCTGCATATTCCAGATCTTCCAATGTAGAAAATGTAGTCCATCGTATTCCTCTTGGACTTCCCTCTGTTGTCTGGTGTTATGACTAAATTCATAACATAATTTTCGGTCGCTCTCAAACTTGGTTTGTTGAGCTGACTTCCTATTTACAAATCGTTTCTACGACAACACAGAAAGTACGTCACATTGTCTGCAGATTTCTTAGCAGACGTGGTTTCACGGGCTACGTTCGAACATGCGATCTAGTTACCGTCCTCTTTGGCTTTGTGTCTCCGTGTGAGAAGGCTGTGTTTCTTAAGTGCTCCTGAATGTGTACTTTTAGTACTGGATTTTAAGTATTTTAATCAGCTAGGACTTCTACCAGATAGAGCCAAAGTTTGATATACTTCTAAGGACGTGTCAGCACTGAATGGTATGGAAAGGATGTGTAATTTGATAATAAATATTTCAGCATTATGACTCTGACAGCGTTCCTTTAGTCTACAAGACGTTAGACTACATATTGACTGGCTAGTGAGTGCCATTGTCATTCTTACTGATGCAATTTATGTGGAGCCACGTTCGTGAATAAAATCTACATGTATTAATGTCAAACGTCAACTAGGCTTATGGAGTTTTGTATTGCTAAGAACTGGCTCTCACGTTTGTAAGATCTGTGCTTGTCGGACTGTATGTACATTAGATGCTAGATCTACTTGGACACCTGAGTTCATCATCTGATTACCTCTCGCAACCTTATAGGCGCCTGTCCTTTGAACCCTAACAATATGGGGATCCAAGCCGACGAATTTCAACTGTTGTAAAGCTTAACATCGGCAGTACCAGGACTTTTTTTACACGTTACAAGCCTAGCTTTGCCTAAGAAGTTGTCCTTCGACTCAGAATTTCAAAATGGCGCGTCTATCGTCTGCTGGGAAGTCAAGAGTATAAGAAAGGATCTCAACACTACAGTTCTTCAGTCAGCAAGTTTCCAAAGAGCAAGCTTTCAAATATATTCATGTTTGCATCTACTTCTGCCGAAGATGGCGAATTTTTCTGGTCTCGAGCAATCTGATGGATTCTGAATCGAGTCAGCTGTACACCACTTGTAGACCTAGTGAGAGGTCTTGATTCCTGTTCGCATCAGTGCTGGAAGGAACAGCCGTTGGAACGAGGAGGATTTTGGGCCAGGCATAAAGATAAGTCACATTTATAGATTCATACATATTGTGATTTGATTATCTTATTTACCGCCATAATTTTTCAGCTATATGGTACATGTTATAAATGTCGTATTGCTTTCTCTTTGTGGGTGGTAGGCGGGACTTATGTTTCCATTTACACCGTTTTCGACAGGTCGATGGAATCATAAGTGTGTCCTTAGGGTTTGGTAGGTGATTATTTCATGTAGCGGGGCCAGTTTTTAAATGCTGAGTGAATCTGCTGCTACTGACATAATCATAGCCTGTAAACGTTAGTCGTATAGTCTTGTTCACTGTACAATTTGTAGTCCAGTCAACTGTTGTTAATTTTTTTCTCATTTTTGCTCCATTTTTTGTTTGTAAAATCGTACATCTCACCTAACTATCTTTTATTTCATACATGTTATTCATGGTGTGAAAAAAAATCGTCATGTCTTGTCATATGTATGTATAGAGCCATATTTTTGCATTGTTATATTCATGTCATTCTGCCTTGGTTATTCACATTTGAATTTTCTTCTTTTCTGCTCTGATTAGTCTACTCTGTCTACTGTTCGTAACATTTGTTTTTCTATGCTCCGTTTTTTAACATCTGCATCTATTCATAATTAATTCATCACGGTGATTGAATTTCAAGTGGTGGTATAATTGTTGCAATATTATTCATAAAGCAATAATATTATATATAATTACCTTATTTGTGACTATTGGGAAAGCACATTAAGAGTAAAACATGTCGACCTTGAAAGATTTAGTAAAGGTTGGAAAGATTGTGGTCTGGAGGGACCTGCCTTGCAAGCATATATTGACAAGGAAATCAAAAGACAGGAGGAAATGGAAAATAGAAGAAGACAAAAGGAAATAGAAGATTAAAAAAGAGAAGAAGAAAGAGAAAGAAGACATGAAGAATTAGAAAGAGAAAAATTAGCCTATGCTCAAGCTGAGCTAAAACAAGCTCAAGAAATCAGGTTAGCAGAGATTGAACTTGAAAAATTAAGATTGCAACAACCTCAGGTCAATATCAGAAATATGGATGAGGATAGGAGAAATCACAGTAAACATGTTAAGGTAACTTTACCTAAGTTTAACCCTTCCATTGATGATATACAGGGCTTCTTAAGTAGATTTGAAACTTTCTGCACTGAACATGATATTGACAAAGTTACATGGCCTAGTAGGCTCATGAATTTATTGGTTGGTGATGCTTGTACATCAGTGTGTACCATGGATGATGAATCCAGAAATAACTATGATTCAGTTAAAATACTGTTGTTAAAAAAATACCAACTAGATGAAGAAGGTTAAAGACAAAAATTTAAGTCACTAATACCTGATTCTGGTAAGGATTTCACTGAATTTATTTCATCAATTAAAATGAATTTTTCTAGATGGATTGATCTCGCAAAAAATAGAAAAAAACTTTTGAAGGATTATCTGATCTAATCCTAAGAGATAAGGTTTTGTCTTCCATCAGTGGAGATTTCCTAGCCTTTTTACAAGAAAGAAAACTGGATAAATTATCTGTTTGTGGGGCCTTAGGGAGACAATACCAGGTCGCACACCCAAACAAGAATCTCAGTAGAGATAACTTTAGGGATTCTCTGGCAGCTGCTTCAGCCAGAGTTACTAATGTTAACAATGCTAAGCAGAGATCAAGAAGTATGGACAGAAACTGTAAATTTAATCCAAATTTTCAGTATGGGAATAACAGAGGCAGGTATAACTTTAACAAGAGATCTCAACAGCCTGAAAGGTATGACAACTATAACAACAACAATGATTATTTTGGTCCTCAACAATCATACAGACAAAATGATTACCAAAATAGAGGAGGTTATAGTCCCAAATCAAACAGGGGTAACAAATCATTCCATAGGAATAATGATAACTACTCTAATAATAGAGGTACTTTCAATAACAACAGTTATAGACAGTCTAGAAACCCAGAACATGGTAATGCTGTCATGGTTGCAAATTCTGATAATGGAAATCAAAATAATGCACCTATTGCACATGCAAACTCGTGCAGTGTTGATTTGGCTAACAGTACTAATTGTACTCAATGCAGTTCTTTGTTTCAGCCACAGAGTCTGGCTAGACTTTTATGCGGACACCCTCTGCCAGTGATGTCGTCTGTTGCTACCACAGGATCTTTAGTTTTAAATACAGGTTTTGTCAACAATAAACTAACATCTTTATTGCGTGATACGGGTGCAACCACGATTGGCATTCGTAGGTCGATGGTGGATCATTCAGACTACACTGGAATGGAAGTGAAATGTGTCACTTTTGGTGGAACAGTAGAACACCATCCCACTGCAGAGGTGTTCTTGGATACACCTTATTATGTTTGTTGAACAGCCCTATTGCTAGGATTCAACTTGGAAACATCCCTGGGATCCGAGAATGTTCTCAACAAGACATAGAGAAATGGGAAAAAGAGCATCTCATATCAGCTAATGCTGTTACGACTAGAGCACAAGCTCGTAGGGAAGATGTGAATTATATTGGTGATGATATCATGTTAGAAGAAAGTAACAATGATGATAAACTTATAGATGATGTCAGTGATGATGATGATGTAATCAGTAATGTTGATCAGGGTAATTCGGATGATCAAATGATGTCTACTGATGAAGATGATGACTTGAAGTTTGAGTAAGTAGATAAAAACTCATTCATTCAAAAACAAAAAGAGGATGTCTCTTTGCAAAAATTCTTTAAGCTAGTTACGACAAGTAACGTAAGTACCAATAACAAAATGAAACAATGGTATACCTTAAACAATGAGATATTGGTAAGAAATTTTCAAGATATAGATTCGATTAAGAAACAGATCATGGTACCACTATGTTACGACATGCACATGATATTAACGCTGCTGGTCACTTGGGCATGGCAAGGACTAAACAGAGAGTTATCTCTCATTTATTTTGGCCGGGTGTCACAAAAGATGTTAAAGTCTTTTGTCGAACCTGTTTAGTTTGCCAGAGTGTGGCAACTAAAAGGCCGAATCACATTGCACCCATCCAGGCAGCGGACATTTCATTGCGTCCTTTCGTAAAAATGTCAATTGATCTTATTGGTCCTATTAAGACTTCAGCTAGGGGACATAAATATGTCTTAACGTGTATTGATATGTGTACACGTTGGCCCGAGGCCATCCCACTGAAACAGATCTCAAGTGATGACGTAGCGGACGCTCTATTTTTAGTTTTTACTAGATTAGGATTTCCCGAAAACATCCATTCGGATAATGGCTCGCAATTTGTTTCCGGTGCCATAGTGAAAGTGATGAATATGTTCGGTATAGAACGATCACTTAGTTCATTGTACCGTCCCCAAGCGTCTGGGCAAATTGATCGGTTTAATAGGACACTCAAGCAGATGCTTGATAGAGTTACAGCTAAGTATCCGCAAGACTGGGACATAATACTGCCAGCTGTCCTCTTTCCGTACCGAGAAATACCAAATCTAGCACCGGTTTTAGTCCGTGTGAACTCGTTTATGGTGCAAGGCCACGGGGTCCGATGGCCATATTAAAGCATTTATTAATCGGTACTAATATGAACGAAGACGTTCAGTCGTCATATCAATATGTCGTAAATCTAAGACGTAAAATCATTGACGCATGCAACATAGCAGTGCAATCTTCGGAAAGAGCAAAGTCAAAGGCTCGACTGTTTTTCAATAAAAACAGGAAACTGTGCCAGCTGTGGCCAGGAGACGAAGTTTTTTTTTTTTGCTTCTGAATAAGGAAAATAGATTGTTAATTTCATGGAAAGGTCCATATCCAATCATTAAAAAACTATAAGATGTTGATTATATTGTAAGCGTGAAAGGTAAAGAAAAAATTGTTCACATAAATATGTTGCAACAATTTTACACTAGGCCACCACATCTTCGCCCGATTTTTGATTCTCTTGATGAATCGATTGATCGTCGTTCCTCCTTGGCTGTGATCCAAGAAGAAATTTCTGAATGCGATGATGGTGGTGAACCCATTCTTTCTTTACCAGAGTTGCATTCTCTATCGACCGAATCATGGAAAGATGTTTCCATTGACCCGGCGTTAAATACGAGTCAGAAAAGTCAGATCTCTGAACTACTTCAGTCCTTGTCTGCTTACGGACATTCCTGGGCACTAGAGGTGGGCAAATCGACACACTCCGCTGTTCCGAGACAGTCGTCTCAGTGATTTAAACTGTGTCGAAACAGTGTGTCGACACAACGGCACTATTGCCCGTATCGGGGAGAAAAAAGTCTCTAATAGACTATACATTACTATACATGAACTGTTTTTACTTGCGCGCTACTGTCGTGTGTGAAAATCTATGGCATTTCGTGTGACCACAATTCAATATTTTTACACAAGTCTTCATTATGATGAAATAAAACGGAGATATGATGATAGCTGCAGTATATGTGAAAATAATAAAAAAACAACAATAATAATAACAGTAATAATAACACATGATATCAAACTAGAGTAAGCTAGTTTTGGTAGACAATGATTCAAATCCACGCCGAGTACACAGATATCAGCAGAGCTAATAAAGTGTCCATTACATTTATAGGAACACACGGACACTTTCAACTTTAACATAGTGCCTAAAACATTGACAACTGCAGCACTGACACAATTTCAAGTGTCTATAACTTCTCAGCAAAAATAATATCACTTGTAAAATCAAGTCATCATAACACATCCCTGAAAAATATGACATGTTTGATATTCCATACTAATGTTCCGAACGGTTGATTCAAATTTTACAAAGGCCCACGGAAGGTGAGACAGTGAGACAGTGTGTCTCTGCAAAACAGCGAGGCAGACAGGAACTGAAACTGTGTCGAAACAACAAGCAGGCTTTGTGTCGAAGCTTTCGGACTCGATGCTGTTTCGAAGCATTGTTTCGACACATACACACAGTAACCATCTCTACTGGGCACACTGATATCATCGAACATGATATCAGACTAACGGATTTCCGACCAATAAAGTTGAAACCGTACCCGATTCCGATCCATCTGCAATCTCAAGTGCATGATGATATCAAGCAAATGATTAGCCTTAATATTATAGAACCTTCTAATTCACCTTATAGCTTCCCTATGGTGCTAATTAGGAAGAAGGATAAATCTATACGTATTTGTATAGATTATAGCAAACTTAACGCAGTGTCTATTCGAGACGCGGAACCTCTTCCCGTGCTAGATTCGCTTCTTGAGAGACTCTCTACTGCTACCTATTTTACTAAATTCGATCTCTCAAAGGGCTATTGGCAAGTTCCCTTGTCTACCAATTCTAAACCTTACACAGCTTTTGCTACTCCGTTAGGTTTATTTCAGTTCAACTATATGTCTTTTGGACTTGTTAATGCTCCTGCGACTTTTGTGCGCATGATGAGATTATTCTCAGATCATGAGGACTTAATCACATACATTGATGACATTTGTCTCTTCCATCAATCTTGGAGTGATCACGTCCTCTGCATTCACTCTCTATTACATACATTACGTGTTTATGGTGTCTCAACACGATCATCTAAAACGAGAATAGGATTCTCAGAAATTACCTTTCTCGGACATAAGGTTGGATGTGGCGTCCTAAAACGTGAGGATTCCACTGTTTCAAAAATCTTAAATTTAGATATTCTAAAAACAAAGAAACAGGTTAGAAGTTTGTTAGGTTTAATAAACTTCTATAGAAGATTTTTGCCCAACTTTAGTGATATCACTTCAGTTCTGTCCGCGTTGCTGAAAAAGGACGCGGAAAAGAAGGTAATGTGGACTATATTAAAGGACAATCACCGATATTCGTGCTACCTTTCACCCTCAGAGACCATTGCATCCAGTTATCTACGTTAGCAGAAAGCTAACCAGCACGGAGCAGCCTTGGAGCAAGTTAAATCATGTTCGCCTTCAAGAAACTACAAAGATACTTGTTGGAGGCACATTTCACTCTAGAAACAGACAAACGTGCCTTGGGTTACCTACAGACTGCTCGGTTTACTAACCCAAAGGCAGCTGGAGCAAGCCTTGCATTGCAGCCGTACGACTATTCCATCAAATCGATTAAAGGAAGTCTCAACGTGGTTGCAGACGTATTGTCCCGTTGTATCAAAGACACTCCGTCGTCTATGTAAACCACAAGCTCAGTGCATCTACAGTATTCAAATCAGCCTTAGCTACACTCAAATCGCCTGTGCTGATGACTTTGCTTATCAAGAAACAGTGCTCTATTATGGTCAACGAAGGGGCTTTATTCCAGGTTTTGCTACAACAACGCTACCCGCACAGACACACGATGATGCTGTTGAAATATCATTCAAGGCGTGTCGTATATCAATCGTCGCAAAATATTGTACAGACACACATTATGTCTACATTTGAACTGTCAGTTCTACAACAAGTCTACAGAGGAAAAGTGCTACAAACATTTCCAGATATTCAAGTCAAGACAGTTTCGCAATTTTCAAGCAATGACTTTCTGTAACGCAATTTGGTTTCAAAAGGGACATAACACATTAATTGAAACCTCTACTAGATTCACAGGGGAAATAATCACGTCATCGTTTATTGAACTGTTCTACGTGACTTTGCTACAAGTTCCCGAAACTTAAGGATTTTCTGTCTACTAAGGATTGTATAGACAACAATCATGGACACGGTGGACTTATCATCTGTACGAGAAACTTCAAGCTCTGCAAAATTTTTCGAGTGAATTGGACTCAAGCCTATTTGGAACATTATCATTTTTCCTTACAGGATTAAAATAAACAAATTAACTTTACTGTTTAAAAGTGTCTCGATAACATCTCGATTCGTCGTTGATCGATAACCGTCACAGCACTATAACCAGCGTCCTCAACATTGCACCTTTATATGTGTGTTGTTTATAGTGTTCTAACTGGTCTTGCAAAGTCTGGATAACCGGGTTAGTTTTGTCTATTTGTTTTGTCAGTTTGATTGCTTGTTCTAATATCTTTTCTTGTATTTTGGATGACCTGTATATGTAGGTGGCCAGGGCCTGTGTCCTGTCTTTTATGGTGTTTTTTTTAATAAATCCCAATATCCTGCAATATTTCATTCATGGATCTGTTCTGTGTATCCTAATTGTCGCAAAATACATTCTGTATGTACAACACTCACATATGTTCTGGCCAAATTTCTCCCAATTTTAAGACTAGTAACCACTTTTATAAATTTAAATAATATATATAGATAAAGTAAGGAAGCTGCGTGAAACGTTGTCTCCTACGCCTGCAAATAGTACTAGATTTTATACCTCGTCATTGAGACACTAACATAGCAGTTTTAAGAAAAACAAGGCTTAACATTCAGAGCAAGAGTGTAAGAAGAAAACGGGGAAGGAATACGCGAAGGCATAAAAGTGAGAGAAATGCTACAATTTGACCCGCGTTTAGTTTTTTTCTGGCCTCGCGAACCAAAAACGATAGTGCATGCCAATGTCGTAGCATGTTGGAAAAACGATGTCGCAAGTTTTGCAGACTCCCTTCGCTCGACACTCAGTTCAATGTATATATCCACGCTGTTGGACACGACACAGCCCAAAACACACACACACACCGTCGTATTTCGGGCTAAAAAGTAACGATATTGTAACATACGGCACACGCGTGGTCGCAATTTTGTGACGTACTACAAAAGCGTTGTTTCGTTTTGAATGAGAACGACAGTTAAATAAAAAATTACGATTAACGTGGAAAATTTTTGAAAATACAGTACGGAACGGGGGAGAAAAGGGGCATAGTTGGTAGTGTCTCAATTTTGTTGTTTCATAATTTGAAATTTGCACCCAAGCGGGGCATAGAAGGTTCTTATATGCTAAAATAAAAGACAGTGACGAATACAATGACATTAATTGGGTAATAGAAGAGTAAAGTGTTGATGTATCTTACCGTAGATAGGAAAATGTGTTATTTGAAGAATTGAAGAAGAAAAACGATAATAGTAAATATAATAAATAAACGTATAAAATATAAGCAATGTGTGACAGACGGCAACGGGATCAATAATTATTTATCAGAATTTGAAACACTCAATAAATAAAGGAGATATTGACAGAAAAACAGATGGACTAACAGACTACATCTTTCTCAGCTTGACAGATATTGGGAAAGGGTAGGATAGTCCAAGATTTGAAAATTGAGTTCAGTTTTGAAAAAAAAGAACGCTAGAAGCCTAACAGTCCCTGATTGGCTGGAGTCTAATATACTAACGGAGGAATAAAACTGGTTTGAAGGTAGTGTTAGTCGCCACTTGAAAAAATTTGTATTACACTAAAATTGTGTGAAGACAAGATATTAGTACGATCTTGTTTTGCTGATCTGCACCAGCAAGCGATCTGGATTTGACCATATTTATCGCAAATCAAATTTATTAGTGTTAATATTTCTCTGATGCGGTAAGAAAGAAAACATTTATATCATCATCATTATTATTATTATGTATGTATTATTGAATATGTATGAAAATTATGTGGGTAGAAGTTTATCTAGAGGGAAGTCACCATCAAACTTTGTGTTGTTTCACAGAGTTGTTAGGAAATATATTAACATGTTGTAGAAAAGCCAGACAGGCTTTCTGACACTTTGAGAGAAAATAAAAGTAAATATTAATGGGGAAATTTATGTACAGTATTGGGATGTAAGACCAGCAAACCACTGGCCGTCTTCTTCAGCAAGTCACCGCGATTGTACATGACTTGATATTATTAACTTAAAATGTTTCCTATGTCAAGGAAAGTGTCAAACTGTAGTTTGAAGTTTATTTGACCATGAATGGGGTATACAACCAATTAAGAACGTTAACTAATTGTTTAGTTACCATGCTGAGTCTGAATATGATTGAAAATGTTTATTAGTTAGGGAAAGAGAGAGTATATCAGAGGTTGAGTAGGACGCATTTATATCGTTCCAGGGTTTCATCTATGACTCAAAGTGAGCCCAGGTCAACCTATACCTGTATATACTTCTGCATCTAAAGAATTGAGGCAGTATCGTATGTGTGCCTCCGTGTATATTTCAAGAGCAGAATCCTGACTTGGCAGTGGAGGCTGGTGATCTGAACATAATTCATCCTGCATACCAGAAAATACTAAGTTAAGAAATCGTCTCCGGGCACTTGATATAACAAACTCAACTACTCTCATTTCCCCAATGTGTATTAGATCATTCAGATTATGATGAAGACAGATGTTCTTGCAATCAATACCCATTCATAGGAACAAGAGTAAATTGACACTGTTCCAGATTGACATATTTAATTAAAGTTGTGAAAAATAATATACTCAGTTATAAATTGAATCAATTTTATGTAAATACTTTGAATTATCATTTTGAGTTTCAAAATTCCATTATACACAAAATTGTGATACTGGAACAATAAATTGTAAAAAAATTTCACATTTAAAACTTAACTCTGGGTGTTGTTAATTACTTTTCATAGAGTTCTTAGGTGTATTTGTTGTCATTGTATTACAGCACATTTCACATTACCCTAGACACTAGCCAGATAACAAACATGCACCATTACAATACTTAGGATAAAATACGTCGCAGGTTGAGGTCTTAGGGTGGTAGCAGAAAGGTTCCATGAGAACACACCCTTATTATCTATTAGACTCAGGGACCTTCACAGCTTGACCTCACATCTGCATAAAATTCATACTTAACTATTTAACATCAAAACCCACCACACTAATATGAGTTGCGTTATTTCCTTTGTGAAGAAGTCATGTTTAAGTAAACTATTGTTAAACTTCCAATGTGGGGATCTTTTAGATGTTATAATGGGCGTCCCTATACCTAACACTGTATAAACCGCTTTACGGTCTGTAAAGTCAAGTGTGCTGTTAATATGTTGTGTTTTCTGTACCTTGTAAATATCTGATGTATATATCCTATCTATCCTAGATGCTCGTCTTAAACCCGGGTGTGTCATATCTATGTAAGTGTACGATCTATTATTTGGTTCAACACTTCTAAAGGCATCATTCAGACTATGCTCTTCTAAAATAGTTTGTAATATATGCAACTGAGATGGCTGATTCTTAGTTATATACGTGTCTTAAACCTAATTTTGTTATGATTTGTTTGGCCCGGAAGTCTGAAACAACTCTAGTCTCTTGCAAAAAAAAAAAAAAAAAAAAAATCTGGTTGGTATTTTTTAATTAGTTTTACCAGAGAGTTTAGTTTATATGTTAACCCGTTAATGTTTAATGACAAAAGGGTTAAACTAAAGGGCATAGAGTGGGGGTGCAAAAAAGTGTGCGCCATTTACATAAATTAAAAGAGTGTGCAGGTCCTTTACTACTGCATAGAGCTGGTGTAATGGCTTTGGCGTTGTACTGGCGACCAGGTGTTCATGGTTCAAACCCGGGCGTCAGCGTTTGAAGAAATGTTTACGGCCGGAAATTTGACTGAATAGCCTGAACGGCTCCTGTGATAAACCCTCTGTGGATGGGAAGGAGCGAAGCTCCTGATTGGGTTGGAAGGAAAGTCCTCAGGTTCCCCAGCCTCGCAATGACATGTCATTGGGCGAAAGGACTGAAAGCCCAAGTGCCGCTGGTTAAGGAAAAAAAAAAAAAGGAAGGAGGACAAGTACTTAAGCATCTGTGTGGGTAAGAAATAAGGTTGATAGATGTAGACAACATTTACACTCAAGAAAGTAAAGGCCCGAGACTTGGGACAAAGATTAAAGGATGATAAGTGACAAAAAGGACTATTGGAGGAAAGGGTGTGGTTGTGTAATGAAAAAGATGTGAAAAACCAAAAGGCAGAAAAGAAGTAAGGATCAAGATACTACAAAGGGAAAGGATGTCTTGAAAAAAGGAGAGTTATAGCTTTGTAAATACATACTTGTGTTTATCCATTTACACATGCATCTATGTGTCTCCACTATATATCTTGCACCTCTATCTATACTTGAATTTATATCTATATGAATTATTTTGGTTGAAAGGTTCTTAAAGTCTTTAAACATCCACAAATTTCCCTTCTGTGACTCTGGGTCGTCTGTGTAATGTGTGACGCGCTTGGGATAAGAGTTCGTTTTCATTTTTAGAAGGTTTGGTCCCGTCCTTGTGAGTTGCTCTCCAGGTCTATTAATAACACTGGGTCATAGTAATCTTCTGTAGCCATCGCCGCCCAGGAAGAGGGGGCGCCTCCTTGGAGTGGTGTGTCTGTATCGCCAACACTTGTATTGTTGTTATGCTGGTTGTCTATGTCAGTGGTGATATTGGTACCACCCAGAGTGGATTGAGGGGATTTTTGCGTAATTCTTCTCCTGACTTTGATCTGTTTCGGTTTCCCTTTGTTATGTTTCCTCTTGTTTACGTAGAATGTAAAATTTTCATTGTTCATATCTTCTGGGTCAGATTCGAGGAAAGCCATGTTGTTTGTGTCTTTGTAGCAAGTTTAATTTGCTGGAGAGGTTAAGATGTTATAAAGAAAGAAAGATTGCTGTGTATGTGTCAACCGTGTGAGGTCAAGCTATGTAAGACCCTGGGTCTAATAGTTGATGAAAATGATGATGAGTTTCAGGGTACCTAACGCTACCTCTCTAGATCTCACACGGTGCTGTATTTTATTTCTAGTGTGTGGTGTTTGATGTGGCTAGTGTCTAGGGAATGCAATGAAATGATGGTACATCAAAACAACATACTATAAAAAACTAATAGTAAAGTAATAAGTCTGTGGTTTAAGTTTGAACATTAATCTTCTTTTTTGTACAATTTTATTTTGCCTGTCCGTCAATTTCTTTTGGACAGGTCTTTGAAAATGAGGAAAATATATCGTACAACTAATGATTAACTAAATTTGGACTCTTTGTCCGATAAGAATAATATTAATATACTGTTCCTGTAGGTGTATTCACAGACTGTTCTTTAGTACATAATAGTGTAAGTCATTTATATGAGGAGCTGTTGTTGTCATCATGCCCCTATCTTTATAGTTAATTTTGGGGAAAACACTTTTTATCCCGATGAACTGTCAGAGTGCCCAGCTAATGGCACATCACCTTATATTCTTTTATGTAGATTCAAACGCTCAACACTGCTCTGCATAGAATATGTCAGCTCACTGAAGCTCCTTCTGGCTAACTGCAGACAGTATACACTTTCACTGGAGACTTTCTGTATTCAAGTATTTTCATCAGGTTTCCTGTCACCGGCTGGTAACAGGAAATAAAACCCTGCAATAAAAAGACACCCTGGCCTTTTCACATCTGATTTAGACTCCCATTAACTATTTATACATGATGGGATGGGGTCAGCCTCGTGTGCATACAAGTGCACCAGCCCCTAATTCATCTGACTTCATACCCTACTGTGACCGCACCTCAGGTCCATATGGCGGATACGCCACTGTAATTTTACATAGTTTTCTTCAATACAATAAAGTGGAGTAAACACATCTCCTTCTGGATGATTTTCTCTTCTTTTCCTAACTATAAACGCTCTAGGCATGTTGATGAGTGTTCATGGAACACAGAGGCTTGCTAACATATTCTGATCTAATAATAATAATAATCATAACAATATGCAACATTCAAACACAATTCAATTTGAGGACTCAATAATTTTTGCTCCCGGCATGTCCTTCACTTTTCCCAATAGCAGTATCTAGCTTTTTGCAGTTTTAATAAGGCATATTAATAAATAAATCATTCTTACCACAAATTCAATGAAATATAACACAAGTAACGATGACTGGCAAATATGGCCTAAGTTTCTCTGCCGTTGTCCAGACTGTTAGATTTTTATTTATTTTACAATCAACACTTCTGTTCTCATCGTACTTTGGTATAGAAAATTTCTATTCAAATGGCCAAGAGCCTTGTAAGCTTTTGCTAATATCAATTTGGGCTGGCCAATGAAATCCGGCGACTACCGAATTTTGAATTTAGTTTTGAAAAACAAAACCCCAAACATACTATGTGTCTCGTAGTCCATTGGTCAGTCTGCCTTAGCTATTCCAATGCAAAAATATGTTTAGTTTTGTGCTAACAATTCTGCCTCTCCCTTACTCCTAGTGTTAACCAATCAAATTGAATCACTCCTATGCCTCTTTTTCAAAATTGCGTCCCCAAATGTTACCAATAAAATAAGCAAGAACGATCGTCCGTTTGTCACACTGTACTACAATATATAATATTTCTACAATATCTTAGTTATTTATTGCGCGAATTTTGATATTGAAACATATTATGCGTCAGAAGACTATAACCTATCAGCCTATATAAGTTTTATGTCAGTCTTTAGTGTCGTTAACATTTTTGTCTTTTTCTATGCATTTTGGGTTTTCTTTTTCTGAACCATAATATTAATAAACTCTATCTCTAAGATTCATCTAAGTTCTTGTGAGGACTATGGAGGATTTGATATATTGTAATAATATTAATTCTACCATTCTCATCATCATCATCAGTTGCCATCTCCACAACGAAGGTTGGCTGTAATGGATCTTCAACGTCTTCTGTCTCTTGTCTTGGTGGTACACTCTGATAGACTCTTTCTCGTCCATCTCTTGATGTTATCTTCCCACTTATAGCGCTGTCTTCCCCTTGCACGTTTGCCTTCAACTCTCCCTTCTGTTATGGTCTTCTGCAAGGTGTTATGCCTTTTTATGTGGCCAAAGTATTTTAGCTGTCGAACTTTGACCTCTCTCATTAGTTCTCTTTTCATACCTAGATTTCCTAGGACCTCCTTATTTGTTTTCATCTCTTTCCATGAGATACGCCCCATTCTTCTATATATCCACATTTCAAGAGCCTCAATTCTTTCTTCCAAATGCTTATTCATCGTCCATGTTTCTGCACCATACAGAAATGCAGAATATATATAACACTTTATGATTCTCAGTTTTAATTTGTGAGATAACTGTTTGGATGTCAGTATATGTTTCATGTTGTTGAATGTAGCTTTGGCCATTCCTATTCTCTTCTTGATTTCTGTTTCACATCTGCTATCTTCTGTTATTATATGACCAAGATATACGTAGCTCTTGACTTGTTCCAGGATTTTCCCATTTACGCTTATCTTTAATGTGGGTTTATCGTCTGTTTTGCTAATTATCATAGTTTTTGTTTTCTCAATATTAATGTCGAGTCCATATTCATGACTTATACTGTTCACTTGCTTCACTAGTTCTTGTAACTCCTGTTCGCTTTCATCTAACAACACGGTATCATCTGCATATCTAAGGTTGTTTATTGACCTTCCACTGATGTTCAGTCCTGGTATTTCCTGTATCTGTTTGAAAATTTTTTCGGTGTATAAATTAAATAGGCAGGTAGACAGCACACAACCTTGTCTGACACCTCTTTTTATGTCTATGTATGGTGAATAATTCCTTCCCGATCTTACTGTGGCAGTTTGCTCCCAATAAAGGTTACTGAGTATTCTTATATCTTTTCCATCAATACCTATGTCTTTGAGGCATTCAATTATCTTCTCATGATGGATTCTGTCAAAAGCCTTCTTATAGTCAATGAAGCACATATACATACTTTTTTGGACCTCTGTATATTTTTCTGCTAATCTTCTTAGGCAAAATATTGCCTCTCTTGTTCCACTGTTCTGTCTGAAACCAAACTGTTCTTCTTGGATTTCGCTGTCTACTTTACTTTTTATTCTTTCCTGTATGATTTTGAGCAGTATCTTAATTGCATGACTCATCAGGCTGATTGTTCTGAAGTCTGAACATTCTGTTGCATTTGGTTTTTTGGGCAGTGTTATAAAAACTGATGTCTTCATGTCGTGTGGTAAATATCCTGTATTGTATATATCGTTGCATATTTCTGTGATTGTATCTATACCAAAGCTCTCCAGAGCTTCTATCATTTCAATTTTTATGTTATCCATGCCTGCTGATCTTCCTTTTTGTATCATATGAATGGCATTCTCTACTTCTGATCTGAGAATGTTTGGGCCTTCATTAGAATCTGGTGATGGTTTTTTACCTCTGTTGTCCTCGAATAGTTCTTTTACGTATTCTGCCCATCTGTTTGATATGTCTTTCTCATCAAGTAATATTACACCATTTTTGTTCTTGATACAGCTTCCTCCTTGTGCACACTGCGACCGATTTGATAATTTCTTTATTTCTTCATGCATATCTCTTGTCATGTGCTTTGCTTCCAAGTCTTCTATTTCCTTACATTTTGTTTCTATCCACCGTTCTTTTGCTTCTCTACACATAGTACGTATGTCATTGTCTATTGTTTTATATTCCGGAGTGTTTTTTGCTTTCTTTCTTTCTGCCATTTTATTCAAGATGTCATCTGTCATCCAAATTTGATTTTTCTTAGACTCCTTTTTAGGTAAATTTGCATTTGCTGATTGTATGCTTGTTTTTAAGCATTCCCATTTTGCGGTTGCTTTTTCTTCTGGGTTTTCTCTTCTATACTGCTCCAAGCTTTCTGTCAATAACTGTTGATATTTATTTTTGACGTCGATTAAATATTTCTGTTTTATATCTGGTTGTTTCAGCGCTGATATTTCTATCTGGGGTTCCTCCTGTCTTCTGTTTCCTGCTCTTTTCAGCTTTATATTTACTTTGATGACAACTGGATTGTGATCTGAATTTATGTCGGCGCCAGGATGTGTCTTTGCACTTGTGACACTGTTCTTAAATCTATGTTTTATCATGATATAGTCGATTTGATTACGTGTTACATCTCCTGGGCTTTTCCGTGTGTATAATTTCCTTGGGTGGTGTTCAAAAAAGGTGTTACATATGACCAGCTGGTTTTCTTCACAGAACTGGATAAGTCTGTCTCCTCTATCATTTCTTGTCCCTAATCCATACTGTCCTACAATTTTCTTGTATTTTCCTTTTCCTACTTTTGCATTCATATCACCCATTACTATCAACACATCTGTAGATTTGACTGGTTTAAGTGTGTGTTGTAGCTCTTCATAGTATTCTTCTATTTCTTCCTCGCTGTGATCTTTAGTTGGTGCATACGTTTGTAAGATTGATATGTCGAATGGCTTTGCTCTCATCTTTAGTAACAGCATTCTGTCATTGTGTGTCCAGTATCCACATACGTATTTTTCTAACTCCTTCTTTATCAACATTCCTACCCCTCTTTCCTGTTTTTCTCCTCCTGAGTGTATAAGCGTGTACTGGTCTCTTGTTATGTAGCCTGTATCCAAAAGTCTTGCCTCTGCAACTCCCAGTATATCGAGTTTCATGTCGGTTGCCTCTAGTATAAGATTGTCAAGCTTTCCTTCTCCGTTTAGAGTTCTAACATTCCATGTTCCTATTTTTAGGCTTCTCCTACTAGTTTTTAGGTGGTCTTTCTCAGAATGCTCCCTTTCAACAGAATTTAAGGAACACTCGTCATTATGTACTTCCTTACTCATTAGAGGAGTTGCCTCTTCCCTGTTAATTTGTACAGTAGATTCTTCCCCAGGGGACAGAGAGTTCTCTACATATCGGTTCTTATCTTGTTGTTGTGATCCCATTACGTTCTGTAGGAAGTACATGGTAAGGCCCCAATCTCTTCCACGGTGGCTAGCCATTGTCTTTTTCTATGTCCAACATGCCTCTAGTGCGCAACACACTTTGCTGTTTCGCTTTGCGAGCCGTTGATCTTCTCAGATTCCTCCGCCTCACTCACCGTCTCAGTCTTTGTGTACTAGGGATGGACATTCCCTTGAGTAAGATTGCTCCTACTCCACCCATGTAGTTTAGCCAGTCAGCCAAGACTGTTGCCCGGGATGTGGCCACCGCCGTACACAAGCGGTATTCGAGGAGCCATACATGAGCTAGACAAAGAGAGGAGAACCAAATAGGATCCTGACTATCCTAAAAAGGACATGGCTGTCTCTCACCGTGAGATACTATCCCTCTCTCTTTATCCTACATCCCTACCATTCTAACCATCCTTTATTCTGTATAACTAAAGTCATTCTAAGTTTTCACTTTCAGTATCGTTCTACCCCCAACTTCCCCTTCTCCCAATGGTTTATTTGAATCGTAGTTACATTGTCTAGCCTAACGAAGTGGCGGGTAATAAGCAGTAAAGATTTCTCCTCAATAGCCTTCAAACCTCGGTTACTAAGCGACTTGGATACAATACAATGCATTAGTTTATTTTTAGATTCATAAAAGCATTAGTTTTATTTCTTCTCTCACTCTCTTTCCCTTCCCTTTTCTATCGCTCTACCAAGCGAAACCAGTATTCCGCACGCAAACTGTTTCATGTCGATTTCAAATTTTCAAGACGGAGTGACGAAAACGCGGGCGGGTTTTGGGATAGGCTTATCATTTTTCTTAGCGCGAACACTTTTTAACATACAGCTCGCACCAGGCATCGGTGATGATGTCGGCCGACAAAACCGGGCTTGTAATAGTTTTTACTACTTTTTAACACTTTAGTTAAATATTAATGAAATTTTGATCAATTGTATCACTGATCTCACCACACATCCCCCTGTTGAGAACATGCACCCACGTGCTAGTTTAAAATCTGTGATACACATTAGATCAACTAACTCAACTACTATTTATGACTATTCTGGGTTTCTTCTGGAGGGTGTCTACTTAAAAAGTCTGCCCCCACATTTTGCGAACCCGGAATGTATTCAATGGTGAACGAATATGGTTGAATGAGTAAAGACCACCTAAGCAAACGGGTATTCCCATGTTTTGCCTGTGCCAAAAATACTAAAGGCTGATGGTCTGATTGGACCACAAAAGTTCTACCATATAAATAGATCTGGAACTTCTTAATCGCCCAGACTAAAGCAAGACATTCCTTTTCAATTGTTGAGTAGTTTTGTTCCGCTCTGTTTAACTTGCGACTGGCATAAGCGACTGGGTTTAATTCCCATTTGGTGAAGAGGACCTCTGTAACAAAGTGGCCCCCGAGCCCACATTACTAGAGTCCGTTCTTACCACGAATTCCTGACTGAAATCAGGTAATTTCAAAATAGGCCTGCTAGTGAGTTTTTCTTTTAATTCATTATAAGCCAATTCGCACTGTGCCGACCATTAAATCTTATCAGGTTTTCCTTTACGAGTCAAATATGTCAGAGGCGCACACACAGAATTAAAGTTTTTAATATATTTTTGATAAAAGCCACAAAGTGACACAAAAGATCGCACATATTTCTTGGTCCGTGGTCTGGGTGCTCTCCGCAATTTCTCCAGATTCTTGGGGTCAGGGGTCATGCTACCCTGATGTACAGTATGTCCCAAGAATTCTAGTTCCTTACATCCTATACAACATTTCGTTGGTCTAGCAGTCAAATTTGCCTCTCTGAGTCTATCAAATTGCATGTTCAAAGAGTTAACATGGTCCTCAAATGTTTCCGTCGCGATAAGAATATCATCCATGAAATTGGAGATGCATGGATTTTTCAGCGGTTCCAACAGTTTTCGCATCATTCTGGAAAACACACTCGGCGCATTTTTCAACCCAAACGGTAACATGTTAAATTCATAGTGCCCTTCCGATGTGCTAAACGCCAGATAAGGTCGAATCTCAGGCTTTACTGGGATCTGGTAATACCCTTTACTGAGATCTACCTTGGAAAAATATTTTGCCTTATTCAGTCTGGCAAACAGTTGGTTAGTATCAGGTAATGGATCCACCTGTCTTTCTGTGACAGCATTCAGTTTCCTGTAATCTATGCACAGTCTATGTTCCCCAGATGGTTTTCTCAACAAAACAACACTAGAGCTATAAGGAGATTCACTGTGAGAAATAATCCCTTCTTGTAACAAATAATCTATCTCCTCTTTCAAAGCTTTTTCTTTTGCGAATGGGATGGTATAGGCTCTCATACAGATGGGTGTTGGGTCTAGTAGTTTCATATCATATTCCAACAAATTTGTGTGCCCTGGCTTATCCGTTAACACGTTGTATGTTTCTCCAGAACCTTTTGAATCTTCGCCCTCTGTCCTTTTGTCAGGTGATTACTGATCTTCACCTGTGCAAACGTTTCACAGGGTTTCAGTGGATATTCAAAAGAGGTGAGAGGTTCATTTTTCATTTCGGTTGCTATGGCTAAGGTCATTAAATGTGTTCCTTCCAAATTACTTCTTTCTTGAGATTTCTTTAGGAGGTTCACATGATAGACTTTTTCCTTTCCCTTCTTGTCTATCTTGTAGTTTGTCTGGATACCTTTTCCAAAACTGTATATGGACCTTGCCATCTGATTTGAAATTTATTGCTGCTGCCGGGTAGTAGAAGATGCACCTTCTTCCCTACAGCAAGCTCCCTATCCTTCGCTTTCTTATTGTAATATGCAGCATGTTTCTTCCTGGCTTGTCTTAAGTTATCATTTGCAATTTTCCAGCCAGTTTTTAAACGAGTGGTCAGTTCGTTCACATATTCATATGATGAGGTAACAGTCTCTTCTGCCTTCTCATCTGTCCACGTCCTCAATAAGGCTTCCAATGGACCTTTAATTGGCCTTGTTAATTTTGTTCGGTTATTTGGCAGACCACTTTTTCATGGCACCGATAATTATCATGTATCTTGAAGTATGGTGGTGGTGACTTTTTCTTCCTTTTGTCATCACACAAGAACCGTCCACTACCAATTCTTTTCTTCGGGTTTTCTCCCCGCAGTTTCAGTTTCAAAGTGAGAGAACTTCGATCTCTTTCATGTTCATCCAGTTCCCGGTTTTCCGACCAAGGGAGTATCGGGTGGGACTGGGTTGAAGTCACTTTTTGCGCCCTCCGCATAGTGGCCATTTTACTTGGTTTATGTGAAGACTGTGTGTGAAAAGGAGTCCTCCTATCCACCGTTTCTACCTTATCATGTTTATTTTTATTGTCAGGCCTAAGTTTGCCCCGTGGCGTTTCTAGGTCCTGTTTATTTTCCCAACGTGTGGGTGTTTCCTTGTGGCATTGGTCGCAGGCCTCCACAAATTCTGCAATGTCCGCAGCTACGCCTGGCCAATAAAATTTTTGAGAAACTCCTTGACAGGTAGTACCTATTTTCTTATGTCTACCGTCTGATCTAACATGTGAGCTTTTCATCACCATTTCCCTATATGAAGTAGGAAGTACCAGCTGTCCGTGACCATTTGAACCAGTTCCAGCCTTCCTATATATGAGTTTATTCTTCATATAAAATTCTCCTTTATTAGGAGGGGTATGGCATTTTGGGAGTTTCTTAAAACACGGCTTCAGTGATTTATCCTCAGCCTGTGCCTTCCTCATCTCCTCTGGATGAGTATTTATGGGGTTTTCCTCCTCCTTCTTTGTTTGAGACCTGGTCTGTACTGTGGCCATGATCACAGGTCTTTTGGGATTTCCCAAGAACACATATCGACACCCGAATATCAGGGGTAGATTTATTCGTTTATCAGTGCTGCCTTGATTACTCCTTCCACATAGCGAGTTTTCACAGTTATCCTGGCGTTGGGAAGTGTCAAGGTTGCTACGTCCTTGGTTGCCGCTTGGATCTCCACTGTTTCTGTGGTGTATTGATCTGCGTGCACAGGTGAGAGCTCACGACTGAGTCAAAATCTAATCCAGTATCATATAGGCATCTTATGGTGACCTAATTACATACTACATCTTCACAAACTGGGGGGTGATAAGGTTCCTGCTGTTCAGTAGGTTTTGCCTTTAAACCCTTGTTCCCCGTTTTCATTGCAGCGAAGGAAGGAGGTTTCTTTTTACAGTCTTTGGTGTCATGATTGTCCCTCTTACACCATTTCCTTTCTTGGTTGACAGATTTTCTTTCATTGAATTTCCGGTCATTGAACTGTGGGTTTCTATCTCTATGGTCGAATCTTGGCCTATCAAAGTTGGGCTTACCTCGGTTTCCCTGATCTCTATTATCAAATTTATTTGAGTGTTGTGGGGCTTTATTGTAATCTATATGTTTCTTTCTTGCGCCAGCTACTTCTGCCTGGGTCGCCTGATACCTCTCAGCGACATTAAGTATCTCACCCAACCTCTCTGCACCTTGTTCCATGAGAAACTTTCTCAGGTCTGGAGCCATGGACTCTCTCAATCGCTCTATCATGATCATCTCTTTAAGATCTTGGGTTTTCCTCAGAGCAGTCCATTTCTCCAAATACGTTTCCAATCTGGCAGAGAATTGGTGGTATGTCTCCCCAGACAAAAGCTTGGCATTTCTAAACCTTTTTCTATAAAACTCACCATTCTTCTCGTATCTTAACAAAAGCGCCTGTTTTAACATGTCATAATTGTCTTGGTCATTCCTGCTCATTTTTGCAAAAACTTCATAAGCTGTTCCCCTAATACCCTATGATAACTTCAGACTCCACCTTTCTTTTTCTAACCCATAAGTTGTAGCTAATACCTCAAATCTGCTTAAGAATGACTCTATGTCATCATCTTTTTCAACAAACTGATCTAAATGAAACCCCATGGCTGATGAGGAGGCTACCTGGCTTGCAGCAGAGTCGGAAGTGGATGGGCTAGTACCATTTTCAGGAGCATGGCCTTGTAACTCCAAATCCCTTAGTCGTAACTCATGCTCCCGCTGTAATCTTTTATCTTCTCTTTCTGCTTCCAACCTCTTTTCTTCTTTCTCTTTCTCTGCCTCTAATTTCTTCTCCTCCAACTGCAGCCTCTTGATCTCAGCCTCCCTCACAACCTCTAATGCCCTTGCATCTTTATCAGCCTCAATTTGTAATCTTTTAATTTCTTTTTCTGCTTCTAATTTTCTTTCTGCTTCTAACTTCCTATCTTCCCTATCTCGTTCAATAAATTTGTCACACTCTGAGGTTACATGCTGGACCAGCTCTGGCCCATCCATGCCCATCTCTCTGGCAGTCTGCACAGCAGCATATCAAAACTTTGCCAAGTCCGCCATCTGATCAATTCTAAAATGTTCTAACTCTATTTCTAAAATAAGTACAACTCTAATTAAATTATTCCAGGCTCTGACAATTCATCAATTTCCCAAATCTTTGGGTAATTTTAATAATAGGGATTCGCTGGGTAAAATAGAAATGATGTTAATGCTAAATCCCAGAAAATGACCCCAATTTATGTAGTAATGTTATAAGAATTTAAAAATCCCAGGGCGAGCGTCCCAATATATGTAGCAAGTTTAATTTGCTGGAGAGGTTAAGATGTTATAAAGAAAGAAAGATTGCTGTGTATGTGTCAACCGTGTGAGGTCAAGCTATGTACGACCATGGGGCTAAAAGTTGATGAAAATGATGATGAGTTTCAGGGTACCTAACGCTACCTCTCTAGATCTCACACGGTGCTGTATTTTATTTCTAGTGTGTGGTGTTTGATGTGGCTAGTGTCTAGGGAATGCAATGAAATGATGGTACATCAAAACAACATACTAATAGTAAAGTAATAAGTCTGTGGTTTAAGTTTGAACATTAATCTTCTTTTTTGTACAATTTTATTTTGCCTGTCCGTCAATTTCTTTTGGACAGGGCTTTGAAAATGAGGAAAATATATCGTACAACTAACGATTAACTAAATTTGGACTCTTTGTCCGATAAGAATAATATTAATATACTGTTCCTGTAGGTGTATTCACAGACTGTTCTTTAGTACATAATAGTGTAAGTCATTTACATGAGGAGCTGTTGTTGTCATCATGCCCCTATCTTTATAGTTAATTTTGGGGAAAACACTTTTTATCCCGATGAACTGTCAGAGTGCCCAGCTAATGGCACATCACCTTATATTCTTTTATGTAGATTCAAACGCTCAACACAGCTCTGCATAGAATATGTCAGCTCACTGAAGCTCCTTCTGGCTAACTGCAGACAGTATACACTTTCACTGGAGACTTTCTGTATTCAAGTATTTTCATCAGGTTTTCTGTCACCGGCTGGTAACAGGAACTAAAACCCTGCAATAAAAAGACACCCTGGCCTTTTCACATCTGATTTAGACTCCCATTAACTATTTATACATGATGGGATGGGGTCAGCCTCGTGTGCATACAAGTGCACCAGCCCCTAATTCATCTGACTTCACACCCTACTGTGACCACACCTTAGGTCCATATGGCGGATACGCCACTGTAATTTTACATAGTTTTCTTCAATACAATAAAGTGGAGTAAACACATCTCCTTCTGCATGATTTTCTCTTCTTTTCCTAACTATAAACGCTCTAGGCATGTTGATGAGTGTTCATGGAACACAGAGGCTTGCTAACATATTCTGATCTAATAATAATAATAATCATAACAATATGCAACATTCAAACACAATTCAATTTGAGGACTCAATAATTTTTGCTCCCGGCATGTCCTTCACTTTTCCCAATAGCAGTATCTAGCTTTTTGCAGTTTTAATAAGGCATATTAATAAATAAATCATTCTTACCACAAATTCAATGAAATATAACACAAGTAACGATGACTGGCAAATATGGCCTAAGTTTCTCTGCCGTTGTCCAGACTGTTAGATTTTTATTTATTTTACAATCAACACTTCTGTTCTCATCGTACTTTGGTATAGAAAATTTCTATCCAAATGGCCAAGAGCCTTGTAAGCTTTTGCTAATATCAATTTGGGCTGGCCAATGAAATCCGGCGACTACCAAATTTTGAATTTAGTTTTGAAAAACAAAACCCCAAACATACTATGTGTCTCGTAGTCCATTGGTCAGTCTGCCTTTGCTATTCCAATGCAAAAATATGTTTAGTTTTGGGCTAACAATTCTGCCTCTCCCTTACTCCTAGTGTTAACCAATCAAATTGAATCACTCCTATGCCTCTTTTTCAAAATTGCGTCCCCAAATGTTACCAATAAAATAAGCAAGAACGATCGTCCGTTTGTCACACTGTACTACAATATATAATATTTCTACAATATCTTAGTTATTTATTGCGCGAATTTTGATATTGAAACATATTATGCGTCAGAAGACTATAACCTATCAGCCTATATAAATTTTGTGTCAGTCTTTAGTGTCGTTAACATTTTTGTCTTTTTCTATGCATTTTGGGTTTTCTTTTTCGGAACCATAATATTAATAAACTCTATCTCTAAGATTCATCTAAGTTCTTGTGAGGACTATGGAGAATTTGATATATTGTAATAATATTAATTCTACCATTCTAACCATCCTTTATTAGACCTATGTATAACTAAAGTCATTCTAAGTTTTCACTTTCAGTATCGTCCTACCCCCAACTTCCCCTTCTCCCAATGGTTTATTTGAATCGTAGTTACATTGTCTAGCCTAACGAAGTGGCGGGTAATAAGCAGTAAAGATTTCTCCTCAATAGCCTTCAAACCTCGGTTACTAAGCGACTTGGATACAATACAATGCATTAGTTTATTTTTAGATTCATAAAAGCATTAGTTTTATTTCTTCTCTCACTCTCTTTCCCTTCCCTTTTCTATCGCTCTACCAAGCGAAACCAGTATTCCGCACGCAAACTGTTTCATGTCGATTTCAAATTTTCAAGACGGAGTGACGAAAACGCGGGCGGGTTTTGGGATAGGCTTATCATTTTTCTTAGCGCGAACACTTTTTAACATACAGCTCGCACCAGGCATCGGTGATGATGTCGGCCAACAAAACCGGGCTTGTACTAGTTTTTACTACTTTTTAACACTTTAGTTAAATATTAATGAAATTTTGATCAATTGTATCACTGATCTCACCACAGTCTTTGTGGTACGTCATTAGCTATCTGGGGAGTGTTCTGCACTAAAGGTGAAGCTTATTTTGGTGGTGCAGATTTTGTAGGTTGTTCCTTATCCGGAGCTGTAATTGTGGTTGCTATTTGCGGTTTTTTTGGGGGGCATTGGTTGACCCAATGACTGTCCAAACCACGTATCGCGCATGGCGTTCGCCTGCCTGTCATTGTAACGAAAATGTTTTGGTTCGTCTCGTGTCCCTGCGATTGTAGTTTCATGTTAACATGGTGTGGGATGTCTCTGGTCGGGTTACACATGAAGGCCCACTTATCTGTGACATTTCGTAACTGAAAAGCTTCAGCTTCTTTGTCACCCGTAATGGATGTGACGATTGATAGAACAGCGTCCTTTTTTATAGTTGGGGATAGCCAATGTAGCACCCCCTTGGATTTCTCCTTTTCCTGGTGTTCTATGATTATGGACATTTTGGAAGTAGCCCATTCAAATTTTTTTTCCATGAAGGTTTTGATAATGCATTATATGTGCTGACGTCGTCAGGGTTGCATACCATTTTAGAGGGTTTGAGAATCTGTAAAGGGCTGCAATGTTATTTGAACCCACCCCAGCCGGTCCAGCCAAAATGCTCGCCATCAGTGAGTACGATACTCTTGCGGCCTGTGACCTGGATGTTGTAAGAACCAGGGTACCGGGTCTGTGTAACGACCCGCCTTCCAAGGCATCTTCCATGTTTAGAACTATGTCTTGAACTTCCATTTGGATTTGTTATAAAAAGCAGAAATATGCACTTAGAAAAACACACAAACCAGACGAGAACCAACCGCTCTCTCAGTTATTGGTTATTGTAAGGCGTTCAAATTACTTACTGTTTAGATCAAGCAAAGATGTCAAAGTAGTAGCTAAATTGAAACAAATGTCAAAAACCTCCTTCAAATTATTAACGATAAAAAAATGTCCGCCATATTGGCCCAATTAAGCTCGAATATCTCCTAAACGAAATAACGTAGCAACCTGTTCTTTGACATACATATAGTTAGCTTTCTTCTTCGATAAACGAGACTAATTGGGCTGTTGGTTATATTAGGGCAACATTTGTTTTCAGGGGTTTAAAGACAATTATTAAATAACTTGGAGAAAACAGTGACGTAGAGGAAACAGTGAAGTAGAGAAATTGTGGAAGAAAAACAAAAAGTAAGAACAATTTAACACTAAAAAATGTCATCTTTTATTGAATAATACACAAATATACAAAGTAATGACTGAAAAATAACAAATAATGCCTTAAAATTAAGGAAATATTGCAAAAAACATTCCAACAATGGCAAAAAATGCAAAATAATGCTCTTAAAGCTTAGTTTTTTTTAAATGAAACACATTTATGTTCAACTGAGCAATGTTTCGTTTATGCTGTGACGATATTCTAAATACAATATCTAAATTAGAACATAACATTAAAGTACATAAAGTCTAAAATAGGATAGAACTAAAAATTTGGGAGAGAATGGCGTCTTCACCCACGCCAGCGCAGTAGTTTGATAACGCCTTATGGCCGAAATAAATGTACCCAATGCTTCTAAGTAACCTTGAAATAAATGTAACACTTTTCCAAGTTCAAACAAATATTTGCCTAGGAGACAGAAGTATATAGGAAAACGGGAGGAGAGAAGGATAGATGGCCCAATGCTAATTCGTTTCGCGTTGATTTCAAACTAATAGCCTATAGCAACACAGTGGCATGCTTTGCCGTAGGTGTTTTTCAAAAATACGAGGAAAAAGTTAGAACATGTAGACCATTTGGTCACGAAAACAGGCTTAGCTCTTATTGAGAATGACGTAATTCTAAACGTAATACGGCTGATTCTCGTAAATAGGTTGAAAGTACATGGAAAAGAATTGAACAGGTGGTAGTCTCTAGAAATAAACAACTAACATAGAAAAAATATGTAATTCTGAACCAAGGTACCTAGGGCCATAAACGTTATATATTCGTATGCCTTGGGACTTTCTGAGCAAGAATATGTTATCAGTTACACAAATAGTCCACTAAATGACCAAATTATAGCCATAATACTATAGAGGATCCGACAGACCGTCAGGACAAGTCATGCCTGCTTATTTTTTTTATGGCATTTTTTGAAAACAACTTTGGGGAAAGAAGGTACGGGGAATTGGATTGGATAGTATTTAAAGCAAGGCGAAATATTATTGGTTGACCTAAATATACAAATATAGTTGGTAGTAGTAACGCATAGTGGTTTGAGATTTTTTTTTTAAAGTTCATTCAAAAATAAGAGATGCTTGGTCCCATTGGCCAAAGCCTTTTACATTATAGGAAAAGTAGGCTGCTCGCTGCCATTTTTTCAAAATATTCTGAGGAGCAAGCAACGATGAGCAGACTTGTGCTTTGTTTAAAATACTAATAACAGAAAGCAGTCTGAACAGGGGCAGTGCTGAAAGTGTGCCATATTCTATTGCCTATTCATCGTTACTTGTTTATATTTCCTTGATATGTGGTAAGATTGATTTTATTGACTTTTTAATTAAACAAGGGTTGGGTGTAAGAAAAGGCCATGTAAAAAGTTTGTAATTAAATGGTTCCATAGCAGACTTAGGCCTGGCCTAGATGTTGATCCATCATATAATGGACTATCCAAGAAGTTTAGAACTACAGGACTATATATATTATGGTCATACAGGAGCATTACACCTATCTTATTGCATGGAAAAGATTACTGCAGGAATGACAGAGGCGTAGCAGCCATTAGGGAAGAGAAAAGAAAACTGGTACCATTTGTTCCATCAAACTAGAGTGGAGAAGCTAGGTTGGTCAGAGAGAGCTGACCAAGTTCTTTATGTGGAATTTATTATTACATGTAAATTGGGAGGAATTAGTTTGATATTAAGACAGAATCATAACTTGCATTTACAGGGGTTTCTGCTGGCACTTGTCTGGTGCTGGTACTTGCTGATTGAGAAATTCTGCACGATTTCTAAGAGTCTCTAGTACCTGCTTATAGTAAAGAAGTTCAAGTCCAGAGGAGACTGAGGTGTTTGGCCAAACCAACTAGTACTGCTGTGATTCCAGGGCCCAGATAAGTCTTAGTATCTGGCCTGGGACAACTTATCAGTGACTAAAGAAAATCTCCTGTGTATACATAAACATTCCTCCCAAAGAATAAAATAAACAATCCTAGTGAAACAAAAGAACTTTGGGATGATGAAAATCCCCAACCTGCCTCCAAGTACCAGTTAGTTAAAATAGAGTAATTAACATCAAATTGAAAATTTGTAACAATGTACTATGGACATATTGTCTTTTGTATGTAAATATATCTATATATATATGTAAATATATCTATCCATCTAAATTGATTCTCATTGAAAGGTAGTCCTGACCAAAACACTTTAGGTTCAGGACCAATAAAGATTAACAAAAGAAATTCTAAATATAAAATTTAACAACTGGAGTTAGTTGAGTTTATCAAAATACTTAGTATATGTATGTGTATGTTTTGGCATTGAGGTTCTTTAACATCACTCTTACATTACCCTAGACACTGTATGTAGCTTTCAGTCACGCTAGTCAAGAAAGAATATAACTTAGAGTGAGATCGTAAGGTGGTAACAAGAAAGGTACTCTGTAACACAGTTGTCCATTGTTTACCTCAGAGACCTTCACAGTTGACCTCACTCAAGTACAACTATATGCACACCATTCTTCTTAACATCAAAACCCACAACATATATTGGGGTCTCTAAGTCTGAGATTTGAATTTGGCATAGTTAATTGAATGTTTGAAATAGGAATCTCATACAGCATATATTAACTAACTCCAGGAATAAAAATTAGCAGTAGTATTAAATTCAAGATTGTATTACTATTGTTATTAGAGATTAGAAACACCCCCCTAAGAAAGATAATAATAATTAAGAGGAGATTACAGTTGATAAGTTGTCACAGCCAGTAGTAATTAGTTAATTATAGTTAGTATTTATTTTAGTTAAGTTTAAGATTGTCTTAGAACCTTATTAGACCTGCTTGAGTTAGAATGGCTGATCTGGCCAAATTCAGATCTGCCGCTGTGCAGACTGCTAAAGAGATGGGCATGGATGGACCAGAGCTGGTCCAATATGTAACTTCAGAATGCGACAAGTATATTGAAAGGGAGGATAGGAAGTTAGCAAAAGAAAGAAAATTACAGTTACAAATTGAGGCTAACAAAGAACTTAAGAGGCTGCAGATTGAGGCTGACAAGGAGGCTAGGGCATTGGAGGCAGATAGGGAGGCAGAGATTAAAAGGCTCCAGTATGAAGAGAAGAAGTTGGAGGCCGAAGAAAAGAGACTGGCTGCAGAAAGAGAAGCAGAGGAAAGAAGACAGGCTACAGAAAGAGAAGAAAAGAGACTGGCTGCAGAAAGAGAAGAAAATAGACTAGCTACAGAAAGAGAAGAGACAGGCTGCCGAGAGGGAAGTAGAAGATAAGATATTACAAATGGAGCACGAGTTACGACTAAGGGAGTTGGAAATTCAAGGCCATGCTCCTGAAAATGGTGCCAGCCCCTTTGCCTCAGATGCTACTGCTAATCAGGGAGCCTCAACCTCAGCTATGGGTTTTCATTTAGACCATTTTGTTGAGAAAGACGATGACATAGAAGGGTATTTAAGTAGGTTTGAACTTGTGGCTACCACGTATGGGTTAGAGAGAGAGAGAGGTGGAGCCTCAAGTTATCCCAGGGTCTTAGGGGAACAGCTTATGAAGTTTTTGCCAAGATGAGCAGGGATGACCAAGACAATTATGACATGTTAAAGCAGGCTCTTTTGTTAAGGTATGAAAAGAATGGAGAATTTTATAGAAAAAAATTTAGAAATGCCAAACTACTGTCGGGTGAGACGTATCACCAGTTCTCTGCACGGTTAGAGACTTACTTGGAGAAATGGACTGCTCTGGGGAAAACCCAAGATCTTAAGGAAATGATCCTGATTGAGCAGCTAAGAGAGTCCATGGCTCCAGACTTGAGAAAGTTTCTCATGGAACAAGGTGCAGAAAGGCTGGGTGAGTTACTCAATGTCGCTGAGAGGTATCAGGCAGCCCAAGCAGAAGTAGCTGGCACTAAAAAGAAACAGGTAGAAAATTTTAAGGCACCACAAAACTTTAATAGGTTTGACAATAGAGAACAGAACAAAGGTAAGCAACAGTTTGATAGGCCACGCCATGATTATAAAAATAAAACCCCACAATTCAACGAAAGGAAATATGATGACAGAAAACCTTTTCATAAAGGTAGATTATATTGTAGTTGGTGTAGGATGGACAACCATAACACCGAAGTGTGTAAAAAGAGACCTGTGATCATGGCCACGCTTCAGACCAGATCACAGTCTAAAAAGGAGGAGGATAATCCGATAAATACCCATCCAGATGAGATGACGAAGGCGCAGGCTGAGGATAAGACCCTCAAGCCTTGTTTTAAGAAATTGTCAAAATGCCATACACATCCAGGCAAGGGAACGAAAGGAAAGGAACGAACGAAAGGAACGAACGAACTTTATTTTCGAAGGGTTAAGAATTGGGCGCGCAGGCCCGTCTAACATTCTGCCCTTCCACTCTCATTAATCTTGCATACTATATCCTTTCATTCCCACATGATGCTTTAAGCATTAATTTAAAGGCATGCAACATTATAAAGTTACCATAACAGCATTCATTTACAGTATGCAATCATAATTTTAAAAAATGAGTCGGGTTTTTTTTTTGTTTTTTTTTTTTGAAACAAAGAAGCTAGTAATTGGGGGGAAAAAGTAATAATAAAATAAAATAAATAAAACAATACATAAATTCTGTATACCGACACTCACTCATGCGGTCAATCCGTCTACAATTAATCTGTATTTTTGAATGTGTCATCAATCATCAATACAACAATTACATAAACACATTCTCGCTTATGTCCATACATTCTTGGTGGAAAATGAAATAATAATAATAACACTTTCTTACGCACTTCTGGGGCAGGAAAAGTCTTTTAGCAGTTTAAAAAAAAACAAATAAAAAAAAAAAAGTTCACATTTCTAAAGTACAGTGGTAAGCGGGTACATTCTCACGACTCACATTTCTAAAGTACAGTATTATGTGGGTACATTCACACATACATTACATTATATAATAATATTTTAAAGTGAATATAATAATGATATTACATGAATATAAAACAAATTATTCACACACAAAAACGAGCGGAAGAGGAAAAGAAATGTTGACCTATGGATGAGATGTTGACAGGCAAATGCTATTTCTATGGGGGTAGATAATCAGTGTTGAGGAAGTGTTTGAAAAGTGCTTTGTTAAAAGAATATTGTGTAGGTAGGCTTTTTAGGTGGTGTGGAATGCTGTTCCATAAGTAGGCACCAGAATAGGCTAGACTCTTTTTGAACAGGTCGATCCTAGGTTTGTGCAGACGTAACTGATGTAATCGTTGTCCCTCCCTTCTACTGGTTTGAAACAATGATCTTAGGTACGACGGGACATTGTTAGATAGAATTGTGTAAGTCAGCTTGGCTTTGTTGTAGAGAAGACGTTTTTTAGCGACAGTATTTTGGGTTCTTTTCCTGTCCTTGTGTGTGATGTCGTGCGATTATCGGTGATCAGACGTACTGCTCTCTTTTGCAGGGAGTGCAGTCTCTTCGAGGTGGAAGCAGGGCAACAATCCCATAGTGTAGAGCAGTAATCTAGATGTGTCTGTATATGTGAGGTGTAGAACAATAGTCTAGTGTCTGCGTCTAAGAAGTGTTTTATTTTGGCTAGCTGGTACGTCTTTTGTGCTAAGTGTTTGGTTAAATTCCGTACATGGGAGTTCCACGTTAAGTGCTGGTCAATCGTGATTCCCAGAACTTTGTGTTCTGTTACATGTTCAATTAGTATTGATTCCGCGTGCAGCTGTAGCGATCTTTTGGTGCAGCTATATGAAGAACAAACTGATATATAGGAAAGCCGGAACTGGATCCAATGGTCAGGGACAGCTGGTACTTCCTAAAATGTATAGGGCAGAGGTAATAAGGAGCTTACATGTTGGGAAAGATGGGGACCATAAGAAAATAGGTACCATCATCCAAAAGGTTGCTAAAAATTATTATTGGCCCGATGAAATGGTTGACATTGAGAATTTTGTAGAAGCATGTGGCATATTACATGAGGGAACACCCACAAGTGGGAAAATTGATCAGGACCTAGACACGCCACGGGGCAAACTTAGGCCTGAAAATGGAAAGAAAAATAAATTTAATAATGTAGACACAGTGGAATGGGAACCCCCTTTTCACACACAGTCTTTACTTGGATGTATTAAAATGGCCACTATGCAGCGAGTACGAAGAATTGTTTTACCCCAGAATAAGCCGACAAATTTGGTGTTAACAAGATGAAAGAGTATAGAAAAATGGGTTAGAAAATCAGAATAATCTAAGTGATAACTTATTTGTTCTTAACATGGGAGATAAAAGAATGTAAATGTAATGTTTTTTGTAAGGGAGGGAACCTTTTTAGACCTTAAAGTAATTTAAGTATATATCATTAGAGTTTACCAAATTTGCATATTAGACCAGTTTTAATAAAGATATAGAAGGATTAATGAAACTAAGTTAAAAAGTACAAAGGGGAATAACAATATTATTAGCGCCCTTTACAGGTTTAGTGAGTTAAGAGAACACAGAGCAGAGTAAAACGCACGTGAAAATAGTGACTAGAGGTAAACAGTTATGTAGCACAGTTCACGGAGCTAACAGCTTACAATTAAGCGTGCCGATTGGTGAGTGAACTGAACAACGGACCAATCGTATTAACTAAAACAACTTTTGGACCATCAGATAGGAAATTGAAGGACGATTGGAGATCAGTCCAGATATTGACGCGCTACTGAGCGGTCAAGTTTATAGAGTCCTACCAGAGAAGTTGACCGGGCAGGTCAAGTTTCGCTGAGCTCTCAAGAAATGTGAAACCTGCGGTATGCAGAAGGGCTACAGAAATAGCTAGATTTAGAATTGCTTAGAAATAGGAATTCAGGAGAACATTTAGAATTGATTAATAATTTGTGTGATCAACTGTAGGATTAGCTGATAGGTGGTGTTAGTAGGATCGTGATAGGTGCTGGACTTCGTTTAAAATGGTAAGAACAAAACTTTGAACTATTTTCTTGACTTTCAGCAAATTTGTCGCAAGCTAACGACGCTCGCATTTAAGGGAGCGAGCTAAAGAAGATAATATTGAGTCAAGGTCAATATTAAAGCCTAAAGAAATAATAACTTTTATTATCAGATAGCCAGGATGGGCTGTCATGCCAAGAAGATGAGGCATTGCCATTAAACGAGATTGTATCGAACAAAGGGTTCACAGCACTGACAATTATGAAATCTATTAAGCGCTCTCTCATATAAGAGTAAGTATGGAGACGCCACCACAAGTGAGTCTGACATTCACGAAACATCTCATGCGCTCTCTCATACAAGAGTAAGTATGGTGGAAGCCATTTTGGTATTGGACATTGTTTATTTCAGGTGTAGCTATTGAATTTTATATGCTGCATTTAGAGGAGTTAAACCTATCTAGAGTGAGATTGGGAGAGAACATGACTCCAAGGATTTAGAAGAACTGTTGTAGAAAATATGAGCAAAATAGTAAAATAAAAGGAGAAGGAACTTTATTAAGCTAGGTATACCACGAAATGCAAGAGGCTACAAGAGAAACAATATATAACTAAGCTTTGAGATATGTGTTTGAATCAAGCGGAAGACTTGAGGACATTGAAATTGTGAACTGTAGCTGATGTATTATGTTGGATGATCATGCATTATCTTATGTAAATAAAGGTTGCTTGTTGAATTTGAATCACATCACTCCAGTTGCTTTGATGTGAGAAGAGAATAAGGAATGGAGAGATATTAGAATTGAGTATTAGGAAAGATAGAAATAATAGAACACCCTATACGCATCAGTCGCTAGACAACATCAAGGAGGGAAGAACGTGGTCTGGGTTGAGCAAAAGACGAACCTATTCTCATCCAAGAACTATCATCTCTGGCGGAACAAGGGGGCCAGTAAGAGAAACAATCTCACTTGGAAGAAAGAAATAAAGTAAATAATAGATAACTAGGCCTGCCTCAGTCACCTAGTTATAGCTATCAACTAGTTGTGACACCTGCACGGTCACATAATACCTTATTTGGCGCCGTGACCACTCCTCCTACAGCGACATGGCCACATCACAAGGAGAGATGGAGCAGCAACATCAACAACAGTCTATATAAGCCACTACCATCAGAACAAGAAGACACAGAGAAGAATAAATAATTGTAAACAGACATTCAAACATGGAGAGTTGCGCAAGAACCATACAAAACAGAAAGAAAAGAATAGCATTGAGAGACTTTGCTTCAGAGTTAAAACGTTGCAGGAATTATGCAGTCGATTTCCCATGCATAAGAATAGTCGATGGATTGGTTGCGAAAGTTTATAAGATTGAAATAAAGGAGATTGTTGAAATCAAGCTACAACCATTCAAAGTCAAAGAAGGAAGACCAAGATTAAACTTGAAAAAACGAACTGAACCTGTAGTTGCTAGAATAGAGCATCAGAAAGAGAATGTCGCAGTACAAACAGATGACAGATGTAAGAAGAGTCTAATCCCAATCAGGATAAAATCAAAACAAGTTACAAATGTCGCAGTACAAACAAATGACTTACCTGATTCGAACAACATTGAAATGGTTGATAAATTAGAGAAGCTGACATCTGAAGAAAGAAATAGTGATATAACGGAAGGAGAAGAAATAACTACACTTTGCATAGATTTAGAGAGGAAGTTTGAAGAGTTAGAAAAGAACAACAAACAAGAAGTGAAGAATGACAGTGCAGTTATTAAACCAAGTACATTCTTGTCGATGCTATGGAGCCAAGCACAGATGAAGAAAGATAAACGGTGCAGTAAAGTTCAGCAAACAATTACTAATATTCCAGAGCAAGAAACTGTTGATGAGATGCTGAACAGTCTAGTGTCAAAAGGAATCGGTGTTCTACAAGACATAAAGACATTACTTCTTCAGATGGGAAAGTCAAGTCTAAGTAACATTCAAGATCAAGTGCAAGATAAGAAACAAGATGTCACATGCAAGAATCCAGAAAGAACTGACCTGAATGCGCAAAGTCATATACCTGTTCCAGAGCTGAAGCAAGTTACAGCATCAGCACAGATAGAGTCGGTAACACAGACAGAGAATACAGCAGCAGCACAGATGAACTCAGCAACACAAACAGAGAATACAGCGACAGAGTCGGCAACACAGACGGAGAATACAGCTACAATTTCGGCAACACAGACAGAGAATACAGCATCAGCACAGATGAACTCAGCAACACAGACAGAGAATACAGCATCAGCACAGATGAACTCAGCAACACAGACAGAGAATACAGCATCAGCACAGATGGACTCAGCAACACAAACAGAGAATAAGGTTGCAGTTTCAGCAACACAAACAGAGAATAAAGCTGCAGTTTCGGCAACACAAATGGATGCTGACCTTAACACTGACACATCATGCAGGTGTACAAAAGCAGTACAGAGAGTCGACAGTGTTTCTGACAAGAAGACAGTTATCAAGTTAGCTAACCCAAGTGAACAGGAGTTAAAGACAGCAGTAAAAGACATACTGGAGGGAGTTAGTCCTCACACAGTAGTACTAGATAATATACGGTCATGTCTAGAGAGAAAGCTTGATACAGACTTATCGGGAAGACAAGATGAACTTCGCAGACTTGTGGAGAGAGTATTGGAAACTTGACCGCTGGCATGTCAAGATCAAGGATAACAACTACTTCTCAGACTCATCATCAAGTTACTCAGACGGTGCATCGTCAGATGAAGAGGAAATAGACTCCGACGAAAATGCAGAAGGATACTTGTCGGAAGAGCTTGATCATGCAACGGACGAAGAAGGCCGTAGATATTATTTTCCAAAACAACCAAACATAGAAGAGTTGAAGAAGAGAATAGAAGTCATCATAGCACGGCCTGGGTTTGACGGGTCAAGAAAAACAGTATGGACATTACTAGAAAAAAGGTATCGGACACAGTTTCTAGAGATAAGAAATGAATTAGATATGGTTATAACGAAAATGTTAGATGACGAAATCATGAAACAGAGACACCTTGTAGAAGAACTTCAGCACAAGAAGTACATGACTAAGAAAATGGTAAAAGTAGTTCAACCTACAACAGCAGAGCTAGAGGAATCAATACATCTTTTTCTGAAATTCGGAAATCTCAACACCCTCACAGTAAGAAAAATATATTTATCACTGGAAAGCGGATTTGCCATTGATTTATCTACCAGAATAGACGAAATTAGGAGATTAACCTACAACGCACTTGATCAAGTCAACGGCGAGTTGACCACAAACACTCTTGTTCCAGATGACGATGACATACCTTTACGAGCAACAGTTAAAGAATAAACAACGAGGGGGTACAAGGCAAACCCAAGATACGGAGGGAGGCCATAATGATGAAGTTTTTAGACATGGCGAATAAGTAAAGAGACAATGGTGTTGAAGTTGATGGAACTTATGAACAAAATAAGGGAGAAATAAGGGAGACAAGGAGTTGACAAACAACAGTTAGCATTGGAGATGCTGAAGTTGATGAATAAGTCAACATAGGAGGAAGCTATGAGAGTAGAGACATAGCATATTAAGAGATACAGATCGAGGGGATTTCCGATCCAAGAGCCGAGACAGGCTGAGACATAGAAGTGATAGTAGAAGGAGAGATACGGGTCGACGCGGTTACCGATCCAAGAGCCGAGAAGCTTATAGAAACATTAGTAGAAATAGAGAAACTACTAAGGATCGAGGGAGACACCGATCTAGTAGTAGAGAGGAGGAGAGAAATAGGAGTATAATTAGAGGTCGCGGTAGCGACATAGAACCTGAGAGAAACTCAGGGAGTGCGAGAAGGGAAAAATTATATTGAAAAGTCGTGGTGACGACGGAAGAAATTTTGTAGATGAAGTAGTGAGGAAATAGGGAGAAATAGGAGGCTATGTGAGTAATGGCATAGCATATTATGAGAGGTAAACAAAATGGCGGCGGCAACTTAGTCTTGAGAAGCCTAAGTATAATTGGTCTGTACCGCACACAACAGAGATAGAGGCTATGTGAGGACACCTGACCATATGGCGGGGTACTGCAGTAGGGACAGAGAACTGAGTACACCTGACTAAGAGGGTACTGCAGTAGGGGAGACAACAAGGAGATGTAAGACGTACATTTCAGGCCGCGGTAGTACGGCGAGAAAATTTTGGTGAAAAGTCGTGGTGACGACGGAAATAGTAAGTCGTGGTGACGACGGCAGAAGTACTAGAGACTTAGATTTTTAATGAAGCACCACAAGAAGACAGCAATTATGGGATGAAATAAAGTATCAACTACAACTATCAGCTACAAGTTAATCCTAGCTTATATGATCAAGACGGGACATGGAAGATAATAGACTTTTACAATCAACAAGAAGAAACAGTACAGCGGAGCCAAGCCTTACAGACGAAATACTGAAGCAAGAATCACATCAGGAGTCTACCTGCACTACAAAGACAACACATCAATGTTCGCAATGTTAGTCACATGGTCACAACCATCATTCCCTATTCCTTCGTTAATCCCAACATACTCCCTGCAACACCTGTTGCAACCCTAGTGATCATGTGAAGCGAACATGTGATGACAGAAGAAATGCCAAGCAAGCTCAGATATATCAAGATGAAGAACAGACATCTACAACCGATGAGAAGAAACAAGTTGCAGAAACGGAGCCTTACAGAAGGAAACAGAAGCCAACCATGACTACCAGCCACAAGTTGACATCAGCCTAGACGATCAAGTCGGGACATTGAAGATGGGAGTCCTTTACAGTCAACGGGAAATGACATACTACAGCGGAGTCGAAGCCTTACAGAAGAAATAAGAAAGCAAGAAGCACATGAGAAACTAGATGCACTACACGAAGACAACACATCAGTGTTCGCAATGCTATTCACGTGGTCACAACCATCATTCCCTATCCCTACGTCAGCCATAACATATTCCCTGTGACACCTGTCGCATCCCCAGTGATCATGTGAAGCGAACAGGTGATGACAAGTGACATACAAGCAACAAGATGGAACTATGCAGCAGAACCGGAGCCGTACAGAAGGAAGAATGAGTCAACACCCACAACCACAACCACTAGCCAAGCTAACCCCAGCTTATATACTACAGTTGGGATGATGAAGATGAGATATCCTTACAACCACAGAGAAACAACAAAACTTATCATCATCAAAGACCTACAGCACAGCTTATGAACTTTAGCAACGATATTGCTGACAAGATAATAGTTCCTATACAATCAGAACTTGTCAACACATAGCAAAGAAGATGATATTGAAAGAATGGACGACTTTACCAACACCAAACTCAGAATGTATACAACATCAAGTAAACAAGCTATTGTCATACTGACAACCACAACGTATGAACTCGTTCGTCCTCATCCTCCTGCAGAGCGACTATAAATACCATCACAACTGATATCAACTTCATCAGTACGACAGTCGTCTCTACAGTAGAGAAATTTACACTGATGGAGCTTGCAAAACAGATCTCCAAACTCATACAGTGTAATCGCCGTAAAGTACTTCCCCAGCATATAGTACTCATTCACAGCACTTCCCCAGCTATAGTGCTTAATCACGGTACCTCTATCAACGGTATCCAACGATTAGTTAGCTAATAATATTTGGTAGTGGTTAACATAGTGGTTAGTGGTAGTTCGGGTTACACTTACACTTTTACACTACACACTAGCCTTCTGAACAGAAGTGTAGAACTTTGCAAAGAAACTTAACTGTGTAGTGCATTAACTTATGAAAGCACATTCATCAGATAAACAGGAAACATTATATGTAGTGATAAGACTTTGATCACATGCACATGAGTGATAGCTACTGTACTCTCGCGATACTCAGAGTGATAGGAAATAGTTTATACAAGAGACCAACGTAACTGAGAAGTTAGATTAAACAATGAATTATTTCATAAAACAATTGAACAAGATTAGAAAAAAAGATACAGATTTCTAAAAGAGACAATAATACGCTTCTTCACAAGATGAGACTTACCAAGACTTAGGTTAAAAATTTTCATGTTAATTTGCAATGTCCATGTTTTTCAGAGGTATACTTTCTCCACCATCAGGCATAGAGGGCAACAAGAAAAAAAAAAGAAATGTCACACTCCAAGCCAGGGAGTTGCAGCAGTGAAAAAAAAGAGAAAATAACCTATTCCCTCAGAACTGAGCACATTAGTCGGTAGATAAAGGGCCTCATTCCACATGACAGTGTTTATACAGGTGAATTCGAGATGAGATGTCTCCACAATTGATATTAAAAATAAGTTGGGTAAGATACAACACAGATGACCCTTACATGGTCATGTCCGCATTGACTTAAGGCATTTTGGTCTTGAATTTTGGTTAACTCCGACATACAGGGGTACATGTATATAGTAACAGACTGAGCTTACGGTTTCGACAGATGCATCAAAGGCTAGCATCAGCCGAGCACATCCTGCTCTGACAATAGTGACTTAGGTCTTTTACTATCGCCCCAAGACAGATGGTAAGATTTCGCGTGATTAATTGCATACATGACTGGTAATTCGACTGGTGCATCAAAGGCTAGAATCAGTCGAGCACATCACATCCTGACGTAGTAACACATATTTCTTGCTGTCACTTTGGGGATGTTTAATTAAATGCATGCTTGGTGACGCTACATATTATATTTCTATTACTCTGCCTATCTGACCGGTGCAATGAATACTGACATTGACGGCAGATATATAAGACATATTAAGGACTGACAAACCTCTGTTTCCAGAGGCAGTACCATGTCGCCCATATATATATATGTATATAAATGTACAATGTTTACTTGGTTACTTGTTTTCTAATACCATGTATAAGATGCTAGAATAGACATATATAATCTTAAGAGTGTGACAAACTACAATAACTACATAGTCTTGGGAAACTTAATAGACTTCTTCCCAAGGTACAAGATGCAGCATACTACATGATCAACACTGACATTGAAGAGAAAAATGTATAGTACCTTAAATGCATGTTAATCGCTATAATGTACCTATCTCAGGCATAGAGGTGTTCAGGACTAAAAAAAAAAAGAGAACGGAGATGAGAAATGATCCAGACTTAGTCATATGGAGTCTTACTCATGGACTTAAGCGAATATTACACTGAGGGTGAATGTCCCTACATATATATTTTTTTATAGCACTGGCTATGTAGAGATACAAGGGATAAAAACTTGATTGCATTATTGGGTACTACTTGTTTGAGAGATGATGGTAATGACAGTTGTAGGGTCATGACTACATTACTCCTATGTTCTGGGGTTGGATATTTTGTTACCCTGACGTACTACTGCATGTACATAGCTTTAGAAAGAGTTAAGGATTTGACTGATACACCCAAGGCTGGAATCAGTCGGGTACATCAACTCTGACATGGTGACATCTTTCACTATCACATTGGAATATTTACTTATGTACCACTAATTAGTTATTTCTGCTTATCTGTCTCGTATAATGGATAAATTACATTAACAGCAGATATTTCAAGACATATAAAGGTACTGACAAACCTCTGTTTCCAGAGGCAGTGACCATGTCGAAAATAGGAACATGTATATATATATATATATATAGATATTGTAAGGCAGAGCCATGATTTTTTTGGTGGTAGCATTGAAGTCAAATGCATGATATACTTGCCATTATAATTTATTTTTTTCGTATTGTGAGCATCCATGGTAATAGTATTAGAGATGTTAGTGGGGTAAACAGATAATAGTTTTTTTGATAGAACACAAATGTTTCCCTGCGGGATACATTTGAACGGCCCCGGGACGTATATGTCACCGTGTGGTTGTACAGTGTAAAATACACTGTAAGTTTAAGTCAGTCGAACAGTTATTTGGTGTTAACAAGATGAAAGAGTATATAAAAATGGGTTAGAAAATCAGAATAATCTAAGTGATAACTTATTTGTTCTTAACATGGGAGATAAAAGAATGTAAATGTAGTGTTTTTTGTAAGGGAGGGAACCTTTTTAGACCTTAAAGTAATTTAAGTATATATCATTAGAGTTTACCAAATTTGCATATTAGACCAGTTTTAATAGAGATATAGAAGGATTAAAGAAACTAAGTTAAAAAGTACAAAGGGGAATAACAATGTTATTAGCGCCCTTTACAGGTTTAGTGAGTTAAGAGAACACAGAGCAGAGTAAAACGCACGTGAAAATAGTGACTAGAGGTAAACAGTTATGTAGCACAGTTCACGGAGCTAACAGCTTAGAATTAAGCGTGCCGATAGGTGAGTGAACTGAACAACGGACCAATCGTATTAACTAAAACAACTTTTGGACCATCAGATAGGAAATTGAAGGACGATTAGAGATCAGTCCTACCAGAGAAGTTGACCAGAGGGACCGGGCAAGTCAAGTTTCGCTGAGCTCTCAAGAAATGTGAAACCTGCGGTTTGCAGAAGGGCTACAGAAATAGCTAGATTTAGAATTGCTTAGAAATAGGAATTCAGGAGAACATTTAGAATTGATTAATAATTTGTGTGATCAACTGTAGGATTAGCTGATAGGTGGTGTTAGTAGGATCGTGATAGGTGCTGGACTTCGTTTAAAATGGTAAGAACAAAACTTTGAACTATTTTCTTGACTTTCAGCAAATTTGTCGCAAGCTAACGACGCTCGCATTTAAGGGAGCGAGCTAAAGAAGATAATATTGAGTCAAGGTCAATATTAAAGCCTAAAGAAATAATAACTTTTATTATCAGATAGCCAGGATGGGCTGTCATGCCAAGAAGATGAGGCATTGCCATTAAACGAGATTGTATCGAACAAAGGGTTCACAGCACTGACAATTATGAAATCTATTAAGCGCTCTCTCATATAAGAGTAAGTATGGAGACGCCACCACAAGTGAGTCTGACATTCACGAAACATCTCATGCGCTCTCTCATACAAGAGTAAGTATGGTGGAAGCCATTTTGGTATTGGACATTGTTTATTTCAGGTGTAGCTATTGAATTTTATATGCTGCATTTAGAGGAGTTAAACCTATCTAGAGTGAGATTGGGAGAGAACATGACTCCAAGGATTTAGAAGAACTGTTGTAGAAAATATGAGCAAAATAGTAAAATAAAAGAAGGAACTTTATTAAGCTAGGTATACCACGAAATGCAAGAGGCTACAAGAGAAACAATATATAACTAAGCTTTGAGATATGTGTTTGAATCAAGCGGAAGACTTGAGGACATTGAAATTGTGAACTGTAGCTGATGTATTATGTTGGATGATCATGCATTATCTTATGTAAATAAAGGTTGCTTGTTGAATTTGAATCACATCACTCCAGTTGCTTTGATGTGAGAAGAGAATAAGGAATGGAGAGATATTAGAATTGAGTATTAGGAAAGATAGAAATAATAGAACACCCTATACGCATCAGTCGCTAGACAACATCAAGGAGGGAAGAACGTGGTCTGGGTTGAGCAAAAGACGAACCTATTCTCATCCAAGAACTATCATCTCTGGCGGAACAAGGTAGGCCAGTAAGAGAAACAATCTCACTTGGAAGAAAGAACGAAAGTCAGTTCTAGAGAAGGTGTCTAGAACAAATTATAAGATAGATAAGAAAGGGAAAGAGAAAATCTATCATGTCAATCTCCTGAAAAAATATTTGGACAGAGAAAACCAGGAAGAGACACACTTACTGACCTTGTCTGTTGCAATGGAAATGAAAAAGGAACCTCACCTCTCATGAATATCCCTTACATCCCTGTGAGACCGCTGCACAGGTAAAAATCAGTACACATTTAACGGGAAATCAGAGGGAGAGAGTTCAACAGGTTCTGAATGATCATACAGATGTGCTAACGGACAGACCGGGGCATACAAATTTATTAGAATATGATATGAAACTTATAGACCCAACACCAATCTGTATGAGAGCCTATTCGATTCCGTTCGCTAAGGAAAAAGCTTTGAAGGAGGAGATAGATTATCTGTTGAGAGAAGGGATTATCTCGCACAGTGAATCTCCTTACAGCTCCAGTTTAGTTCTGTTGAGAAAACCCTCTGGAGAACACAGACTGTGTATAATTACAGAAAATTGAATGCTGTCACAGAAAGTCAGGTGGATCCATTACCTGATACAAATCAGCTGTTTGCCAGGCTGAACAAAGCAAAATATTTCTCTAAAGTGGATCTGAGCAAAGGCTATTATCAGATTCCAGTAAAGCCTGAGATTAGACCTTATTTAGCCTTTAGCACCTCGGATGGACATTATGAATTCAACATGTTGCCTTTTGGGTTGAAAAATGCCCCGAGTGTGTTTTCGAGGATGATGCGAAAATTGTTAGATCCTCTGAATAATCCATGTATCACGAATTTCATGGATGATATTCTCATAGCAACAGAAACATTTGAGGAACACATTAACTCTCTGAATATGTTGTTTGATAGATTCGGGGATGCTAACTTGACCGCTCGACTTACCAAATGTTCTATTGGATGTAAAGAGTTGGAATTCTTGGGACACACAGTGTATCAGGGAAACATGACCCCTGACCCCAAGAACTTGGAGAAATTGAAGAGAGCACCGAGGCCACAGACAAAGAAAGACGTGCGATCTTTTGTCTCATTATGTGGGTTTTACCAGAAGTATATCAGAAATTTTAACTCTATATGTGCACCACTGACTGATTTAACGCACAAAGGAAATCCTGATAGAATTACTTGGTCAGCGCAGTGTGAGTCGGCATACCAAGAGTTAAAAGAAAAGCTCACAAGCAAGCCTATATTGAAGTTGCCTGACTTAAGTCAAGAGTTTGTTGTGAGAACGGACGCTAGTAACGTCGGATTAGGAGCAGCCCTATTGAAAAGGTCCAATTCACTTGATGGGGAGTTAACCTCAGTTGCTTATGCTAGCCGTAAGTTGAACACAGCAGAACAAAAATATTCAACAAGTGAAAAACAATGTCTGGCTTTGATATGGGCGATAAAAAAGTTCCAAATCTCTCTCTACGGTAGATCATTTAAGATCCAAACAGATCATAAACCTCTTGTATTTCTGTCACATGCAAGGCATAAAAATGCTAGATTATTACGCTGGTCGTTGCTCCTACAGCCATACCAGTTTATCATAGAATATATCCCCGGCTCGAAAAATGTAGGTGCAGACTTTTTAAGCAGACACCCGTACGACGAAAATCAGAGTGATCTCCAGGCATAATGATTCAAATTTATCTATGTGTATTTTGAATTAGGAACTGACATAGGATAGTCTGTTCTAAAGTGGAGAAATGTGTGACAATATTCTAAATACAATATCTAAATTAGAATATAACATTAAAGTACATAAAGTCTAAAATAGGATAGAACTAAAAATTTGGGAGAGAATGGCGTCTTCACCCACGCCAGCGCACTAGTTTGATAACGCCTTATGGCCGAAATAAATGTACCCAATGCTTCTAAGTAACCTTGAAATAAATGTAACACTTTTCCAAGTTCAAACAAATATTTGCCTAGGAGACAGAAGTATATAGGAAAACGGGGGGAGAGAAGGATAGATGGCCCAATGCTAATTCGTTTCGCGTTGATTTCAAACTAAAAGCCTATAGCAACACAGTGGCATGCTTTGCCGTAGGTGTTTTTCAAAAATACGAGGAAAAAGTTAGAACATGTAGACCATTTGGTCACGAAAACAGGCTTAGCTCTTATTGAGAATGACGTAATTCTAAACGTAATACGGCTGATTCTCGTAAATAGGTTGAAAGTACATGAAAAGAATTGAACAGGTGGTAGTCTCTAGAAATAAACAACTAACATAGAAAAAAATATGTAATTCTGAACCAAGGTACCTAGGGCCATAAAAGTTATATATTCGTATGCCTTGGGACTTTCTGAGCAAGAATATGTTATCAGTTACACAAATAGTCCACTAAATGACCAAATTATAGCCATAATACTATAGAGGATCCGACAGACCGTCAGGACAAGTCATGCCTGCTTATTTTTTTTTATGGCATATTTTGAAAACAACTTTGGGGAAAGAAGGTACGGGGAATTGGATTGGATAGTATTTAAAGCAAGGCGAAATATTATTGGTTGACCTAAATATACAAATATAGTTGGTAGTAGTAACGCATAGTGGTTTGAGATATTTTTTTTAAAGTTCATTCAAAAATAAGAGATGCTTGGTCTCATTGGCCAAAGCCTTTTACATTATAGGAAAAGTAGGCTGCTCGCTGCCATTTTTTCAAAATATTCTGAGGAGCAAGCAGCGATGAGCAGACTTGTGCTTTGTTTAAAATACTAATAACAGAAAGCAGTCTGAACAGGGGCAGTGCTGAAAGTGTGCCATATTCTATTGCCTATTCATCGTTACTTGTTTATATTTCCTTGATATGTGGTAAGATTGATTTTATTGACTTTTTAATTAAACAAGGGTTGGGTGTAAGAAAAGGCCATGTAAAAAGTTTGTAATTAAATGGTTCCATAGCAGACTTAGGCCTGGCCTAGATGTTGATCCATCATATAATGGACTATCCAAGAAGTTTAGAACTACAGGACTATATATATGATGGTCATACAGGAGCATTACATCTATCTTATTGCATGGAAAAGATTACTGCAGGAATGACAGAGGCGTAGCAGCCATTAGGGAAGAGAAAAGAAAACTGGTACCATTTGTTCCATCAAACTAAAGTGGTGAAGCTAGGTTGGTCAGAGAGAGCTGACCAAGTTCTTTATGTGGAATTTATTATTACATGTAAATTGGGAGGAATTAGTTTGATATTAAGACAGAAACATAACTTGCATTTACAGGGGTTTCTGCTGGCACTTGTCTGGTGCTGGTACTTGCTGATTGAGAAATTCTGCACGATTTCTAAGAGTCTCTGGTACCTGCTTATAGTAAAGAAGTTCAAGTCCAGAGGAGACTGAGGTGTTTGGCCAAACCAACTAGTACTGCTGTGATTCCAGGGCCCAGATAAGTCTTAGTATCTGGCCTGGGACAACTTATCAGTGACTAAAGAAAATCTCCTGTGTATACATAAACATTCCTCCCAAAGAATAAAATAAACAATCCTAGTGAAACAAAAGAACTTTGGGATGATGAAAATCCCCAACCTGCCTCCAAGTACCAGTTAGTTAAAATAGAGTAATTAACATCAAATTGAAAATTTGTAACAATGTACTATGGACATATTGTCTTTTGTATGTAAATATCTCTATATACATATGTAAATATATCTATCCATCTAAATTGATTCTCATTGAAAGGTAGTCTTGACCAAAACACTTTAGGTTCAGGACCAATAAAGATTAACAAAAGAAATTCTAAATATAAAATTTAACAACTGGAGTTAGTTGAGTTTATCAAAATACTTAGTATATGTATGTTTTGGTATTGAGGTTCTTTAACATCACTCTTACATTACCCTAGACACTGTATGTAGCTTTCAGTCACGCTAGTCAAAAAAGAATATAACTTAGAGTGAGATCGTAAGGTGGTAACAAGAAAGGTACTCTGTAACACAGTTGTCCATTGTTTACCTCAGAGTTCACAGTTGACCTCACTCAAGTACAACTATATGCACACCATTCTTCTTAACATCAAAACCCACCACATATGCCCCCCCCCCCCCCCAAAAAAAAAAGAACGAGGTTATAAGCGTCCACTAGGTCAAGTGCTACAGCAAACTTTTCTTGTTAACCTGGAATCTCTCGTACACATCGTACACAAATGTTCTAGCCTTACCCCGTGTTACTTTTATGTGTCTACAACTATCCAGTATATCACGAAGGATGTGCGCATTTTCAAGGAGGTTCATTACTTGTGTGAAATCTATCTTTTCAAGTAATTTACCATATACATTCTGCAGTGGGATTCTTCGATAGCTGATGAGCAGTATGAAATCTTTATCAGGTTTAGGAAGTAGCCGTAGGTAACTGTGTAACAAATCTTCCGGTACCTCAGTGTTCTGTATGCTGATATTGAAATCCCTCACCACGTTCATTATTCCTGTGTCGTTGTTACCAACAGATTACTGGTGGCAATGTATGTAGTTATTATAATATTTATTTGTCTGAGGGAAAGTATTTGTTTTTAGAATCAGGATGCTTTCCTGGCCAAAGATATATCACTCATGATTGATTGATACTTTTGTTATATGGGTTATCTCCCCTGGATATCGAATTTGGCGTATGAATCCAGATTTTGTTGGTCTGTTCCTTGTTGGGCCAGAAACAGATTGTTCTTGCTTAGGTTTATGCAGGAATGTTTATGGTCCGAGTCTATGTTTACTCCGTGTCTATTTTAGACGATTCGGTCTTATATCGTGATATCTTTGTATGTCTAAGTGGGACTATTTTTCCTTGTACTGAACTTTGCGGTCAGGGAGTTTCTGCGCATGCGGAGACGAAAGAGGGTCTTCCGTGATGATGGACCCTGGTGAATGCCATGTCGGAGACCAGTCCGAAGTTTGTTGATCGCTGTGATCTATTATGGGGAAGAAGATAGTTTCTGATATGATTATTAAGTCTATGAGTTCCCCAGTGTTTATTCTGTAACGCCAGGAGAGGGCGTATGTGTTCTGCTAGTGTATTTCCCATGCCCAGGTAAAAGAACTTTTTTGCTGAACTTTTTACTTGCTAGGCTTAGATGGGCAGACGTCTACATGATGATTATCTGTATCAATATGTCGGGATGACATGTTACCTAGCAGCACTGAATATGATTGTATGCAGCAGTTATGATGAAAGAATATACTGATTCTTGTAGAAACATTTGTGTTCATGAACAAAGCCTTTATTGAAGCTTTACTATGCATCTGTATAGTGAGTAATGCTCATTGGAACCAGAAGCCATTTTGGATCCTATTTTTTGTCGATCATCGATCAGAGAACATGAATGCCCTTATTATCAGGTGATGATTAAGAGATCACAGTTATAAGAAAACCCAATACTGGTGGGTTAACATTGTCTTCAGAAATATTTGCTGAACTTTACCTAAAGGAATCTTTGCTAGAAAAGAGGTTCTGTCTAGGAGTCATGCTTGAACATTATTTATTAACTGACATGATCGGTCAGTAAGGCCTGATGATTATATTTATAAACAGTGGAAATCTAAGTGCTTGTCTACGGACGTTCCATTGTAGTGTTCTTCAACATGAAAGCCAACTTAAGATTGTAGACCATTGATCAACAGTATGATGATATATGTCGACCTGTTTTCCTGTAACGATACTTGTACTGTCCAAGTGTGTGCGTCCAATTAAACAGTATGAAACGACCACAGTAGTCTGCATCATTAACTTCTAACTACGTGTGAGTGAGTGTTTGATCTTCTAGTCAACTCTTCAGAACAATCCATGCATTCGCGTATTGACACTCACATTAACACTCATGGTCAACATTACATCCTTGTCGGGGCCTCATTACGTTTTGGGACAAGGTGACCTGTATGCCCAACACTGTGCCGGTTTTGAGTTGACCATTTATACCAATACCAGCTTTATTAACGTGGTGACCCATTTAAAGAACATTGTGACTGGACGAGCTATATCACAGAAAAGCACTTATCAATATGGACCTTATCAGTCGTCCAGCTGTTTTAAGTGTTGATAATGTAGACCAGCGGTGTTCAACCTTTTTGAGTCCATGGCTCCCCTGACCAGCTACATTCTTTCTGCGGCTCCCCTGTGGGATAACTGGTTAAAAACTCTAGGGATGTTTCGACATTTAGCCTAACTTTTTTTTAACGGGAGAGCTTTGTAAAGGTTTTTAAACAGTGTAATTTTTTAATGTAATTTTAAAAAAAAGCAATTGGACAATCTGTGACAAAATTACACGTACAAGAAAAAATATACACAAAGTGCACTTTGAAAACCCTTACTTTAAAAAAGAAAACACCACAGATAAAGTAGTTTCTTTCTAACATTTTTTTTATATATTTGTCTGAAAATCATTCACTGATATACTGCACTCATGATTCAATCTCCATAACAAAAAACTTGTACAGTAAAACTGGAAAAAAAATATGATGAACAAAGTACCAGTCATCTCATTGTGAAACTTGAGCTTGCTTATTGTTACACAGCTTTTCAAATCTTGGCACCAATTGAGATACAGCTACCCTCATTTCCATCACCACACCAAATCTTGATCTGAACTTGGTTTTTATGACAGCTACTGCTGAAAACCCAGCATCGCAGAAATAGGAGGTTGCAAAAGGAATTAATATCTTCAGCGCTCTCTTGCTCAAGCGTGGGAACTCCTGTTTTACTGAATACCAAAATTAAGTGAATGCCATGGATGGAAACCTCGCTTGTAGTGAAGAGTCTAATGAAAGTTCTATTAGTTCTTCCTCTTCTGCAGTACTGAAGTCCGAAGGAGTATCACCACTGAAGGGATTTTGAACCCATTGAAAACTGTCACAGTTTTCAAGAAAGTATTTTTTATAATGAACACTTAGTTGAGATAGGTGTCCGTGAATTATAGAAACAACTTCTGCACTAAAATCTATTTCATTGTATGTAATGAACTGCTGCAAACCTGGGAAGTAGTCCCTTTCTCATCCTTCATTGATTGTTCCCTTTCAAAGAAGAAGCTTATTTTTGAAGGTCTAAACTTTGTCAATAAGTTGAATCAAATGAGTTTCACTTCTTTGCAGAGACTTATTCAACGAGTTCAACTTTTGAAAAAGATCACAGAAGTATGCAACCTTTAACAGGAAGTCAGTATCCAGAAAGCACTTAGCACTGACATGGTTTTCTTCTTCAAGATAAGAATAGAGTTCCCGCCTAAGTTCAAAAATGCGCGATAATTTATGGAAAGCCATCGAGTGCTGCTATAAAATAAGAGACGTATGCTCAGCCCCCATATCGTGACACATTTTACTGAAAAACTTAGCTCTATGAGGTTGAGTTTTAATAAAATTCACCACATTTATGACAGTTTGCAGGACTTCTTTCAAATCAACACTCAAATGCTATGAAGCCAGTGCTTCTCTATGGATAATACAATGGGTCCAAACAGCATCAGGAGATTTGCCTCGGAAGAGGGCTTGTAGCCACTGTAACAGCCCGACATTGAACGAGCACCATCGGTATACACACCAACACAATGAGCCCAGTCTATTTTATTTTCCGCCATGAAGTTGTCCACAATTTCAAATAAACATTTTCCTGTCGGACCTGCATTTATGTCCTTACAAAAAAGATCTTCTTCCACCATTTCGTTTTTTTCATCAACAAACCACACATAACAGATTAAATGAGCATCTCTATTGTAGGGATGTAGGATAAAGAGAGAGGGATAGTACCTCACGGTGAGAGACAGCCATGTCCTTTTTAGGATAGTCAGGATCCTATTTGGTTCTCCTCTCTTTATCTAGCTCATGTATGGCTCCTCGAATACCGCTTGTGTACGGCGGTGGCCACATCCCGGGCAACAGTCTTGGCTGACTGGCTAAACTACATGGGTGGAGTAGGAGCAATCTTACTCAAGGGAATGTCCATCCCTAGTACACAAAGACTGAGACGGTGAGTGAGGCGGAGGAATCTGAGAAGATCAACGGCTCGCAAAGCGAAACAGCAAAGTGTGTGACGCACTAGAGGCATGTCGGACATAGAAAAAGACAATGGCTAGCCACCGTGGAAGAGACTGGGGCCTTACCACGTACTTCCTACAGAACGTAATGGGATCACAACAACAAGATAAGAACCGACATTTAGAGAACTCTCTGTCCCCAGGGGAAGAATCTACTGTACAAATTAACAGGGAAGAGGCAACTCCTCTAATGAGTAAGGAAGTACATAATGACGAGTGTTCCTTAAATTCTGTTGAAAGGGAGCATTCTGAGAAAGACCACATAAAAACTAGTAGGAGAAGCCTAAAAATAGGAACATGGAACGTTAGAACTCTAAACGGAGAAGGAAAGCTTGACAATCTTATATTAGAGGCAACAGACATGAAACTCGATATACTGGGAGTTGCAGAGGCAAGACTTTTGGATACAGGCTACATAACAAGAGACCAATACACGCTTATACACTCAGGAGGAGAAAAACATGAAAGAGAGGTAGGAATGTTGATAAAGAAGGAGTTAGAAAAATACGTATGTGGATACTGGACACACAATGACAGAATGCTGTTACTAAAGATGACAGCAAAGCCATTCGACATATCAATCTTACAAACTTATGCACCAACTAAAGATCACAGCGAGGAAGAAATAGAAGAATACTATGAAGAGCTACAACACACACTTAAACCAGTCAAATCTACAGATGTGTTGATAGTAATGGGTGATATGAATGCAAAAGTAGGAAAAGGAAAATACAAGAAAATAGTAGGACAGTATGGATTAGGGACAAGAAATGATAGAGGAGACAGACTTATCCAGTTCTGTGAAGAAAACCAGCTGGTCATATGTAACACCTTTTTTGAACACCACCCAAGGAAATTATACACATGAAAAAGCCCAGGAGATGTAACACGAAATCAAATCGACTATATCATGATAAAACATAGATTTAAGAACAGTGTCACAAGTGCAAAGACACATCCTGGCGCCGACATAAATTCAGATCACAATCCAGTCGTCATCAAAGTAAATATAAAGCTGAAAAGAGCAGGAAACAGAAGACAGGAGGAACCCCAGATAGAAATATCAGCGCTGAAACAACAGATATAAAACAGAAATATTTAACCGATGTCAAAAATAAATATCAACAGTTATTGACAGAAAGCATGGAGCAGTATAGAAGAGAAAACCCAGAAGAAAAAGCAACCGCAAAATGGGAATACTTAAAAACAAGCATACAATCAGCAAATGCAAATTTACCTAAAAAGGAGTCTAAGAAAAATCAAATTTGAATGACAGATGACATCTTGAATAAAATGGCAGAAAGAAAGAAAGCAAAAAACACTCCAGAATATAAAACAATAGACAATGACATACGTACTATGTGTAGAGAAGCAAAAGAACGGTGGATAGAAACAAAATGCAAGGAAATAGAAGACTTGGAAGCAAAGCACGTGACAAGAGATATGCATGAAGAAATAAAGAAATATCAAATCGGTCGCGGTTTGCACAAGGAGGAAGCTGTATCAAGAACAAAAATGGTGTAATATTACTTGATGAGAAAGACATATCAAACAGATGGGCAGAATGCGTAAAAGAACTATTTGAGGACAACAGAGGTAAAAAACCATCACCAGATTCTAATGAAGGCCCAAACATTCTCAGATCAGAAGTAGAGAATGCCATTCATATGATACAAAAAGGAAAATCAGCAGGCATGGATAACATAAAAATTGAAATGATAGAAGCTCTGGAGAGCTTTGGTATAGATACAATCACAGAAATATGCAACGATATATACAATGCAGGATATATACGACATGAAGACATCAGTTTTCATAACATTGCCCAAAAAACCAAATGCAACAGAATGTTCAGACTTCAGAACAATCAGATACTGCTCAAAATCATACAGGAAAGAATAAAAAGTAAAGTAGACAGCGAAATCCAAGAAGAACAGTTTGGTTTTAGACGGAACAGTGGAACAAGAGAGGCAATATTTTGCCTAAGAATATTAGCAGAAAAATATACAGAGGTCCAAAAAAGTATGTATATGTGCTTCATTGACTATAAGAAGGCTTTTGACAGAGTCCATCATGAGAAAATAATTGAATGCCTCAGACATAGGTATTAATGGAAAAGATATAAGAATACTCAGTAACCTTTATTGGGAGCAAACTGCCACAGTAAGATCGGGAAGGAATTATTCACCATACATAGACATAAAAATGATGATTGCTATCAGTGGATTCATCAAGCTGCAAAGCAAAGTCCTTCCCCCTCATTTTTTTCTATAATCTGTTCATTAATCATCAGTTGCCATCTCCACAACGAAGGTTGGCTGTAATGGATCTCCAACGTCTTCTGTCTCTTGTCATGGTGGTGCACTCTGATAGACTCTTTCCTGTCCATCTCTTGATGTTATCTTCCCACTTATAGCGCTGTCTTCCCCGTGCACGTTTGCCTTCAACTCTCCCTTCTGTTATGGTCTTCTGCAAGGTGTTATGCCTTTTTATGTGGTCAAAGTATTTTAGCTGCCGAACTTTGACCTCCCTCATTAGTTCTCTTTTCATACCTAGATTTTCTAGGACCTCCTTATTTGTTTTCATCTCTTTCCATGAGATACGCCCCATTCTTCTATATATCCACATTTCAAGAGCCTCAATTCTTTGTTCCAAATGCTTATTCATCGTCCATGTTTCTGCACCATACAGAAATGCAGAATATATATAACACTTTATGATTCTCAGTTTTAATTTGTGAGATAACTGTTTGGATGTCAGTATATGTTTCATGTTGTTGAATGTAGCTTTGGCCATTCCTATTCTCCTCTTGATTTCTCTTTCACATCTGCCATCTTCTGTTATTATATGACCAAGATATAATTAGCTCTTGACTTGTGTTCATTAATATCCTCTCCTAAATCTTGAATTCAACGGCTGATTGTACTGTCCGACAAAGGAATAGGCAAAAGCTGTTTTCCCACGGACTCTCCAACCATAATGGACACCATATCAATAGCATATGGTAAAACGAGTTCTTCTGCAATCGTATGGGGTTTCTTACATTTTGCTACCGGCTATGCTACCTTGTAGGACGCTAGAAGAGCTTTACTTGAGATTGTCGCCTGCTTAGAAAATGCTGCTTTTTCTTCTTTCATTTGGCTCAGCTTTCTAGAGAAATATTCTCTTGGTTTGTTACGTCATTCTTATGAACACTTTCTAAATGGCGCTTCAATTTGCAGGCAGCATACATTCGACAGGGTGTATTTTAAAACACAAAACACACTGTGGACGCTCTTCATCGTTCACAAGAGTGCACGTGAAACCAAAATCTAAGTAACCTTCGTTGTATTTTCTAAACTTACGTTTCCTTTCCTCATTACCACTTTCTTTGTCATCCTCAACAAGTTCTTACTTTTTACTAACACTTGCAAAATCAAAATATCTTTCCATGGTTTATATCAAACTCACAACACAATGAAAAACGTTTGAAAACAGAAAATCACCGTATTACCTACTATGGTCGCGCGAGGAGAATGCGAGGAAAGTTGATAGGCGGGTCGGGTGAGCGGGACTTCAAAGGCTGGCTAACATCAAAATTTCTCCGGGGTCATGCAGGTTGACAAACACCAAAATTGAAATTTCCCACAGCTCTAGGTTTTCTTTACAGCTAAATACGAAACAAATCCACGCCCAACCGTCAGTCATGGCGCCCAGGGCGCCGCGGCGCACAGGTTGAAAAACGCTGATGTAGACCATCAGGGCTTGGGAAATAGTTTCTACTGGTTTCTAAAGTGTGCATAATGCCACTTTTTTAACAAATGTGGTCGACATATACATCACATTTTGTGTCATTCACCAAATATGATCCTTAATTTAGAGATAGGCGGATAGATGGATATATATATATACTGAAGCACATTAAAAACGCACCACCTGTATAATCCAGGAACAGAGTGTGAAATGTAAATATAAGTGTGTACAAGTTTACATATTTGGAATCTTTATTCATTTTCCTATGAATCCATGCTGGTCATTAATTTGTACATTTGATTGTTATGAAATTCATTGCATTCTGTACAGGCAAGGGAGAAAACCAAAAATACAAAAAAATGCACGTGCGTTATCCTGCTGGAGAAGCTGCAAGTCTGGATAAATTGGGAACGCAGGAGCAACCAGTGCATCCAGAACCTCATCTCGATATGTCACAGCATTAACATTTCCACGGAAGACGTGAAGAGGCAAGCGATGGTGAAAACTGAATCCTCCCCAAATGTGAATACTGCCACCTCGAAATCGGTTGACACAGCAATCTGCAAAGCGCTCTTCACACCGTCGCTAAATCCGCATACGTCCATCTGCAAAGGATATGTTGAATCTGTTCTCGTCTGTGAATAGGACAGCATTCAACTGCAGTCTAGTCCATCTGATATGTTGCTCTGCCCATTGCAGGCGCTGCTGACGATGTCTGTGAGTCAAGTTTGGCCCAACATAAGGTCGTCTTGCAGTAAGGCCTGTATCTCTGAGTCGTCGTATGACTGTCATTCGAGAGACTTGCCCATGTCTACCCACTATTGCTCTTGCTGTTTGACTTGCCGGGAGAGTCAATTCCTTAGGTGACTCAGCACAATATGACGATCTTGCGCAGGGGTAGTAACTCGTGGTTGGCCACTCCGAAGTCTATCCCGGGCACTGCCAGTGGTTCCGTAACGTTCATTGAGACGTACAATAGTGCTGTGGTGGCAATTCATCCTTCTGGCAATGGCCCGCGAGCTCATTCCGGTCTCCAACATACCAATGGCTCGTTAGCGGTCGTTTTCAGATAGTCGTGGCATTTCAAGCACATGTACTGGGTGTTTTGTCTCAACGGCCTTTTTATACCGAGTATACTGCCACAACGCGTACACATTTTCAGGGTCATAGCTGTTGAGAATCGTGTTGCACGTGTAACTTTCATCGTTTTCATGTAGTCTGTACACACACCAATGGGTTGAATCTTGCACTTTCCATTCCAGCAGCCATTCGCTCTCTACCGCATGGCAAACACGGGGAAAATCCATTCCCACACTTTTTTTTGCCAGCTTCTCGGCATCAGTATATATAATAGTGGTGCGTTTTTAATGTGCTTCAGTATATATATATATATATATATATATATATATATATATATATATATATATATATATATATATATATATATATATTATATATATATAATATATATATATATATATATATATATATATATATATATATATATATATATATATATATATATATATATCCATAGATAGATAGAACGAACGAACGAACGAACTTTATTTTCAAAGGGTTTAGAATTGGGCACGCAGGCCCGTCTAACATTCTGCCCTTCCTTTCTCTCATCTTCCATACTGAATCCATTTATTCTCACACGTATCCTAAATATTACTTAAATAATAAAATAACAAAAAAGTACAATAAAATAAAATCCCAACATTGTAACAGTACAATAACAGTTACACAGATTTACAGATGCGTATCATAATTTATACTAAACAGGACAAAATTAACTTTAAAACCTACTGTTGCTGTCATTTTTGACGGAGTCATCTGTCAAGTTATTTGCTTATGTTTTTATCATAAGAATAATTGTGTCTTTACCTGCGATGTCAGGTTGATTAGGGGTTGTCTTCCCTTGTTTATTCATTCATTGTGTTTGACCTTTAGGGTCAAAGGTAGACAGTTCGGGCGTATGCCCATGGGCAGGTTTTTTAAAGCGGGAGTTGAGTTAGACTTCCGGCAAGCCGGGAAGTGTCCTGGATTTTCTGAAGGGACCAAGGGTACATTGTGTTTTTCGGGGAGAATCTTCGAAGTGACTGCACTGGCAGTTTTCCCCAGTGAATCTCTGTGCGTTGGAATGACAGCAGAGTTTCTTATATTGTTCTGTGGATTCGGTGACAGGTAATACCGACTTTTTCCATTACTATGCTTTCGGTAGCAGAACATGTTAGAAGATTGCCTAGTCTGTGAACTGCAGCTCACCGGTCCTCCATTTCAGAACTTATATGTTGTGCTCAAGGTAGTCATCCAAGACTATTAGTCTTCATACCATCCAGAAATCCAGTGACGAAGATATATTGTGGGAGCCGCAGATTGGCGGCATATTTATGTCTACAATAAGCATTACTGCAGGGTTGATGGTAACCTGCTTATCAGAAGTACACAGCCGACGTCAGAACGAGGCCTGTGTTTTCGGCTATTATACTACAGCCTGATAATGTGCAATTGGCGGGGAATGCCAAGTTGCACCTATGTGTCAAAGTGATTAAGGAATCTGACGCGTTTAGTCAGTAATCCCAGGGCGACGCCACGAACTGTCCTTATTGAAGAACATTGTATTGACCATGCACGAATATTCAAATGTTTACCAGCTTGATGAATGCTTAATGTATCCCTATCGATTTCCGGTCAGCATGACCTTGTTTACAATGACTGTTCCTGTTGATACCATGTGTGTTCTCGTCAATAAATGTTTTGAAACGTGTCTGCAGTGTCCAAGCATCCTTGACTACTGCATGTGAGTGTATGGGTTGCAGGGTCTACATACATAAGAGCCTAAACACATTCGCGCCTTCATTCGCACCCACACTCAGTTCATCATCCGCTCGCACTACACACCTAACAACATGTACCCTGTCTTGGGCCAGTGATCACCTCAACAAGAGAAAAAGTACAGTTACATTTTTGTTGGACCAGTTACGTGGGCTCTTCTGATACATTTCTTGTGGACAGAGCGAGCAATTAACATTATTGATGACATTAATGTGGTCCAGAAATTTACATTTCATGGGGCTATTTGCGTGAGAAGGACAAGTACACATTACATTTCTGATCTGTGGGTCTAAGCTACACACTGGACAGCTGTAACACACATCGCTAATTCTACACTTGCAAGTTTTGGCTACAACAGGACAGAAATAGGTCATCAACTGTTGACCCAGATAAACAGTGCTAGCATTTATGTTATAATGCTGCATAAACCACAACAGGACAAGTACTGAAGTTAACATCTAGGCATTTGCTACGTGGACCACAACTGCAAGTCGAGTCCCTTTTTGTAAACGGTACCGCTGGTCGTTTACACGTTTCAGTCAACAACAGACTTTTCTACGCCCGAGCATTCAAGCTACATTGTTCGAGGTCATGTTCCTGTTTGTAAACAGTACGTGGAAATTGTAAACATTCTATGTGCAAGTCCTAAGTCGAGAAGGTCATAGTAACTTTGGTTCGTGAATACCACTTTATGCTACAGTGGATTTGACATTCAGTGCGCGCTTGACATTTTGTTTCTGTGTTCGCAAGGAGCAAGTTAGTTACTTTAATATCATGTGTGACTATGCTTTATTTTGCAACACATTGAAATATTGATTGCTATTTATGTTCCTTCTACTGTTTTTGTGTATTTTTCTTGTGTTTTTCTGCGGGTTTTCGGTTGGTGGGTCTTACAGTAAATATGCCACTTAATCGAGGGTTACTGTAAGCGTTCTGTAGGGATTGCAATTTTCTTAATTGAAATTTGCTAGCGACTTTTGTTGCTATATTTTTTTTTTAGCTGTGACGACATCAGTTAGTGTTGTTTTCATTATTTTTCCGTTCTTTGATTTTCGACTAATTTTGTTTGTATCTGTTCTTCTCTCATTCCTTCCGTTTATTTCTTTACACCTTTTCGTTTATAACAGTGTTGCCATTTGTCTTGTTTATTTTTCGCGGTCATCATTACACATTTGTGTAACATTTTCTTTACTTTTTGCTGTATTGTTTATTTGACTTCCGCGAACGTTTTCGGTCATTGTTCTGTATCTTTGTCTTTGTATTTATGATTGTACTACATTATTGTCATACACAGTCTACATACATACACTTGGTCATGTATTATTATTATTATTGATAAGGTACACTCTTCATATAGAGATTGTTAATAAAATATTATTATATAAGATATTTATACAAGTTCTTTGATAAAAGACTTGTTATCCTCAAAGATTGAGACAAGGTGAAATACATATTCAAGTTCTTTAAAAAAAAAAAAAAAAGACTTGTGCCCATAGTGAGTGGGATATAAAGGAATTATTTTCCACAGGTACTCAAGTGATTTTTTGTTACATTATAAACAAGAGGACCATACAAGGTCTTTGTCTAAGACTAAGAGAGTGAAATAAAGTGAAGTGAGTATACAAGTCTAGCATTTCAGACTTGTCTCCCATTGAAGTGGGATAAGGTAATTGTTGAATTTTTCAGGTTACTGATCTCATTAGACAGAATGTCTACATTGGATTTCTTCATCCAGCAAGGGTTGACTCTTGGTAAGTCTGGTAAAGAATTGGAAGAATATTCATCTGCTCTATTCGCCACTGCATTAAAGTCAGAAGAAAAGAAACAAAAAGAGGAAATTAAATTGAAAGCAGAAGCTGAACAAAGGAGAGCAGATGCTGAACTAAAGAAGCTAGATGCTGAGAATAGAAGATTAGAACTTGAAGAGAAAAGGTATCAAAGAGAAGCTGCTGCTGAGGAGAGAAAAGCTCAGGCTGATGAAAGAAAATTCCAGATGGAAATGGAAGACAAAAAACTTCAAGCTGCTGCAGAGGAGAGAAAAATTCAAGCTCAAGCTGCTGCAGAGGAGAAAAAAATTCAAGCTCAAGCTGCTGCAGAGGAGAGAAAACTTCAAGCTGCTGCAGAGGAGAGAAAACTTCAAGCTGAGGCTGAAATTAGAAAAATGGAACATGAGGAAAGAAAACAGAAGATGGAACTTGATGAAAGACTCGCAACTTTGGAGTTAGAGAAATTGAAATTGGCGAGTCCAGGTGCTCATCAAACAACTTCGAGTACGACAAAGGAGTTTGTTAATAGGATTAAATTGCCTCATTTCAATCCTTTAAAGGATGACGTAGCAGATTATCTAGAAAGATTCCAATTTTTATGCGATACGCATAACATAAAAAAGGAAAAATATGTTGAACAACTGATGGAATTTTTTACAGGTGACACAGTGACTACTCTTATGACAATAGACGAACATGACAGGACTAATTATGATGTTGTCAGAGCAGCATTGCTAAAAAAATACCAACTAAAAGAAGAAGACTATCGTCTTCGTTTTAGGACAATGTTGCCAGAAAATGGAGTAGATTTCTCTGATTTTGTTACAAAAATACGTCGTACATTTACACGATGGGTTGAGTTGTCTCAGACTGAGAAAACATATGAAGGTCTAATGGACTTATTATTGCGAGATAAGGTTTTGTCATCTGTTAATGATTCTTTTCTTGCATTCCTTCATGAGCGTAAGCCTAAAAACTTAAAAGATATGGAGGAATACTGTTGTCAGTATGCCACCGCGCATCCCCATGCTACAGTTAGCAATTCTAAAGTGAAAGAAGGGTTGCCAGCTGCTTCGGCAACACCATATGGCCCTAATTTAAAAAAAAAAATTTCAGGGTGCTCAACAAAACTGGAATAGGGGAAGTAATCAGAATTACACTCAGAAGCGGAGTAATCCAACACATGATGGTTCTTCGTCTATGAATTGGAGACAAAATGGTAGTTCTCGTAATTTTAATGGTAATAATCTTAGACACTTTCGCAAGGGTTATCGTAATAATAACCATTCAAGCTTTCGAGATAACCATTCTCGACGTCAAGATTATGACGATGGTGAATTTAGAAACCGGGATTCAAACCGGAATGATGATTACAATAGGCAATATGATAACAATTACAGGGGAAATGATAGTCGAAATAATTACAGGGGAAATGATAATCGAGGCAGACCTAGATTTAACAAAAAAAGACCTTTCCAACAGGCAAACTCTGCACAACAAGAGTTTGATGGAGCCTGTAATACAGTAAATGATAGTGGTAACTCTAGGGCTATCACTGGTTGTGCTTTCGATTTTGGGAGAGCAACTGAATGCCCCCAATGCTTAACATTGTTCGACTCATCGACTGTATCTACTCTAAGTTGTGGTCACCCTCTTCCTGCTCTACCTGCTACAGTTGCGCATGATGGGAGAGGATCTCTCATCTTACATAAAGGTCTAATAAATGATAGGCTAGTCTCAGTACTCTTTGATTCGGGATGTACTACCGTCGGGGTTAGGGAGTCTCTGATAGATCCTTGCTGTGCCACTGGAAAAACAATCAAATGTGTTACATTTGGTGGTACTATGGAAAGTTATCCTACTGCTATTATTAGGATTGACACTCCCTTCTTCACAGGAGATGTCCATGCATGTCTTCTTCCTAATCCTATTGCGGATCTTATAATCGGTCGTATTCATGGGGTTAAGGAATGCACCCCGCAACAAATTTCTAGTTGGGAGAAAAAAAACATTCAAACGGTCAATGCAGTGGTGACAAGATCTCAAGCTCTTAATCCCCCAACTTCATCGGATAATAGTAATGAAGTTGATAGCCAAGACGAGCACTTGGTGATTTCCCATGACTCGTTTGTTAAACGTCAAGAAGAGGATCCTTCTTTGAAGAAATTCTTCCTTCTTGCAAAGAAAGGGGATCCCAATCAAAATACGAATCACAAATCGTATATTACTATGAAGAATGGTATATTGGTACGGATGGTACAACACTCGGACAAGTCTATGCACTCGCAAATTCTTGTGCCTAAGTGTATGAGAGCCTTAATTCTTCAGCATGCACACGATTCTCAGTGTGCTGGACATATGGGTTTTTCCAGAACTAAAACTAGAGTCCTTGCGTCTTTCTTTTGGCCATTTGTTAATAAAGACATACGAATTTATTGCCGATCTTGCAAAATTTGTCAAGAGGTCAAGTCTAGAGGTCCGAGACATGCTGCTCCTATTCAGGCTGCAGATATTCCGATTCGGCCGTTTCAGAAAATGGCTATAGACATCATTGGTCCGTTCAAGATTAAGCCAGCCAGAGGACACCAATTTATCCTCACTTGCGTGGACATGTGCACGCGTTGGCCAGAGGCTATTCCTCTGAAGAGCATATCAACTGTCGATATCGCTGATGCTCTTTGGCTCATATTTTCTCGTCTGGGATTCCCCGGAGAAATACTGTCGGACCACGGCACTCAGTTAATTTCGGACGTTATGTCTCAGGTAATGGCTACGCTAGACATTAAAAGGTCTCTCAGTAGTATTTATCATCCAATGTCCAATGGATTGGTAGAACGTCTTAACAGGACACTAAAGAACTTACTTGGCAAGATAACGGAGGATCATCCTGAAGATTGGGACAGGGTTTTACCTGCAGTCCTCTTTGCCTATAGAGAAGTTCCCAACGAGCATACAGGGTTTTCTCCTTTCGAACTTGTCTTTGGTGCGCAACCGCGCGGTCCGATGTCCTTGTTACACGATTTGATAACTTCTGATAATATTGACGATGATACACAATCGTCATATGAATATGTCATTGCTCTTAGAGAAAAGATTATCGAATCGTGCAGGTTAGCAACTTCATCTTCCGAATTTGCGAAAGAAAAAGCTAGGCGATTTGCTAACAAGAAAAGACGCCTACGTCAACTTTGTCCTGGAGACAAAGCATATGTCTTACTTCCCTCAAGAGAGAATAGACTTCTCATTTCATGGAAAGGTCCATACACTATATTCTCCAAAATTTCCGATGTCGACTACATCGTCGATGTGGATGGAAAGCATAAAACCTTCCATATAAATATGCTAACAGAGTTTATTGAACGTCCAGACTATTTGCAGCCTATTTTCCAGGCGACGGACGACTCTCCAGTCCAACATGGTCACATCTCATCCCTGTCCGTTATACAGGATGAGGAAACTATTTTTTCTGACGTTAACTTACCTCTTCCTGCGATTCCACTGAATTCAACGGAATCGTGGAGGGACGTTACAATCTCTTCGAACTTGTCTTTTGAGGAGCAACGTCAAGTATCCTCTACGCTACAATCATATCAGGATGTCCTTACCGACATTCCTGGACACACAGATGTCATAGAACATGACATCATACTTACTGATCGTAATCCGATCAGGGTAAGACCATACCCAATACCTATTCATTTTCAAGCACAAGTCGAGAAAGAATTGGATGAAATGATTCAACTGCAAATAATTGAACCATCCACTTCAGCTTATTCTTCGTCGATAGTTATTGTTCGAAAGAAAAACAATAACATACGTCTTTGCGTTGACTATCGCAAATTAAATCAAGTTACGAAGTTCGATGCTGAACCTATGCCATTATTAGATGATCTACTTATTAGACTTTCTAAAGCTAAATTCTTTACTAAACTAGACTTGTCGAAAGGTTATTGGCAAGTCCCACTGACGGAACACGCCAAACCTCTCACTGCTTTTTCGACACCTAGGGGTCTGTTTCAATGGAATTTTATGCCTTTCGGGCTTATGAACGCCCCAGCGACTTTCGTGCGCATGATGCGACGAATTCTATCAGATCGTGCAGATGTCATCGCATATTTAGACGACATCTGTCTTTTCAGCGATACTTGGGAAGAACACTATTTGGGTCTAAAGGAATTGCTATCTACTCTACGTGAGCATAGTTTGACTGCAAAACCCTCTAAAGCTTTTGTTGGGTTTAGTGAAATTTCCTTCCTAGGTCATCGAGTTGGTCATGGTCTGTTGAAGACAGAGGACCAAAACATTTCGAAGATATTAAATATCTCGGTTCCGAAGACAAAAAAGCAAGTGCGTAGTCTCTTGGGATTGATACAATTCTATGGAAGATTCATTGAGAATCTGTCCTCCATTATGGCACCACTTTCATCGTTATTGAAAAAAGGTTCTCCTAATATGGTGCGTTGGTCCCAGGAATGCCAATCTTCATTGGATCAGGTTAAGAATTTGTTCTCATCTCATCCTATCTTAAGACTACCAACGATTGATAAGACTTTTGTTCTTCGTAGTGATGCTCTCTTCCACTGGGATTGGAGCGGCACTAATGCAGGAATATTCAGGAACTCTGCATCCTGTAATGTATATTTCTAGGAAGCTAAATGCGGCAGAAAGGAATTACTCGGTTTTAGACCGTGAATTGTTGGCTATGGTTTGGTCCATTCTTAAGCTACAAAGGTTCCTTCTGGGCGCGCATTTCTTTATGGAAACCGACCAAAAAGCTCTTACGGCTATGCAAAGTAAGGATTTGAAGAGCTCGAGATCTACTCGTTATGCTATTGCTCTTCAGCCTTTCCATTTCACGGTGCGAGCTATCCGTGGTTCGGATAATGTGATGGCGGACATATTGTCCAGATGCCCACATGATTCCAGTTAAATCTTGTGTCCTAGTTTTTCCTGATACACTTTCAGACTTTTGTCTGTCCTTAATATCCTAATATGTTGTAATACAAATGTATTTGGATGATGTTTAGATAATTTAACAAATTTCATTTTGTTCATCCATCAGTGATATGTTGCTAATATAGCATTGTAATTCATGACATTTGTATATTGCTATAATTATAGTATTTAGTAATGATTGATATATGATTGGTATTGCCAGCAACTTAGGTTTCTTTAATGGTACCCCCTTAGTTTGTTTGGCTTAAAGGAAATATTTTCTCCTATGGTGGGAGATGATTTGTATCCTCTTCAGACGCTTTGTTTATGCGTCTATTGTACCTGATATTAGGTTCATTTTTTTTCATGAGCACATAAGTGATACTTGTGCAATCTTGCTCATGGACATATTTTAAAAAAAAAAATTTCATTTTTTTTTACAGGGGGGTGGTAGTAATATGTTGCTGTCATTTTTGACGGAGTCATCTGTCAAGTTATTTGCTTATGTTTTTATCATAAGAATAATTGTGTCTTTACCTGCGATGTCAGGTTGATTAGGGGTTGTCTTCCCTTGTTTATTCATTCATTGTGTTTGACCTTTAGGGTCAAAGGTAGACAGTTCGGGCGTATGCCCATGGGCAGGTTTTTTTAAGCGGGAGTTGAGTTAGACTTCCGGCAAGCCGGGAAGTGTCCTGGATTTTCTGAAGGGACCAAGGGTACATTGTGTTTTTCGGGGAGAATCTTCGAAGTGACTGCACTGGCAGTTTTCCCCAGTGAATCTCTGTGCGTTGGAATGACAGCAGAGTTTCTTATATTGTTCTGTGGATTCGGTGACAGGTAATACCGACTTTTTCCATTACTATGCTTTCGGTAGCAGAACATGTTAGAAGATTGCCTAGACTGTGAACTGCAGCTCACCGGTCCTCCATTTCAGAACTTATATGTTGTGCTCAAGGTAGCCATCCAAGACTATTAGTCTTCATACCATCCAGAAATCCAGTGACGAAGATATATTGTGGGAGCCGCAGATTGGCGGCATATTTATGTCTACAATAAGCATTACTGCAGGGTTGATGGTAACCTGCTTATCAGAAGTACACAGCCGACGTCAGAACGGGGCCTGTGTTTTCGGCTATTATACTACAGCCTGATAATGTGCAATTGGCGGGGAATGCCAAGTTGCACCTATGTGTCAAAGTGATTAAGGAATCTGACGCGTTTAGTCAGTAATCCCAGGGCGACGCCACGAACTGTCCTTATTGAAGAACATTGTATTGACCATGCACGAATATTCAAATGTTTACCAGCTTGATGAATGCCTAATGTATCCCTATCGATTTCCGGTCAGCATGACCTTGTTTACAATGACTGTTCCTGTTGATACCATGTGTGTTCTCGTCAATAAATGTTTTGAAACGTGTCTGCAGTGTCCAAGCATCCTTGACTACTGCATGTGAGTGTATGGGTTGCAGGGTCTACATACATAAGAGCCTAAACACATTCGCGCCTTCATTCGCACCCACACTCAGTTCATCATCCGCTCGCACTACACACCTAACAACATGTACCCTGTCTTGGGCCAGTGATCACCTCAACAAGAGAAAAAGTACAGTTACACCTACATATGATGTTATGTAATTATTTAAGAACATAACGAAATTAGGGTGGCATATAATCTGCACTCATGATGTATTTGAAAAGTCTGTGATTGAATGAATATGGACTAAGAGTATTTTTTAAGTCGTGTGGAAGAGTAATCCACAGATGAGCAGCAGAAAAAGCTAAACTTTTCTTGAATAAGTCGAGCCTAGGCTTGGGCATGTGTAATTTATTTAAGCGTTGACTGCGTCTTCCGCTGTATTTGAAAATAGGCCACAGATACGTTAGAGCATTCTGTGACAAGATTTTGTGAATAAATTTGGCTTTGTTGGAGAGAAGGCGCTTTCTTAGTGGTAATATGTTAAGATATGTATATGCGTCTACACACTGTGTGAGGTTTTTGTCTGAAATTAAGCGCACTGCACGTTTTTGTAATGAATATAGTCTTTTAGTGTTGGACATGGTGCAGCCATCCCAAATTGTAGAACAATAGTCTAGATGTGTGTTACCGCCTAGTTTATGTGACCACCAGGAATGTAACAATCTCTTTTCTGTGTACTGTTGTGGAATGAATGTGTTGATGCTCTCCTACACTGTTGAAGGCTGTGCGGTCTACTTCAACGTTCCTGCACGGTGTTACTGTTTGTTTCTGTGCTTGTATAGTCAGTCCAACCTGGGCCAGACAGCACTGTTATGCCTGAATAGTTCACCAGGAGTTGAGGCGTGTCATGCTGACATACATTCATCCGACATCTTCAAATGTGAGGTACTCGATATTTGTGTAGGTTGAATGGTGATGTGGGTGTGTAGAAATCGCGAATGTGTTTAGGCTCTTGACATGTAAACAAGGCACCCACTCACACACATGCAGTAGTCAGTAATGTTGAAACTGCTGGAACTTTTCAACCATTTATTGACGAGACACTACGGCATTAACAGGTACAGTCAAAATGGACGAGAATCAAGGACATCTTATGAATTGATAATGACTGGCAAAACATCTAGCATTCTTAAGCTTGAACCACTCAACTATTAGGACATTAACGACAATGGTCTGTCCTTTAACAATAGTTCAATACTGCAGCTACCGTACCATTGACTTATCGCGTCAAGTATGGTACACAACTCCGCCGTACAGAAGGCGAGTTCACCCTTGCATCATAATAATAATAATGTTGCAATACAGCTGGTATAACATGCCAGATACATCTTCCTCTGCTCACAGATATCGGCCGAAATATCGGGCCTCTATAGTAATGTCAAACAACTGTGTACATTTCTTAGGTAGGCATAAACATCCATACCGAAATATACCGCCAACATGCGGGTTTTCATAAATATATATAATCACTGGGCCTCTTCATAACTGTTAGACAAATAGTCTAAGTTGGCTCCATCGAGCGAAAAATAATGGACTTCTGTATCACAAAGGACCGTGAGCTCCACTCACCGGTTGCCACAAAATGTTCTGCTAATTGTGATGGACGAATTCGGCTGACCCTGAACTTTGTTGTAACTTCTTGTAAAAACGGGACTACTTTCACGTGGATTCATTAGCTATGCAACTGTTCCACACAGAGGGCAAACACGTTTGCTGATTGAGATGCGGAGAGTTTACCTATCGTTTATTCTGGTCATCGCATTGATTTAAGGAGAGATTAAATCACGCCCACTAACATCTCTTGAACAATCATAGGCAGTTATTTTCATTAACTTGGCCAGTGGGGGGCGTTGCCAGAATCAAACAGATAATGCGACCACGATCAAAGAGACAGACTGAGGGATTTCAGGGGAGACTATCGGCGCTATCAAAGACAGTAGTGGTCCCTGATACGAGACGCAGTTGCTTGGCGCTATTTTCGCGTCTCGGTGTCAAACGCAGAACCGAGCGAACGGGGAAAGCCGAAACGGGCAGCAGCGAGCGGAGATACGAAGACCAGGGGGCGGCTTCTTCCCTTGATTTGGCGGTCAGATCCCCAAAAGTTCCTGAGATGAAAAAAACTGTCAAGTTCCTCATGTCCCACTCAACTTACATTCCATTTTAGATAAATAGACCATGAAGAATAGACACTTTATCACTCGCTGGCCAGACCTTTACAGAAGCACTAGCTTTATTGAAATCTTGTTATAGATTTTCCCCTGGATTTTATATATATATTTGCAGTGATTTCTATTCTGTGCAAAGCGGTAATATATTGTGTAAAGTGATCAGTGGTCTAGTTCAGTCATTCTATTTCAATGGATTTTGTGTTAATTTAAATCTATTAAATTAAACCATCTCAATAGTTCCAGTTGTAAATATAATGATCTATCTATTATATTGTTTCAAAAGATAATAGATGCTTAAATTAACTTTTAAAGTCGCGAAGGAATTTATAATTAATAAATTCAGTTAAGTCCTAGTTTTATAGATGTGTGTTTTTAACCACTAGCATTCGCGCAGTGTTTATTAAATACATAATTAAATACTCGAGTGTATTATAGGCTTAACGGGAAATTTATCGCGCTTGATTTTTCGGTATGTTACATGTCTTTTTTTCTTTCACACAGAGTGATCGTAACCTGCGGTCCCAGCGAAATAAAGAAAGAAATAAAGAAATCATCCTATAAAACTTCCAGTCATATTGAAGAAACATTTCTTTTAAATATAATCTTGTGGCGGTCCTTTGCGACCTAGCTGTCAGAATTAAATGAAATAAAGCCCACCCAAGAACATTGTAAAGAACAATCATCAAATTACCATTACAAACCTGTAAGATAAACTGGAAGGTAATCATCGCCAGTAGCGATATTATATTTACTGTTTACTGTGAGAGAGTACATATTTTCCTGACTGTGACTGAGCCTAGTTTTTCCTCAATTGGATTTAATAAAACTTTCCGGTCAGTTACTATCATCACGCATTGAAGGAATTTTACCATAGCGGAAGATTAAAAGAGACCACTTCATTTTCACCCCTGTGCCGAACTGTGTCAGTGCCATCCAATAGACTCCTTTTTTGTATAATAAAAACACAAGAACTCTTAGTCTTCAAAGCTTGCGATAAGTGAGAATATTTGTTACCAGCAAAACCTCGCAAACATCTGGGGCGGGACATCGAAGGACTAGACAGTTCACATGTCAAGAGAATACTTGCTGTTTTATATACTTTTATGGATCGTATGAGGCTGCATTCGGTAAGTGCGTGAATATATGAGTGTGGATCCTCACGCGTGTGCATGAATGACAGGAAATTTAATCTGTTTCTTTTGTAACCCTGTTGTTAACTTTCTTGCCTAGTAATATAATTTTTCTGTATTCCCTGCATTGTTCCTTTAAGGGGGAGTTGATAATTGGTTAACTCTGTTTAAACCCCCCCCCCCCCTCCTTTCCATTTGCTTAGTAAAGGGAAGAACAGCTGGGAAGAACAGGTTTTTTTCTATCACCTATACCTAACTTTGTAACACCTCTTTCAGAGCAATTAACTTCACTGTTAGGTTAACGTACCCGTGTTCCTGATATTATCTATCTCTGGACTGGGTTTATCTTTGTCTAATAAGCGGGAAGGGCTTAGTCGATACCAATCTTCTTCACCCCTCCCAAACTTGTTATTTGCATTTGTGTACTTATGATAATTTATGTAATACCTGATATTTGTTAGTGATTGATGTTTAAGGTGAATAAAATCACATAAACTCATTGAGTACTGTGTTGGAGATACCCAAAGCCCAACTTTTCCTCTATTCGTTTAATATAGTTTGTATCTACGTCGTCTGTGTGTTTGAAAACACCAAATCGGTGTGCGCGCAGAGGTATGTCTGGAAAACTGGCAAATAATTGTTTGACCAGGAGAGCGAAAGAGAAGATTGAGAGAAACAATTTGTCGTAAATAAGTCTGTCTTTACTCTCCTCCAGCACGCTGTGAAGCAACTATTTAATCTCTACATTTTCTATCAGAGTTTTCCAACATCATTTCACTCTAAACCGGACCACTATTTCTAAGACTCTTTTCTCTCAAAATAAATTTACGACACTAATTAGGCATAGTAATTATGTTCTTTTACCTTTGACAGAATCCTAGAAATACACAGATAACACAACTGTCGTCATTCCCGACGAACAGAATAACTCTGGGAAAGCATCACAAACATCACAGTCTTACAGAAGACTAACTTTCCCCAGATAATGCAGAGATATACACGGACGTACCAGTCCGGACAGAAACCAAGGTCAACTCTCCCTTTCGGAAGTCAAACCCTTTCGCGCTAAAACTTTGCGCATGCGTAGACAGCATAGATCTAAGTAGAGCTGACCCCGACTTACGACAGGTCAACAGCCAAGGGAAGATAACCCCTAAATCAACCTGTCCCAGGGAGTTAATAAACAGTACACTAACTTAGACCATCAAAAAATATAAAATAGATTTACGTTTTATGAAACCGTCAAAAACGCAGCAACAGACTACCACACCCTCCGGATAAAAAAAAATGAAACACATTTTTTTTTTAAATACATCAATGAGCAAGTTACAACATGCTCATAACGCATGAATGATGCGCTGATGAATCAAACAATCATAAGACAATGTCTTAATGACAGGTTCAAACGACGCACAATAGAGCGTCTAGTGAGAACAAAAATCACTTCACAAAACAAGAGAAATAATTTCTCCAAGTAAAACATATCCGGGATGTAACATCAAAGAAATCTCAGTTGCTGGCGATGCTAACAAAAATCACATACATATAAAAAAATGCAATGTTATAGCAATGTGAATGACAACATATATAGAGAATTCATAATAATACAAAATCTATCGAAGTTTCAATGCTATATCATCACTATTATCTACTGGATGGACACAACAAAATTTGTAAAACCATTATACATCATATGACAATACATGTGTCCAATCTAATTAATAGAAGATGGCATCCATCGTAAAACAATGCTGTATCCTGAAGATCAACGTAACCAGCATACAGATGGTATGTAAGTGTGACATATTGTATCGTCATGATTCTCAAAAGCACTCCGTACCTGGTACTAGTTTGCACCGAGAACAACATAAATGACACAATTAGCAACATGCTACAATGTACTATAATTACTACTATATATCTAACTACTGCATGTGGCCATATTAATTTCTTTTTACCTTTATATTATGTCAACTCAACCTTCTCCATTACACCAAAGATGGTAATAGAGAAAGACAACAATTAATTTACCACCCTAAGGTGACAACAAATATGTTAATATATATTGTTATACCAAAGAGACATAAGTCTAGCAGTTTATCAGAAAAATCTAGGACACAAGACTTAAGTGGACTCATGTGGGCATCTAGACAGTATGTCTGCCATCACATTATCCAAACCACGGATAGCTCGTACCGTGAAATGAAACGGTTGAAGAGCAATAGCATATCGAGTAGATCTCGAGCTCTTCAAGTTCTTACACTGAATAGCAGTAAGAGCTTTCTGGTCCGTTTCCACAATGAAATGCGCACCAAGAAGGAATCTTTGCAACTTAAGGATTGACCAAACCATAGCCAATAATTCACGGTCTAAAACCGAGTAATTCCTTTCTGCCGTATTCAGCTTCCTAGAGATATACATTACAGGATGCAGAGTTCCTGAATACTCCTGCATTAGTGCCGCTCCAATCCCAGTGGATGAGGCGTCACTACGAAGAACAAAAGTCTTTTCTGTAATAGGTAGCCTTAAGATAGGGGGGATGAGAACAAATTCTTAATCTGATCCAATGAAGATTGACATTCTTGAGACCAGCGCACCATGTTAGGAGACCCTTTCTTCAATAGGGTTGAGAGTGGTGCCATGATAGAGGATAGATTCTTAATGAATCTTCCGTAGAATTGTATTAATCCCAAAAGACTACGTACTTGTTTTTTTGTTTTAGGTACCGAGATATTTAATATCTTAGAAATGTTTTGGTCCTCTGTCTTCAATAGACCATGACCAACCCGATGACCCAGGAAAGAAATTTCACTAAACCCAACATAGGCTTTAGAGGGTTTTGCAGTCAAATTATGCTCGCGTAGAGTAGATAGCAATTCATTTAAACACAAATAGTGATCTTCCCAAGTATTACTGAAAAGACATGTCGTCTAAGTATGCGATGACATCTGAACGATATGAGAGAATTCGACGCATCATGCGTACGAAAGTAGCTGGGGCGTTCATAAGCCCGAAAGGCATAAAATTCCATTGAAACAAACCCCTAGGTGTTGAGAAAGCAGTCAAAGGTTTGGCGCGTTCAGTTAATGGAACTTGCCTATAGCCTTTCGACAAGTCAAGTTTAGTAAAGAATCGAGAGTTAGAAAGTCTAGTAAGTAGCTCTTCTAGTAAAGGCATAGGTTCAGCATCGAACTTTGTAACTTGGTTTAATTTGCGATAATCTACGCAAAGGCGTATGTTATTGTCTTTCTTTCGAACAATAACCATGGACGAAGAGTATGCTGAAGTGGATGGTTCAATTATTTTCAATTGTATCATTTCATCCAACTCTTTCTCGACTTGTGCTTGAAAATGAATAGGAATAGGGTAAGGTCTTACTCTGATCGGATTATGATCAGTAAGTATAATGTCATGCTGAATGACATCTGTGTGTCCGGGAATGTCGGTAAGGACATCCTGAAATGCTTGTAGCGTAGAAGATACTTGTCGCTGTTCTTCAAAATACAAATTAGAAGAAACAGTAACGTTTCTCCGTGATTCCGTAGAGGTAAGTGGAATCACAGGAAGAGGTAGATTAACATCCGAAAAAGTAGTTTCCTCATCCTGTATAACTGACAGGGATGAGATAAGACCTTGTTGCACTGGCGAATCGTCCGCCGCCTGGAAAATAGGCTGCAAATAGTCTGGTCGTTCATTATATTCCGTAAGCATATTTATATGGAAGGTTTTATGCCTTCCATCAATATTGACAACATAGTCGACATCGGAAATTGTCGAGACTATTGTATATGGACCTTTCCATGTAATAAGGAGTCTGTTCTCCCTAGAAGGAAAAAAACAAACGCTTTGTCTTCAGGACAAAGTTGACCTAGGCGTCTCTTCTTATTAGTGAATCGCCTTGGCTTTTCCTTAGCAAATTCGGATGAGGAAGTTGCTAGCCTGCATGCTTCAATAATCTTTTGCCTGAGAGCAATGACATACTCATATGAAGATTGTGTGTCATTGTCGATATTATCAGCAGTTATAAGATCATGCAGTAAAGACATATGACCGCGCGGTCGTGCGCCAAAGACAATTTCAAAAGGAGAAAATCCTGTATGTTCGTTGGGGACCTCTCTATAGGCAAAGAGAGCCGCGAGTAGAACCCTGTTCCAATCCTGAGGATGATCCTCAGTTATCTTCCCAAGTAAGTTCTTGAGTGTTCTATTAAGACGCCCAACTAACCCATTAGACATTACGTGATAAATACTACTTAAAGATCTTTTAATGTGCAGAGTAGACATTACCTGTGACATTGTGTCCGATATCAATTGTGTGCCATGGTCTGACAATATTTCTCCGGGAAAACCCAAACGAGAGAATATAAGCCAAAGAGCGTCTGCGATATCAGCAGTGGAAATGCTCTTAAGAGGTATAGCCTCTGGCCAACGCGTGCACATGTCAACGCACGTAAGGATAAATTGATGTCCTCTGGCCGATTTAGTCTTAAAAGGGCCAATGATATCTATGGCCATTTTCTGAAACGGCCGAATAGGAATGTCTGCAGCCTGAATAGGCGCAGCATGCCGTGGACCTCTAGATTTGACCTCTTGACATATTTTGCAAGACCGGCAATAAATTCGTATGTCTTTATTGACAAATGGCCAAAAGAAAGATCCCAGAACTCATGACTTAGTTCGGGAAAAATCCATGTGTCCGGCACACTGAGATTCGTGTGCATGTTGAAGAATTAGGGCTCTCATACTTTTGGGCACCAGAATTTGAGAATGGATAGACGTGTCTGAGTGTTGTATCATCCGCACTAGTATACCATTCTTCATAGTGATATATGATTTGCGATTAGTATTCTGATTCGGATCACCGTTTTTAGCGAGAAGAAAGAATTTCTTTAAAGACGGATCTTCTTCTTGTAGTTTCACAAACGATTCATGCGAAATCACCAAGTAATCCTCTTGGCTATTTACTTCCTTAACTTCAGTAGATGAAGTTTGAGGAATAAGAGCTTCGTGCTGATAACGCGAATGTCGTGGGTTCAATCCCCATACTGGCCACCACATATGGTACCGACTAGTTTATGTGACCACCAGGAATGCAACAATCTCTTTTCTGTGTACTGTTGTGGAATGAATGTGTTGATGCTCTCCTACACTGTTGAAGGCTGTGCGGTCTTCTTCAACGTTCCTGCACGGTGTTACTGTTTGTTTCTGTGCTTGTGTAGTCAATCCAACCTGGGCCAAACAGCACTGTTATGCCTGAATAGCTCACCAGGCGTTGAGGCGTGTCATGCTGACATACATTCATCCGACATCTTCAAATGTGAGGTACTCGATATTTGTGTAGGTTGAATGGTGATGTGGGTGTGTAGAAATCGCGAATGTGTTTAGGCTCTTGACATGTAAACAAGGCACCCACTCACACACATGCCGTAGTCAGTAATGTTGAAACTGCTGGAACTTTTCAACCATTTATTGACGAGACACTACGGCATTAACAGGTACAGTCAAAATGGACGAGAATCAAGGACATCTTATGAATTGATAATGACTGGCAAAACATCTAGCACTCTTAAACTTGAACCACTCATCTATTGGGACGTTAACGACAATGGTCTGTCCTTTAACAATAGTTCAATACTGCAGCTACCGTACCATTGACTTATCGCGTCAAGTATGGTACACAACTCCGCCGTACAGAAGGCGAGTTCACACTTGCATCATAATAATAATAATGTTGCAATACAATTGGTATAACATGCCAGATACATCTTCCTCTTTTCACAGATATCGGCCGAAATATCGGGCCTCTATAGTAATGTCAAACAACTGTGTACATTTCTTAGGTAGGCATAAACGTCCATACCGAAATATACCGCCAACATGCGGGTTTTCATAAATATATATATAATCACTGGGCCTCTTCATAACTGTTAGACAAATAGTCTAAGTTGGCTCCATCGAGCGAAAAATAATGGACTTCTGTATCACAAAGGACCGTGAGCTCCACTCACCGGTTGCCACAAAATGTTCTGCTAATTAGGCATAGTAATTATGTTCTTTTACCATTGACAGAATCCTAGAAATACACAGATAACACAACTGTCGTCATTCCCGACGAACAGAATAACTCTGGGAAAGCATCACAAACATCACAGTCTTACAGAAGACTAACTTTCCCCAGATAATGCAGAGATATATACGGACGTACCAGTCCGGACAGAAACCCAGATCAACTCTCCCTTACGGAAGTCAAACCCTTTCGCGCTAAAACTTTGCGCATGCGTAGACAGCATAGATCTAAGTAGAGCTGACCCCCGACTTAAGACAGGTCAACAGCCAAGGGAAGATAACCCCTAAATCAACCTGTCCCACGGAGTTAATAAACAGTACTCTAACTTAGACCATCAAAGAATATAAAATAGATTTACGTTTTATGAAACCGAACAAAATCCATGGTGATATCACGAGAAGAAAGAAGACATCAGATTAAGCTGGGAGAACAGGTCCTGGAGCAGGTAGACCACTTTAAATACCTCGGAGCTATTATTGACCGAAAGGGAGGCATCAAAGAAGAGTTGGCCACTCGAAAAGCAGCAGCTGGGAGACTTTTTCAGGCCATAAATCGAGGATTCCTCAGCAAAAGAGAGGTTGGTAAGAAAACGAAGATGGCTGTATACCGCTCCACCTATGTCCCAGTCTTGACATATGGATGCGAGTCATGGGCAATGACTACAACCAACAAAAGCCAGATCCAAACCTCAGAAATGAGGTATCTGAGGAAGGTGGTTGAAGTAACAAGAAGAGACATGGTACGCAACCAGACGATACGTCAAGGCCTTAAATCCCACCCCCTGCAGACCCAAGTAGAACAATCCCAACTAAGATGGTTTGGCCATGTCTGCAGAATGGGAGAAGATCGGCTACCACGACAAGCATGGGAAACAAAGAGCCAGGGATCCAGACCCCCAGGACGACCCAGTGTCCGCTGGGTGGACAACATTAGACAATCTTTGAAGGACCGAGGACTAGAATGGAACCAGGCCAGGAGGAAGACAGCCGATAGGATGGTCTGGCGCTCTCTCTTCCAAACCTCTACACCTCACGGTAGAAGAGGAACGACTAAGTAAGTAAGTTTATGAAACCGTCAAAAACGGCAGCAACAATGTGTTTGTATCTGGGGTGTATAGAACATTTTTTGTGTCTCCTCATCTAGGAAATGTTTGATTTTAGCTAACTGGTAAACCTTTTGTGCCGTTTGTTTGGTCAGAGCTTGTACATGCGAATTCCAACTTAAATGTTGGTCAATTATGAGTCCTAGTGTTTTATATTCATTTACATTTTCAATTAAAGAGGTTCCAATGTAGAGCTGAAGTGTTGTTTTCGGCGAGTTTAGTAATTTTTGTCTAGTTGATATTATCATACATTTTGTTTTAGTGATATTTATTTGCATGCAGTTTTCTTTGCTCCACTTAATAAGATTGTCTGTGTCGCTTTGTAATAATATTTCTAGCGTGTTGCAACTTTTATCACTAGTATAAATGGTACAGTCATCGGCAAATAGGTCGCAGGATGAGTGCTCGATGTGTAGTGGAAGGTCATTTATGTAAATGGAAAAAAAGTAGAGGGCCGAGAATAGAACCCTGAGGAACACCTGTTTCAATAATAGTTGGGCTTGACAAGAAGTTATTGTACCACACTACTTGCTGTCTGTCGGACAGGAATGATTTAAATAATGTCACTAGTTTAAAGTTAACTTTCATTGTTTCTAATTTTCTTATTAAAACAGCGTGATCTAACATATCAAATGCTTTCCTAAAGTCTACAAAGATTGCTCCACATATGTTATCGTTATTTATGTTTAGGTGCAAGTTGTCTATCATCTTAGTTAGAGCTGTGTGGCATGAATGCTTTTGTCGAAACCCTGACTGACTGTCAATTAGCAAGTCATTGCTAACTAGGTAATGTAGTGTTGCTTTATGTATGTGTGATAGGGTGGGCGAGATGATGATGATGATTATGTTGTGATGTGTGATCACTCTCCTGCTTACACTCGCACCGACCCGAACAACAATAAAACTCTTGATTCTAGAGGCAGGGGCTATATTTATTTTTACAACCCATTCAGTGACAAAGCAAACATTAAACAAATAAACTAGCGAACATAGCAAAACAAAACAAAACAAAACACCCAACAGTGCCCGATGCTAATCTGAAGAAGCAAACAAAGCACAGAATAGTTAAAATCATAATATAATACTGAATGAGAAACACCACGCTCTCACCTGTCAAACTGTCCTACGCCGCCACCTGACACACTCAACTATCACACACACACACACACACACTCATGTGTGTCATCCAATGCGACTAGTAAGATGTTGTGCGTGGGGCTGGCAATCTCACCATGTAACACAGGTTGCTACGGAAACCACTACTGCAAGAGCACACACACTCAGCTATCACACACACACACACACACTCATGCATGTCGTCCAATGAGACTAGTAAGGTGTTGTGCGTGGGGCTGGCAATCTCACCATGTAACACAGATTGCTACCGAAACACTACTGCCCTAGCATATGAATACTTAATATGGAGGCAAACCACACTGTTGGCCCCATGCTCCCTCAGGAGCGGAGAAGAGAAATATATACCTTGAAGTGAGCCCACGTGCTCTCACAACCATTCCTCACATAACCATAATTAAATAATCATAAAATGGACATAAAATAATATTCAACTATATGTACAACAAATACTCTCAGTAATGAGAATAAGCTACTGCCTCGTAACCGATCCACATCAGTATTCGCTACTGCATTCTGAAGCATGTCGTATGTGACGACTGGTGCGCCTGGCAACAAGCGTGTCGTATATGACCACTGGTGCGACTGGGAATCTCATCACATGAAACACATCGTTACCGAAACAACCACTGCAATAGCATAAAAATGCTTCTTGTCGGCTTGTGATAGACACCAGTCACATTGGTGTTTCCATGCTCCGCCGGGAGCAACCAGAGAAACACATGTCTCAACAAAGGAGTGGCCTCGCGCTCTCCAGAAATCTAAATACATATTCTCACCTCACAGTAACCCATTAAATATACAGTAGAATTATGATAAGTAGGCTATCGTGAAATACACTCAATTACTTTTACATTAAAGAAATAAAATAATTACTCTTGACTTTAACAAAGCTGGCATTAACACGAAAACTATCTCTTTCCTTTACTGGGGAAAATTATCTTAATCTGCTTCCCACCCACGTGTCAATTCACACAATATAAAACTGGCGTCTTCTTTATACAATCACACATGGTGACGCGCCGCCTTTCATGACCACGTGGTTGCCATCCTGATAACAGTCAATATCATCTAAATTAAAGTAAAAAATCGCTTCTCTGTCCAGTTTCATGTATGAAATAGCTCCCTACTAAATTTTCCTTTCTTGCCCGGTCTGATGACTGACATAATTGCTCTTAAACTCTCACATCTGTGATTTGGGCTTTGCGTGCCTAATAAAACCTATCAAACATTATTTTCACTCATCTATCACTTCGAGACTAAATCATAATGTCCTAAAAAGACATTTCCTTTGGAAACACATCTATCTATATCACTCAACATTAAAATAGCCACATCGATATTATTTCCGAATTATATAAAACTAATTCTAATTTAAATTAACTCACGTGTCATGTCTTTGTGTTCTTCTGTGTGGGTACACAGCGCGCCTCGTTTCGTTCTCTATCGCCAGGGCTGATACTTAAAAAGGGCCGCTGGTAGTTCGCTATCTCTTTTTATAGGCACTAGGCTAATCACTCACTTTACTGCGCGCTGGGCGTATTAATCTTGGCTACTTAAATATCACACGCGATTATCGCTTTAGGAATAGCGAAAACACAAATAAAACCTACCGCTATTATCAAATAACACAATTCTACACCACAACTTAATTTCAATGGATTATTACGGCCTTATTACATATCTTCTACTTCAGACTTTTCACAACCCAGAATGCATCGCGCACATCGAAAATAATCTGCCTAGTAACAGGTAGGGGGCGGGCGTCTCCTTTTCGGCTCCATCACATATCTCCCTCCTGATTTTGTTGTCGTCCCGACAACATCACTACCTCAGGCACTTCTGTCGAAATCTCTTAGATCGTTGGTGCTGCGTTTGATTATTTCTCAGCGGCGATGTTTTGGGCTCAGATTCTGTATTCGGTACAACTCGGCTGGGGACCCTCTTGGTCGTTATGTCCCCAGTTGTACGTTGTCGGGCTGGCAGTTGCTGTGGTCTAGAAGACTCGCACACCTGTGCCGCATCGCTGCCTACCCGTGACGTCTGCCTGTCAGTGCTTGTAGCTGTCGAATCTGTAGCGGGATTGCTCCTGACGTGCTTGACACTCGTTTTGCGTGGACGGTGGCCAACATTCCCCACTATCTGCTTTTGATGTGTCTCCTCCTCTGAACCTTGACTTGCACTCCCTCCTCTCTGCTTAAGACGAGTTTCCTCCCCTAACCGACTACCAATCTTCTCGGCGCCCTTAGGGTGACAGTTGTCCCGGTCATCTCTTGGCTTGCACCCGGAAGGAAACCTGGTTGTGGTAGCACGTCTCGGGAAAGAGCTCTCTGAGGGACAGGCGGCTATCAAATGTTCAGTTGACTTGCATCGAAAACATCTCTTCGGAAGCGGGCCTTGAGGGCACTTGGCTGCCATGTGGTCTGACTAGTCTCCTCAATTGTAGAATCTTATCTTTCTGGGCTTCCTCTGTGCCATGGGTCGCTTCCTGCTGCCCTTACACTCTTGACCGCCAATGCCGCATACATAAATTGCTTCCATGCCCTGGACCGATAGTTTGCTGTCAAACTCTACTCGTTCATTCCTCGCCAGACTCCGGAATCCCTTTCTGAAGATTTTGGTCTGATGTACGAATAGATCAATACCTCCATCATCTGGCGTGATGAACCCCCATCCCCTGTGGACACTATACCACTTGCACATCCCTTTTCGCCTTGTCGGTGCCACTGCTTTTATTGGTGCTGTCAGCTCACAGCTTCCCTTGATGACAGCCTGATTCTCACATACAAGAAGGGCTAGTTGCGGTTCCTGCGGACACACCTCCTCGTCTTGCGTTGGCTGTTCCCGCGGACACACCTCCTCGTCTTGCGTTGGCTGTTCCCGCGGACACACCTCCTCGTCTTGCGTTGGCTGTTCCCGCTGCTGGCATGGTGCTCTCTTTCTCTGCACCTTCTTTTGTGCTGGCGAACTGGACTCTGACATCTGTGCTATCTGGGACTTTAGGAGGGATAATTCTGCTCTAAGTGCCTCCTTCTCCTTCTGAACTTCTGCACTTGCTATCTGGACCAGTGTCTAGGGCTTTTTACTTTCACCATAAACCGCATATTCCCAAGGGAAATTTCTGGTCATCTCACTGACTGGTGGTTGCTCGCTGTAGGCTTTTTTGACAATTTCCAGTAACTTCTCAGGGCTGGCCTTGGCTCCACCATGTATCCGTAATTCTCTAGATACCCATTGCGTAACGTTGTTCCAGATCATGTCTAACTTGTCTTCTGCACAAAAAGGCGCCACCTTCCACGCGGCTTCCACATCTTCCACAAACTCTTGCCAAGTGGGTCTCCCCTCTCCACTAAACAACCTTATCTCTGGCTCCTTCACGTACAATATCTTCACAGGCGCATTAGCCATCTTGCTGCAGGAATGCACTGCTGGGTGTTTACTATATTTGTTCGTTCGCTGTTTGCTCGGTGTCACTGTCTGCCTTATCCTGTCGACGACGCCAATTGTGATAGGGTGGGCGAGATGATGATGATGATTATGTTGTGATGAGTGATCACTCTCCTGCTTACACTCGCACCGACCCGAACAACAATAAAACTCTTGATTCTAGAGGCAGGGGCTATATTTATTTTTACAACCCATTCAGTGACAAAGCAAACATTAAACAAATAAACTAGCGAACATAGCAAAACAAAACAAAACAAAACAAAACAAAACACCCAACAGTGCCCGATGCTAATCTGTCATGTCTTTGTGTTCTTCTGTGTGGGTACACAGCGCGCCTCGTTTCGTTCTCTATCGTCAGGGCTGATACTTAAAAAGGGCCGCTGGTAGTTCGCTATCTCTTTTTATAGGCACTAGGCTAATCACTCACTTTACTGCGCGCTGGGCGTATTAATCTTGGCTACTTAAATATCACACGCGATTATCGCTTTAGGAATAGCGAAAACACAAATAAAACCTACCGCTATTATCAAATAACACAATTCTACACCACAACTTAATTTCAATGGATTATTACGGCCTTATTACATATCTTCTACTTCAGACTTTTCACAACCCAGAATGCTTCGCGCACATCGAAAATAATCTGCCTAGAAACAGGTAGGGGGCGGGCGTCTCCTTTTCGGCCCCATCACATATGTGTTTTTCTAGTGGTTTAGAAAGCGATGATAAAAGAGAAATTGGTCTATAGTTACCAAGATTACTGTTATCTGACGAGCCAGGTTTGAAGAGAGGATATACTTTGGCAATCTTAAAGGCCGAAGGAAAATAACTTTTAGCGATATATTGATTATATATAAAAGTTAGTGAATCACTAATAGTTGGTGCGGCGTAACGCAGTATTCGATTACTAATTCCGCCAAGCCCTGATGAGCTATTATCCTTAAGGCCAATAAGATAGTTATACACTTCATTAACTGTCATAAAAGGAATGTCGGGTGGAACAGAGTTTGTACATTTGTTCTTACAGAATGCTGAAAGTTTGTCTAAGTCACTAGAGGAAGGTGGTATTGTGGATTTCAGACTGTTTATTTCTGCTTGAAAGTGATTGCTGAAGTCGGTGCAAGTAAATGAAGTGTTGGAAGAGAATGAGTCTGGTGCATTACGTTTTTTCGCTAAGGTGTTAATTGCCTTCCATATTTCCTTAATATTTGATTTGTTCTGAACCATATTTCTAAAATGATTTTTCTTTTCTTTCCGAATTAAATATTGAACCTTGTTCCTGTATACCCTGTATGTGTTGAGGTCCTTATTTTTGTGCGCTTGATCTCTCTGCCTCATAGCCTCCAACACTTCCTGCGTGATCCACGGAGATTTTAATTGTCGTTTGACGCGAATTTCCTTAGCTGGTACGTGCGTGTCAAAAACATTATAAAAATTTTTTTTCCAGTATTCAATAGCGTCATCCGGATCAGGAAGTTGGTAAACACGGGCGAGAGGTGTAGTTAGCAAGTCATTTAAAAATAATTCCTTACTGAAATGTTTGAAACTTCTAAATTTGATACTTACATGTTTATTTTTTGGAACTTTACGTTTATTCTTTGACCATGTACAGCATACTGGATAGTGGTCACTCATTGCAATATTAGGGACAGAGCATTCTATGATGTTTTCTGGGCAAGTTACGTAGATGTGGTCGATTAGTGTGGTTGATGCTTGTGTTACTCTTGTAGGCTGGTTAACTATTTGTTTTAAGTTGTACGATAATATTATATTTTTTCATGTTAGATTTGAATTGTGTATATCGATGTTAAAATCACCAAGAAGAACAACCTCCTTGACTGTGGCAAATACATTGTCCATCATTATGGTGAAATCTTCGTACCATATACGTCCTGCACTAGGATTTCGATAAAGATATCCCACCAGAAATGAGCCCTAATTCGGTAGCTTTATTTCCAACCATACACATTTTATCTCTGCTGTCTCTAAGTCGTTTCTGCGGCGAAAATTAAGGGAAGTGGAAATATAAACTGTTATACCTGTCTCTTGTTTTTTGCTTGCGTCTCGCCGAATAGTTTTAAAACCATTTAACGCAATGTCATTGTTACCAACAGATTACTGGTGGCAATGAATATATATATATATATATATATATATATATATATATATATATATATATATATATATATATATATATATATATATATATATATATATATATATATATATATATATATATATATATATATATAGGAAGATATTTATTTGTTTGTATACTTGTTATGTTTGGAAATATTTGGTAATAATATTTTGAGTCTGAGATTAGAACCCTAGTCAAAGGGCGAATACTCAGTATTTGCTTCGTATGAATGTAATATATAGTGGTACCACTTGAAATATAGAGTTCAGAGGTTATCTTTAACGCATGCCCAGACCGGGGGTGTTTTGAAAAGTGTCTTCCGTTATGTTTTTTTTCTGCGATGGCTGGAGCTATTCGCCAGTGTATTTCCATAACAAAGTAACGAAGCCAGTTTATGTACCCTTCTGCAATGCCTAGATGGGCAGACGTTTCGTCGTGCCTAGATTATTATTGACTACAGAGGAAGATGATATGCTACCTAACAGTCCTATGTTATTTGATGTGACCAGCATTATTAATTGCAGAATATTCAGTGCCCATAAGGACATTTATGTATGAACAGCATCTTTAATTATGCTTCATATTTTCACCTTGGGTGAGCGAGGCTCACTGGAAAAGTAAAGCCATTTTGGATCTCATTGCCAGTTTAATAAAATCATCTATCGAGAACAGGGACAACCTTATTATCTGATGATGATAGACATCTGTTATCTATAAGGAAAATAAAACCCCACTACTGGTGATTTAAGATCGTTACCATGAACATTTGCTGGATTTAAGGCTTGTAAGACTTAGGCAGAAGAGGAGCCATTTTTTTTTTTTTTTTTTTTTTTTTTTTTTTTTGCGTTCGCCCGCTAATACTCGAGGCGAAATCTCAGGTTATTATTATTTCTAACTTGACATTGATTTTACGTGAGTATCCCTTTATTTCTTGTACAGAGACAGGTGTCCCTCGCCATTCAGGCAAATACTCGCCGATTTCGGAGGTACCCATTGCAGCTGGGTTGGCTCAGGAGCCGCCAGTCCCTGGTCGACGACACTCCTTCAAATGTTCTTGCCAGGTCTCGAGTTAATCCAGTCCAAATCCCGGTCGACGAAAAATCCTCAAATGCCGTCGCCCGGGTTTGATCCTGTATCACCCGGTCGCCAGAGCGGTGTTGTAACCACTACGCTAGCGCGGCTCCCGAGCCATTATTAAGTAATATTTATTGGCTGACGCGATTAGTCAGCTAAGGAACGAGACTATAGACAGATCAGAATACTATGTGCTTGCCTACGATCATTCCATAATATCCAGATGCTATGTATTTCTTCACGTATACAACAATGTGTGTGTCAACTTGTTCCAGTGACTGTCAACAGTAATGTCAGAGTATGTGTCACAATAAATATATGAAAACGTCAATAACAGTTCAGGACATCATTGACTTGCATACGAGTGTATGAGTGTATTCTAACCAACATGTCAACTTCAGAACATTCCACACATTCGCGCAATTGACATTTACATTTTCACTCATTGTCAACATCACCTGTCCAGGGCCTCACTACTTTATGGACCAGGTGACCTGTATGTACAACCCTGTGTCGGTTAACGAGTTGACAATCATAACACCTTACGCCAACAAATAGCATTTCAACAATGTGATGACCGTTAACCTGCACCTGCGATATCAATTATACTCTTATCAATCATCGTCTGTTATTCTGTCATTTAGGCGACTTTCTGAAAGTCCAAAAAATGTGAAAATTATTACTTAGAATGTATGTAAGTTAGAGGGAGTTTACCTAGAAGATGGTAAATATTCAGATGACCAAGTCGTAGACCATCCTTGTGAAGCCACGGTACATAATTACCAGCCATGTTTGTATAGTAAAAAGAAATATATATTTAAAAAAATAATAAAAATAAAAAAATTACAAGTTAAAAAAAAACAGTTATGCACACAAAAAAGCGCAAAATAGTTTTACGAATTAATACTTCACCAAGGAAGTGGAATTCAAGGAATGAGAAATTGCAGAAAATACAATATTAAAATAATTAATACAACTAATAAAAAACAATTTCAACTGAGTATATGAAAATTGTCACAAAACAATCAGGCATACAACATATCACACCAGAACTACTCAACGCAACAAAGTGAAGTTAATCGAGAGATGGAAGAAATTAATAATAGTCACAAGTCAGACAAGTATACAACACTTCACACCTTAACACCGAAAATTCTAACAAACTGAAGCTACGCGTGATAATAAGAAATTTAAATTGTAATGAAATAAGTAATCAAAGAAAATTTTTAGAGGATATTAACCGATAAACTATTAAAAGTTCTGATTATTACCGTTGTATTAAAAAAATCAACAAATGTTCAAATGGAGTGAAGGCTGTAGTAACAGAGATTTAGTGAAGCAAAGTGTTTGTTCGTCAATAACTGACGTCTCTGCCGGGCAGATAATAGGGGTGATGTTGGGCAGACATCATTAATGCTTGTCTAAGTGACGCAGGGCTGAATTGCATCAGATAGACAAGTTCAGGGTTCCACTGAGGACGATAATAAGAACTAGGGGAGGAAGCATGGTGATCTCTGATAGATATCAGTGCTAGTTCGTATTGTTCAGGGGAGTTTACTAAGGTAAGTTTATATGTTTAAGGGAAAGAATTTTGCAAAAATTAAAATATAAATTTGAAAGTAGCTATTAACTTATTTTAATCTATTAATAATTTAAATTAGCTTTTTCTTCTTTTCTGCTGCATTTCCGTATGTAAATTCTGAGACATATTTCATATTGTAAGTATTGTAATCTTTTTGGCATCTAATTTTTTAAAGAATACATGTTACAAGAGCAGGCTGAGTATTCAATGATTTTTCGATATTTGCATGTGTAACGTTTAATATATTATTCGTTGAGGTTTTCTTTGAACTTTACGCATTGTCGTCGTACAACACAACATGGCAGATAACTGAAACAGACTGCAATATCTTTTGTAAAAGAAGAGGGTCTTTTTCATTTTTCACTGCCACTCATTCTTCTTCTTTGATCCTTAGCTGCGGACAGTCAAAGAAGTCTGTGGCCATCACGCCACGCCTAGTGGCGTCTTGTAGGGCAACAACATATTAATTCCACTTTGCTCGGTCGTACAGTGCTCCTTCATACAGTGATCCTTCATACAGTGCTCCAACTCTGGTTCATTCTTTGCATCTCAGCCTCCACAGTCCTCCGCCAAGTTGTTTTTGGTCGGATTCTCTTTCGTTTTCCTTCAGGGGTCCATAGCATAGCTGTTCTTGTGATGGCATCGGGGTCGCTTCTGAATACATGGCCAACCCAGCTCCAGCGTCTGCCAGCTATGATGGTGTGCATGTCCTCTTCCTTGCTCCGAGTAAGCAGATCTTGGTTGGTGATGATACATCAGATTAAGCTGGGAGAAGAGGTCCTGGAGCAGGTAGACCACTTTAAATACCTCGGAGCTATTATTGACCGAAAGGGAGGCATCAAAGAAGAGTTGGCCACTCGAAAAGCAGCAGCTGGGAGACTTTTTCAGGCCATAAATCGAGGATTCCTCAGCAAGAGAGAGGTTGGTAAGAAAACGAAGATGGCTGTATACCGCTCCACCTATGTCCCAGTCTTGACATATGGATGCGAGTCATGGGCAATGACTACAACCAACAAAAGCCAGATCCAACCCTCAGAAATGAGGTATCTGAGGAAGGTGGTTGAAGTAACAAGAAGAGACATGGTACGCAACCAGACGATACGTCAAGGCATTAAATCCCACCCCCTGCAGACCCAAGTAGAACAGTCCCAACTAAGATGGTTTGGCCATGTCTGCAGAATGGGAGAAGATCGGCTACCACGACAAGCATGGGAAACAAAGAGCCAGGGATCCAGACCACAGGACGACCCAGAGTCCGCTGGGAGGACAACATTAGACAATCTTTGAAGGACCGAGGACTAGAATGGAACCAGGACAGGAGGAAGACAGCCGATAGGATGGTCTGGCGCTCTCTCTTCCAAACCTCTACACCTCACGGTAGAAGGGGAACGACTAAGTAAGTAAGTAAGTTGTGCTGTACTGAGAGGACTTCCAGATGTTGTTTAGACTAAAAAAGGCTGTTCTTGCTTTGTTCATTCTGTTGTTGATGTCTTTGCTTGCTCCGCCGTCTGGTGTTACTATGCATCCTAGGTATGTGAAGGCATCTGTCTGTTCCAGTTGCTGTTTCCTTACTGATATGGGCTCAGGGTTGCTCACATTGAGCGTCATGACCTCTGTCTTCTTTAGGTTGATGTTCAAGCCCACCTGCTGGCTATACTTATTAAGTCTATCCGTTTTTTCCTGGATGTGTTGATGTGAATGTGCTATCAGTGCAATGTCATCTGCATATTCCAGATCTTCCAATGTAGAAAATGTAGTCCATCTTATTCCTCTTGGATTGCCCTCTGTGGTCTGGCGCATCACACAGTCTATGACTGTTAAAAATAGAGTGGTTGATAAAGGGCATCCCTGTCGTACTCCTGTCTTCACTTCAAAGGTTAGGTTGCTCTGCCCAATGCTGCACGTAAAGTTGGCATAAAGGCTTTTTATGATTGACACTATGCAGCTTGGAATTTCATAAGCCCTCAGTATTTTCCATAAACTGTCCCTATGTATACTGTTAAAAGCCTTTTCAAAATCAACGAAATTAATGTACAGCTGTCTTTGCCATTCTGAGCACTGCTCTATAATGTTCCTGAGAGTGAATATATGATCTACACATCTTCTGTTCTTTCTAAATCCTGCTTGTTCTTTCCTCCTTTTGTGGTCTACTGCTTTTGAAATTCTCTGTATAATTATCCTGCCTAGTATTTTGCTGGGAACTGAGAGAAGAGTGATTCCTTGCCAATTATTGCATTCTGCAAGATCTCCCTTCTTGGGCAATTTGACAGTTATTCATTTGTGTCACTCTGTTGGTATTGTCCCTGTTTTCCAGACTTGTGCAAATAGTGGTTCTAATTGTTCTGCTGCTAGCTCTGGGTCTGTCTTAAATAGCTCTGCATTTAAGTTATCATGACCAGGAGCTTTTCCATTCTTTAAACCTTCGATTGCTGTGATGATTTCTTCTTTTCGTGGGATATCTATATTAACATCTAGATCATTTTCAGCCTCAGGAACATTTCAATTGTGTCTCTGGTGGGTTCCTTATTCAGAGTTTCTCTGAAATGCTCTGCCCACCTTGTTTCCTGTCCCTCTACTGTTGTGATGAGATTTCCTTGCTTATCTCTTACTAGTGTAATATTAATTGCACCTCGTTTTCCACTGATGATTTTAGTTATTTTGTATACTGTGCTTTGTTCATTTCTCAGTGCTGCCTCTTCTGCCTGTCTTGCAAGGTCATCCAGAAATGTCCTTTTGTTAGCACGGGTTTGACGTTTAACTTCCTTGTCCAGCTGACTGTACTATTCACTATATATTGCCTTTAATCGATATAATAATAATAGATAGGATATATACATCAGATATTTACAAGGTACAGGAAACACAACATATTAACAGCACACTTGATTTCACAGACCACAAAGTGGTTTATACAGTGTTAGGTATAGGGACGCCCGTTATAACATCTAAAAGATCCCCAAGTTGGAAGTTTAACAACAGTTTACTTAAACATGATTTTTTCGCAAAGGAAATAACGCAGCTTATATTAGGATACACAGAACAGACCCCTGAACAAAATATTGCAGGATATTTTGACTTATTAAAAAACACCATAAAAGACGGGACACAGGTCGTGGCCACCTACATATACAGGTCCTCCAAAACACAAGAAAAGATATTAGAACAAGCAATCAAACTGACAAAACAAATAGACAAAACTAACCCGGTTATCCAGACGTTGCAAGATCAGTTAGAACAACATAAACAACACACATATAAAGGTGCAATACTGAGAACGAAATTATATACAACACAAGAGACTCCAAACAAACAGTACTTGGCAATAGAACAGAACATTCAACAAAATGAACAGATCCGCCAAATACTAGATACAAAAGGACAATTGCAGACAAATAACACAAACGTGTGTCAGACCATCTTGGAATTTTATAAACAGTTATATACCAAAGAAGAAACAAGAACAGACGTACAAAACATTTTTCTACAGTACACAAAGCCTCTCACAGAACAAGATAGTAGAAATTTAGACCAAATTCTAACACTCGCAAATTTGCGAGAGGCAGTAAACACACTAACCCGAGATAAGACCCCGGGTCCAGATGGTCTTACATCAGAATTCTATATTTTCTTTTTTCCCATTCTCGGACCACTATTAATGAAAGTTTTTGAGGAAGCCCTTCAGAAGGGCGAACTTCCTGAAAGTTTAAATCAGTCGTACATAGTACTCTTACCAAAAGATAAAACAGACAGGAAACTACTAAAAATTACAAACCCATATCGCTTCTAAACACTGACTATAAAATTCTAACAAAAACTCTTACTAATAAACTAAAACCATTCATGCATATCCTAACTCATGACGACCAACAGAACAGCGTGCCGCAGAGGAACGTCAGTAAACATACACACTTTTTTTAGAGACTTGATTGTTTACGCGTCAGACAAGCAGCACGAGACCGCTATTCTATTGTTGGACCAGGAAAAAGCTTTTGATAGGATATTCCATTCTTTTTTTACACAAAACTCTGTTCGCCTGTAATGTAGGGCCATACTTTAGAAAATGGATAGAAATTATATACAAAACACCCGAAAGTAGACTTTCAATAGCTCGTAAATCACACAATCACAGAACCCTTTATTTCAGCTAGGTCTGTTAGACAAGGGTGTCCACTCTCACCCTTGTTATATGTACTTTCAATAGAACCAGTATTAGAGAAAATAAGACAAGACACAAACATCACGGGGGTTTTCATTCCAGGACAAGGTCAAAGAAAATTAGCAGCCTACGCTGACGACACGATATTTTTTCCAACCAAAATTTCATCCATTCAAAATATTTTAAACACCTTTAATGAGTTTGGACGAGCTAGCGAAGCAAAATTAAACATTCAGAAATCAAAGTTAATGGGAATAGGTAAATGGAGAAACAGATCAGATTTTCCCTTTCAGTTGCTCCAAGTTAATGAAATAAAAATTTACGGTATTACATACACTGCCACACCAACACAAAGAAACACACAGGTATGGAAAAACTTGTTAGAGAAAATAAAAAACAGACTAGAAAGATATAAATACAAAACTACTACAATTTTCGGAAGATCGGTTTTAATCAACACCTTTATTTTACCTAAATTGATTTATATAGCAAATGTTCAAACCATTCCTCAAGAAATTATTACACGAATTAATAAACTCATAAGAACATTCTTATTTCGCAACACTTTACATTGTATAAAGCATAAAACGTTAATACAACCCAAAGATAGAGGGGGAGTATCTTTACAAGATATAGCAACTAAAATAAAAGCCTTAAGAATCAAGTACATAGGAGAAATCGTTAAAAATCCTGAACAATACCCCCTGGCTCATTATTATATTGGTTTGAGATTATTTAACGTGTGTCGTTACAAAAATAACCAACCTCATCATTTTGGCACTTTACCACGGTTCTACAAACAATGCATACAAAGCATACAAGGAAACACGCCTTTATTACAACAAAACACACGTTCCATTTACAGGAATCTCATTAGTATACAAGAACCATCATTAGTGACAAGGATAAAACGTGGGTACAATTATTTCATAACTGATTACCGACCTATTTTTAGGAGCCTACACGAGTTACCACTTGCTCCACCCGCAAAGGAAGTCACCTTTAGATTATTATATAGCATGACACCCATTAGGCAAAGACTTGTTGCACAATGGAGAAACATCCCAAAATGCAAATTATGTAACACCAATACACAGGAGACAGAAGATCATTTGTTTTTTTACTGTAGTACAGTTACTTCTACAATAGAAATTTTGAAAAAGGAATTGATGGTTCACATTGCACGCACTATTGACATGTATAGAGCTATCATGCTGAATTCCCTACCTAAGTGTACACAACAAGTAGAACTGAAATTTTTGACCCTGATAGTGGAATTTAAATATTTAGTCTGGATATGTAGGAACTGCGCGGTGTATGAAGGGAAACAGTACAACGCCCACTTATTCTCACAATTATACCTACAAAAAAACACAATTAATCAAAGTTTGAAAGGATTGGGGGGGGGGGGGGGGGGGGGGGGGCCCGGGTAGGAAACTAATTTCAACCCAGAACTGACTGCACATATGTTAAATAATTATAGCTATGTTTTGCTTTATGGGTACAATTTACAATATGTGTGTCAACGAGTTTTATATGAAAACTTTCTTTTAAGTGTGCCAGTGAGTGCGAAGACGTGTGAGTGGTTATATGTATTATAAAATGTGTACTGGTTTTAGTTAATTGAAAAGAAATACACATCAAAAATAAAAAAAACGGAACGAATGTATGTATGTGCGTGTATGTATATATCGGTATATAGGTGCAGATTCCAGGTTTTGTCTCTTCTTCAAACTCCTTCTTAAGTGTTTTGACTCATTTCGGAGTGTCTAAACAGTAGTTCAAATGTACATGTGAAAGCGTGATTAAGTGTAGGTTATTTTTTAATATGTAATATACTATGAACTAAATAGGAAATTGCTTAGCTCTAGACCAATGTTATTTTTAATTCTTCTTTAAAATTTAATTAACTTTATTTATTCCACTGTTACTCTTTAAGCCTGTATAGATTCTAAATTACTTATTATTTAATTTGTTAGGTATTTGTTTGTTCAATTATTCCTTTATTTTTTGGCTAGTTTAGGTACTCAATGGAGGTGAGAGTGAGCACGAGGTTTCATATGTGATATGCAATGTTTTTTTCCCTTATATATATATATATATTTATATATATATATATATATATATATATATATATATATATAATATATATATATATATATAAATATATATATATATATATATATAAATATATATATATATAAATATTTATATATATATATATAATATATATATATATATATATATATATATATATATAACCGAAAAAAATATATATATAACCAGCGTCCTTTTTAGGACGTACGCTGCGCTCACCCATCGGATCATTGTACGATAGCAATATACTTAAATGGCTCGTACCAAGCCACAAGCGAAAAAGAGGAAAATCTATAGAAGCCCTCAAACACTTGTCAGCATCAGCAAACAAGAATCTGCAAAGAACAAAGAGAGTCAGCCGGAGAGCACGATTACTGCAACTACTAGCGTCGGGGCCGGACCTTCTCAGAAGCCGAACAACGCAACCATTGACACGACCGATGAGCAACCCAAAGCTTCAAAGGCAGAGGACAACCAGTCTCCGAAGCCTGGCAAAGTAACATCACCGATAAAACAAAATGTCGAGGCGGCGGCTCAATTGTGCAGTGACCAGACAACATCTGCAAAACACGGCCACAAAACTTCGAAGTCAGAAGGTAACAATGCTTTGAAGCCCGTCAAAGTAAAACCACCACCAAAACAAGATGTCATAGTCAAGCCTCCATCATGCAGCGACCAGGCAACTTCGGTAAAACGAGATCAGAGGCAGACAACCACCCACAATGTGAATCCGTCCCGCAGCCCACACGCCCAAACCAAGACGGAAGGCGGAACGAGCCAGCTTCGCAAGCAAAGAAAAATGCCGTTCTTCTTCTCACGAGGCCAATACAGGAGAGGATCATTAAGATCACTCAACGTCGGAAGTGAGGCCTCGCTCAGGGCCCTACCCGATGATAAAGTGATCGGTAGCCTTGAGGCAATAACGGGCAGGAGGAGTATAACTAGAGTTACAAGACACGAAAACGGAGTTTATAATAGACTCAAAATAACACGGAGAAGACAAAAGAAAAACTGATGGTCGAACTAGAGTCCGGACACAAAGAAGTCCAGCTGCCCCACCAGATTAAAGCTACTGTGGAGAATCTTCAAGAAGACCAAAAAGGATAGTTGTAAGAGGGGGTCAACAACAATCGATCTACACAAGAAGTCCACAGCCGCCTGCAAAAATAAAAACAAGAATATCAAAAATAACACAGGGTCGAAAGACTGAAGACATGGGACAAGAAGGACACAAAGCTAGTTATCCTAACTATCGAGGGGACGTCAAGACCCAGTCAACTTAACCTACACGATAGAAGTCGAAAAATAGATGAGTACATCCCGCCTGTTATGGAGTGCTAAAGCTGTCAGCAATTTTCGCATACTCAGAAAACATGCAAGCGAGAGAGACAGTTTGTCGGTACTGTACGGGAACAGTCACTCTTACAATGAATGTCCTCATGCGAAAAAGGATTAACAACTATAAAGTGAGCAAACTCCAACAGAACCTGCGCAAACTGTCTCCCTCGAACCACGAGGCAAGATACCGTGGCAGTCCCGATCTTCTATGAGACAAAGGCCATACTGAAGAATCTGTTTACCAAAAACATTTCCTTCAAGAAGCAAGACACCTAGTGGCTTCAGGCGGCACTGCTAAAGCAGGAACAGCACACAAGAGTCCAGCTGGTAAAAACTAACCACAGACGTGCGAGACATAAAACAACAACTCAAAGTCGAGAAGAACAGACAGCAACAACGAAGACAACAGGTACCATAAGAGACGAAACAATAGAGCCCTTACAGAGCGCCCAGGCAATGTTACAGGACATGAAATCCATTCAACACCAAATAGAAGTCGACCATCGCTAAACTCTCGCAGAGCTAAAGGAAAGAGAACGAAGAAATCCTCAAGAGAATTGAAACAGAGAGAAGGAACTCGAGGATATCGAACAAAACACAATCAATGACGAAAAAAGCAAAGACACTAACAGAAATAAAAAAACCCACCGAAAACCGTCAGCGGGAACGCTTACCAAACAACAATCAAGAACGAGAAAAAAGAAGACGATAAGCGGATGACCAAAAGAGTCACGCGAAACCCAAATAAAGGACACTCTTACCAAATAAAGAGAGACAGTCATGAATCAAAACACAGCGAAACAGACCAACAACGATAAGGGAACAAACAGGCAGCTAGTGGTCCTTATTCATGGCCAGTCATCTCCTGGACTAGGAACGTGATACCATGCGAAGACGATAACACCCTATATAACCCCGGGGGGGGGGGGCCATTTTAACCGTGTTTTTAAAACCCCTCAACGGGTTTTTTGATTGAACAGGGTAATTACAGCAAAATAGGCAGGAACGCCAATGAAAAAAAAAAAAGTGATTTCTATTTCTAAACTACAAATGAGCAGTACATTGGCATTAACGGGGGTTAAATAGAATTGAGATGAGCGCATTATTTCCGCTATTATGAAATTATCCTAATTTCGTTCTTCATTGGTCATTGTATTTTATATGAATACATTTGACACAACAATCACTAAATACAAGATACCATATATTGACATAATGTCGCAGTCAAACACTTGTATATGTTTTTATGTCTGCCTATATCTTTTCCCCTGCTGTTTATACTACTATTTCATTCATGCACTTAGCTTTAAGTGTTTATTTGATCAACATTATTTGACTAAGGTGGACATGACATGAAAAACAGTAGGTGTTCTATGACTTTACGAAACGGTGAGAAATTGTGGTGTATATGGCATTATTTATGTTAGAATGTTGACTGACTACTGCTGCAAGTAGGACCCTCTTTATTATGTTAAATTGTTTGGATCTGTTTGAAAGACATTGGTTTTTGCAGTTTTTATGCTGCTTCACCACACCTTGTGTGTTAAATTGCCTCCATGTCGGCACAAACATAGGTCTATGCATGGTCAGGGCATAGCAGCAGTGACATATTATGTTACCTTTTGCCCACCTTATTGTTATTTTGTCTCATACCCCAATAATGTCCAACTTCGTTGCCATTATTGAGCCGGGGGGGGGGGGGGGGGGGTGGGGGGGGGTGTGGAAAGTAGATGTTATGACTAAATTCATAAACAGTAATTTTTCGGTCGCTCTCAAACTTGGTTTGTTGAGCTGACTTCCTATTTTACAAAATCGTTTTCTACGACAACACAGGAATTACGTCACATTGTCATAGATTTCTTAGCAGGACGTGGTTTTTCGCGGGCTATTACGTATCGACCAACATACATACCCTAGTTACCGTCCTCTTTGGCTTATGTGTCCTCCGTGGGAAAGAAGGCTGTGTTTCTTAAGTTCTCCTGAATGTGTACTTTTAGTACTGGATTTTATATTATTTTAATCCACGAGGACTTCTACCAGAAATAGAGCCTAAGTTTTGACATATACTTCTAAGGACGTGACAGTGCGCTGAATGGTATGGAAAAGGATGTGTAATTTGAATAATACAATAATTCACCCATTATATGCACATCTGACAGCGTACAACCCTTTAGTCCCTACAAGACGTTAGATTACATATTGACTGGCTAGTGAGTGCCATTGTCATTCTTACTAATGCAAATTTATATGAAGCCACGTTCGTGAAATAAAATCTACATGTAATAAATGTCAAACGTCAAACCTAGGCTTATGGAGTTTTGTACTGCTAAGAACTGGCTCTCACGTTTGTAAGATCAGTGCTTGTCGAGGACTGTAGTGTATATTAGACCCAAGATCTACTTGGACACCCGAGTTCATCCTATCTGATACCTCTCGCAACCTTATAGGCGCCTGTCCTTTGAACCCAAACATCTGCGCATCACTTAATCAATGACTGTAAAGAAATAGAGTGTCTGCAAAGGGGCATCCTGCCTGTCGTACTCCTGTCCTTTTATCTCAAAGGTAAGGTTGCGCTGCCCAACACTACACTAAAGATGTCATAGAGGCTTTTTATGGAACTGGACACTATGCAGCTTGGAATTCCATAATGGCCCTCATTATTTATTTAAGATAACACCATAAACTAGTATCCCTATGTATGCTGTCATAAGGCCTTTTCAAAAATCAACGAAAATTAATGTACAGCTTGGGGCATGCTGTCTTTGCCCATTCATGAAGCACTGCTCTATAATGTTCCTGAGAGTGAATAATGATCTACACATCTTCTGTTATTTCTAAATCCTGCTTGTTCTTTCCTCAGTTTGTGGTCTACTGCTTTTGAAATTCTCTGTATAATTATCCTGCCTAGTATTTTGCTGGGAACTGTGAGAGAAATGCGTATTTGATTCCTCTCCAATTATGTGTGCAGTCATGCAAGTATCTCTCTCCTTCATTTGGGCAGCAATTTGACATATTATGTTCCGTATGTTCCAGACTCCCGTTGCAAGTGTTGATCTGTCTAGTAATATCGCCGCAGATTGGGCAGCCATCTTGTGCATCTTGATCATTATTGGCCAATTGTGGTTCTAATACAGTTCACTGTGCTAGCTTGCACTTGGGTCATGTTTTATACCAATATCTTATGAACACTGTTTCTTTGTCATAGCGCTATGAAAAGAAGGAGCTAAACGCAAGTATATTGTTTTAATACAGGGTTGATTTGCACGAAAATGCGATTTTTCATTTTTCAAAAAGTGAAAATGTATGCCTATTTATCCAACATCTTCAGAGTGTTGGTACAAGAAATATAAGTAGTTCATAGGTTACTTCGTATTACTAGTATTGTCGACCAATATTATTTCACCGTCTTTTGTGACCTGAGTAGTTCAAGAATCATAGAGAATAGAACATACTCGTTCGCCCTGAAAAGGACTTTTGATATGTCGTTGTAAAATAAGAATTTATGGACGTAACTGGTCCAGTATCTGCACCTTCGATCGACACAACCGATTTCATCACGGCATAATATATTTGGGACCCGGGTTTGCCTTCCAGATTCTGATCCGTACTTGCTCTGCCGCCAGACTGCACTGTTTCAGTAATGGTTTCCTTATCAGGACCATTATGCTGTAAGAGATTTGTAGTATCTTGTCATATGTATCTATCTCTGGTTAAGCTATACAATGATTTCACTGGCAGTACACTGCTATGTTGATCAGCGTGAGCTGCATTCTCTATTGTTATGAATCTGTTTGGTCAAGCGTATTATAACTCTTCGTTTGTCAGGGGACTAGAAAAATTCAATAGGGCCTTTTCACAATGCAGTTTTCACTGTTAATGGACTGGGGGGATTTAGGGGATAGCCTTATAGGGGGGTTGATATCCTTCTAATATCAGTTTCACCATGGGGGCATTCCTGACCTCAAATAACTTTTTAGGAAATATAACTTTTCAGCCATCACAAGAACCAGCTATTTTTTGGACACACCTGCAGGAAAACGAAAGGATGGGCCATTTGGCTTTATAGAAATAACTTCACGGAGGAATTTCAATTTAGGCTTTTGAATGCCTTTTTTTTGAATTTTAACCCAGAGTTGGTTTTTTTGTTTTTTTTTTTACGATAATATAAGGTCTCAATACCGAGCAATTTTGTATTTTTTTTTTGTAACTTTTGGCAACTGCATCTTAAGATACGAGATTTCACTGGCGTAATTGTCCGTTTCCACGGTGTTAATGAACCGGGACGGTAGCGTATAAGAATAAAAAAGGGCAATGAGAATTTGAACCCCAAATAAAGGGTTATCCTTTTCATAAAATTAATAAAAAATAAATCTGAAACTTTAGTCTCAGGGGGGGGCATCAACCTTTGTCAATTTTACCCCGTTGTGCCCAATTCTAAAATCCATCCTGCAAATTTTAAGTTCGATTTTAATTTTTGAAGTTCCCCCTCATCCACCCTGTTGAAAAACTATGGGTTTGTTGTTTGATGGCATAAAACGGAATAAGAGTAATCTAACCTTTTGTGGGACCAGTCACATGTTGATAAATAGGACTGTTTGGTGGTTGGTAACGCCTTCGACAATTTTATATGTTTCATGTTTTTTATGAAGTCTTTTATTTATGAGGCCGATCAATATTATGATTTTTTACAATTCAACCATTTTTGTAAAAACCCACACCTTACTGGTGTTGGTTTGGATATTTGCTTTGTAGCATCTAACCCACATTATTGAGAAGCGGGGGTATAAACTTTTAAATTTTGATAAAAACAGGGACCAAACTGTAACGTTTTTCTTTTTTTTAGTAAGGTTACTATTTATCTGATAAGCTAATGGATTAGCTAAAAAAAGGACGATTTAAATTTTAGCGGCTTTTTTCCGAGATTTAATTTTTTGTTTTTTGTTCAAATTTATGGTTTGTGACTGATGGGAAAAAACTTAGTGAAAAAAAATTCATTACGTTAGGTTTCAATTAGCCACACCCACGGGGGGGGGGGGGGAACGTTTTTTTTGAGTTCAACATTAATTTTTACATCATCAGTTTTCATTTCGTTTCTTTTTGTTTTTTTTTTTTCATTTTCATATTTCTTTTTTTTACAAGAAGGGGGGATCCCCCCCCATATGACGAATGTCGCAGAATAATCTGATGATTAATACTTCTACGAAAGAACTTGGTTAAGACGTTGTTGGGATATTAACAGAAGGAAACATCCAGTAAGACTTCACTTTAAAAAAAAATTTTGTTTTTTTTTTTTGCTAAAAACTTTATAAAAATTAAAAAAAAAGTTTTGGGGGCCATCTTTTTTAAGGTAATAAAAAGTGGGGCATGATCTCGTTTAAGTTTCTTTGGTTTGTTTTATTTTTTTTTTTTTTGAAGTTTTTTTTTTTCGAAAATTTTTTTAATTATTGTCTGTCAAACATTTTACATCAGCTAAATGGTTATAAATGGGATACATAAATATTCTGTTAACGATCTGTAATGTAAACACCCACTTTTGGGGGGGGGGACCCCTTTGACAGCGATAAAGAATGGAAATTTTGTCTTTAAACATATATTCTGGCCGAATAACGAAAGGTTAAAGAAATGGAGAAATGCTTTTGAACTCATGATTAACTTTAAGAATTATCATTGTTCGCATCTTTACCAAGCCGTAGACCCAGCTGGAGCTTTAATTTTTGCCAGCATCCTCAGACCGAAGCCTTTTGGGTAGTTATCACTATTTTGCACAATGTCTGGAATAGAAGGGAATTTTTTTTTTCACGTCAACGGATTTTGGAAACAAAGGAATTTTTTTTTTTTTTTAAACCCCAAGAACTGTGGGGTTTTTAAGATTATATTGCAATATCTTTTTTACTTGCAATCACCATTTACGATTGCTGAAGGACCGGTAGCATCGAATTTTCGGGCGCTTTGTTTCTCAGTTGCCTCCAGCAGATTTTACTTAGGCAGGGATTTCCATTTTTTTTTTTTTTTTTTGCATTTGTCAGAAGAATCTCAGAAGAACCCAGATTGACCACAAACTGTGGGTAAGAAGAAAATATTATTGAGGTCATGGACTTTAGTACCCCGAAACTTGACGTGATTAAGTTGTAGAATTTAGGTTTTATTTTACCTGTGATTAAATCAAGACGCCAAAAATAATCCAAGCGAAAAATAATCTCAAGAAAACTTTTGTGTTCATTACATTTAATTTATAGTTGATTTTTAAAAAATGAAATTTTTTTCAAAATTTCCCCGGGTCCCATACCATTATAGGGGGGGTGGGGAAAAAACGTTTTTTTTTTTTATCCTTATAGGGACCGATTTATGAAAATTTTTAAGTCAATTTTCTGAGGTGAATTTTTTGTCCCGGGAATTCCCTTTAGCCATAACCCTTTTACTTTTTGGCACGCCAATTGTATTTCTCTCTTTATTTCATCTATTTATGAACAAGATAACCTGTTTGTTCTAGACTGGAAAAAACTCAGATATGGTGTGAACTCGTGGTTTAAGGATTAATTGGGTTATGTTAAGAGGCCAATCACTCTGTAAAAGACAGTTTGGTAGCATTGAATGCAGTTTTTTTCTTGAGAACACCCCAAGGGTAAAACTAAAGTGGAAAGGGACACCCTTAGTACTTGATTCTACACCCCATAACCAGAATTCGGGGAGAAACTAAATAGTGCAAGTGGAAATGAGAAGTACTGTTTGTTGCCGACGAAGTGCGCATTCCTCCAAGGCTCTTACTACAAATTTTTACATGTTTTAAGTTTTTTTCTTAAAAAAGGTTATTTTTTTTAGACTTACTCAGTTTTTTTACCATATTATATATTTTTATTTCTTGTTCACTTTTGGTTCCTGTGAAATTTTTATTCCTATTAATATTTTATTCAATCAAAATTATACTTAAAAAAAAGTTTTATTTTTTTTTTATTCACGGAAGCCAGCCTTTGGGTATCCCAAAACCTGTGGGTTGTGGGAAAAAAAAATAATATAAAAGGGGGGAAAAAAAAAAAAAAAAAAATTTTTTTTTTTTTAAAAATTTTGACATCAAGACACTTTTATGTGAGGGGGGGACTTTACTCTTGTGGTAAATAACCAAGGTAGACAGCGGCATTTTTTTTTAAGAAGGTTTTTTTATAATTTTTTTTTTTTTTTTGTTTTTTTTATTTTTTATTATATCCAAACCCTTTTTTTTTTTAAAGTTCCTTTCCTTTTCTTTTTTTTTTTTTCCCCCATCGTGTTAATTTGGTTTTAATTTTTTTTTTTTTTTTTTTTTTTTTTTTGTTTTTTTCTGCCAAAAATTTTTTTTTTTTTTTTTTTTTTTAATCAGCAAAAACCTTGCTTTTTTACTTTTTTTTTTGTAATACTTGCAAACATTTGCCTTTTTGTGTTTTTTTTTTTTTTCATGTCCTAGCTTTTTTTTAAAAAAACTCATTTTTGGGATTTGCTTTATAAATTTTTTAGGAAAAAAAAATATGTGCAGTTAAATGAATAATAAAATGGTTTTCAACGAATTAAATGTTTTTTTTTTTTTTTTTTTTTTTCATTTTTTTTTTTTATTTCTTAAATTGCAGTCAGTATGTCTTTTACGGCCTATTATAAAAAAAAAAATAGGTCAACAACCCCCAATTTTTGTAAACTTATTTTAAAAAAAAAATACTTTGTTTTTTTGTTTAAAAAATGCCCCAACATTTTTTTTTAAATATCTTTTTTTTCTCAAAAAAAAAAATCCACCGCCAGGTTTTTATAAATCGTTCTCTTTTTTTTTCTTTTTGTTTTTTTTAAATGGTATTTTTTTTGTTTTTTTTTTTTTGTTTTTTTTTAGCTTCTGATGTTATCATGTCCAAAATATAAAATAATCGCCAGCTTTTTTTTGGGTGCATGTTTTTTTAAAAGTTAAAACAGCATGATAATAAATTGTTTTTTTTTTTTTTTGTTTTTTTGTATATTGTAAATAAAAGGCTTGTTATTTAATATTTTTATTTTGTTTTCACTTTCCATAAACCTAACGTTAACTTTCAGCATTTTTTAGGCTTGACCCGTTTTTTAGGGGGGGGGTGAGAAAAAATTTTATTTTTTTTTTTTTGTTATTGTTAATACCCCAAGGTTTTTTTTTTTTTTTTTCAATCTTTTTGGGTCCTTGTTTTGGGGGTCCACTTTTTAGGGGGGCATAGGGAAAAAATATTTAGCCATGGGGGACCTCCTGTCACGTGCCATCCGGGGTGGGGGAAATATCTATTCACTTCTCCTTGTCATTCTCACCTCTGTTTCCAGCTTTTTTCTCCGTGTTGCCTTTTTTTGTTCAACCTCTGCTTCTCATTGCCCTGGGGGTTCCAGAACAAGGACTAACCTTGTAATGCTAACAACAGGTGTCTCATGTGTGTGCCTATCCATTGTCATCGTACTTCTATCATCTCATTGTCCACTGCACGTGTCTAGTTTTCTTGTCATCAGATCCACGTTGGTAACCTTGTCATACCATTTTAATCCCTCTATTCTACGCAAGCACCCATTTATGAG